>OY728158.1:346144148-347394148 GCA_963277665.1 Viscum album | reverse complement strand
CTCACAATCTCAATTTTTATCTGAGATTGTTTATACTTTGGTATTAACTATGGAATATTTATCATCCACATCCTTGCTTACTTAATATGTAATATTATTTATACCCCCCTAAAATTTTCTAAATCCAATTTTACCTATTGGTGAGTTTTTAGTAAAATATATGAAAGGAATATTTTTTCGTTTTTAGTACGAGATACCTTTTGACTTTTCCTGCCAAAGTACGAGAAGAATGTTTTTTTTAATTTATATGAAATGAATGGATTTTTATAGTTTCATAATGATTAATTTTAATTAATCTTACTCTAAAATATTTCATGATTATTTTCAACAATATCCTTTTCTTTTAAAATTTCATGGCATTTTGTGAAAAGAAAATGATTTTGAAGAAGAAAGGATATTTTCCTCAAGAATTAATTTAAAGTGTTTTGTCAAAACTATTTTCCATATAAGATGACATTATTTAGTATAATTATGTTTCAAATATAATGTCTCTATTGTTTTCATGGTTTGATTCTTCTTATGATGAAATTATATCCATTTTTTTATATGTATTATGTTATGATTGGATGATGTATATGAAACCCATTTTATTATTTGGGTTATGATGAATGATTTATGTTTATTTTGTGGCACAAGTAAGAATTATTTCATTATTAGATGGGTGGGACATATATCTACCTACAATTCATTTTGTAAATATTTATATCTCATGAGATAGACATGGCTGGAATGGAAAGTAAAATATGGTTCAGTAATACCGGGCTGGAACGACAAGTAAACCCGGTTTAGTAATGGAATTTGTCCACTATGATGGTCTTGGAAGTAATGATTTGACTTCTATGGAAATAATATCACGTGCTTGATGGTTTTCCAAAATTACATGTTTTATTCCCATGCTATTTTATTATTATTGATGTTCCATTATGATCTATGCCTTATGTACTACCAAGATTCATGTCATTGCTCAAGATTTTGATGTTTTATGTTCATTTTTTTACGTTCAAATGTTTATGAATTGTTTATATGTTCTCAATTTTTACCCTTATTGAGCATTTGAGCTCACCCTTTTTATGTTTTCTTTTCCCCAGGATATAAAGAAAGGTTTTAGGTAAGAAAACAAAAAGGGGAAGATATTTTTGGGAGATGTTGAAGATATTTCAACATGATTAGAAGTTTTTGTTCCAAGTTTCCAAAGACACTAAACTAATATGGTCATTGGGCATCTGTTTGTGTCATGTATTAAGTTTTCCACAATGTAATTTACATGTATGTCAAGCTTGGGTATCTACAAGGATGGAGTTTGATTTATTATATGAAATTCATGTGATATACTTGTGAATGATTGGCCATGTAGTAGTTTTATATTACATGAGTTTCTTTGATATTATACGCACACTGTTTTTCTAATGGACCATGAGAGGACTGGACCGGTAAGTCTCTGGGGACTTCCACATTATTTACACAGGATCGTGAGAGCCTTGGTGAAGATGATTGACCAAGGGGTATTGACTATGAGAGCTACCCATAAGGTTGTTTATAATTATTGACGTTATGTTGACCCATGGGTATTGATCGTGAGAGCTACCCGGGATGTCATTTATAGTTTATTGATGCCATGATGACCTTGGGGTATTGACCATGAGAGCTGCCTAGGGGGTCATTTGTAAATGATTAGTGATATGTTAGACTAGACGGGTTATAACGTGAGATATTTCCCAGAGGGTTGTTTATGAATGATTAAATGATTGTGATGAGTCTGCAAAGCCAAAGCAGAAGCTTGGACTGGTGTTACTTGATTGTTTAGATGGTACAATGTGACATCTATTTAGTTTCTATTACAAAGGGGGATATAGAGATTAGGATAGATTCTGAGATTACATGATTCAACGAATGAATAATAAAAGTAAATGAATGTAATTAAAGACTGTAGGACATTTTACTTTTGAGTACTTCCTAGTTTATTACTTTATTTCTATATATTACCTGCTATATGTATTCAATGACAGTTAGGTACATATATTTTGGAGGTTAACTACTAGGATTCATCTCAAACACTATTTGGGTTTTGTTTTGGATCCAAAAAGATTATATGGTTGTAGGTATAGATAAGGGAACGAAACCTTCTTCATCAGGTACTTGATTGCTATTGGAGCTGGAGAACATGAGACCAAGCCGAGGCTTATGATACTGCTGGAGTTTACTTGTTTCTTTTTTTACTTTGTTTTCTATATTTCTTTCCAGCATTATAACTTGTTTGTATATTTTATTATATACATTTTCTATGCATTATATATATATATATTTCCTTCTATTGGATTTAATTTCGGTCTTCCACCGATTACTTTTGTGGTATTACTCATTCTTTTATTGTTAATTTTTTTTCTATGTTTACTCTACCAATGAGGGAATAGTTTCCCCACTATCACACCCTAGGCCCTCATTGCTAATTGAGAGCCACTTTTATGACTAAAAATTTAGGATAAGGGAAACCAGTTTCTCATCATTTAGGGAACTGGAGATCGTCAGGCTATTCAGGCCGAGGAGGTGGTCATGGACATGGTAGTCAGATTATAGGTCTTCAGCGACAGTAGGGTGGATCATCTCAGGGTATATAGGTAGGGTCATAGGGCTGTGATATAGGGCATAATTTTGTGATGGAACAGACCCAACATGAGTAGGATCCCATACCCTCTACGGTTAGAGTTGCAGTTCTAGTTGCCTCAGTTGTAGCTTCTACACTTTTTGATACAAGGGCTTCCTAGAGTTTTATATCTATTGTCATTATAGAGATCCTCATGCTCTGTATCATTACTTATAATTATGTTATTATTCTAGACACTCTGTTGGTGATTAGGATAGATAGTTTACATCATGGAAAGGAGTTACCTCTTGAGGTTGGTGGGTGTCACTTATTGTGGGACCTCTATGTCTTAGAGATTACATGCCTCTATGTCATTCTCAGAATGGATTGGTTGGTATTCTTTTAGAACTATTTTAACTTTTATTGTCATAGGGTGAGTTTCACATCAACAAACGGTGGGTATTTTCTACACAAGAGAGAATGGGATTTCTAGGAGAGTAGAGATGGACTCAATCATCCTAGGTTAGGAGGAATTACAACCCATATTACTATTTTATATCTTGATGACCATGGGACTGCATAGATATAATTTCCTCCAGGGATGGATCATTTCAGAGATGTCTTTCCAGATGAATTTTATGGTTTACCTCTAGAGAGTGTGGAATATTTCTCTATTGAGCTTATGCTAGGAGCGACAACAGTGTCTATTACACTTTATAGGATAGCTACACCAGAATTATAGGAACTCAAGAAATAGTTTGAGGAGTTGTAGGAAAAGGGTTTCATCTGACCCAATACTTCTCCATGGGGTTGACCTATTTTTTTGTGAAGAATGCGGCCAATACACTCATAAATTGTGTGGATTATCGAAACATGAACCAGTTGGCAGTCAAGAATCAATTTCCCTTACCAAGGATTGATGATCTCTTTGATCAGCTTCGAGGAGCCTGAGTGTTCTCGAAGATTGAATTAAGAGCTAGTTATCATCATTTGCGCATTAGACAATCAGATATACCTCTTACATCCTTTTAGAGAAGATATGGTACATACTATTATTTGGTTATGTCGTTCGGTCTCATGAACTCACCAAATATTTTCATGGAACTGATGTACTGAATGTTCCATCCTTACTTGGATTCTTTTGTGGTAGTCTTCATGGATGATATCTTGGTGTACTGTCACTCTCGACATGACCATTCGATCCATATTGAGATCGTATTGGGTACACTGAGAGAGAATCAGTTATATGCTACACTCTCAAAGGGTCACTTGGGGATGGACCAGATTCATTTCATAGGTCACATCATCCTAGAGACAAGAGTATCAATAAACCCTGAGAAGGTGAGAGTGCTAGTATTCTAGGAGTAGCCGAAGAATGTCTTTGAGGTTCTTAGTTTTCTAGGGATGGATTTTTACTAAAGGCACTTTATTCATGAGTTTTCAAAATTACCAGAGCCACTTATGGGACTGACTAATAATGGTGTGAAGTACTTATGGACAGATTCCTATGATACAACTATTCAGGGGTTGAAAGGGAGATTGACTTCAACACCGATACTAATTTTTCTAGAGCCAGGAAACAGTTATACCATTTATTATGATGCATCACTAATCGGGTAGGGAGTAGTGCTTATGTAGGGGGGAATGAGTCATTGCATATGGGTCTCAGTAGTTGAGGCCACATGAGAATAATTACCCAACACACAATCTTGATTTGGCTATATTTTTGTATGCTTTTCCCTGTTAGATAAATTATATTTTGGGAGAGAGTTTTGTGGTATACATTGACCAAAACACTTCAAGTATAGCTCTAATCAAAGAGATCGGAATTTGAGACAATGAAGGTGGGTTGAGTACCTATAGTCCTTTGAATTTGAGCTTGAATACATGCCTGGAAGTGGAAATGTAGTGGCTGATGTGCTAAGTAGGAGGACTCATATATAGGTTACTCAGAAAGCTAGTAGTGATTAGAAGCTTATTACTCTGTTCTCTAAGATGGATTTGAAGGTTTACAAAAGACATGGGAAGCCATTTATTTCTTCTGTAGATGTTACCTCTACACTACTGGATCGAGTGTGAATGAGACATCTAATAGATTCCAAAGGCATTTTCCTATGATAGTTTGTATCAGGCGAGGACCCTACTCCTAGGTGGACCATAGGTGAGGATGTGGTTTTGTGTTTTTATGGGTGCGTATGGGTGTCAGCAGACATGTGCGAGGAGATGTTGTGAGATTTTCATGACTCAATATGGGTATTTCATCATGGTGTCACTAAGATATATTGTGATCTAAATCTTCTGTATTGGTGGAAAGGAATAAAAGTAGATATTTCTGGTTTTATTATGATATTTTCCAACTGTTAGTAGGTGATGGCGGAGCATCAGAATCTGAAAGGGATATTACAACAGTTAACCATTCCCGAGTGGTGTTTGAATTATGTTTCATTGGATTTTGTGACATGTTTACCAAGGTCACCTCAAGTAAATGATTCCATATGGGTTGTTTTTGATAGACTCATGAAGGTTTCACATTTCCTATCAATCAGGGAAACTTTCACTGTTGATGAGCTTGTAAATTTTTACATCTGAGATATAATACATTAGCATGGGTTTCACACTCTATTGTTTTAGAAATGGATACCTAGTTTACTTATCATGTCTAGAAGAGACTACAAAGGCCTTTGGGTATGTAGGTACTTCTATGTACAACTTACCATTCCTAGACATATGGATAATCTAAGCATATGATTTTGGTTTTGGAGGACATGCTTTGAGCATGCGTCCTGGATTTGAAGGGCTCTCAAGAGAGACACATACCCCTGGTGGAGTTTTCCTACAATAATAGATTTATGGAAACATTTCGGATGGAACCTTATAAGGATGTGTATGGTTGGCCATTCCAATCACCCCTATGTTGGATGGAGGAAGGAGAGTAAGCTATCTTGGGACCTCATCTTTTCTAGGAGACCACTGAGCAGGTGGAGTTGATTTGGAAGAGGACAGATCCTAAACAATCTCACCAGAAATCTTATGTTTATCGATGAAGACAACCACAGGAGTTTGAGGTCAAAGATTGTGTTTTCATATGCGTCACACTGAGGTTAAGACATAGGTGGATTAGGATACAATGGAAGCTTTCACTGAGATACGTCGGGTCGTTTGAGGTTTTGGAAAGAGTCGGGGCATTTTCCTATGAGTTGCAGTTACCTCATAGGTACCAGGATATGCACGACGTCTTTTATGTTTCTCAGCTACGACATTACTTTTGATACCTGTCTCATGTCTTTCAACCCAAGGATGTTGGGTTATAGGTGGATGAATCCTTCGAGGAGCACCCTATTTGAATTGTTGATCGCAACATGAAGGTTCTCCATGGCAAGTCTGTTCCTCTTGTATGGGTGCTATGGAATCACGATTGAGTGTAGGAAAAGACTTTGGAGAGGGAGGCCGATGTACGATCACAGTGGCTAGAGTTGTTCACAATCTCTTCATCTCCACCCTTGTAAGGTTAATTCTAGGACAAATTACTTTAATGGGGAAGTTTGTAAGAACCCATATCTTTATTTCAGGTATGGGTTTTATTTCGGTTTGTTTTGGGAAAAATGAAGAAATTAGGATTTTCTATGTACACACCATGTACTTATGAGTAATCATCATGTACCTAGTTGCTACATACAACTGCGTATTGTCCATGTAATGGCCGAGTACATGGCCATGTGATGAGTTGGAATACAACTTAAATCATGGGACAATTAAGGCTACTACACGGTGTGTACATTTAATGCACACGCCATGTAGTTTTCTTTTTAATTGATCTATCAGAGTAGGGTCGCATCTTATGTCCATAAATCTCTTCTTTTTTCCTATGGTTAATACTATAGAGTGACAGAACAATTGACAATCTTTGAACCTCTCCTAATTCTCTATTCGATCTCCGATTTAGACACCATCAAGTGAGTAGGAATCCCACTAGTGAGTCCTAAAAACCATTAGAGCCTTTCTTCCTGATTTTTCATTTCTCGTGAGTTATTCAATGTTGGGAATTTTTCAAAGTTTTGTATATCTACACCGATCTAGGATGATTCAAGGGAAAATATTCATGTTTATCAATTGTACAATATCGAGGTTGGTGGTGAATGCCTTTAGTTGTTTGTCTTTGGATTATATATGATAAAAGTGATGCACAACCACATTTGGGATATTTCTTGATTTGGAATTTAACACTGTTTATCACAGAATATGTTTTTTTGATTAATAAATGGTTTTTTCTTATGTTTATGGTTGAACACCTTGTTTATGGGACACCCCATGGGTGCTTTTCCCTTGATTTGATGTTTATGGCCATTTGGTCTAGGTTGTCTACGAGGCATATCATGTTTTCCATTCCTTAGTTGATTACGATGGATTTTGATTTATTATATGAAATTAGTGTGATATACTTGTGAATGATTAGCCATGTTGTAGTTTCAGATTACATGAGCTGATTTGATATTATATGTGCACTGATTTTCCAATGGACCATGAGATCCTTGGAGTCAGAAGACTGTGGGGACTTCCACATTATTTACATAGGACGATGAGAGCATTTGTGTAGATGATTGACCCATGGGTATTGACCGCTAGAGCAACCAAGGAGGTCATTTATAATTACCTTATGATATGTTGACCCACAGGTATTGACCATGAGAGCTACCCATGAGGTCATTTATAATTTATTAATGTTATGTTGAATTAGGGGTGTTGACTATTAGAGCTACCTAGGAGCTCATTTACAATTTATTGATTCCATGTTGATCCCGGGGTATTGACCATGAGAGATTCCCAGGGAGTCATTTGTAAATGATTAGTGCTATGTTAGACTAAAGAGGGTAGACTATGAGAGCTTTCCCAGAGGGTTGTTTATGAATGATTGAATGATTTTGACAAGTCATCCAAGACAAAGCACAGGATTGGAATCAGTATTACTTGATTATTTAGATGATCTTTTTGAGACATCTGTTTAGTTACTATTACACTGGGGGATGTATATCTTTGGCTACATCCCATGATTACATGATTCAAAGGATGAATAATAAAATTAATTGAATGTAATTGAAAACTATATGACTATTTAATTTTGAGTAATTCCTAATTTATTGCTTTATTTCTACATATTACATACTATATCTATTCACTGACAGTTTGGAACATATCTTTGGTGGTTGCCTACTAGGATTCATCTCACACCCAATTTGGGTCATGTTTTAGACCCAAAAATATTATAATGTGGAAGGTATAGATAAGGGAAATATCCCTTCTTCATCAATTACTAGATTATTGTTGGAGATGGAGAGCATGGGACTGAGTTGTGGCTTGCGATCTTGTTGGAGTTTTTTTGTTTTGTTTGTACTTTGGTCTCTATGTATTTTCTATTATTATGACTTGTTTGGATATTTTCTTAGATACATATTCCATGAATCATATATATATTGTGGCTTTTGTTGGGTTTACATTCAGTCTTCTGTTGATTACTTTTGTGGTATCACTTCTTCTGCTATTGTTACTATTTATTTTACACTATGCTTACTCTGCTAATGAGGGCATAATTTCCACACTATCACACCCTAGTACCTTACTACTAGTCAGAATCCTATAGAATTTGGGGAAATGCAGTTGAGACCATGTGGCCAACCGGGTTTGGGGAACTATCAGGTGACACCTGGATCTGAGATATTATAAACATAAACCATTAATAACACTAAAAGATGATGGATGATGGAAAATTAATAATAAATCTCCTGTACTTGTATAACATGTTTATATAGGGTTTAATGGTTTCATGTTCCTTGAATCATTACTGCTTATCCATATGCTCTAGAAACCTATAACAAAAGCACTATTCTTAGACTATCTAGAGCTGTAAGAAAAATTAGCTTCATCAAACCATTATCATTGAAAAACAACCCTTTCACCTTACTTTTGATCTACTATGAGTTCCAAAAATAGTTGATAATATTTTTTTTGGAATTTTATCTTGATTGCAAAGATGATTTTACTATGTAATGGGAGGTATCTAACTACTAACGTTTTCTTTGCTCTACATGTGACGTTTGGTTGAAATTTAAAGCTAAAAAACCAGTTACTGATTATTTTCCTAAGTTTTCTCATAAGTCTAAATTTATTTAGTTGGTTTTGAATCCCTAATTTGTCAAATTTAATTTTAATAAAAATATAAATGTTATTTTCGACTTTACTAAAAATAACAAAAAGAATGATACAACAAATTTGAATGAGAAACTAAAAGGATAAAACAAAGAACCCTCTTGAATATGATGCTTCATAAAAATATAGAATGGGACTAAAATAAATAAAAATTATGATGATAATAATGAATAATATAATAAAAAATAAATAAATAAATTCATTATAAACCTATGTCGTTGGATCCCCTGCACCATCACCCTAACACATATTTTTCAGCAGTGCTCAAACCTCAGTTAACAGCTACACATTTTCCTCCTCAGAAGCACGCATCCATGCCTCCAAATATATCCCATGTCATGTCATACCAAAAACAATAGGTGCCACAACTTCATCATGTGATAATACAGAACACAGAATCCTTATTCAATATCTGTGTCTATTAAGGCCAATAATTCGATGGAATATCTCATCCCTTCGAATGGAAAGTTATCGCTGGTCCTCGGGGAGCAACGTTAACTCAACCTTGAATTGATCCTGGTTAATATATATATATATATACACACACATATAAATATGTATGTAAGTATTGATAATTAGTATAAGAACTTACAGTAAGAGTTGTAACATACAGATCATTTCAATCATGGGTCATCATCCGCACTGACATTTTATCAGTTGATGCACTTTTCTCCTGTAACTTTATTCCAATAAGAGATAAATATAGGAAAAAAATATATTAAATAACAAATTTAAAAAGTGAATAATAAATACATCATTTAGAATTTGGGACACATGATGAGTCCCAAGCCTGTGAGGTGGTCCCTATAACGCACGATTCTCAGAATGATGAGTTTCCACCTCTTACATTCAATTAATTCAAATTTCAAACATGTAAAATGATACAAATTATTTCAAATATATAAACCAAAATAAATATAATCACTATGAAACTAACTCACACAACTGAGATGGGTGAACACCTCTCAAGAATCTGTCCAGAATGTTTGGGGCACCCATATTTGGTTCCAAATGCTCCCTCTTGATTCTCCCTTTACAATGTTTAAAAATTTTATAAAATTTGATCATACACACTGGCCTAAACTCATTTGGGCACACTCCGAGATTATTCTATTTAAGAAAAATTTTATCACACATGTTAGTATTTTTTAATCATAACTAAGAAACTAAAATGTCCTTCTTACTTGATCTTCCATCCATAGCTAATCTAATGTATCCTAGGATAATGAAGAACAACCACGTGTAGTCAATGAAAATCTATGTGGGTAACTTATTATATGACCCCACTAGGGAATAAATGTAGGGGAACCCACTCACACATGATGATATCTCTCATAAAATGATATGCCAAGGGTCTCATCAGAATTAAAAGATGAAACACCATGACCAAGACCTATCTTATGAGAGGAAGAAGCGGCTGAGTTTGATCCTCTTGAAAATAATTTCATACATAATTAAGAATATGTGCATATATATTTTTAACACTTCATTTCAAAAATAAAAAAACATTTACATTAATACATACCTCAACCCTTATATGTATATGGATCTACAAAATGATTTGGATCTAGTTCTTGTTCCCCTAATATGTTTGCAGTCATAGAAAAAAGTATTAAAGAAAGTATTCATTGCCTATTACAATACTATATAATGTGAACTATGAAGGAATCATGTACTTTTTATTTATTACACACATATTTCAACAAAAATAAAGGGGTCTTAAATTTTAATTATGTTATTTCTAGTTATAAACAATTTCCATAGATACATAAAAACCACGTGTTCTTGGAGTCACAAGTGAATATCTTCAAAAACATATAACACCTAGTATCATAGGAAACCACAATAATTTAAGATGAAAGGTTTAAATGGATGTAACACTACCACATGAGGACTAAACTGAAAAATCAGTGTTGCTTTTAAATTTTCTCACATCCAAGGATGTTTTTGATATTTAATTACCATCATCCATCTAATATATCACATGACCATAGTTCTAACACATTATACTAGGAATTGATAGTAGTTATTTTTCAACATTTAAATATTTTAATTATTTGATCATTCAATATGAACTAGTCATTTTATTTTCCTTAATAATTCTTCCATTTTAATCCAACAAATGACATTGTAATAACGCATATATACCAAATATAATGATATTTTTTCTAAATATGATGACCCACAATCTATGGCAGGTGAAAATGACTGGTACTACCCCCAACCATCCACTGACCATGGTGAATGGGTTCTATTTTTTGATGGGGTATTTTATTTAGTTGAACATGATTTTCAAGAACCTCTATATATGAAGTTAATTTGATAATGGGAGTATATCATTACCTAGATGACTTATCACTATGCAGAGGATTTACAAAATAGAAGGTATGTGATGGGTCCCAATGATCCATCTCTATTTATCAGAGGGAGGAAGTCTATGGAATGTATGATGTCATCAATTAGATGAAAACATGGTGAATAGTTAGGATACTACTGATAATCATTTTCTAGGATCAAGGAAAATATAATTTATTAGTGTAAGAATATCATCCTTTTACAAATTTATATATTATTTATGATAATATCTTTCTTTATATGATTCTCATCATGCTAATGGTGTAGTGTGTAGTTTGTGGGATATTTTAGAAAATAGTAAACTTAAAAACAATATTTGAATCACCTTTGGAATATTCAAATGACTCTAATATTTTCATGGATATTTTCCCATTGTTGAGTAACTAACATAATATTATGGGATGTATTTGAGTAGTTGGAAGGAATATGAGCCTTTTATAATTGAAATGGTATAAGTAGATTCCCCTCATTTGGAATGGTAAGATGTTCCTAATCCTAGTTTTCATTCACCATCATAATATACTAATGATCATCTATAACGGGGGAGGGAATAATTTTCACCTCTTATATCACATTTTAAGTGTGTTTATCCTATCCTTAATTAGTATGAGTGGAATATGGGAGTGAATCCTATTGTAATGGATATAAACTTACCCCATCATGACCACCGAAATATTTCAATGTACCTCAGTTGAAAGAAGGATATGCTCCTTATTCTAATTTTCATTTGTAATCAAAATTTACTAAATATCCTCAAAAATTAGGGAGAGAATATATTCCCCCTCCTGTATAAAAATTGATTTTTTTATTATACATTATTAGTAGGAATATGAATATCACCTTCGATCATATTGGACACCAGAATAGGCCAATGATTCATTCCCCCTAAAATATAAAGAGTATAATGAGAACATTATGGAATATGAGAATGGATATAATTACAAACTTTATTTTCGTTTATATTATGAAAATTTCTTTATTATATATTCATGATAGTTGTATATATACCTTTTTAATGGTGACTATAACATTATGTTGATAACTACATTTTTAATGGTGATATGAGACTGATCTAGTGTCACGTCCTTCACCGGAATACAATAGTAATCCTCCTGAATTTCATCTAGAATGTGATATTTATCATATATAGCTATTGTAAGCATTGTAAATTCTAATATGGAGATGGTATTAGGAATATAATCATATGGAATTGTTTTTTCAAGATCATGAAAATAGATATCATTTGTTGAAATCATAATATGTAGATAGTTTTGATAAGAAGGTGTTGGGTTATGGGGCTATCATTTTATGGAATATTTATTCAATATTAGAAAGCATATATTCCCTCTCATATCCTCCTACTGTACTATTATGAAAATATTCTTGATATGAGGGAGTAATAATTTGATCTTTCAAATTAATTCCAACCCTATATTGGTGTGTTATTTTAGTGGGAACTGGAATAAGAGATGGATGATGGGGTGATTCTATGATATATGGGTATTCTCTATTGTTGGGAACCAAAAATTTAACCAATTATCTACTAATACAAAAAATATTATGACTAGATTTATTATATATAATGGGAGTATAGATCCATCACATGGTTTTTGTGACATGCTGCTGATGATTACACCTTTGGGGATCTCAAGTTTTTATAGCTTTAGTGAAGGTCTGGTGAAAATACTCCTTTGTATGATGATAAACATTAGGACATGCAAGGAACTATCAAAACCATACATTAGGGTAATCCCTTATTTAAACCTTTTTATTAGTGGTTTCACTAAATGGTTGTCTTATATCCTTCATGTAGTGGAGGTATGTATTACAGTGTTCTAGGGGAAGGATCCCAAAACAGTTGGAGGTGGTAGTGGTTTCCACATGTTTACCCACTGACTGACTTCAACAAGTTAGTTTGTTGGTCTTTACAATTCATAGATTTTCCCAAGTATTCTCTAGGGTCAGTATGTTGTTGTTACTATATTACACCCATACAAGGATATTGACAACCAATTGATGGATATTCCAAGTGGGTTGAAAAAATCAGTCATCAAAATGATTCCATACCTTTATCGATAGTCGAGGAATAATAATGATCATACAATTGTGATTCCATCGATTTGGATCAAATAGATATTGAAAAGAAATCACACATCAATAAAAGACCATAACCAAGAATACCAATTAGTGTAGTATGAGAGATAAGAAATTGACCATTTATTCTACGTAGGGGATATGGTTATAATATTTTTTTTTTCTTATCATAGTTTACATATATTTAATAGTTTCCTATGTTTTATTATATAAATATTATAGAATTTTTTATTTTTAAATTTCTATAAAAAATATTTCCTTTAATCATTTTTACTCTAATTTTTGTCATTTTTCTTGCATGTATATATAAAATATAGAGACAATAAATATACAAAAAATAATTTAATGGTTCAAAACAAGTTAAACAATTAAAAAAGGTTTTAAACCGAATAGTGGGAAAACAATCATACCTTTATTTAAATAAGAAAATTTACCATTTATCCTTAAATGGTCTCTCTAACCCAATTAATATCTTCTTCATGTTGAAATATGATGTGTTGATCAAGATTTTGTGAAAAAAAGGAAATGGTCTCGGGTTAATATCATTCAATTAAAAAAACAAATCCCCTAGAAATTTTTATAGAAACTTATCAATTTTGATTAGATGGAAATGTAATGAAGAAAACTTGTTTAGCTTGTGATGTCAAAATGAAAGGTTCGTTACTAACTCATTAATATCTGTATAACATATTTTTAATATTCACCAACGTAAAAATATATTGATCCAATTTACTTCTACTAACTGGATAAAACCAATTACACTTTAATAATATGTATTTCAACCCATGAGTGTATACAAATTCAATGATGTCATTCAATTGATCATAGTAAAAACAAAAATTGACAGATGGAAAAAAAATTCCACTATTTTTTTTCTCAATTTTCATCAAAATATTTAATGGAAAATCAAAATACATTATCATCTAAAGCATTATAATGCTCAGCCGTTATTGATAGAACCCCAAATATATGGTAAAAATTTTCAATTAGTGTAGGGTAACCTAGCTTCAACAGGTTATGGACCAATTTATTTCATAGAATTCAATACAATTTTATGCATAAATAAATTAGTATTATACTTAAATCATACTAAAAATCCATTTATATATACAAAATCCTTGAACCAATCATGAAATGATGCATAATGGGACTGATAAATTTGATAATCACTCACATGAGATATCTCTCTTTTATCTCATTAATGTGTTTCCTACAAATGATAACAATATGTTTAAATGATAAACATTATATATCCAAATATAACATGTAACAGTTAAACAATTAAAGTGATTAGACACCTACTACATCAATGGTGCCAGTGCTGGACATGAGGATAGTGAACTTAGGCGGTGTACTGTTTGTGCTGTTGAAGACATTGCTGGTGCGTAAGAAGATGGGAGGCTGCTGATTTCAGATGGCTGGAAGCAGATCAAAGTTTCATCTCCTTCTGGTAAGGGGTCCAAGATGCAGATGCAATATACTATTTCTGAAAGTGCTATTGATACATTTAATCAGTTTCAAGCATTGGTACCTGAAGTGGTTTCAAATGTGGAGGTGGGTTACTCAATGAAAGAAGGTAACTCTTTACATCTTATTTTAGTTGATGCAGCGAAGGATGTGAATGTTGGCCAAGAAATTGACTGACAGCCACAATGCTTGGATATGATTGACTATAACAGGCCGCATGCACATACCCAGGAGGTTGTTGATGGTTTCCATGATGTCCTGGTATATGGAAATTGGGGGGATGTCTCAGACAATGACAAAGAAAATGTGACGGTTAGGCCTTCCAATAGTGTGTTTCTCAAGGATGGGATGGGGAAGTCTAGAAAAGAGGTGTCCATCATGACAAGATGAAGGCTGATGAAATACTACTCTGACTTTCCGAAACTGCTTTCTAGTCGGTTCTCATTCAAGCAATCTTCACATGAGTAGACCTCTTTGGAGAAATTGAACCTCAGAAGGAAGTATGCAAAATTACTTAAACACTATGAAAGTTCAGAATTGGAGTCAGCCACTGAGGATGAAGTATATCAAGGGTGCGGTAATGGGTATGATGTGTATGATATGTTATTGGTTTTCTGCCTTGCGGTGCGTAATTGATGTACTTTTCTTTTATTTTAATAAATAGTCAGGGGTCTACCTCTGACGGAATTTTCTGGTATATCGAGGAGGTTTTATCGACTTGATATTGTCCATGTCAAATATAGTTCCTTCTCCAACTGGACCATCATGAAACCAATAGGGATTATCTAATTCTGTTTCAACATCCATAAGATATTCTGAACAAAAACTCATTTATCAAATAACTATAATGACCTGAACTGTTATAAATAAAATTCATCTTATGATTCAATTAAATGTCTTATTATATAATGTGGTAATAGAAAACACATGCACATCTCTAGTTCTATTTTATTATATTGTATATATAAGATAGTTAAACATCAATACCATTGATAATATAGTAATTTAATAGTGATCACATGATTAGTATATATATAGATTTTTAACAAATCTAATTGACATAGACAACGGAAGTGATGACCTCAACTAGTAGGATCATAACCAATGAATCCCAATTATTAGAGCTTCTAAGGGAGAAAACATCACTAGGATTTACCATTGACCAATCCCAAGCATAGATCCAACAAATTATGCATGAGGAAAACTGTTTATGGGAGAAGTTCAATCTCATTGAGATCACAACCAAAACCACATATATTGAACTACCTCATGAACATCACACTTTTCACACCATAACCTTAGGGAATTTTCCAGTGTATTTAATGGATATTCATCAAAAACCTAGAAATACGAGTATATACATTATTTATTTAGAATAATGAATATATTTTCATCCTATTATTATTACTTTATAAATGATTTTTATTTTGACACAATAAAACATAAATAATATTTTTGAGTTATATTCAAATTCAATTAAGGAAGTTATTTTGATGAATTAATGGATTTTTGAAATAAATAATATTTTAATAGTAATATATTATTATTAATTAATTTTTATTAGAAATAAATGATCATATAATTTTTATGAAGTCAAATGTAATTTTTATAAGGGTTCAAAAACTGTTATTGCCAAAAACCCATCATTTCTAAATAAAATTTGATTCTTATTTTAAATTTAAAAATTCAAATATTTAGAAAAATATATAGATAAAATGAATACTATTTTTGGAATAAAAACTTTAAAATTATCAAATAGTTAATTTTTCATAATTTTTTGAGAAAATTGAATTTTTGGGTAAAAAAATTATATACTATATAAATATACTTTGTGTATTATGAAATTATAATGAAAAAAACATGAGGTAATAAATATTTTAAATGAAATCCAAAACAAAATACTTGTTTTAACATTAAAATAATGTGATTTTTTATGTTATTTTATTAATTTTATAATGTAATTATGAATCTTCCAAAACTTATAATTTATTTTAAGGTTTTAAAATCATTTCTTTAAGAGTATGGATCACCTCCACATAAGCAAGGATATTATTTTATTAATTTAAGACCTTTTAATTATAAAATAATGGAAACCAATACCATTTTGAAGAAACCATTTACAAAAACCATAGGAAGGTTTGTGGGTTTGGTTATTTTATTATATAGAGTCTAAAACATAAGTTTGAGAAATAATAAATAAATCACCACAATTTTCCTATATAAACCCACCCAAGACCCAATTTCTCTTCTCTAAATGTCCTTGTTTCACATAATTACTCTTCCCTCCACTCTCTATAGTCCTCCCATGGATCCCCCAAGCTCTCAATAATCTCCTCCCAATCATTTGTAGTCATACACTCAATGTAAGGGATCCTCACCTTATCTTCTTTGTTCAAGTTTCCTTATTATCTTATGCCTTCTATTTCCAATTCCTTATGTTTTTATTTGAATTTAAATGTACCTATTACTTCATATTTTATTTCAAAATTATGAGAAACCCTTTTCTTTCTCATCAAACCATTTTATGAATTTTATGTGATGTTGTTATGCTGCCGAAATTTCACCATTATTTTCCATACCAAAACATCTGTGTAGTGAATACCATACCCATTTACAATCAAGGGTTTTCAACTTTATATAATTATAATTATTTGAATTGGGTCTTACATGTATATATTCTACACATATTGATCATGGAATAAATTATAATGATGAATGGATCTATGTTGTATGATATACGTGGCACACTTAAGAATGAGATTGAAAAGAATATGACGGGTGCACTAAGAATTATATAACACTCTAATACATTGGATAAAGTTTAGTATCACGAGATAGAATGTTGTGATAGGGAGTGAACCTAATTACTTTATGGGAATTTTTCATCATGATTTCTCGGCAGTTATCCTTTACCTATGTTTATGATGAGTATTTTAAGTTACTGTCACATTTCCCATGTTTTGATTATCATGCTATATCATGTCTTTTTATTCATGTTCCTTTTTTAACCCTGGATATGCCTATTGTATAACAAGAATTATCTTCTTCATGTTATGAAATTTTTATCCCCTTACTGGTCTTTATATATTACCCCTTTATTCTATATGTCCCAAGGTTATCCCATACAATTTTAAGTATAATGGAATATTATGAACATGTTAAGGTGGTTTTCAATAAATATGATGTATTCCTTGTTTTAATTTGTTATGTAATGTACCTAATTTCAAAATACACTAGACTTATCAATCATCCAGGTAGTATTATTTATAAACTTATGAAATAAATAATTAATTAATGTGTAATAGAGAGAAGGGTTGTTATAGTTTCTATCAAAGGAAAAGTTTAGTTATTTTTGGGATTCGAAATAGAAAACTCTACCTATAAACTTAGAGGTAAGACTTAATATAACAAAACAAGCCTATATTTGGGAAATTATAGAGGAAGTGTTTTATCAAGAAAATACATCCCTATCTAGATACTATAAATGGAATTGGTTCTGGAACAGATGTACCCAGGGGTAACAAATTCGCAAAGGTGTGATGGGCTTGACTCGCTGTAATATGGTACATGAAAATGAGCCTTACTATGAAACTGGTTTGACACTCTTGGGGGACATGATTTGGTAAATTCATAATCTAATTGTTAACCACCATTAAAGGAACAAAAAAAATTCCCATAAGAGTATATTTTAGGAAATTGATCTTGGATAACATAGATTAAAGCCTATAAATTCATAAGTTAAGGAAATAAATGTAATTTATAATATATCTCGTTAATTTCATTGTATTAACCCTTAATTTGTTTAATATTGTTTAAAAATAATCATTCATAGCCTTCCTTTTATTCTAGACAATGGTTGAAATATGAGGAATCTGGTAAAAAATTAATGTGACGAGAAATGTGATGACACCACCAATGAGATGTGAAACCTGATGGGAGCAGGAATCAGAATATTTATTATAATACTCTCTCACCTGAATTAGGTTCTGAATAGAAAACTAGATTATCAGAATCTTCCAAACCCCACTAAGAAAGAACACGTTGAGATTGAGTCTTTTATGCGGCAAAGGCCTCCGAATTTTAATGGATCATTTGATCCCTTAATTCCAGAACAATGTATCAAATCTATTGAGAAGATATTATCCATTATTAAATGTTCCAAATAAGAGAATTTTATACTAGATATTTATCATATAGAGGGAGAATCTGATTAGTGGTGGAAATTGATCAAAAAATACAAAGCATGAGGAAGAGATTGTAGTGATGAGGTTGAAGGAATTCCAAAAAATGTATATCAACAAATATTTTACTTGAACTATCCAACTTAAAATGTAAAGGGATTTAATTTCCCTCAAGAAAAAAGATGATGAATCTATTATATTGTATGAGGAAAACTTCACAAGACTTGAACGATATGCCTTCAGATTTGTCGTTACCCCCAAATACAAGGTTGACCGCTTCTTTGTTGGGATAAAACCTAGTCTATTAAAACCCTTGGGGATACATGAAGTTGATAACTATGAGGAAATTGTATGATGTACCCCCAATAAATAAATTGAGATAAAAAAATATCAAGGGTATCATGGGGATAAGAATCATAAAGTGGAGTGTAATTATGGTGGTCCGATGGAGAAATCTAATGTTTCCATGAAATTTTAACATCCCACTCATCAAAGGTGTGGGTAGAAGCACCAAAAAATATCCTAAGGGGAATGAGGAAATTATTTAGGCATTGTAATGAAGGAAACTTATCTAAATATTTCAGATATAAGAAAAACAGTAATGTGTTGTAATAGAGTAATACCCTGGTCAACCCTTAGTGCATTGTTCATTACTTAAACTATAAGGAACTAGGTCACCTTTATAAACCAATGCCCCCAGACAAAGGTTTTTGGAGACAAAAAATAAACTCCAAGGTAGAAAGGGTGTTATTTTTCCTCATAACCACTGATATAGATCTCAAAAATGAAGTGATGATAGGAACACTGGTTATTAATTCAAGAAAAGAGAACACAATTGTTTATTACGGTTTTATGTATTCCTTCATATCATAAAATTTTAGTAGAAATATTCAAAAACCACCATAAATCTTAGAAGTAGAGCTATCAGTGAAAATGAAAAATGAGAAAATTATTTCATCCCAAGTATATAACTCCCCTATCAAAATTTGTGATTTGAACTTCCCAATGAACCTTGTCATACTGCCTTATCTGGAATTTGATGCAATTTTGGGTATGGATTGGATTTCCCTATATATATCCAACATAAATAGACATGACAAGGAAATCACTCTCTATATTGAGAATCGACCCCAATTATTTACATTTGTATGGAGGAGGATGACTCTTATTTAGCACAAACATCTCAAACATGGATATTACCTCCCTATGGGAAATAATATCTAGAAAAAATGATTGAGTATAAGAAAAGATCTATCCTTGAAGACATGCCTATTGTGAGGTAATATACCATTGTGTTTCTTGATGAATTTCCTGATATTCCTCCAATATGAGAGGTATAATTTTCATTTGAGCTTATCCCTGAGGTGTTTCCATTATCCAAGACTCTATATAGAATGACTTTTGTAACTCCCCAACCTTAGAAGCCCGAAGCTAGTGCATTATTTTATTACTTTGGCATGATTATAAGGAATCAAATACCAAAGGAATAATCATTTTCTTAGTCTTGTAAGGCCATATTACATACATGATACCTATATTACATTGTGAAAGATAGAAAATACAATCATGACACTTAATAAAATAAATTAAAGAACATCCTTGAAACTCATCCAAATGTTTCCTCTTCATAACCTAGGGAAAGGATATATAACAAGGGTGAGATCAAATGCTCAGTATGAGTTATTTATAATACTAATAAGAGAAGTAAATTCAATATGGAATAGACATTACTTAAATTTAAATAAACTAAAAAACACATTCCATCAATAAAGAGGGAATTAAAATGTATCCATAGATTTTATCATAGTGAAAATAGCATGGAAATAAATAATTGAGTACTGAATGTAGAAAATAATTATTTAGTGGATGTCATGTATATGTAACATGAACCATTATACCATCAATAATGTTTAATTATATGGTTAGAAACTCATTTGATTCTATTTAGAAACAAACACGAGGGGTTTGTTGCCAACTATTTTTTATCGTGAGACCTGTCGATGTATATAAGAGCTATAATGGGACCCACACCTAACTTTAATTCCAAATAATTATTTATAAATATATTTAATTCAAGAAAAATATACCTTTTGAATATCATTATTTAGTAGAGGATATATATTCATCAAAATTTTCCCAGCCAAAAAACATTCAAAATAAACACCGCATGTAAAATAGTATACAACTAAGACAATAATCATATCCATGATACAAGAATATGAATATTTAACAAAAATATAATATAAAATGAAGAATTATCGACAAGGGGAAGTAGATACACACCATAATAATTACTAGGTGCATAATTCCAAGTAAGTCTCAATGAAATGGAATTGAGACAAAGTCCCTTACTTTAATTCCTGCTTAATTTCTTCGCGTTTTCACCTCTGAAAAAAAAACTTATATTTATTAAAATAATGATACAGAAATGAATTATAGTCATTTATATAAATATTTATCAATAATAATCATTGGAATGGATTTCATAATTTCTGTTGATGAATATTTAAGCATTTGATATCATGTTTTACTTAAATATTTCACATTTCGTAACACTTTTCCTATTTTATCTAAATGTAAATTAATACATTAATATAATTAGTTAAAAAGGAATAAAATGTATATAATTATATTTTTATATATTATAAATATTTTATAACATCAAACCTTGAGTATGGTTTTATGTATTGTCATGGAAATGTCTCCACAGGTGGTTGGCCGACCTTTAATGGGATATTAATGAGAGAGTGGGAATACGATGTTTTAAAAATATTTATATAGTAGTATGTGAATTAAAGTTGGTTAAAATAATTAATATAAAGATAAAATACTTCCTAATTAATTCATTTAATGATTTTTTGTGGAATTGTTGGTGGATAAAGAAAGAGGAAGTGTAACCCGAAGGGAAAATGGGGGTTTAGGAGCATTCACTTCCTTAGTTTTAATGATCAGTTCACTTATTTATAAATAATAATATTCAAGTAAAATTTTTATAATTCTCCATTATTGGAATTATATGTTATTAATGAACATAAATAAGTATAAAAGGATACATATATAAAATTTTTAGATTTTATGAGGATGAATCATTAGATATACTTTTAGTGATAATTTCTTATATTATTTTGGTCATTTTCCCATCATTACACATTAATTTTGTATACTTATTTAATAATATGTAAATATAATGGTTATATAACATTAATTAGAATTTAATAAATATTTTTTAATATGGTTCAACCTTAAAAATGGTTTCCTGACCATCCTTTAAAGATAAATTTAAGAATGAAAATCCGTCTTCCACGAAGGTTGTTTATTAGCACGTCATGGATGATGATTTCATTTTTAAAATAAAATAGAGATAGAAAAGAGTTTCATGAAGAATATTACATTAACATGACATAATTAAAGTATATAGATGATATTGTAGTTATAAATATCATTTGTATTGATGAGGTTAGGATAGGATGATAAATGAAAAAGGAAATTAAAAGAAAAGAAAGAGTATTTACCTCTTGAATTCTACTCCTTGAGTACCTCTATAAGGGACCTTCATTTGATCTTTTTTTGAGAACAAGAGCTCCAAAAAATTAGGGAGGGAATAGGAAAGAGTATTTAGGATGAATATGGAAAATATTCAAGGATTATAGGTGTGAGGAGAAGTGGTGGTGAGGGGTGGTGTTTATAGTGTAGGAGCGGGTGCTTTTTTGAATATTTTATTCATTTATTAATTATTTTGGCTCAAGGCTTTGAATAATATGAGAATTATCACAAAATATATTTCAATAATGAGGTAGATTATGAAATTATGGGTGTAAATCATCCATATATTACCTATGACTCAATAAATCATGTATTTAACATTTATCATAAAATATCATATTTTACTATTCACAAAAAATCAAGTATTTTAGAAAAATCCCAAAAATTAACACTAACCATTTTTTGATGCCTAGAATCCAAATATTAAATCAATTTTTTAAATTAATTTTATAAATATTAGAAATTTAATTTTTAATTAAATATATCATTTACTCGAAAAATATTGATTTTAAATTCATATCTCATTTTATAACACTCCGGAAAATTAACTAATGTCTCATAAAATCATAAGAAAAAAAAATTAATTTATAAACAAATTTTATGAAAATAACTTACCTTTTAAATTAATTTATGAAATATAAAATTGTAATTAAATATTTATGACTTTTAAAAATACCAACACCTAAACAATAATTTTTTGAAATATATTTTTTCTTAGACTATGATATAATTGTATTATATTTTAATTTATAATATGCATAAAATGTATAAAAAAACTCCAGGTATTTCAAAACCACATCAAAGTAAGAAACAACTGAAGAATAACCAAGTATCAAAGTACATAATGAATAAGCTACACAAGACTCTCTAAAGAACTCTTGACTACATGCTTCACAAGCTCCAAGCTCGAAAATCTCTGAACGGGCCAGACATCACAAGGTAGTGCTAAAACATGTGAAAAATTACCCTTTCCCTTATCTCGAAAGATAACATCTGTAAAATAAACAAAGTGCCAAAGCAGGGGTGAGTATAAAACTCAGTAGGTTTTCCCCAATGACATCCCTACTCTCGCCACTAGGATAGAAGAGTTAGCAACATTTATATAAAATAGTTAATATAAAAAAATTTATCAAAAAAATTTATAACTAAATATAAAAAAGTTTCCAAAACCATTTATAACCAAAAGCATCCAAGTGTGACTGAAACCAATTTTACCAGCAAGTTATTTTTCCAGAAAAATAAGTAAAAAATTATTAAAACAAATTCAAAATATCTCGTTATGGCATACCCAAACCTTCAAAAAACATATGAAACAAACCATGCATACTATGTTATGATAGTTCAATTCTCATTAGTGGTTTCTTGTTGATCTACCAAGTAGTCTCAAGGTAATTGTTTCTCATGTACTATTAACCCTTTGGCACTGAGCACAATGCCATATTTCAACCAAGACTCTTATATGAAATTCCCATGTGCCATTAACCCATTGGAACTAAGAAAAAGGTCATATATCAACCATGAAATTTATATGAAACATGAACACACACCACATATGCCCAACGATCATGCCAAAGCAACCCTTTCAATAAAAACACATTTTTATTGAAAACCATTTCCGTCAAAACCATTTCAATAACAAACCATTAAAATTCTAAACCATTTCAATAAAACTCAATTTTTATGGAAAACCATTTCAATTAAAACCATTTTTCATCAACCATTTAGAAATTCCAAAAAATACTTAATTTAAAATCATTGTTTTAAATTCATGAAACTAACCCCCTTTTCACAATTATTCATCAAGATCACCCAATTTCACAAAAACCATAAATCATAACTAAAGAAGATTTTTCCATGATTTTCAGAATAAATTCCTTTCAAATAATACAATTTGAAACTAAAACAATAAATTATAGCAAGATGAGATGATAGTGAAGACAACTACCTTGATGGTTTTGACGAAACTCGACAATAGACGAAGAACACACAGGAAAGCATGTTGATTTTCCAAGAACAGCCTTAGTTCTCTTATCCTAGAAAGATCATGACACGACATTGAATTATTTGGCATCCAAATACTAGGATCTACCCATTACAGGTTCATATTTGGGAAATAACAGAGATTGTAGAAGTATATCTAAGTAGAGGCACGAAAACATGTCATAATAGGAAAGAATGATGACATACCTCAAGAACCTGATCAAGATTCCAAGAAAGAAGCTTAGATCTCTTCCTATATCATGAAAAAACCATATTTATCCCCAATTTATGTTAAAAATATTATATATACCCAAAATAGGTGGATATCTAAGAAAAAAAGATGGAGAGAAGGAGGAGTTTGCAGAAAATGGGAAAGAACCAAGAAGATCTGCAGTTACCCAAAGAATCGGGCATGAAATCACCAAGGGAAGGCAATATGTTGGCTCCAACTCGTGTAGGGAGGGTTATACAACCTTCTAGGGAGATTAATATCTAAATAGGTGTGTTTGGAAGAAAAAATGAAATATATAGAGAAAAAAGAGTAATCTTCTAGAAAATAGGATCTAGATTTGACCTCTGCGCAAGGTTTGACCACATGGTTTGGGCCAACATTGTATATATTGTGAAGCCTTACTTTTGGTCCCAACACTCCTTATAAATCCCCCAAACTCTCCCATCCTTCACATTTACCCCCTTTTTCTGAGAGACATTTTTCATTGAAACATCCCACTTTATGGTAACACACCACTTTATGGAAAAAACCCAACGTATGGAAATACCCCACTTTATGGAAACTCTCTATATTATGGAAACTCTCTATTTTATGGAAACTCTCTATTTTATGGAAACTCTCTATTTTATGGAAACCTTATCATATACACACCATTTAATAAAAACATGAGGAAAGATGTTATGTACCCGAAACCAGGGGTACTGCATTGCTAGTTTTGTGAAGGTAGCCCCATACTATGCAACACTCTCTTCTTCCATTTGATTTTAGATAAGAAATTTTTTCTTCATTTCAGTATTTTTCTCATGTGGGAATTATTTGTATAATAATGTTTCTTTAGAAATTCTCCAATAAATGTCTTCAATTTCATCGTCCTTTTTAGTATTTTTGATCAATAACCATCATTGATCAACATCACCCTTGATGCAATATATTGCAAGTACCACCTTTTCATTTTCATTGCATCCCGATGCTAGAAGTAGCTTATCCAGGAACTTTATACAATAATAAACTACCACGATATTAGTAATCCCACTAAAATATGGGGTATTATGTTTCACAAAACAATCCAACATAAGTGTATTATGGTTATTAATAATAACCTAAGTAAGATGTCCTAATATGTCCACGATCTTCTCAGCTCCAACACTAACTGTGTTGACTTGCTCAGTGGGGAAGACCTTACATTGTTCATTGGTATTTATTCCCTTTCTTCCATCAGTCTCCATCACTAAAAAATGGCATACACTAAATTATTTTATGAATCATAATGCACAATTTCTAACTAGAAATACACTTTTCATAAATTTAAAATTTATTTATAGCTAATCTCAAAATCGTAAACATGGTCTCTTTGAAGAAATATTTACTTCTAAAGGCTTTATAATGGTTTATAAAGAAAATGTGAATTATACTAATAATATCATCAATGAGTTTCAATCCAGGTGCATAGTCTGTCCTTTTTTCGTGCACTAGGTTAATCCGAGTCAGGCCTAGGACACCTTGTCAAAGATTTTTACCCTAGGTACATCTGTGCTAGAACCATGCCCACTTATAGTATCTAGAAAGGGATGTATTTATAGAAATAACAACATAATCTAAAACTTACCAAAATTACAAGACTTTATTCTATACTTGTTCTCAAATTACATATTAGGGTTTTGTTCTCTAATCTGTGTTTTCTAAATCTATTTTCCAAGGCTGTTGCTAAACTTCATTGGATACCAACTGTAGCACCCCGACCCCAGAAGATGAAGCCAGTGTATTATTTTATCACACTAGAATAATTATTAGAAATAAAATCAAGAATTACCAATCAGTTTAGTACTATTGGAAGGTTATATTCCATGCATTATACCTATAGTACATTGGGGAAGATAGAAAATACAAACATGATACATAATAAATTGAAATAAACAACATCTTGAAACTCATCCAAAGGTTTCCTCCTCATGACCTGGGGAAATAAATCATAATTATGGTGATATAAAATTCATAGTATGTTTTATATAAAATAATAACAAGGTAAGTAAATTCAATAATGAATAGACATTATGGAATGGTAAATAATCTGAAAAACACATGCCATCAATAAACCAGGAATGAAAATGTATTATTATATTATGTAAAAGTGAAAATATTATGGAAATTAATAATTAAATACTTAATGAAGAATATTTTTATTTAGTGTATTTAATGATTTGGAACATGAACCATTATACTGTCAAGATGTTTTAATTCTATGGGTAGAAACGAGTCTGATTCTATTAGGAAATAAACATGAAGGGTCTTTTGCAAACTATTTTCTCATATGAGATCTGTCAATGCATCAAAGGGATATAGCTATAAGGCCCCAGCCTTAAACCTTACTTAATCTTGAGTTATTACAAGATTACACATTGAGGATCTTTTCGGGTTTAGAGTTTTAGAGAATTAGATCATAAAACTTGCATTACAACCCACATTAAAACAAAGTGGTTACATAAAGATAGTATTCTTCACTCCCATCAATGGAGACATATTTAAAATAAAACATGGATTCTTTCTTGACATTTCCTTGACACTATCATCATATCATGTACCTTTCCCTTGAACTGTGAAAATCATTTCAAAAAAACATGGGATGAGCATAAAAATCTCAGTATGGGTTATAAAAACATGGAAAGGAAACATGAGTTCATATATACATAAGAATGAAATCATACTTTACCCATAAAACATTGGCACTTTAACATACCTCATAAAATCATGAATAAATCATAGAAATCATAAGACATAAAGGTAACTTGAGGCATTCATAACATTCTTACGTAGGGAGTAACCCTCTTGGTTACGTTTGGAATACCCATCACAGTATATTCCCTAAAATCTCTTCGAGAAACCTTAATGTTTCACTCCTTCACATTACCCAATGCATTGGAGAGCTATAACGGGCTCACCCGCCATTAGTTTATCACGGAACCACCAGTCTTCATAATAATTCCCAAGAAACATAACATAATCATATCACATAAAACATGCATAAAGGAAACATAAAATTTCCACATTTCAATCACGAGATATGAATACAACACATTGATTTAAGAACATTATGAAAACCATTTTCAATACCAAAATAAAAGAAAATTAAAACATGGTATTTATTTTTCTTTTAAAAAGAAGGTATGGCTTGTAGAGGAAGCCAAAACTCAAATAACGGTCATGACGGCGGAGAAGTCATTGTCGCCGCATACGTATGACAAAAACATTACCTTTTGTCGTTTAGTAAATGCTTCATATAAAAAATATTCCTTTTGAATAAACGTAAAAGTCAAAGGGGTTTATACACCGTATAAAAGAAAGTTGTGTATAAAATAAAATATGCCTCAATGAAAGGAGATTGAGACGAAGTCCCATACCTCGTATCCGACTTGACCCGACCGTTCTTTAATCTCCTGAATAATAAACTTGAGTTAATATCTACTTGCTTATGAACCCTTTTCAAGTTCATTATTCTTTTTATACCATGTTATGAACATCATGTAATCATTTAAGTTAATAGTGTTCATTTTGTCGGTATTTGGTTCTTAAGTCAAAAATAGACTTCTTACACTAACATGTTGTTAATTTGGTCAAAGGTTCATTATATCCAGAATGATATTAATTATTTGGATAACATATATATCATATAAATTCAGCATATACATGTATTTATAATATTACATCACATTTAGAGGTAATAAATGAAATGCACCGTTCGTGGAGACGGTAAGCCGTAGGTACGCATGAACGCTACTTCCATTTCTATTTCGTATTTTCTGGAATGGATTCATAATTATATAAGAGTATATTATAATTCCAGTATTATAACATATATAATATCATTAACTTTATCCTCTACACATCCCACATATGGTATTAACGAATCAAATCACTTTCAGGGGGCGGTAGTCCGCACTTCCTAAAATGAAGATATCGTGTTTACCCAAAATGGAAACCATAAAGGTATGCCCAAAATGAAAAAAAAAACAGAATCTTAAGGAAAACATAAACATATTATATATCATATATAAAAATAGTGACATCATAATGTCCACCTTTGAAGGTGTTAAATGATTATTGAACAATCATCGTTTCGGGAGGCCGAATTTCGTCATCCACGGAAACCGTATGTTCTTTAACCATTTGATGTAGTTGTGTGAGAGTGTAGCTCAAATAAATCTTATAACAACATCCTAGTATATTTAAGATACTGGTGTTGTTACAAAAGAAGTAAATAAAAAGAGTTTAGGGGGTTGTAGAAGCAAAATAAAACAAATGAACATGAGAGAATGAATTACCTTTAAAAGTGTAACTCCTTTTGATTTGAGCCTAAAGGCTTCCTTTGAAAGGATTCTGACCAAAGGGAATCCTCTAGGATGAGGAGATGGATGTGTAGAGAGTAAATGGGCAGGGGTTGGCCGAGCCAAAGGCTTGAGGAGTGTGTGAAATGAGGTAGAGGTGGGGGCCTTTTGTAAGAGGAGAGGAGGGGCACTTTTGGAAAGTAAAGAAATATTACTTTATTTGAAAATGTGTTTCTTTTTTAAAAGGTCCCACATTGCTATAATTCGAGTATAAGGTGATACGTGTTCGAAATACACTCATCCAATTGGTTTAGGACATGTGTAGTTTATATATTTTACATTATCTTTCCATTTTATTTAAATCGTCAAATAATGATGTCATCGCTGCATCATTATTATGTCATAAATATTTTAATTTATTTAATGTCTAAAAATTATAACAAAACTACTATGATGTAGGAAATCTTTTTATCTTTCCAATGACTATTTATAATCAAAAATATGATCTTTAGAACCCCATGTAAAAATTGTTTTCGTAAAACATATTATGTTTGTGTCATTTTTACTTTTACATTAAATAAAAAGTAATTTATGTCATTTCCCAACCAAAGTGGATCCATGGGGTCCCCAAGTTTACCCATGGATTTTTCTGGTCGGCCATGCCACAACCAATAATGTTGGGACATGTGTCAAGCTCATATTATTTTATTAAAGCATTATTTTTACCTTAAACTACACTAATTACCACTAATCGCGATTGAAAACATAATAAGTTACTATTCATCAAAAATTATTATAATCTCATTGAACCACATTTTATTTCTTAATGACATCCATGTATGTCGGATTTTTGAAATTAAAATCACAATGATGGCAAAATTTCATTTAAACGGAAAATCAGTCTTTATAAGTACCACTTAGTGGTTTCACTATTCATCAAAAATTGAAGTTTTTCAGAAAATTACCAAAAATTCACCCTAAGATATATTTGATATTCCAAATTCAAAAATGAAGTCTATTTTACAAAATTCAAAACATATAAGTCACATTAATTAATTTAATAATTAATTCCTGCTGTCAGAGCAAATAGCGTGTTTTTATGAAACAATAAGTATCAAAAGATTGACACTAGTTTAAGTCCAATTTCAAAGTGAAATTGATTCTAATGACTACCATTGGATTAAATGGTAAAAATATATTCATATTACACATTAAGACCAATTCAAAATATAATCTAATCATATAAATAAATTAGATTAAAAAGCAGTTTTGATGTAAAATGCAGTATTTTTCACTATTCATTAAAAAATGAACATTGTCAGAAAAATACCAAAACTTCACACAGAGTAAATTTTGATGTCCCAATCATAAATAATAAGTTTATTTTGACAAAAATAGTTTATAAAATTGTCAAAAGATAGATTTAAAAAGGGTTTTCCATCATAAGGCAGTAAAACAATCTTTTAAGAATATTAGTGTATTCCATGCTTAAGATTGGATTTATTTTCATTTTAAGCCTCTAAAACACTATATTAATCATTAATAGAAATAGATAAAAATATATATTATTCATTACTTACATGGGATGTTACATCCTTCCCCCCTTTAGAAAATTGCGTCCCCGCAATTTATTTACTTATCGAATAAATGGGGGTACTTATCCCTCATTGCATTTTCAGATTCCCATGTTGCCTCTTCCATCATGTGGTTTTTCCACAAAACCTTTACCTGCTTAATCAACTTATTCCGTAACAATTTCTCCCTATGGTCAAGAATCTGGACCGGTTGTTCCTCATAAGATAGGTTCTCTTCCAGCTGAACTACCTCTGGACTCAAAACATGAGATGGATTTGGCATATACTTTCTCAGCATCGAAACGTGAAAAACATTGTGTACCTGAGATAAACTAGGAGGTAAAGCCACTCGGTATGCAACTGATCCAACTCTCTCCAGAATTTCATATGGTCCAATGAACCTTGGACTCAACATTCCTTTCTTACCAAATCTCATCACACTTTTCCAAGGAGAAACCTTGAGAAAAACATGATCACCTACCTTGAAAGATAGATCCTTCCTCCGGTTATCCGCATAACTCTTCTGCCTGCTCTGAGCTGTTCTCATGTGTTTCTGAATCAGCTGAACTTTTTCTGCCATCTCTTCTACCAATTCTGGTCCCATCAACTTCCTTTCACCCACTTCATCCCAGAAAGCTGGAGTTCGACACCGCTTCCCATATAATGCCTGAAATGGTGCCATCTGTATACTGGAATGAAAACTGTTATTATATGAAAATTCAACCAAAGAAAGATGTTGGTCCCAAATTCCCTGATAATCCATAGAACAAGCTCGTAGCATATCCTCCAATGTCTGAATTGTTCGTTCTGACTACCCATCTGATTGAGGATGAAAAGCTGTACTAAAATTTAATTCAGTACCCAACGACTTCTAAAGGCCTTTCCAAAAGTTAGAAGTAAACTTGGGATCACGATATGATACAATGGAGAGAGGAACTCCATGTAACCTGACTATCTCTTTAAGATACAAACGGGAAAGTTGATCAAGAGAGAAGTTATCTCGTATAACAAGGAAATGAGCAGATTTGGTCAAGTGATCAACAATAACCCAGATTGCATTATTACCTCGAGATGTCTTCGGTAATCCAACCACAAAGTCCATGGATATATTCTCCCATTTCCACTCTGGCACTGGTAAAGGCTGAAGCATCCCTTTTGGTAACTGCCGCTCTGCTTTAACCTGCTGACAAGTCAAACACTTCACAGTAAAACCAGCAATATCCCTTTTCATTCCATCCCACCAGTAATACTCCCGTAGATCTCTATACATCTTAGTACTGCCCGGATGAACTGAAAACGGAGAACTATGAGCTTCACATAACAACTCTCCCTTCAACTGTGAATCACAAGGCACCCACAATCTCTTCCCAAACCTCAATACACAATCATTATCAATGTTGAATTCAGGCAACTTACCTTTCTGAACCAGCTCTACCCTTTTTTGCAACTCACTGTCTTGCTTCTGTGCTTGATTGATTCTATATGATAGAGATGATCTCACTGATACCTGAAACAAAACAAAAGGACTTCCTGCACGAACAACTTCTATGCCAAAGTTCGTCAAATCCTTAACCAAAGGATCACGTTCCAAACACAACATTGTTAATGAAGCATTACTTTTTCGACTCAAAGCATCAGCCACTTTATTTTCTTTTCCCGGATGGGAATGAATTGTACAATCATAATCCTTGATTAATTCTAGACATCTCCTCTGTCTCATGTTTAACTCTTTCTGAGTGAATATATACTTTACACTTTTGTGATCGGTATATATTTCACACTTTACTCCATACAAATGATGCCTCCAAATTTTTAAAGCAAAAACAACAGCAGCTAATTCCAAATCATGTGTAGGGTAATTTACCTCATGAGTTTTCAACTGTCGTGAAGCATAAGCAATTACCTGATCATTCTGCATTAGGACCCAACCAAGTCCTTTAAATGAAGCATCACTGTATATAACAAACTCACCATTCCTGGAAGGTAGTGCCAAAACTGGAGCATTCACCAATCTTCTTTTCAATTCCTGAAAACAATCATCACATTCTTTTGTCCAGATAAACTTAACACCCTTCCGAGTTAGCTTAGTCATTGGACTAGATAACCCTGAAAAATTTCTAACAAACCTTCAGTAATAGCCCACCAAACCAAGGAAGCTACGAATCTCGGTTACATTTGTGGGTCTTGGCCATTCTTCCACAACTTTTGTTTTTGCAGGATCAACAGTTATTCCATCTTTAGAAACAATGTGACCAAGGAAAGAAATTTTTTACAACCAAAACTCACACTTGCTGAATTTCCCATACAATTTCTTTTCTTTTAAGGTTTGAAAGATAACCCTTAAATGTCTTTCATGCTTCTCTTTACTTTTAGAAAACACCAAAATATCATCAATGAAAACCACCACAAACTTATCCAAGAAATCATGGAAAATTTTATTCATTAAATCCATGAATACAACAGGTGCATTGGTTAGCCCAAAAGGCATTAATACAAATTCATAATGGCCATATCTCATACGGAACGCGGTCTTCGGAATATCTGCCTCCTTTACCTTCAACTGATGGTACCCCGATCTCAGGTCAATCTTTGAGAAAAACTGAGCTCCCTGGAGCTGATCAAACAAATCATCTATATGAGGCAAAGGATATTTGTTCTTTACAGTGATATTAATCAAGGCTCTATAATCAATGAGAAGTCTCATAGAACCATCTTTCTTTTTAACAAATAAAACAGGAGCACCCCATGGTGAAGTGCTAGGTCTAATGAAACCTTTCTCTAATAAATCTTGCAATTGCTCCTTCAACTCTAAAAGTTCAATTTGTTCCATTCGATAAGGGGGTTTTGAAATTGGCTTAGCATCAGGAACTAAGTCAATAGTAAACTCAACTTCTCGATCTGGTATTATTCCAGGCAACTCATCAGGAAAAACATCAGGATACTCATTTACCACTGGCACATCATTAATCTGAACAGTTCCTTTATTTTCAACGATGTGTGCAAGGTAACATTCATTTCCATCTTTTACAAGTTTCTCGGCCTCTTGATATGTTATCAAAAGTAAGGGTTCATTCTTGTAAACAAACTGAAAGTCTTTCTGAAAAGAAACTTCTTTAGCTCTACAGTCAATCTTAGCATGGTAAATAGAGAGCCAATCCATACCCAGGATAACATCAAACTCTTCTAGAGGTAGAACAATAAGGTTTGCAAGTAGGTTCTTTCCACAGATAAGGATAGGAAGATTCTTATAATTTCTTTTTGCCTCAACATTTCCCCCAGGTGTTTTTACCAAAAGTTAAGGAGTCATTTCTTGAGATGGTATTCCCATTTTACTAGAAATGGTTTCAGAGATGAAAGAATGTGTAGACCCCGAATCAAACAACACACTGGCATAATCTAAAAAAACAAACAAAGTACCTGATACAACTTCATTTGATGGCCCAACATCTGCTGAAGTAGTTACAAAGGATTTCACCACCCCTTTCTGCTTGTAGTCTAACTGCTTCCCATCACTCAAGTTCTTTGTCGGACACTCGTTTGCATAGTGACCCATCTCATTTCACTTATAACATTTCACTAACTGTAAATCAAATTTGTTCTTACCTTCACCTTGATCTTTTTCAGTGCAATCACGAGCCTTATGTCCCATATTACCACATTGGTAGCACTTTCTAGAATTCAGAAGACATTCCCCAACACGCCTTTTGCCACATTTATCACAAGCTGGAAACTTAGTTTTCTTACCATCAGACTTTTTTGAAGAATTCTTACGTTTCTCCTGCCACCTCGGTCTCTTCTTCTGCTGGTTGTTATAGAACTCTTGGTCATCGGAAAACTCCATTTCCACCTTCTCAGCACATCGAACAAGTTTTTCATAACTTTTAAACTCACGAGAAGCTAATGCCCTTCGATATTTTGGCTTTAATCCTGAGTAAAAAGGATTGATTTTACTATCAAGGTCTCGGATAAAATTTAGAGCATACCTTGCCAATCGAGTGAACCTTTCTTCATAGGCAGCCACTGAGTCTTCTTCTTGCCTCAATTCCAAGAATTGATTTTCCATCCTAAGTCGAACAGCCTTAGGAAAATACTTCTCAAGAAATATACCATTGAATTCATCCCAGTCAAGAGCATCAATCTCATCTGCGTCCCTGATATTTTTAACCATAGACCACCACTGATCTGCTTCACCCTCCAAACGGTAAATAGCAAGACTAACCTTTTCATTATCTGAACACCCCATGACATCAAAAATATTCTCCAGTGATTTAATCCACCCTTCAGCTAGCACAGGGTCAGATGATCTTCTGAATGATGGGGGATGTTGCCTCATGAAATGTTCCACCACTGACATGTTCCTCTGCGGTTGATCTGGCTGATCTCGTGCATGGATACCACCGCCATTTATCGCTTGAGTCAACTGTGCCATCACTACAACAAACTGTTCAGTTCCAATTCTGACAATTTCAGGATGCTGATTCGGAAGGTTATTTCCTTCTGTATTCCTTCCTAGCACTGCTTCCCTGTTTCCTCTGCGGAAAACCATTATGAATAAACATGTCTTAGATGAAGCAACATGCTAATCTTCAAATGCTATATCATTTCAATTTTTTTTGGATAATCATTTAATAGAATTCTAACTCCTAATGTTATCTAAACCGACCTGTGATACCAACTAAAAGGCCCCAGCCTTAAACCTTACTTAATCTTGAGTTATTACAAGATTACACATTGAGGATCTTTTCGGGTTTAGAGTTTTAGAGAATTAGATCATAAAACATGGATTACAACCCACATTAAAACAAAGTGGTTACATAAAGATAGTATTCTTCACTCCCATCAAGGGAGACATATTTAAAATAAATCATGGATTCTTTCTTGACACTTCCTTGACACTATCATCATATCATGTACCTTTCCCTTGACCTGTGAAAATCATTTCAAAAAAACGTGGGATGAGCATAAAAAAGCTCAGTATGGGTTATAAAAACATGGAAAGGAAACATGAGTTCATATATACATAAGAATGAAATCATACTTTACCCATAAAACATAGGCACCTTAACATACCTCATAAAATCATGAATAAATCATAGAAATCATAAGACATAAAGGTAACTTGAGGCATTCATAACATTCTTACGTAGGGAGTAACCCTCTTGGTTACGTTTGGAATACCCATCACAGTATATTCCCTAAAATCTCTTCGGAGAAACCTTAACATTTCAATCCTTCGCGTTACCCAATGCATTGGAGAGCTATAACGGGCTCACCCGCCCTTAGTTTATCACGGAACCACCCGTCTTCATAATAATTCCCAAGAACCATAACATAATCATATCACATAAAACATGCATAAAGGAAACATAAAATTTCCACATTTCAATCACGAGATATCAATACAACACATTGATATAAAAACATTATGAAAAACATTTTCAATACCAAAATAAAAGAAAAGTAAAACATGGTATTTATTTTTCTTTTAAAAAGAAGGTATGGCTTGTAGAGGAAACCGAAACTCAAATAACGGTCACGACGGCGGAGAAGTCATTGTCGCCGCATACGTACGACAAAAACATTCCCTTTTGTCGTTTATTAAACGCTTTGTATAAAAAAGATTCCTTTTGAATAAACGTAAAAGTCAAAGGGGTTTATACACCGTATAAAAGAAAGTTGGGTATAAAATAAAATATGCCTCAATGAAAAGAGATTGAGACGAAGTCCCAAACCTCGTATCCGACTTGACCCGACCGTTCTTTAATCTCATGAATAATAAACTTGAGTTAGTATATACTTTCTTATGAACCTTTTTCAAGTTCATTATTCCTTTTATACCATGTTATGAACATCATGTAATCATTTAAGTTAATAGTGTTCATTTTGTCGGTATTTGGTTCTTAAGTCAAAAATAGACTTCTTACACTTACATGTTGTTAATTTGGTCAAAGGTTCGTTATATCCAGAATGATATTAATTATTTGGATAATATATATATCATATATATTCAGCATATACATGTATTTATAATATTATATCACATTTAGAGGTATGAAATGAAATGCACCGTTCATGGAGACGGTAAGCCGTACGTACGCATGAACGCCACTTCCATTTCTATTTCGTATTTTCTGGAATGGATTCATAATGATATAAGAGTATATTATAATTCCAGTATAATAACATATATAATATCATTAACTTTATCCTTTACACATCCCACATATGGTATTAATGAATCAAATCACTTTCAGGGGGCGGTAGTCCGCACTTCCTAAAATGAAGATATCGTGTTTACCAATAATGGAAACCATAAAGGTATGCCCAAAATGAAAAAAAAACAGAAGCTTAAGGAAAACATAAACATATTGTATATCATATATAAAAATAGTGACATCATAATGGCCACCTTTGAAGGTGTTAAATGAGTATTGAACAATCATCGTTTCGGGAGGCAGAATTTCGCCATCCACGGAAACCGTATGTTCTTTAACCATTTGATGTAGTTGTGTGAGAGTGTAGCTCAAATAAATCTTATAACAACATCCTAGTATATTGAAGATACTGGTGTTGTTACAAAAGAAGTAAATAAAAAGAGTTTAGGGGGTTGGAGAAGCAAAATAAAACAAATGAACATGAGAGAATGAATTACCTTTAAAAGTGTAACTCCTTTTGATGTGAGCCTAAAGGCTTCCTTTGAAAGGCTTATGCCCAAAGGGAATCCACTAGGATGAGGAGAGAGATGTGGAGAGAGTAAATGGGCAGGGGTTGGCTGAGCCAAAGGCTTGAGGAGTGTGTGAAATGGGGTAGAGGTGGGGGCCTTTTATAAGAGGAGAGGAGGGGCACTTTTGGAAAGTAAAGAAATATTACTTTATTTGAAAATGTGTTTCAGTTTTAAAAGGTCCCACATTGCTATAATTCGAGGATAAGGTGATAGGGGTTCGAAATACACTCATCCAATTGGTTTTGGACATGTGTAGTTCATAGCTTTTACATTATCTTTCCATATTATTTAAATCGTCAAATAATGATGTCATCGCTGCATCATTATTATGTCATAAATAATTTGATTTATTTAATATCTAAAAATTATAAAAAAAATACTATGATGTAGGAAAGCTTTTTAGCTTTCCAATTTCTATTTATAATCAAAAATCCTATCTTTATAACCCCATGTAAATTTTTTTTTCGTAAAACATATTATGTTTGTGTCATTTTTACTTTTACATTAAATAAAAAGTAATTTATGTCATTTCCCAACCAAAGTGGATCCATGGGGTCCCCAAGTTGACCCATGGCTTTTCTTGGTCGGACATGACACAACCAATAAGGTTGGGACATGTGTCAACCTCATATTATTTTATTAAAGCATTATTTTTACCTTAAACTACACTAATTACCACTAATCGCGATTAAAAACTTAATAAGTTACTATTCACCAAAAAATTATTATAATCTCATTGAACCAAATTTTACTTCTTAATGACAACCATGTATGTCGGATTTTTGAAATTCAAAACTAAATGATGGCAAAATTTCATTTAAACGGAAAATCAGTCTTTATAAGTACCACTTAGTGGTTTCACTATTCATCAAAAATTGAAGTTTTTCAGAAAATTACCAAATATTCACCCTAAGCTATATTTGATATTACGAATTCAAAAATGAAGTCTATTTTAAAAAATTCAAAACATATAAGTCACATTAATTAATTTAATAATTAATTCCCGCTGTCAGAGAAAATAGCGTGTTTTTATGAAACAATAAGTATCAAAAGATTGACACTAGTTTAAGTCCAATTTCAAAGTGAAATTAATTCCAATGACCACAATTGGATTAAATGGTAAAAATATAATCATCTTACACATTAAGACCAATTCAAAAGATAATATAATCATATAAATAAATTAGATTAAAAACCAGTTTTGATGTAAAATGCAGTATTTTTCACTATTCATTAAAAAAATGAACATTGTCAGAAAAATACCAAAAATTCACACAAAGTAAATTTTGATGTCCCAATAATAAAGAATAAGTTTATTTTGACAAGCATAGTTTATAAAATTGTCAAAAGATAGATTTAAAAAGGGTTTTCCATCACAAGGTAGTAAAACAATCTTTTAAGAATATTAGTGTATTCCATGCTTAAGATTGGATTTATTTTCATTTTAAGCCTCTAAAACACTATATTAATCATTAATAGACATAGAAAAAAATATATATTATTCATTACTTACTTGGGATGTTACAATAGCGGGCCTTGATCATCACTGAGAGTCCAAATAATTATTCATACATAGATTTAATTCAATAATAATGTGCATTTTCAATCTCTTTATTGAGTATAGGATACAGATTCATAAATATTTCACCAGTTAAAAGAACATTCTAAATAAAAACTACATGTAAAATGGTATACTACTAAGACAATAATCATATCCCTGATAAAAGAAAATGGATATTTAATATAAATAAAATTTAAAATGAAAAATTATCTCCAATGGGCATTATATACACCACACAAGAATGATTATATGCACAATACAATGTATGTCTCAATAAAATAGAAATTTAAACAAAGTCCTCTACCTTAATTCCCACTTAATTTTATCATGTTTGCACCTCCTGAACAAAAAAATTATATTTATTAAAAGAATAAGTAATTGCTAAATTATAGAAATTCTTATAAATATTTATCAATTATAATTTTTGGATTATATTTCTTAATTTTCGTTGATGAAAATTGAAGCATTTGATATCAGGTTTTACTTAAACATTTCCAATTTTACAACACTTTTTTCTACTTTATATAAATGTAAATTATACATTAATATTATTAATTAAAGAAGTATATAAGCATATAATTTTATTTATATATATTATATATATTTTATAACATCAACCCTTGAGGATGGTTTTATGTGTTGACATGAAAGTGTCTTCATAGGTGGTTAATCGACCATTGACGGGATATTGACCGGAGAGTGGGAAGAAGATGTTTTAAAATTTTATATATACCTATATTAAACATACAATAGTTTAAATTAATTCATATATATTTAAATTAATTCAAAATTAATTCCTTTATTAATTTATTGTGGAATAGATGGTGGAGAAAAAAGAGGAAGCATAACACGAAGGAAAAAATTGGGGTTCAGGAGCGTTCGTTTCCTTGGTTTTAATTATCGGTTTGCTTATTTATAAGTAATAAAGTTCAATTAAAATGGGTATAATTCACCAGAATTTGAATTATATGTTATTAGTGAACATAAATATGTGTAAATTTTTATATATATCAATTTTTAAATGGTATGAGGATGAATCATTGGATAAAACTTAATTGCTTAGATTATTTTGGGCATTTTTCTATCATTACGCACTAGTTTCATTTAAATAATTAATACTACGTATATATAATGGTTAAAAAACCTTAAATATGATTTAATTCGTATTTTATAACCTATTTCAACCATATAAATGGTTTCATGACCATCCTTGAAGGAGAAATTGAAGAACAAAAATCTGTCATCCACGAAGGTTATAAGTTGACACCTCATGGATGATGATTTTGCTTTTAAAATAAAAGATAGAGATAAAGGAGTTTCATGAAGATACTATATTAACATGATATAATTCCATTATATAAATTATACTAGAGTTATCATGACCATTATTATAGATGAGGTTAAGAGAGGATATGAAATGAAAAAGGAAATTGAATGGAAATTAAAAGAAAAGAAAGAGGATTTAGCTCTTTAATTCTTCTATTTGAGTACCTCCTTAAGGGACCTCGGTTTGGACTTTTTTTTAAGAACAAGAGATCTTGAACGTGTGTTAGAGACTAGTAAATAGTATTTCTGTAGAATTTGGACAAGATTCAAGGATTAGATGTGTGAGGAGAAGTGGTGGTGAGGGGTGGTGTTTATTGTGGAGGAGAGGTACATTTTCTGAATATTTTAATCATTTGTTTATTATTTTGGATCTAGAATATGAATATTCTGAGAATTATCACCAAATATATGAAAATAATGAGTTAGATTTATATATAATGGTATTACATCACTCATACATCACGTATGGCTCTATAAATCATGTATTTAACATTTATCGTATATTATCATATTTTACTATTCATAAAAAATTCATGTATTTTAGAAAAATCCATAAAATTCACCCTAACTATTTTTCAATTTGTAGAATCCAAAAAATGAACTCATTTTATTGAAAATAATTTTCTAAATATGAGAAATTGATTTTTTAATTAAAAACGTCATTTTCAAGAAAAATACATATTTTAAATTTATAACTCATTTTATAACACTCTAAAAAATTAAACAAGGTCTCATTATATTATCCTAAAATAATAAGAAAATAAAATATTAATTTATCAATACATTTTATGAAAATAACTTATCTTTTAAATAATTTTATTAAATATAAAATTGTAATTAAATATTTTGACTTATAAAAATACCAACATTTAATCAATAATTTTTAAAATATTTATTTACTTATACTATGATATAATTGTATCATACTTCCATATATAACATGTCTAAATTTAATTGATATTTCCAGGGGTGATTATACTATTCCTTTTGTCGGTTTACTATTAATAATTGTCATATTACTATTCTTATGGTCTTGTTAAGATTTCATCAGTATAGGTTTCTTAACTTATAAAAATACCTCTTACTTCTTTAATTCTAATTTATAAGGATTGTTTTATTGTATCTATGTGATTTTATATGATTTATACAAAATTAATTAATTTTCTGTGCAATTTACAATATCGTATGGATTGAAATTATTTAATATGATACATACCATAAAATATTTGGGTGTTATAGCTATTGCGTAACATAAGGATCTGAAGAAAATACTAAAGGATAATCTGGATAAATGGTTCATACATCCAACTGCTTCACCATTGGGTGCACGATTCCTCTTCATTAAGAAAAAGGATGGGTCAATTCACCTTTGTATTGATTATCACGAGCTTAATAAGATCACAATAAAGAACAAGTATCCCCTTACATGGATCGATGAACTATTCATTAAACAATATGGAGGAATATACTTCTCCAAGGTGAATATATGGTTGGTATATTATCAAGTTAGAGGTAAAGTGTAGGATACCCCTAAGGCTGCTTTTTGTACTAAGTACAAGCACTATGATTTCATAGTATTTCCATTCAGACTCACTAATTATCCAACAATACTTATGGGCTCGATGAATAGAGTATTTAGAGATTACCTCGAAAAATTTGTGGTAGTCTTTATTGATGATATTCTAATATTATCTAAAAACAAGGAGGTGTAAGAGGAGCATATGAGATCTATTCAAAAGACCTTGAGATATAAGAAGCTTTATTCCAAGTATAAGAAGTGTACTTTCTGGTTGAAGGAAGTATCATTCTTGGGATGTATCATCACAAGAAATGTGATATATATAGACCCTTAAAAATAGAAGTAATTGAAGGATGGATGATACCAACATCTATGATAGATATCCGTTGTTTTGTTGGACTAGATGGGTACTATCATAGATTCATGATAAATTTATCATGATTGTAAAACCCTCGAAACAAGCTAACATAGAATAGAGTCAAGTTTTCTTGGAATGATGAATGTGAAAAGAGCTTCATGGAGTTGAAAAGTAGGTTTATCACTACCCCTATGCTCACAATACACAAAAGTGGAGAAGTTTTTGTGGTATTTAGAGATGATTCTAAGAAGGGATTAGGAAGTGTTTTATTTTTGAAAGGCAAAGTCATATCCTATGATTCAAGGTAGTTGAAAGTTCTTGAAAAGAACTACCCAATTCATTATCTTGAGTTGGTTGCATTGATATTCAATTTGAAAATATGGGGGCATTATATATTTGATTATAAGTGTGATATATATATATATAGATCCTAAAATTCTAAAGTATATATTCATATAAAAAGATACAAATATGTTCCAAATAAGATGGTTATAGATGATAAAGGAAAATGACAACTCAATTAACTACCATCCTAAGTAAGTGAATAAAGTGGCCGATGATCTAAGTAGAAAGGATCCACAATTTTTATCATTAATGAGAATTGATAAGGATCCAATATTCTTTTATTTGAGAAGGATAGATATGAGAATCATAAAATAAGGAAAATAATCAATCATTTCACAAATTATTGCTTAACCATACCTTTTGGAGAGGTTGAAGGACGCTCAGAAAGATGATTTGGGAATTAAAAAAAACGTGGAAAACATTGGAAAGGGAAATCCTTGGAGTTCAATGTCAATGAATACGAAGTTGTGAGATTTGGGTCATGACTATGTGTACCATCAAATCTTGAGTTAAATAAGGAACAATTTGATGATATACATAGTTTATATTTATCCATTCACCTGAGAAGCATAAATATGTATCGAGATCTTAAAGAGCACTATTGGTGGGGAAATATGAAGAAGGAGATCGTTGAATGCACATCAAAATTCATGGTATGTCATAAAGTGAAGTCTGAAAGGTAAACGTATAAGGGGATGATTAACCATTACCCATACCAATATGGAAATTGGAAAACATCACCATGAAATTTTTCAATGGACTTTGAAAGACATCTAGGGGAAACAATATTATATGGGTTGTTCTGGAATTTTTTATAAAGACAAATCACTTTATCTAAAATCAATAGGACTTCTCACCGGATCAAATTTCATGGATATACATAATAGAAGTGGTGAGGTAACATGGAGTAGTACTATATATTGTATCTGATCGAGATCCTAGATTCACCTACATGTTTTGGAAAATTCTCAAACATGCGCTAAACACTAAGCTAAACTTCAACACAACATATCACCCCCAAACTGATGGCCAATCTGAGCAGAATATCCAGACACTTGAGGAAATGTTGAGATCATGCCCAATTGATTTCAATGGATAATGGGACCAGTATGTTCCTCTGGTCAAGTTCCCTTACAATAACTATTTTTTATCAAGAATACAAATGGATCCCTAAGAATACCATTATGGGAATAGGTTACTAGGATTATGTTGGGGAACAAAAGCTGCTAGGTCCTGAAATGGTAGAACAATTTAAGACTATTCAACATCACATCTAGGCTAATCAGAATTGATAAAAGAGCTATGCTGACAATCATTGATGAGACCTAGAGTTTGATGTTGGAGATATGGTATTCCTTTGCATATCTCTATGGAAGGAATTCATGAGATTTGGGAAGAAGGAAAATATTATTCTAAGATACATCAGACCATTTAAGATCCTTGATCACATTAGAGTAGTGGCTTATATACTATGACTCTCACTAAACTAATCTCAAGTAAATGATGTATTTAATTTATCCCTATTTGAAAAATACATAGTCGGCCCCTCACATATACTCAATCCAGAGGTGGAACCATTGGAGAATGATATTTTCTATGAGAAGTAGTTAGTGAAGATCTTAGATCGTAGAGACATGGTCCTACAAAATAAGACTATGCACCAGGCCAAAGTGTTGGGGAGAAACTAAAAGTTTGAATAAGTGATGTGAAAACCATAGGAAGTGATGAAACAAGTTTCCCTTATCCATTTTAGTGTGCGAAATGATAATTTTAAGGGTGAAATTTCTTAAGGGGGGAAGATTGTGACAAAACAAACTGTTATAAGAAAAATACATCTTGTTATTTAATTAAATGTCTTATTATGTATTATGGTTATAGAAAACACTTGAATTTATTTGGTTCAATTTTATTATATGAAATTTGAAATATCATTAAACATAATTACCTTTGATAATATAGACATTGAATAATGATCACATGATTAGTACAAATATAGGGTTTTAAGAAATCCAATTAATACATAAAAAGGTTGTGATGGCCTCAAATAGCCGGATGAGTCCCATATATTAGAGATTCCAAGGGAAATAGAATCAATGGGATTTACCCTTTACCATGACTAAGCTGATATCCAACAACTTAAGCATGAGTGATACCATTTATGGGTGAAGTTCAAGCTCACCAAGATCATGACCTAAACCATGTATGATGAACTACCCTAGGAAAGTGTCATCATCACGATCTTTACCCTTAGGGAGAATGATGGTATATTTAGGGGATATGTATCAATACCCTAAAAATATGAGTATTTAAATTATTTTTTTAAGAATAATCAATATATTTTCATCAATTTATTTTGACTTTATAAATGTTTCTTGTTTTGATATAATAAAACAAAAAGAATATTTTTGGGTAATATTCAAATTCTATGAAGGAATTTATTTTTTAAATTAATGAATTTTTGAAATAAAAAAATTAATAATAATAATATATTATTAAATAATTTTTATTAAATATAATTGATCATATAATTTTTATGAAGTTAAATGTAATTTTTATAAGGGTTTGAAAACTATTATTCAATGGTTATTTTTTAATAAATTTCTAAGACAATTAAATTTTTAGGTAAAAAATTAAATACCGTATAAATATACATTGTGTATTACGACATAATAATAACCCAAAAATGATGTAATAAACAATATTATGTGTTGACATAAAAAATATATTCTTTCCATTTAAATAATGTTTTTTGAGTTTATTTTATTAATTTTATAAATCAATTATTAATCTTCCAGAACTCGTTAAATATTTTAAGGTTTTAAAATTATTTATTTAAGAGTATGACTCACCTCCACATAAGAAAGGATATTATTTTATTAATTTAGGCCATTATCCTTTAAAAATAGTGGAATAAAATCCCATTTGTTAGAAACCATTGGAAAAAATAGTAAGGTTTGTGGTTTTGGTTGTTTTATTATATAGAGTCCAAAACCTATGTTTGAGAAACAATAAAGGAATATCCACTCTTTTCCTATACAAACCCACCGATGATCCCATTTATATTTATTGAAAATATTTGGATAATGTACTTACTCTGAAATAGCCTCTCTAGATTCCTCCTAATCCACCCCATGATCTCAAGAAGTCCTCCCAAGAATTTGGAGTCACACCCTCAAGTTAGGGATCCTCACCTTCTCTTCTTTATTCAAGTTTCCTTATTACACTATGCCTTCTATTTCAAATTAATTATGCTGGGATATGTATTTAAATATCTATATTATTTAATATTTTATATAAAAATTATGATATACCCTATTTAGTCTCATCAACACATTTTATGAATTTTTATGTGACTCAGTTATGCTGCTGAAATTTCACCACGATTTTCTATACGAAAACAATTATGTAGTGAATACCACACCCATTTGCTATCAAGGGTTTCCACCTTTATAAACTTATATTTATTTGAAATGGTACTTACATATATGTATTCCAAACTCCTTAATCATGGAATAAAATATGATTATGAATGAATCCATGTTGTATGATCTATGTGGAACACTAAAGCATGAGATTGAAATAAAAGTAACATGAGCACCCATAATTATATAGATCTCCAATGAATTGGGAAATTTTTACTCTAAAGAGACATCACGTTGGTATATAAAGTGATCATGATTCCTTTATGGGAATTTTCCCAACTTAATGATCTTGGCAGTTATCCTTGAACTATGTTTATGATGTAGTTTTTTATGTTTTTTCCACATTTCCCAAGTTATTTTCATCATGCTATATCTTGCCTTATTATTCATGTTTCTTTTTATTCCCCATTGATATTATTATTGTATAACACGTTTGTCTTCTTCATGTAATTCCATGATTATCTTCTTACTGGGCTTTATAGATCACCCCTTTCTTATGTATATCCCTAGGTTATCTCATGTAATTTTAAGTACGAAGGAATATTATGAACATGTTAAGGAGGTTTTAAATAAAGACGAAATATTAATTATTTTAATTTATTATGTAATGTTCTTAATTCCCAAAGACAGTAGACTTATCGATATTATGGGTTGTATCAAGTGTATTATTATGTAATAAATAATCAATTGATGTGTAATAAAAAGCATAGTTGTTATAATTACAATTGTCTATTTATGACTCCAGACGAGTTCTATTATGTAAGTTTAATTTCAATTTATTCATATAATTCTTAATAAGATGAATCCACATGAATTGAAATAGACCATCAGTCCTTAATTCATTAGTTATGATAACTTTAAAGTGAACTATAAAATTGAAAATGATGTTGGAAATAGTTTCTCCATGTGAAAAAGTGTAGGTATAATTATATCCTACAAAGTTTTTAAACAACCCATTCATTGATTTCTTAAACAAAGGTATGCAAAAAAATTACTCAACTCAATAAAATATTCACCAACATAGGGTGATAAATAATCATAAATTGCGATTAGAATCAAGTGAAAAATAAATATGTGATTGTCATGACTTTTGAACCCTTGTAATGTCTTTCTCATCATATTCACTGACTTAGAAATATTAGAAGAGTAATCATTAGACACATTGAGCATATTTAAAATAGAAATAAATGTATCTTTCTCCTTTTTAAATGTTTTATACTGTGAAATAGGAAAGTATTCCTTTTTTACCTCAACCAACTGTAAATGAAATTTTTTACTTAAACCCATTTCTTCTAAATCAAATCATGAATTTCCATAATCCTTTGATTTTCCAATGACACATAAAATGGTCCATAATATTATATCAAAAACATTTTTTTTCAATAAGAATGATATATATATATTACTTAGCATAATTTCTTTCCAATAATGGAGATTAAAAAAATATGTTTCTTCTTATAATTGTGACTATGCTGTCTACCTGCACCATGAATATTGGTTAATGGATGAGCCACAAAATCCTGTAATTTATATACAGTGTGGTGGTTTTCTTCCTAAACCTGTGATTATATTTTTTATCCTGTAATGAATTTTTTTATAGGATTGAATTATCTAGAACCATCAAATGACACTCTGTTCTTTCTAATTATGTGCTAAGGGGGAATAAAATGCCTATGACCTATGTATGTCCACTTTTTATAATGCTTAAGACATGTGGATTTTTTATTTTTATTGCAGTAAGGGAAAGAAAATTACCTTTTCATATTCCAACTTGAAAAATTTGTATAATCTAGGAATCCTTGATTTTCTAAAATAAAATAGCCTGAAGTTGGAAAATGTCATTCATTTCATATTCATTATAAATCACACCATTTCCCTAAAATTTATTCAACTCATCGATCAATGGATAATGGTAAACATCAATCTTATCCACCAAACTTCTAGGTCCATCAATAAGAGTGTAAAGTAATAGAAATTGTTGTTTCATACAAAGATATATCGGAAGATTATTGAGAATCAAAACCAAGATCTATATACTATGATTTGCACAAAACATAGACCTGAATGGATTGAAACTATCTGCTTCCAACCCCAATCACAAATCAGGGCTATATTTAGAAAAGTCGGGGCCCGTTTGATGGAAATATTTTCATGAAAGAGAGTATGTTGGGTGAGTTAGAATACAACATGTTCGTATTTCTTTCCACATCCCATATAATTAATTGAGAAAATTTAGATGAAATAAATAATATTTTCAACCTCGTCTTCAGTGGGAATACCATATTTGATTTTTGGTAATCAACTTCCCATATTTTTCAATATGACATTAATGAGTCTCATTTCCACCGTTATCTTTCAAAAAAGAAGAGTAAAAGACCATAAAATTATCACAATGAATAGATTCCTTTCTAAACATCATATATTTATTTTCACATGTATCTATGGTCTCATATGTGAAACCTAAGTTTTTAGTTAACTTATAAGAAAGATAATATGACTCATAAATTTTAGCACCAACATGTTGTAATTTTTTCAATGACAACAACAACATGTAAAAAGATGCATCTGACCACTGATTTAATGTATTCAAGTCCAACACCTCCATAATAAACGAAAATTTACTATAAGCTATACACCCAAGATATAATTCCATTTGTGTATCCTCAAGTATTTCATAAAACATTAACAAATCATGATCTACACTAGAGTAGCAATTGATCTCACCAGTCTCAACATTTCAGATGTCAATTCCATCAAAAACTAGCCCACACACCATTCCAGTAATAATTTCATGCATTGGATCAGTTTTCCTCGCATAAACATACATATAAACTGTTTCTGTACGATGAAACTGAATATATTATTCCCCATGATGAGTCCAAATCTTATATTTTTTTGGAAACCCATTCAACAATTGGTGCTCCCTCATGGTATATATTTTGAATTAATATCTATTTTCACATTTTCGACATGAAAAATGATATAATAATTTTAAAATCCTCTAGTGAAATCAATAAAATTCATAATTCCTACAAAATATTCTATAAACATTCTATTTAGATGATCAATAAAACTCTTATAAATATTCATATTTATACAACTTGTAGAAACATTTACATAAGACTTCACATTGCATGGATTTTTAGAATTTCATATAAAAATATATATTTAAAATAAATAGTAAACAACTTCATGTGGACTTCAATTCATACACATCCAAAATAAAATCCACAAATATCTTGAATATTGCATTATATTTAATTAATTATGCATTTTATTTTTTATAGTCTTCTTCTATACATGAATAAATATTTTGTAGAGAGGCTCTTATAAAACATGTTCAGATAAAAAAAATATTTTTAAGAGAATGAAAATGTTGATCAAATGAATATATAAAATAAAACTAAACTGAGATATATTTTTGTTATGAAATGATATTTTTTGTTAAACTTGTTAATAGGAAAGGAAACAAGAATAACCCATTAAAGGAAATTTATATATATATATATATATAAAACATTCAGTCTCAATTATAATATATGGATAAACACATTTTCAAGAAATTTTATAACACTTACAAAAAAGAATTTATCAAAAATGATATGTACTCTAAGTGGTTTCTAAGAAGTACCACCAAATATAGACCAAATATAGATTTATTTCAAAAAAACATTCACATAATTTTTATATAAATTTCTGAAAAATCCACTTAAATAAGAGAAAAAACATTTTCTAAAATGTAAAAATACTATACTAACTCATTTATCGTAACCGTTAAGAACTATAAAGAAGTTTTTAGTCTTGTAGACACATTATCATTTATTTAATAAACACATACAAACAATCCCTCTCTCTCAATAGAAACACCTATAATTTAACATGAATCAAACCTGTATTTCTGAAAGTATGTAACCCAGAAATTGCAATAAGATGAATGCACAATTTATTTAGTGCATACCAATGACCTTCATATATATTTTTTCTAAGGATAATTGAACCATTTATATGGATTTTAGGGATAATCCCATATATGAAATCTCAAGTGAACTTAATTTTTTTTCACATAAGGTAAAACATTTTGTTCATGCCAAATAGTAATGAAAAGGTAAGAAGAAATTGGTATATAGAATAACTATTGTACACTATATCATTGTAACCTTAATATCTTTTTAGGGGACCATTTTGTATTCAATATTTTTATGTTACCAATTACACAACATAAAATAATACCACAATTAAATTAGTAATGAAATATGAAGAACACTACCAAACATCGACATCCCTCACTTTCTTTCAAGATTGATCTACTCATAATGGTCATGTACCATGAGATAGAATTGAATTTTTTGATTACTACATAGTCAAATAAATATTAAACCTTCATTATAAGTTATAGTAAATTATTTAATATTTTTAAACTTAGTCCATTAATATTTCTAGGTCTTTCTTCTATTCAAAAGATGAGAAGCACTACTTTTTTTTCATTTTAATCAATGTTTCTTCCTTTTATAGAAGGGTAAAATTAACCAATGGTAGCAAGAACCTAACCTCAGACAACAACTAAATTCAATATTAACTTTTCAAATTTATTTTGTTCAACTAATTGTAGCAATTTACATGCAATGATCATTTTCATTCATTCATTTAAGAAAACAGTCCACACAATGCTATGAATTTCCAAAATATTATATCTAACCTGATGTAGGCTGTTAGAGTATTTAGATATTATGGATATGTGTATTTAATAGTTCTTTCATATCCCCTCTTTTCCTCTAATTTTAATTTCGAATTTCTATTCAATAGATATAATATCTTAAATTTTCTAGGATTTGATGCTCATCTTTCCTATGAAAGCCTTCATCAAAGAAACGCATAAAATATCTATGAATTTAAAAATTATAAACACATTTCAATTCAATAAAATAATACAAATCACATTGACTAAATAATTCATTCTAAGAAATATGGAATGAAAAATTACCAAGAACCTACCACCCATCTAATAAAAAACCCTATAAGTAAAGATAACAATTATCTAGATTTTAACTAAAAATATACTAAAAAAATAATTCATATCATGAATTCATTATCAATAAATGATTTTATTACCAAAAAAATAATAAATATTTAAAACTAATAATTTATTTAATATATTTATTTAAAAAACAGAAGAAAATTAAATTCAAAAAATTCATGAGAACTAATAGAGGTTACACGAATTTATTAGGATTAGATATTTGTGATTCTGAAAGTAAATTTTTAGGCAAATTTTATTTTTTTAGAAATATTGATAAAGAATTAAATCATAACAAGATTGGTTGAGAGTGTGCTATGTTGTGTTTATCTTTAAAGTGGTTGTTTCATCAACTTATAAAATGAAAATGATAAGTAATACCCCAAGTGAAGACTTAATAATAGGTAACATAAAGACTTGTCAGAAGCCATTTTGTGATTATCCCATAAATGGTTGTGCCATTTTATTATATACATAAATAATTCATATTTATATATAATAAAAAATTGAAAATTATTATTATGTAACATTCCAAGTGAATAGGTAACAAATGTGACTAGAGGCCCTTGACTGACCCATTCTGTTTTGTCACCACCGAATGGCTGCGAGAGTTTGGTATTTAAAGTCTATAAAGTTAGTGATTTATACAATCTGAGTGATAGAAGTGGTAAAAATAAAAATATTAAAATTGAAATTAGGGATAACCTATTAGTGTGACAAATGCAGAACCAACAGAATGTAGAGGTGGAGTAGGAGGATATGTGATATGTGATAGAGGAGTGGCAGTGAGGGTGGATGAGCTATGTATAGCTCCAGGTGCGGCCGCAGTGATGAGTGAGGTGAAAGAAGAGGGAGCTGAGGAGAGGGGAGGATGAGGTGGAGGTGGGGAGGGTAGTCAGGATGGTATAGGGAGTTGTAGCGACAGGGAGTCGGAGGTGGGTGCGGTGGGGGATAGGATAGGTGGCGAAATGGGTTGGGATTGACGAGGGAGGGTGTGTGTGAGGTGGGGGGGGGGTTGGGGAGGGGATGAGTTGAGATATTTTTTAAGGCTTGATATTTCCTATGGAGGTCACCTATTCCATGGGACACAAAAGCCTTAATTTCTAGTAGTGTCTAGACCCAAAAAATAACCCCTTATGGGGTTCCATCATAAAAATCATGTGTGACAGTAGGAATTTTAAATCCAAGGTTATATGTGACTCACCATAAATTGAGGAATCCTATGTGAGACTTGCTTTTGTACATAAAAATCATCCTCTAAAACCAAAGACTACACAATTAGGTGTCACCTTCAATGATAATCTATTAGATATAATCATATTTAACCATCATTTTCTCATTATTAGAATCACATAATGACCACTGTTATCAATAATAATTTCGACACAAGACACAATGGATCCAAAAGCTTCAAATGATCCATCATTATCATTATAAAACACATTTTTGGAATACTTAATTCTATATCACACATGTGCAGCCTATATTGGCAATAGAGAGGTTCACTATAGAAGCAGGGAAAAGAAGAGGTTCCTATACTTCAGGGATAGGAGTGGCGACTATTGCACAATGATGAAGCTCAGAAACGATGTCCCTGTGATGACAAGGAGGAATTTCCCGCTGGGGGAATTGATATGTGACAACGACCTGAAGGTGAAGGAATAGGTACATGAGTGGAGTGATGACCAAGATCCAGAGCATGTCTTGATCACATATAGGACGTCAGTCCCTCACAAGTAGGTGTTGATCACATCATTGAGTCACTTAATCTCTCTGAAACCTCTAGCACCGGCGGGACCTAGAAAAATCTCCACAGACATGGATCCTAAAGGAATCACATGTGTCTCAAATTTAACTTACCATTTAAAGTAGATGAAAATTATGCTCTTGTAAAAAAATATCAATCCCTTAGTTTAAATGAACGTAGTTCAATAAAATATTACATAACTAAAGTGATTTAAAATACTAATAGTAATAAACTTTATAATATTATTTTTAAAATACAAATAGTTAAACAAGTCATTTATTTTATAAAGTAAAACTAAAACATAAATTTTGATTCTCATATTTTAAAAATTTGAATCATAATGAAGAGTTCCATAGAATTTTTGAATGATGTTTTTGTTGTTGATCACTGAATGATAATCATTGGAAACTATTGAGGTTAGTGTTTCAAGATGTTTTTGAGATACACAAAAGAAATTTATAATTTGAAAAATTATCTACATACTATAATATTAATTGGAACATTTTGAAGAGTTATTGAATATTTTCGTAAGGATCATTTCATCTCTCATGTAAATAATTGGGAAGGGAATGAAAAAACTGAATGCCTCATTTGAATTATGTATGTTTAATTGAGAAAATTTTTTGAGTTATTAAGATTCATTATTAATCTATATACTAAAATTTTGGTATATGTATGACTCTATAAGACTCATTATAGATTTTTTAAGAGTCATTTCAGACATTACAAGAGTTGTTTTGTGAATCGTAAGGGCCAGGTGGACTATGAGAGTAATTCCTAAAATTTTATAAAAATAATTTTACTCTTAGGAAATATCACTTTAAAAGAAAAAATGAAATTAAAAAGAAATACCATGAGTAACATAAGTGTCATTATATTATTTTGAAAAGATCTTTACATGGAGGTTTTTAAGGATCAACACTTACCATAATTTTAAAGAGAATATGGGAATTGCATAAAAGGATTTTCCCATATCACAATACACAATATGATAAATGTTGTGGACCAAGTTGTGGGGTAATACAAATTCAATATCCGAAGAGCTAATTGATTTTAGAGATGGATTTTGAAAAAAATCAGAATTTGAAATGGTGTAAGAGTTGCGGTTATGTAAATGCAATAAAAAAACCTAAATTTGATTTTAGTTTAATTACATGAAATAATGATTTAATATTAATGGAGTTTGCTTGAACAAGGAGCAGGATCAAGAATGAGAAATATAATTTCAATAGAAACACATGAGATAGTAACAACAACAAACAAAAGTCACAACATGATTGATAAATGCTTGAATGAAAAAAGAACAGATAGTATTTTCATGGTTTATAAAACGTTGATCATACACCATAATAAGAATACCACCCTTCAAAATTTATTATTGTGCAGAAAAAAAACAACCACTTATAATTAGGGATACCAAAAAGGGAAAAAAGAAAATGAAAAAAAGACGGAATCATAGGAACAATGAAATTACATTTTTGCCGGAAAAGAGAAGCAGAAAAATGAACCAGGGTAAAAAAATTGATATGAAAATTAGAATAGGTTGAAACCCCCTTAACAGGGATCAACCTTACCTATAGAAGCCCCTCAAAACCATTACAACTGCTTTCCTCCATTCTAGAACTCACACAGCCACAAACTCTTCACTAGAAGAGATCCCTAGAGTCAACCTTGTGTGTCGTCACTAACGTGTCCTTGAATGGACCCTCCTCACTCTAGATCACATCCTTCTCCTTTTTTAATCTCTCTCAAATTTCTCTCTCTCTCTCTCTCTCTTATCTTCCAATCCATATAATTATTTTACTAGAAGGGACCTTGGGAACATAAATTCCATGAAACCATCCCTTTGAACAACCTCAAACAAACTGTCAACATCTCGAGATGAGTGTTCAGATGAGAAGAGTGTTAAAAATCCATTACAACAAATTTTGAGTGGACAACACTATGTAAGGGTCTTCATAATCATCCACACCAAAAGTTAATAACTAGAAATATGTAAGGATATAACGAACCACTATGTAATGGTACAAAATCACTCAAGTACGAGTAATGATAACCACTGCATAATGGTAGCTCACCCAAAACATTAGTCCTGAAAGGGTAAATTGATGCTATGTAAGTTTCATGTAGTCTTAAAAAAAAGTAACAACAACCAATGATCCAACCCATGTAATGGTACAATTCTCCATTCCACCTACTACAAAAGGGTTGACCCGATCCCACATAATTGTAGCGTGGACACTATACACTTTACATAAGGCCTCACCCATAACTATGTAAGGTTGATTTTTTCCCTATGTAAGTGTAAAAGACAACCCACTTAACGTTAAAAAAACCCTACGTAAATGTATAAACTTCATTTAAAAGCATACGAAATGGTAAAAACTACTTACAAAAGGAAAATCCGTGCTAACTCAAAACCATGTATGGGTAAGATAACACAATGAAAGGTTAAATAAAAACAAGACAAAAAGATATAAAACATATTCTAATAAAAATAAAACATTAAAAAACACGAATAAATGAAAATATAATATTAACATACATGCCATAAAAAACAAAAAACAAATACATATTAATTTGTAATAATAAACATTCCGAATTTTAAAAATCACCACCTTACAAAATAAACTGTAAATCACATTGGGTTTATGTTCTTGTAGGAATACAACAGTCTAACCTATAATTTGAATCTTGAAATCATGCTAAAAAACTTAATTAAAGAAATACAACATAAAATAGTTCTAGTCCAACTAAGAAATAGCTATGTAAAAATGTGTATCAATGTGATACATGCATTCTCTAATCAATTCCATCTTATATAATACAAAAAAAACTCATAATTAAAAAATCTAAACATAACTATATAAAATTATCATACATTCACAAACCTAAGTTTCCCACTCCACATAACTCAACTCCCTGCTGATCACATGCCAACCTGATGTTCCCGGGATAGCTATAGTTCTTGATGAACCCTAAAAACTGGTCATTACCCATCCTCAAAGAAAACCAACAATATAAGGTATAAACATAAAATCAAAGTAAAAATAATTATATGAAACCAAATGTAGTAAATAAAAAAACAATATATACAAATAAGTAAGAAAAACATAAAAAACTACATGTCTCATAGAAAGAAAGCCACTCAATCCACCTGAATCTATCACCAACCAAGAAAAGTATACACCTAAGGAGAAAAAAACTACCCAGAACCACAAAACAGGGGGAAACCACATCCTATCCTAGAATTTTGTAAAACCCATACATACCTAGTCATAAAAAGAAATTTCATAATCATGAGAGAATAAAACCAGTATGCAAGTGTAGCTCACTATTGACCTAAAAAAACCCCTTGAATCAAGATAACCAATGATATTAAAAACCTAATTCTGAGGTACCCATATAATGTATTAAAATATATATTAGTGAAACTATAATAAATCTTAGTGATTATCCAAGAATCTACATATGAACCTGATTCTTTAACCACTACCCAAGACCTCACTATCCTCAAAACTGATTACCTCCCAAGAAGACCAACCCTCCTGGGATACAAATAAGGAAACACCACCCAAAGATAAACCCAAAACTCTAACTACTTTTGTACATTAGATATACTATATTACATCAATATCATCGAAACTAGACACAACTATACTAGATTGATCCACATTACCCATTGAACCACTTTTCCCAAGATAATATTTCTTAAGTTGACCCTATTTAATACACTGATAACACTTCCGAGTCTTAGAATGAATCTTAAACATCCTTTTATCCTTTCCATTTTATTCTATTGATCTATATTATTTGTTTTTCATATGATATTGATCCCCTCTCCCTCTGATATCAACCTATTCTTAGTTTGAAATTCTTTTGAAATAAGAGCTGACATAACGCCATCTAATTTCCAAAAAACTCTTTTCCATACATCAAAGAATCACATAGATTATAATAATAATTTTCTAGTAAAGTCTAAAGGATTATGTCTTGATCCTCATCTACAACCTTAATAGTTATTTTGTCTAGTCCTTTGAAAAATTTGTTAAATCCATCTAAATGATTCTGGTTAGAATTCCAATGTTTCATTTTAAAAGTAAAGAGTCTCAGTTTTTTATAGAGCCAAGAAACAAGATAAGTTTTTTATAAAAATGTTTTTAAACTTATTAAATATAGAATAATAAGTGGGTTCACATGAAATCTCACATAACACATAATTCATAAAAATTAATAAAATGAAACTATGGGATTTAACTAACACATCATAGGGAACATATTCATTGGCAATAGAATGCAATCCATCAATGGATAGCATGGTATCCTATTTATTGGGACAATATAGGGTATCATGTAAGACATGATAGACTAAAAAAGCATGAATTTTAATTTTCTACAAACTAAAATAATTTTCACCATAGAATTTCTCAATTTCTAATTTGGATGATGCCATCACAATTATTAATTAGGCTATGATACCAATTATTTTGGGAAATGTTGTGGGGTAGTCTGAATTCAATAGAAAAACAGAATTTTAATTTTAGATATAGTTTGAGAAAAACTCAAAATTTTAAATTGTGAAATACATATTATTATATAAATGCAATAACAAATAATAAATTCAATTTTTGTCCAATTATAATTACAAGAAAATGATTTAACAGTAATGAAAAAAACTTGAATGATGATTAAATTAAATAATGTGTTACATAACTTGAACATAAGAACATAAGATAGTAAAAAACCATAAAAATTTCACAATGATAATAATAAATACTTTTAAGAAAAAAAGAACACATAGTATTTATTTGATTCAAACCACTTCTATCCTACTCCATGGAAATAAAACCACCTAAAACCATTTATTATTATGAAAATAAAATATGATAGATTACAATATGTGATATGATAAATGGGGAAAATAGAAAATAGACCAAACCATAGGAACAATGTATTAACACTTATTTGAGAAAAATAAGAAGAAGAAAGAAAATAGGGTAAATCAATCAATAAGAAAATGAAACTAGGTTGAAACACCCTTACTAGGGAACAAAACCACCAATCAAATCCCCTACAAACTATTAGATTTGGTATAATAGGAAAAACTATTTTTACTTTTGATAAAAGTATATTTGTTGACTAGAATATTAATAAAATATCTTATTACATATTGTTCATTGTTCTGTATGAATTTATTGTATTAATGTCAGAGAGTATCCATCACTTGGATAAGGTTGTAACAACACACCCATATGATGATAAGATTGAAATTATATGATGATATTATAAAATAATGCTCTATGGTAGGATAACAAACTATTATAGGACACATAGAATGTTTATTGTCATGTGTAGGTACTCATAAGTGGATGATACTTCCTCTCATGAACTTTACACATGGTAATCTCCATGATGGGAGATTTTGTAAATAGACCCACCATTAGAAATTATGCATATTTTGGTTTCATTATGTATTCATTTCTGTGAGTGTGTGTAATGATCCTTAGACTTTAATAATAACATGAATGCATGTTACAACTTTTTCACTTAAATTATTTCACAAACCTAGATGATATAGTTCATGGAGAATTTGGATACGTTGGGTGCATCATGAGTGATATATTATTAAGGAATAAGTTGAGGAAGGTTTTTTTCCATCCATATTTATAGAGGTTTACATGTATACTATTTTATTAGAATAGAACTATTGTATTAAATTATATTCCCATGGTGTTAAAATGTGTTTATTTTAGAGTGTTAAAGAAAATAATATTAATCATATAGGTTGGTGATACAGATTCAAATCCTACGTGATGAGATATTGTGAAAAAGGGATTATATTACACAATGAGTGTTCATATGTGGTTATCAATACTGTGATATTAAGTTATTTATCTTAGGTTACTTGACCCATTACATGATAGTAATCTTGGACTTTAGGAAATCCACCCTAATGTCAATAAGAAATAATCCTTGATAGTCACATACTAAGTGTTTCCATCAATGTTGATTAAAATCTATTTTAATTAAAATCAATGGAATTAATTTAATTCCCAAGACCATGAAATAATTTTATTTAGGTTTTATCGATATTAAAAATTTATTGATTGATAAAATATTTAATTTAATATTTATTTGGTCATTTTGTAAATACTGAGATGTTTAAACAAACAATACCATATCCTATGATAAATATTAATTTAAAATCTAGTAAAGTAATATTTATTATTCTGGAAGATAGCACACACAACATAAAATAATAATAATAATAGTAATAATAATAATAATAATATTATTATTTTGTAGAATGGGGTTTGATAAAGATTATAATATTATTTAAGGGATGGTATCAAATTAAATAATATTTTGAATAAAAATATGGCTCTATAAATAAATGATTATATCTATTTTGTAGGGTAAATCCAGATATAAGAATCCTTTCACACAACATACTTTTCCCTCATATCCCTCCTTCCGCCTCTTAGAAACAAAATGAACGCCTTCATGCTTGAAGGATCTTAGAGCAATCTAGTCAAACAGTGAAAGATGATTGATTCAACACACTAGCACACATAAATCCATTTTCATCACTCAAAGATCAAAGGATCATGTGTGGTTTATTTCTAGAGGGATTCTACACTTAGATCTTATAAGTACAACAAAGGTGATCCAAAAAAGGATTTTTTGGGATGATAAATATCAACATCAAATAAATTTCCTTAAAAATGTAATTTTTTCTCTCGATCATAAATAAATAAATTATAAATTTAACATGAAAAGATCATTTCTTCAGGTTTTGGGTTTCTCTATGTCAATATTTGTTAGAACTAATTCTGTAGGTCATGGAATTCACATCATGTACAATTTTTCAAATGATCCACAAAATCAAAAACATGTAATTTATTTATTCCCTATAATACAATTATACTAATCCTAGAACCTATAATGTTGATCATAGGGGGAACATTTCAAATTTATGATTAATTACTTGATTCTTGATCTATATATACAATAGTGGTTAGATATTTAATTACATGAATATTTATTATTTAATCCATTTTTTGGGATTAAATGAAGACATTACCTGATTCTAAGACGTCCCAATTATTTTACTTCGCTTTCATATAAGATATTGTAATATGATCCCGTACTTCAGACTTCTGTAAAATCTTTATTTTATAATAATTGTTCCTTGTTCATTTTGGGCCAAGGCATTATCTTTCTTAAAAAAATTATTTAATAAATTTTAATTAACATGTTATATATATATATTAATCATCATTGATTAGTGTTTCATTTTGTTAAAAGAATTAGAACAAATGGGGAAAAAATGAAGATCCCATCAGGAAGTGTTGAGGTTTTTGGATAGATAACATCGGGTTACACGACATGTAGCTAGAGTATATGCTATCTACCCAAGTGCACTGCACACAACCATGCCTTGGGATATACAATTCGTTGAGAAATAACTACATTTGGTTAATTTATATCACATTAGTTGTAGACTGGGCTGTCTTAACACATATAATGTCATATTATGTGGTATTTAGCATGAATACACATTAGGTATACTATATTTTTAGCATAGAAATTCACACAAGTTGTGTGGTCATATACATAGCCAAAACAGTGTGAGACTGGTATCCTAGATCAATAATTACATACACGATTTGTAGATAGTATAAATGGTGTGCAATATATTATTTTAGACATATGAAGTATTTGTCATGCCATTCAGTGAGAAAAGGGGACACATGACATGTGAGATACATGAGGTGCAGCTGGATTATACACGTTGTACATTTCCATGTATGATGGACACGTTGAGTCCTTTAATGGGTTTCATAGACACATGACATAATGACCAAAAACATATTGCTCATTAGTAAAGAATGTGTAATATCCCAAGATACACATCGATGACCCAGGTGTATATCCCATGCAGATATTAAGTGGAATGCATGATGTGTACATAGTTAGTACATGCTATTTAGCCTAGATGAGGTACTCTCCAAATACACAGTCATGTATATTGGGTACACAAAACTAGAGGTACATATTGTGTAGCTCATAAGTACATTTCTTTCATCCTTCCAATAAAGGGAATAATTAAATTACATTAAATTTATATTTATATAATGAAATCCAAATTATGTTGATTGACACCTGTTGTGTTTGAAAATTTAATAATGGTTTTAATGAATCACTAAATAATTAATTAATTTATTATAATTATATTTAATGAATGGTTTTGATATTTATTTTTCTTTGAATTCATTTCTGATGGGTAACTCCAACAGAATTTGTTTATTCATTAATATAAAAGGGGGTTAATTAATTAAGGAAAGTGTGTTTATATCAATAAAAAAATGAGTAACAATTAATTTTATCTACTATAATTTTTTGTAATTATTTTATGTGTACGACTGATCATGAGATTGAAAATTACTATGTATGTGTTAAAAATATTTAATTTAATTTATTACATGGGTTCATAATCATTTAATTATTAAATGAAAATGATGTCCAGTGAGTCATCCCTCCCTCCATTATTATGTTTGACCTGCATGTGCATGGTTATTTATGTAATTACCCTTAACCAATCCTTAAGATCCACTCACCTACATGTTAGTGATAAATAAATGTAATAAATAGACTATGCAAAGGCATGCATAGGTGGTTCAAGACATGACCTATATGATTCCAACCCAGGTGATACATAGGTGGGAAAGTGGAGTGATGTAACTCATTCCATGACTGACACATGGATTTTTATCTAGGGTATAGGTTGATTTATTGTCTAGTCAATAAATAAACCATTATAAAAGATCAAAATTTGGCCATTAATTAATTTATTTTTATCTTATGAGTTATTTATTTTATAGATGAAAGACTATGTTCTTAAAAAAAAGAACTAATGTGCAAAGATGGAATTTAAATAAATGGATTATGCATAAATGTTTTATCAAACATGGTTAATCACTTAAGTAAAATCCATTTAATAATAACAATATTTTTAAATGATAAAATAATGATTTTTTTCATAAAAAATAAAAAATCCCCCAATTTGATATTAAATCATTAAGCCTTCCAACATCTAAATTAAAGACAAAACCATCAGTAAAGTGTCTATTTAGACAAAAGTGAGGGATAATTTAAATTATTAGGGAGTCTTAACTAAGATAATGGGTAAAATTAACTGAACATTTATTGATTTTAATGGCCAAAGTATTTTTAATAAAAATTTAGTGGTAACTGTTGAGAAAATCTCAGTTAGGATTTATGGATTGGGGAGTCCAATCAACAGATCAATGAATCGAAAGACCACAACTAGCAAGTTTACCTACCTAAATATCAAATTATGGTTTTAATGTACAATATATTTATTATTAAGAGTGAAAATATGTATTCATTACACTATAATTTATGGTATTGTGGGAAATTTAGTGTTAAATGGTGAGATCCATTGAAACATGGTAAAATAATGGGAGTCTTGATAAAATTAATTTCATTATGTCTCATATAAATTATAATAATCTTGTGTTATAATATAAAAATCATTTATAATTGTGTAATAATGAATATTTATTCAACCAAACAATCATTATGACCAATATTAGATAAATAAATTATCTTCTCTAGTAGTAACTTTACGAAATGGTTTAGTCCCCATTGGGTTTTGTTGCGTCATGAATAAAAAATTTATATGTTTAAATCCTCAACACTTGATCCACCTGCTAAGGAGGCCTATGATGAAGTGTTCTCTGTAAATAAGAAAAAATTGAATGAAATGGTTTAAATTAAATTTTTAATGCTATTATCTATGTCTATTAATCTGACGAAGTCACACAAAAACATGATTCTTATAGTATGCTCATGCATCTTTGTGGTTATTACTGAGAGATATGATCACATGAATGTTTTGAGAAATCTAGGGATATTTTTCAATGAAATCTTGGAGGGGGTGCTCTAGCTGGGCCTCATATTCACATACTCATAGGATATGATGAGTGCCTAGAGTTTCTAGGGTTTAAATTTCATGATGAACTACCCACCAATCTCATTTTTTCACAACTTCCCCAGAGATTCTACAACATTGTTGTTTATTTTAATTTTAAAAACATTGTGAATTATATGAACAAAGTATTTTCATAATGATTGATCAAGTGGAGGTATATCTATAATTAGAAAAAAATATAAACTTTTTATTTTTTCTATTAGTTACTACCACATCATGTTTCCATTGAGAATGATATTTGTTTTGAAATGTGGTTATTATGTTCTATCCATTACCAAAAACATAATATTTGTATCCAAACATGATTCGAATAGATTTATTTTTAACTTTTGGAATACGTTTTTCTTATTTTATAAAGTTAAAATTTGATATGATATGGCACATTTAAATAATAGTCTTTATGTTTTAGATTACATGGAAAATGTAATGGAAATCGATAACAAAACTTCTTCACATGACTCATACCTCACCCAACATGGAATCACTGACACTATCAAGTTAAAAATAATTTTACTAAATTAATATAAGATAGACATTAAGATTATTTTTAACTAAAACCACTTTGTGTATGTCACCCATTTTTACAAGGAAAAATGGTCAAAGATACATTTAGTGGAAAAGGTGAAAGGGATAAAGATATTTTTTAATTAATTCATAACAATGTGTGTGGACCATGTATAGTTGAAGAATGGGGTGGGTAATCATACTTAATAGCTTTTACTTATAATTTAATTATATATGTATATATTGCGGTATGAGTTATACTCCTTTGAAAAATCAGAGAATACTAGAATTACATTTAGAACCTGATTTATTATAAGATTATAAAACTACACTCAGAATATGGTGGAGAATATTTTAATTAATACTTCATTGAATATTTATGGGATTTTGATATCATATCCCAAATCACTCTATAGTGACCCTCTCTTTACATACATTAAAATTACGTAAATTTTGAGAAATACTTAAAACATCATATAAACAGATTCCCAAAGACCGCAATTTGTCAGGTTCCTTTGGAAACATGTAAACATGAAAAATGGTACATAAATGAGATAAATTATGTCCCACTAGTTTCTTCTTGACTAGCACCCTTCATAGACACACCAAAAAAAATAACCCAGGGGAGGGAAACATAAAAATGGGTGAGATCAAATGTTAAATAAGGGTAAATAATAGAGATATTTAAGCATAATCCTGATCATAAGGGTATGAGAACATGATCATGAAAATAGAAGATCATACCCTATATATCAATGATCATATACATGAATCATGACATAATTCTTGGAAGTTCATAAGACATGAATCATAAGGAAATAAAGATCATAATCCATGAAATCATACCATAGGAATAAAACATGGAATTTTGGAAGACACATAAACTTATAAAATATGATATCCATAGTAGCGAAGGCATCATTGACAATACAATTTTGGTAATATAGGTTCACTCCCCAAACTATCTTGGGAGTCATAGTTTACTCCCATGGCCATATTAGTATCATGATTTCACTCCTCGTACCATATTGGTAGTCATGATTATCTCCCATGTCCATCTTAGTTGACATGGATCATTCCCAAGCCCATATTAGTTTATCTCATGAGATATAAATCTCTTCCCAATTCATTGGAGGGAGATATAAGTCCCACCTATCACATAGTGAAATCATACATACATGTTTTAGAAAATCAAAAAAAAATCATATCATAACCCTTGAAATGAAATAGGAATCATAAATATGTAATCATATCATAACCTATAAAAAAAGAAACAAGTTTTATTTCATCACAAGTATAACTAGTAAAAAGAAGCAGTTTTCAAAATTATATAAACTGTGAAAGAGAAACAGGTGTCTTAAGAATCATTCCATCAAAACATAAGCCATTCAAGAAAAAATATTAATTTATCCTTTTTATTATTTCTTATAAGTGCATGGGTAACATAATTATATGCCTTTTTAGAATGAAAATAACTTGGAAGAATATTTTGAAAAAATTTCTTGGGGAAGATATCCCTTTTTCATTGAAAAATGTTCTTTGAAACATAAAACCTATTGAAAACCATTTCTTTTGAAAATAATTTTAAAACATATAAATAAGGCCAGGAAGCATTTTTAAAACCTTTTTACTTGAAAACTAATAAAATAATCTTAAGAACATTTGAAAAACTGTTTTCCTTGAAAATTTTTAATATAATATTGAAAACCATTTAAAAATTATTTTGTTTGAAAACCTATACAAGATCATGAAATAATTTTTAAATATTGTATCTTGTAAATTAATTTTCAATCTTATAAATGAGGCTTGAAATCATTTTGAAATACATTTTCCATGAAAACTTATAAAAGAAAATGGAAAAATATTTGTAAACAATTTTCCTTCAAAACTTATAAAAGAATCATGAATTTTTTTAAACCATTTCTTTGTTTTTTTTTGTTTTTTTAAAAATAACCATTAAATATTAAATTAAATCCTAAAAGGATTGATGAATGGTAAATCTATACATGTCGTACGAGGTAAAAAGAACATTCCTTTTTTGGTAAAAAGGTTAGAAAAATGCCTTGTTCAAAAATCATCAAGAAGACTCATTTTGATAACATTGGAGAAGTCATAAAGGGTAAAAATTTATTTTTATAATCATTTCATAATAGTGGAATATTCTTGGACATCCTTTTTGGAAAACATTATTTTAAAGGAACACAAATTTCTGACTGAAGAGAGGGTATAGTCGGGATTTCATAAAACAATTTCACAACTATATTATGTAACATAGAGTGGATGAAATGGTACCAATATATGAATATATAATTAATAACCATATTATAATAAAATTCACAAATTATCTTGAGATATGGATCATAATATTTTATAAAAGGAATCATAAACATAAACAATATTGAAAAGTGATGAGATTGTTTCAATAAACTCTAATAACATAGTAACTTGGGATTATACTATTCATGTGAGAAAAGGAAATTAAATGGAAAATAAAATATCATTAAAGGAATTAAATTCATTACATAACATGTAATATGGAATTAAATAAACCTTAAAAGCAAATTTAGGTGAATAACAAATCATGAGCCTCAAAGAAGGAAAATTGTGACAAAACCATTCCACCAATTATGTAAGTATCGAAACTTAAAACCCATGAAATAAAGATCATAAAATGGATATGTTAATACCCAAAAATTTAATTATAAGAGAAATAGATTAGAATCACAGGTATTACATACACCAAAAAAGGACAGAGTGGCGAACATAACATGTATCTCATAGAAATAAAAAGTGAGATGAAATCCTCATACCTTGTGTCTTGAATCTCGTCGTACTCGTTCAAATAACCTATTTAATAAATATAAATTTATTAAATTTTTTTTTACAGAACCATATTATTATATCTAATACCGTATATGGTTTTATTTTGACCTTATATTACCCACTTATTAACAATCCTATGTTAAAGTTTCACTGGGATAATATTCACTTTATTCTTCACATGTGTCTTAATTTGTAATATCGTTAGTCCATATAATTATATAATGATTCCAGAATTTAAAAAATGATATAAATATAATTCATATCTGGTATATTTTTATTATAATAATCAATATAATATATAATTATTAAATTGAATACACTATTCATGGAGATGATAAGCCGCACGTAAGCATGAACACTATTTTCATTTTTATTATCACATTAAAATAAATAAAGAAAATTAAATATATGTATATATATGTATATTACATAATTTAAGTATAATTATACTTTTATATTTATCGTATAATTTCACTAAACCCATCCTTAATACATTCTATGTAGTGTGTGAATGAAGCATGTCGTTTTAAGGGGGCTGTAGTCCACACCTCCCCAAAAAAAATATCATATTTACACCAAATTGAAAGTAAAAGATATATGTTGTAAATGGAATAAATAATCTATAAGCCATATTAAATATATTTAAATATATTTTACATCATAATATCCACTATTAGAGGTGGAAAGGAAAATCGAACAATCATTGTTTTGTCACGTGGAAGTTCACTGTACACATAAATAGTATGTTCATTACCCATTAGATGGAGGTGTGTGTAAGTATAGGTATAAAACATAGCATAAAACAGTTATAGTATATTTAGGATAGTGTTTTTGTTATACAATAATGGAATAAATTGAGTGGATGGGGTGGGGAATGAAAATAAAAGAATGGACCATGAGAGAAGACGTTACCTCTTAATCAGGTAACTCCTTTTACTTTGTGCCAAAATGATTCCTTTGATTGAATTCTGAACAAGGGAAGGCCTATATTATTAAGGAAGGTATTTTTGGAAGTCTATTGGTCATATCATGACCAAACCTAAGTGGTTTTAGAGGTTTTAATAAGATGGAGAGGCGGTGGCCTTCTATAGGAAAGGGAAAGGACACACTTGACATTTTTGAAAACAAGATAGGTGTACCGACATTTTTACTTTAAAAAAGTCATAAGAAACAAAAAACTAAATAATGGAAGGTTAATGTCTGAATAATTTCCATAAAATGGGATTTTGGACAAGTTTATAGGTCTTTTTGGGTCTTAAACTTAATGTTTAGTCCTTAGTTAAGCTTAATTTTACCCTAAGAGATGTAATTAATTTTAATTACCTTCACTAATATTTTTTGTAAGAAACTAAATTTACCTTATTATAAAGTATAAATTCTTATTATTCTAAATATAGGATCCATTTTTTCCCTATTTCAATCACATAAATGTATAAATTAATTTAAATTTAATCCTACTAGTGGGATGACACTGTAGGGTTTTAAAGTAAAAACATTCAAAGCTTTTCTAGGTTTTTATATCAAATTTCTATGTGAAATTGATGTGAATGGCATAAATTGTATTAATTTATAAAAATATTATTTAATTAAACTTTTAAAAAAATTAACATATAATTTAACCTTATAAATAAATTATATGAAAATGAAGATTTGAACTAAAATTTAGTATTTTTAACTATTCTTTAAAAAAATGAAACCTTAATGAAAAATACCAAAAAATTATCCTGACCTAATTTTTATGTTTTTATTCCAACTATAATGTTTACTTGGAAATATTAAATCTATAAAATTTCCAAAAAAATGGATTTTAAATGTGTTCTCCATTAAAATGTGATAAAACAACATTTATAAAAAATATTGGTTTTTACGCATAATATTTGCTTCATTCTTCTCTTATGTATATAAAATATATTATATTAATATAAAAAATATATGGTTGAATATATAATTTATATATTAAAATAATATCATTCAATAATTGTAATTAATATAATTTATTAGGGTAAAATAGCTTCATGATGATAAAAATATTTATATTTTCCTTTTATATTCATTTGGTTTTCATATTCTTTTCTAAATAATTGGTTACCTATGGATTCATATTATATTTTTGTAAAATATATATTTTAATAAAATAGTTAATTATAACCGCTAATTTAACAGCTAGGTTATATCTTATTATATTAAATAAAAATATTTCAAAAATATATTATTGTTTGGTAAACCTAGGTCTTGTGTGTTACGCATGCCATTGAGGGAAGTCATTGTTTCTTATAACACAAGCTAACATCAGTGTTCTATATAGAGAAAGATAAGGTTTATATTGCGTGATGTGCATGATTAACTTGGTGTTGTGTATAACTCATGAAAAACATAGTTCTTTAATATAAACTAAACTCTCTATAGTATGGAATGAAATGAAAAATATCCAAAAGGTTAAATTAATTAAAATAATAATTCACAAAGTCATAGGGTGTTACATTATACCCCCCTTAAAATAAATTTCACCCTAGAATTTTTTCTGCACTTTCAAATGTTTTATACTCGAATGTTTCATTCCATGAAACCCACACTGTAAAAATTAATACTAAAACTTCCGTTAAAAAAGGAAATATGGAACTATAATGGTTACCCAATGTAACATAAAAATAGTTTTACACATTAAAGAACATAGGTTGTGAGTTAATATTATACATGGAGTAAAATCATAAATATTTATAGGGAGTGGTTGAGGTCATCAGTCACAAATAAGTGATTGATCAAAGAAAAGTTGAGGGCCTCAAATTCATAAACTTGTGATGATTTAAAAGGCCTTTAGTACAAAATAATTATGGTATTAGGAAATGAAATTTTATTTTGATCATTATACTAAGGTTGATTAATTCTATTGTTGTCCAAGAATACAATGAAATATACTTAATTGATATATATATAAAAAAAATTTATTCTTTATCTGTGCTTGTATCAATATCTAATTCATCCTTTAATCCATGTAAGGGATATCCAGAAATTATCTTTGATTCGTGAAGTGCGAAAATTCACTTTTATTAGACCTTAAGGCCCATAAAATAATGAAAAGTATAGCTATTTTACTCTATCTATTCTTCAAAATCAATATGGTTATACACTAATCTGTAAACATAAAAAGTAACTCTACTGGTTCATCATTAATAATTATTCCACAGAAATAATTACACATTAACCTAGACATTGCGTAGGCCAGTGGTATATGTGAAACCCTTATCATCCTTTAATCATAGGTTTAAGACCTATGACCTTGTAAGACATGATGGTTGTCAACCTACATACAAGATGTACTTTTCTAAAGTCAAACTACTATAATTTCCAAAATTAATATGATGGACATCTATGGAATAAGCTTAATCCCTAAAATTGCCTTTTATCAAATGTTTTCAACACAAACTCAGTGCATAAATACTTCCTATAAAATTTAACTTAATCTTTTCATGAATGGTTAACCATATAAACTTTCTCATAGATTAAAATCAAAAAATGTATAAATAGAGTCATGAAATCTGCTTAACATTAATTCCCCCATATATCACAAAGTATCTCTTGGTTGTCACATTCCAATCATCTGAATACCCTCATCATATACTCTCCTAAAACATAGTAATAACCTGAATTACCCAAAATCCTTCTGGAAAACATGCATGATTCATTATTCCATAGTTGAATAGATATATTCCATATATCTAAGATCTTGCAAACTTCATCCATGATATCATAAACTACTTTTCAACAAGTCCTTAATTAGTTCCAAGGTAATCAGTACCTTCCAGCTTACTTAATCATATCCCACATATCTTTATCCAAAAAAAATTATCATAACATAAGGGACATATTAAGGGTTATATTTATATTAATCATGTGATTTCCATATAAATAACATTTACATTACATCAATTTTCTATTCCATCAGAACCATTCAATGTGTTATTGTAAATCCATAGTAAAAAACATAAACTGAATAATCATTAAATATTTTACCTTTCATATAAAATACATCATGAATAAAAATACGGAAAATATTTTATTATTCCACTTCATACCTAGGCCATTAGTAAGGATACCTCATACTATTAGACAATACCTCTTTCCTTTCACATTTCATCCATAGTCTCTTCATCATCAACATTGTAACCATTACTCATACTACCTTGATGATCAACTTTAGGAGATTTACTCTTGGGGAATTGAGTTTCTTAACAACAATTTATTCTACACTCAAGACACTTAACCTTCAATGATCCCTTAGGGAGGCCAATATTCTAATCCATTTCATTAACAGAACTCTTTATTTTCCCCTATATTCACTTTCTTTGTGTTTTTATTTTTCATAGACAAAATATCTTCTTTTCCTCTAATACAATCAATTAGGTGATTCATTACACATTCTTGACACAAAGGAAACTGAATATTTTTTCCTCCATGGCCTCTATTACCCTAACTCTCAACAAAATTATTCATTCTCTTCCATGGTGAGTCTGATATTTGGTTAAGGTTAACATTGTTAATCATGTTTGTTAAAACTGATTAGACAGGATCACAACATATATCACTCTAGTGATCATCCCTCTTAACTTATCATAAAAAATAATCCATGAAATTCAATGTTAATACTATTCCTATCAGAGGTCACTATTAACTAAAACTAGAAGAATAGTGTGAGCAGAACTTATCATAGCTAAAAATCACATCGTCATGAAAAAAATTACTTATAGGATGTATAAATCATGAAACCATCCATAATCTATGAAACCCAATTTTTATACAAGGTTATTCATAGAAAACGTATATTTAAATCCCTCAATATGGTTTATGAAGATTTTTTGAATTCCCCAAGCATATCCCCTTGGAGTGTAAAGCCAAGTGTGAAGCGAGGTCCTTTTTTGTGAACTAGATTTCCCCGAACCAGGACCAAGACATATTGTTGGAGTTGTTACACCTAGGTATATCTGGTTCAAAGAGACATCCACTTATAGTATCTAGAAAAGAAAGTATTTCTAGTAAACCACTCACTCTATCCTTTCCCAAAATTAGAGGACATTATTCTCAATGTTAAGTCATACTTATACCTATCCTTAGAGGCATATCTAAACATGACCTTATAAATATACATAGAGATCTCACTAATGATTTCTTATCATAGTTTCCAAAGGTTAACCAAACCTTTTATTTGATACCAACTATAGCGACCATCACTTTTCGTACATTAAAATTACATAAATTTTTTGGAATACTTAAAACATCATACAAATAGATGCCCAAAGACCGTAATTGGTCTTGTATATTTGGAAACATGGAAACCTGAACATAGATACATAAGTTATCTACATTATCTCACACGAGGTTCTTCTTGACTAGAACCCTTCCTAGATAGATCAAACATTATACATATTTACATAACATAGGGAAGCGAAACATAAAAAGTAGTGAGATAAAATGCCCAGTAAGGGTAAACAAGGGAGATATGTAAGAATAATCATGAGAATAACGTTATGATAACATGATAATGAAAATAGAAGATCATACCCTGCATATCAAAGTTCATATGAATCATGGAATAAAACATTGAAGTTCATAAGATACGAATCATAAGGAAATATAGAACATAATTCATAAAATCATAACGTTGGAATAAAACATGTAATTTTGTAAGACACATCAGAATATAAAATATGATTTCCATTTTATAGAAGGAATAACTAAAAAGACCATCTTGGAGTATAGGTTCACTCTTCATACCATCTGGGTTATCATGGTTCACTCCCATGGCCATCTTAGTAGCATTGTTTCACTCCTCATACCATATTAGAATTCATGGTTCACTCCCATGGACATATTAGTAGTCATGGTTCATTACCATGACCATCTTAATATATCTAATGAGATATAAATCTTTACCCAATGCATTTGATGGAGATATAGGCCCCACCCATACCATAGTGAAATCATACATATATATTCAAAAAAACCATAAAAATCATATCATAACCCATGAAATGAAATGATTATCATAAACATGTCATTATATCATTACATTTTGAAAAAGATATAAGTTTAATAATCATTTCATCATAAGCATAACCCATTAAAAGAAGAAGTTTTATAGAGCATAAAACCCATGAAAGAGAAACAGGTGTCACAAGAATAATTCCAACAAAACAGAAACCATTCAAGAAAGAATATGAATGGAGCCTTTTTATTTTTTCCTACAAGGGAATGAGTGACATCAATGTATGTCATATTAGTGGGAAAAGTTCTTGGAAGGATATTTTGAAAACATTTCATGAGGAAAATATTCTTTCTTCTTTGAAAAACATTCTTTAAAATATTAAAACCTTTAAAAATAATTTCCTTTAAAAATACTTTTAAAACTCAGAAAGAAGGATTAAAATCATTAGGAAAAATATTTTCCTTAAAAACTAATAAAATAATCACTATTTTTTTTCTAGAAAGAGTATAAAATAATTATGAAAAAATAATAAAAATTATTTTCCTTGAAAAAATATAAAAGGATCTTGATTTTTTTTGAAAACCTTATATTTAAAAATGCCTTTCAAAATTATAATGAGGCTTGATATAATTTGGAAATCCATTTTCCTAGATAACATTTTGGAAACAATTTTTCTTGAAAAATTTAAAAATAATCTTGATTTTTTTTGAAAATCATTCATTTGAAAATATATTTTAAAAAAAATTCTTAGAAATTAACCTTTAAACATTAAATTAAATCTTCAAAGGATTGATGATGGATAAATCCGTACATGTCGTATAAAGTAAAAAGAACATTCCTTTTTCATTGTAAAAAGATTAGAAAAATAGATCATTTGGAAAGAGAAAATAAGATTCCTTTAAAGATATTGGAAAAAGAAAAAAAGGGTAAAAATTTATTTTAATGATCATTGGATAAAAGTGAAATATTATTGGAAACCCTTTTTGGAAAACATGATTTTAATGTAACACAGATTTTCAACCGAAGGGTGGTAAAGTCAGGCTTTCTTAAAACACTTTTTTAAATATCTTATATATCAAAGCATGGAATAAATGGTTCCAATATATTAATAAATAATTAATAACTATAGGAGAAAAAAATTCATGAATGTTCTTGAGATATGGATCATAATATTTCATCAAAGGAATCATAACCATAAACAAACTGGAAAAGCAATTAGATTGTCTCAATCAACTCTAATAAGTTTGTAACTTGGGATAATACACTCTATGTAAGAAAAGGAAATTACATAAAGATTAAAATATCATTGAAATAAGTAAATTCATGATATAAAATGTAAAATATAAGTATATAGACATGAAAAATAAAATTTAGGTGCATAAAAAAACATGAGTCTTAATGAAGGAAAATTAAGACAAAGCTATTCCACTGAATTAGTTTTTATTGAAACTTAAACCCCATGAAAAAAAGATCAAAAAATGGATATGTGAATAACCAAAAATTTAAGTATAATATAAATATAATACAAATAATGGGTATTAAATACACTACACAAAAGGAAAAGTGGTGAACATAGAATCCATCTCATAGAAATGAAAAGTGAGATGAAATCCCTTTACCTTAAGTCTTGACTCTCGTCCAAATAATTAAAACCACCTGTATAATAAATATGCTTTTTTATAAATATTTTAAAGAAAATTATTCTTAAATATAATCCATATAAGGTTTGATTATGACCTTATATTACCTCTTTGTTAACCATCCCATGTTAAGGTTTCACTTTGGACAATATTCACTTTGTTCTTCGTATATGTCTTAATTTGTTATATAATTAGTTCTTATAATTATATAATTATTAAATAATTTAAAATGTGATATGAATATCATTTATATCCAATATATTATTATTATAATATTCTATATAATATATGTAGATATTATAAATACCATTTATATCATTTATACCAAGTATATTATTATCATTTAAAATTATAATAATTTAAAATGTGATATAAATATCATTTATATCATATATATCCAGTATATTAATATCATTGGTCCATACGTACTCCTGAACACTGTTTCTGTTTTTATTGTCGTATTGAAAGAAAAAAAAAGAAAATTACATATATGTATATATTTGTATAATATAATTTTAGTAAAATTATAATTATATATAAATATATATATAATATTTTCACTAAAATCATCCTTAATACATTCCATGTAGTGTGTGAATGAATCACATCGCTTTGAGGGGACAATAGTCCACATTTCCCCAAACGAAATTATCATATTTAAACCAAATGCAAAGGAAAACTATATGCGTTTTAAAAGGAATAAGGAAGATTAAATACATAATTAATATAATATATAATATATATTAATATATTTCCAATCATAATGTCCACCATGAGAGGCATTAAGGAAAATTGAAAATCATCATTTTGTGAGGTGGAAGTTTTCCATACACAAAAACTGTATGTTCATTACCCATTAAATAGTGGTGTGTGTAAGTGTAGATAAAAACATAAGAATAAAAAATCATAGTATATTTAGTATAATGGGTTTTTATACAATAATGGAATAAATAGAGTGGAAGGGGTGGATAAATAAAATAAAAGAAAAGAGTTTAAGATAAGGTGTTACCTCTTAATCGGGTAACTCCTTTTGGTTTGGACCCAAAGGATTAATTGGATTTCCTTATGCCCAAGGGAAGGAATATAAAAGGAAGGGAAGGTATTTTTAAGTGTAATGGGTAGATTTTTGAAGAACCTAAGTTGTTTGAGAGGTGTGGATAAGTTGTATAAGTCGTGTCCTTTTATAGGGAAGGGAAAGGACACACATGACATTTTTGGAAACAAGTTAGGTGTACCCATGTTTTTACCTAAAAAAGTCACAAAAAACTAAAAAATATATATAATTTAAGGTTTAAGGATGAATAATTACCAGATAATTGGTTTTTAATAATTTTATAGGCCGTTTTGGGTCTTAAATTTAAGGTTTTGTCTTTAGTTAAGCTTAATTTTTCCTTGAGTGATGTATTTATTTTAATCATCTTCCCCAATATTTTTGGTAAAAATATAAATTCAACATATTAAACATTATAAATTATTATTATTAAAAATATGTAATCCATTCCCAAAATTTCATCACATAAGTGGAATAAATTGATTTAAATTTAATCCCGCTGATGGGAGGACACTGTGGGGTTTTAATGTAAAAACAATTAGAAGTTTTCTAAATTTCTATATCAAATTTAAATGTGAAATTGATCACAATGAATTAAATTTTAGTAATTGATAAAAATGTTTTCTAATTAATATTTTAAACCAATTTAAAATATAACTTAAAATTATATATAAATTAGATGAAAAAGAAGTTTTGAACAAAAATCTAGTATTTTTTACTATTCATTTGAAAATGAAATCTAATAGAAATATGTAAAAAATTATCATTACCTAATATTTAAGTTTAGATTAAAAATATACTGTTTATTTATAAATATTAATTTTATAAAATTTAAAAAAATTGGATGTAAAATGTGTTCTCCATTAAAAGGTGGTAAAACTACCTTTATAAAAAAGAATAATTTTACGCATAAATTTGGGTTTTTCTTATCTTATATCTATCAATCTATTGGATGAATACCAAAAATATTTTATTGGATATATAAAATATATAATACATTAATATTACTCAATAATTGTAACTAATTTAATTTATTAGGGTAAAAAAAATTTGTGACAATAAAAATATTTATATTTTCCTTTATATTCAATTAGTTTTCATATTAATATATAATTAATTGGTAACTTATGAATTCATATTATATTTTTTTAAACTATATATTTTCATAAAATATATAATCCTATCAACTAATTTAAATTCTAGGCTATATCTTATTATATTAAATAATAATATTTTTAATATATATTATTGTTCAGTAATCCTTGGTATTGCATGTTACGAATGCCACCATGAAAAGTTATTATTATATATAATTAAGTCTATCCTCAATGTTACATGTAGATAAGGCTAAATATTGTGTTTCATGGAGTGCATTTTTTTGAGAAAATGGAGTGCATTTTTAACTTTGTGTTGTATGTAACAAAATTCAAACATAGTAATTTAATATGAAATAAACTAACTTTTGTGTTATGTGAAATGAAAAATATGAAAAAGTAAAAATTAATTTGAAAAAAAATTCAAACAATATTGGGGTGTTACACACTCATCCTTATACACCTTTGTAGAATGGTTCAAGTGAAGTGAGGAACCATTACTTTTTGGGCATGGTGAGATCAATGATTGGTCATGTGAGTATTTCGTTATGCTTTTTGGGATATTCATTACAAATAATAGTATACATACTAAACAAAGTTCCAACTAAAGTGGAATATTATATTTCATAACAATTGTGCAATGAAAAAAACATGTGTTTTCATACATACATGTGTGGGCTTGTGAAGTGTTTGTTACGACATCTTAAGGTAACATGCATTCACTCTATAGCATGAAGTGTATCTTTATAGGATATCCCAAATGAGAACAGGTATATTACCATTACAATCCTTTAAATAAAATGGTTTTTGTTTAAAAAATCCCAAGTTACTTGGGAAGGAGCATATTTATAAAATATATAGTTGGAGTGAGATATACTTGATTGAAGTCCTAGATAAAGGCACACAAGAGTTGGCACAGAAATAAATACCCTAAATCCCTATAGAAGATGATTTTCTAGAGACATAAACACTATGTAAGAGTACAAGAGAAGTTATATAATCAGAACGATATGGTTTTCTAGTCATTGAGGTTGGTGACTTATTATTAGTTGATAATAAATATCCTCTAAGATATAACGAAGAAGTAAGTGGCTACAAAATTTTCAAGTGTCATAAATCCATGAATTGAAAAATTCATTCCACATACAAAAAGAGAGTCTAGATTTGGGTATATCTTTTAAAGGATGTAATGTACATTGGTTGTAAATGGGTATTCAAAAAGAAAATATACATGGATTGGAAATTCAGTATGTATAGGTTATGACCAATTGAAAAAATGGTTTAAATAACATCAAGGCATTGAATATGAGAAAATATTTTTACCTGTTATAATGTAAAATCCATCATAATTATACTTGAAATAAAAATTTTTATTATTAAGAGATTTATGAAATATATTTTAAAATATCCATACTTAATGGGAACATTCAGGAAGATGTATATATGATAGAACCAAAAGGTTTTGTAACTCTAAAGGATTCTAACAAGGTAAGAAAATTTGAATGAACCATTTATGGATTTAAGAAAGTATCAAGGTCATGGAACATTCACTTTGATAAGGCCATAAAGGAATTTGGTTTCATAAATAATGAATGTGATACTTGTGTCCAAAAATAGTTTTGTGGGAGTGTAGTTATTCTGTTAATAATATATATTGATGAAATTATACATAAAAAAATCAAAATACTAGTCTTATAATTGGTTAAATAATGGTTGAATAAATGCTTCTCCAATAAGGATTTAGGTGAAGAAACATAATATCTAAGAGGCTTCTCGGCCTAAATCAAGGTATATATATTGAAAATATACTTAAGAGATTTAGTATGGAATAATATAATAGGGGATTTTTACCAGTGTAACATGAAATTTATCTTTATTGGAAAATGTTACCTTAAAGAATGTGGGAAAACAAAGGATGCAAGGTATTACCTACATGTTAGAAATTGGTTCAGTTATGTATTAAATTTTATACACTAGGATAGATGTTTCCTATACCTTAAGTGGGGTAGGAAGATATGAATATGACCTAGGTGGCCTCTATTAGATGACAATCAATATTATCCTTTAGTATCTAAGGCATACTAAGGATATGTTCCTAGTCTATGGTGAATATAAAGAAATAGTTATTAGGGGATATTTAGTTTCTAGTTTTCAGATAGATCAATATGATATTAAATCATAAATGGGATATATATTCACTTTAAATGGAGGTCTTGTTAGCTGGAAGAGCTCAAAAAAGGCAATGGACATAGATTCTACAATAGAGCCTGCGTATATTAAGTCTTTTGACGTAGCTGAAGAATTATTTTGAATACGGAAATTTTTACAAGATCTTGAAATATAACTTATCAGTAAAGATCCTATCACACTCTAATGTGATAGTAATGTAGTGATGGCCCTCACTATGGAGCCAAGGTCGCATCATCTAATGAAACATATAATTTGAATGTATCACCTCTTGAGGGATTTTTCTTAAAGAGGCGAGGTTGATGTGAGGAGTATTTACATGGAAGAAAACATGGTAGACCCCTTTACTAAAACCTCGACTCATCAAAAACAATACTATAATGGGAGGTATAATAGACTAAAAGGCATATGTAGGTGGCTCTTGTCCAAGTGAGATTTTTTCAGAGTTTGTGTCTATAAACCAAAAGTTAACATATTGATTACATCTACATTTGAGGAATATAATATTAATAAAATATCTTATTACATATTGTTTATATTTAAGCAAGAATTTAATGTAATAATGTATTTTATTATATATGGAATTGATAAGTTCTTTATAGTTACCCACTACAATGAGAACCGAGAAATGCTATTATGATATTCTTAAATATTGTTCTACGATCAGATAACATACTATGATGAGATAAATAAAATGTATACTCTTAGGTTTGAGTAATCATAAGTGTATGACACCTATTCTCATGAATTTATCAATTAGTAATCTCCAAGATATAATATTACAAGAGTAAACCCACCATTTGGAATTGCAAATGTTTTGGTGTCATCATGCATTCAAATCTATGACTGTGTGTTATGGTCTTATACTTTATGATTATTTTTAATGCATGTTATAACTCATGCACTTAGATGTATTTTTTAATCCATGATGATACAATTCATGGAGATGTTAGATACATTGGTTCGGTCATGAGGGACATGTTATTAATGAATAAGTTGATAAAGGATTTCTCCCTTCCATATTTATGGAAGTTGATATCTTGACCCTTTGATTAGAATATTAATTTCACATTAAATTCTGTATCCATCGTGTAACAACATGTTTATTTTAGGGATTCAAATAAATAAGTATGTAACTAATAGGTTTGTGGAATAGATGTGAAAATTGGTTTATGTGATATTATAACAAAAGGATTATATTAATAAATGAGTGTTCATATATGGTTTTCAATGTTGCGACATTCACTTTTTATCTCTTAGGTGACTTGACCCATTTCTAGATATTAATCTTGGACTTTAAGAAAACCCACCTAATACCAACAAGAATTGATCCTAAAGGGTTACACACTAAGTGTTTTAGTTGATCTTGATTAAATTCCATTTGAATTTATTTAATTGAATAAGTATTATTCTCAAGACTAGGAAACAATTTAATTTATGTTTTATCGATCATAGATATGTTTTTGATGAACAAAATATTTAATTAAATATTTATTCAAGCATTCAATAATTACTAAGAAGTTTTAATTGACCAATACCATTTTTCTAGATAAAGTTTAATTTACAAGCTGGTAAAATAAAATTTATTATTGTGAAAATTAGTGAACACTTTATAAAATAATAATAATATCATTATTATTATGTGTCATGGGGTTTGATAAATAGTATAATAACATTTAAGGGCATGTATGTAGTGAAATATTATCTTAACCTAAACCCTAGATCTATAAATAGTTGGTTATATCTATTATGTAAATTTTAATCAAGAATTGAGAATCATTGTGAACAATAGACTTCTCTCTCAAATTCCACCTCCCTCCTCTCAAGAATGAGAAGAAATACACCATTCCTAATGGATAATAGAGTGATAAAGTTGAGTAATGTAATAAAATTTATTCATCATGCTAGCACCCATAAATGAATTGGCATAACTTAGATATCAAAAGATCACATGTGGATCGTCGCTATATGAATTTTACACCTGGATCCTACAAGCGTAACAAAGGTACTCGGAAAAGTGGTTTTGGGATGATCAATATCTATATAGATCAAAGTTTCTAAATGAGATAATATTTTCTATCGATCATAAATAAATTAATTATAAATTTAACATAAATAAATATTCTCTTTCGATTATGGGATTCTCTATGATAATATTCAGTGGAAAAATTTCAATGGTCTTGGAGTTCACATCATGTAAAATATTGTGAATGATCCACTAAATGGAATCTATTTTATTTGTTATACAACTTATAAAGTGATTCCACTACACCCAGAATCTACAAAAACTATCATAAATAGAAATCTGGTCCTAAACGTTGAAGTTTTAATTTAATTTTCATAGAATATAATATTAAAATATATAAAATAAACTTATAACATTGGTTTTTTTATAAAAAACGTTAAAATTAGAAAAACTTTTACAGTTAGGTTTTAAAAAAATTGATGTCATAATTTTAAAAAAACATAAAATGTTCATTAAAAAATAATGTTAAAATTAAAAAAACATTTAAGTTTTGTTTTTAAGAAAACTAATATTAAAAGTGTCTTAAAAATTTTTCAGAACACTATACCCTCATTTTTTACCTCTAAAGCCTTCTTCTTCTCTACCTATGATGTCACTAATGACACCTGATGAGATTTTATGATGATTAATCTTCTCTTTAAATTAATTTTAATAATATTTTCACATTGATTCCCCAAAATATTCCTTCCTTGATCGTTGTTTCAAGATCCTTGATATTATTCAGTTACCAAAAACCATATTTTAGTTGACTGAAAATTATGGTTCAATGTTTTTATTTATTATTTTTTCCTAATTTTTGAAATTTTTTTATTCAATCTTATCATATTTACCCTATTTCCACCAAATTCAACATAGTTTATCTGAATTTAGGATATATTTTTCATTTTTGATCTCTAAATTTTCTTAGTTATTTTTTCATTTGTAAATATTAATTAATTATCTCATTAGTTTTAAATTTTATCCATCCATTAATTAGTTTTTATGAATGTTGTAATTAAATATAATTTTTTTTTTAATTTTTTTAATGTTACAAATTTTTTGTTATTATAAATTATGTGTCAATGTAATTTTTTTAATGGAAGTATTTGTATTAATAATTGTATATATTTATAAAAAAATTATTATTATATTTTTTTATGGTTGAAATGATTTTTTATCATTATATTTTGATGTCATTATATATTTTTATCACTAAAATAATTATATATATATATATTTATTATCATTTTTTTATTTTTTTCATTTAATAATTTTTTTGGTTGATATGATGAATTTGGTTATTTTTTTGTCTTATTTTTTCATTTTAATTTTTTAACACAAATATCATGTTAAAAATTTATCCATGTTTTAATAATCAGTATTTATATATAATTAATCACTTGTATTTAAATTTCTCAATGATATGTTTTGATCATAATGTATAATTGTTTATTATGATCAAATAACTATCAATAATTAATTATTTTGATATTTGTTTTTATGTTTAAAATTTATTTTTATATATATATTTCTAAATGATTATCTGTTTAATATATTTTACTTTTATATCATGATCTTATATAATTAATGGGTCATAGTTGCATAAATTTATGAAGAACCTCAGATGAAAATGAAAAAGGAGTTGATGATTTCTTGGAATTTTCTTAATGAAATATTCAAACCAACGATTTGATTTTCTATCCATGCATGAAGTGTTTGAATATGAAAAATTAAAATTCTAAAGAAATCAAGGATCCAATCATTTTCTATGGTTTGTAAAAAATTATACACGTTGGATTTAACATGGTGAAATAATTTAAAATTCTACATTTAATGTTGATGAAAATATTTATCATGAGACAGAGGATCATATTAATGAATTAATTCATGATGAAGGAATTAAAACCATTTAAAAAAAGAACTATTGATAAATTATATGGTGATTATATGAAACCACTATTCTTAGGTTGCACTAAATTTAGAGTGTTATAATCAATTTTGAGATTAGTTAACTTGAATGAAATAAATGTGTGGAGTGATAAAGGTTTCTTTGAATTGTTTTAACTTTTTAAATAGATACTTATAGAAGGTAATGGTTTTCAAGATATCAATTACTACTAAAATAAAATATTATGGCCAAGGGGACTAAGTTATAAAAGGATACTTGATTTCCCAAATTATTGTGGGGTTTATAGGAATAAATATGAATGTTTTTCAAAATGTCATAAATATGGGACATCATATTATAAGATGGAAGAAAAAATAAACTCTGATTCATTATCTGCTACCAATATCGAACTTCATGCTAAGTAAATTTGGTAACATATAATAATTCCACATTTTAAGAATCTATATGAAAATTAAAATGATTAAAAAGGTTAACATGGAATACAGACGAGTTACTCTCAGATAAAAACATACATCACCCTGATGATTCACTAAAATGGAAGAGATCAGATAAAAAATTTCAAGTTTTTTAAAGTGATGCTAGAAATCATAGAAAGGTTCTAGACATAGATGGAATGAATCCATATCAGAACCTCAATATTCAACATAATCCATGTCTTATTTTTTTGGTAGTTTAAAATTTTTCCCCATAAATATGTATGAATAAAAAATATGTTATGATGATATTTATGATTTATAGATCAAAATATACAAAAAATGATATTTATGTGTATCTTTTACCATTGATTAATGATTTGAAACTTTTATGAGAGATTGGTATTACATTTTTATGATTCATATAAGAAAGAGTATTTTCTTTTGGGTGTTATGATAATGTTTATTATACTTTTTTTATAAATATGGAAACGTATCTAGTTACAATTTTAAGGGACATAAAACATGTCCAATTTGCGAATAAGATACTCAATATTATCAATTATACAATGGCAGTAAGAGAATGTACATGGGACATTGAAGATTTTTTCAAATTGATCATAGTTATCAAATATTGAAAAAATAATTTAATTTTTTATAGAAATATTATCACCCCACAACCAATGTGAACTAAAGAATATTATGATAGGGTAAAAAATATTTATTTCAAATTTGAAAACAAAAGAAGTTCTGGTCATCAAAAAAACTTGGAAGAAATATTATCTCTTTTTCAAACAACGTTATTAGATATTATTATAAATAAAACATAACATTGTTGTTTTTCATGTTGAGAAATAATTCTTATAGTTTTATTGGAAGTTTATAAGACATTAAAGAAAATAAATAAGATGGTTTTTATTCTAGATTAGACTTTATACCCATGAGAATATGTTTAGAGTTATCTCCCATTATGAAATGAGACATAACATATTTATCTGTTCCTTGTAACACATTAAGCAGGGGTGAGATTATTTTTTATTTATTTATGGTATTAAAGTAAGAAGTGTATATTCTTAAAATGTGAATAATTTGGTGTCATTGAATGATTCTAAATTAATAGGTATGAAATCTATTGATGGTCATGTATTGATATAACAAGTACGACCGGCCACACTGCATGGTACATTAGAGACACCTGTTAGAAAGACTATTATTAGGTTATGTTATATTTTAAAATCCATTTATAGAAAATTAATTGATAATTTTTTTTCAGATATGTTGTAAAATGAATCTTCACTCATACTCTGTTAACTAGAAATGTATTTCACACCTTTTTTTTTTGATATAATGGTAAATCAAGTGATTCATTTATTGTGTGAGATAAGAATATGTGGGACTATTTATTTACTATAGATTTATCAAATTAAAAGATGTATAAATTTTTTTAAGTGGTATTTATTATCAATCAGAGGCACATATTGTTCAAAAATATGTATCAAAAGAGGTTATTAAGTTCTTTACTTATTATTATAATGAAGTGGAGAAATTTGGTTGCCTTATATCTCAAAAGTTTACAGTTGATAGTGAAGGTAGAGGGATTCATGGATTAAAGGTAAAGTTCACTCTATATAATGAAGTGATATAGGAAGATTTATACATTTTCAACTACACAGATGAGGTTTAACCATATATATATCATCACATATTACTAGATTAATAATATTATATCAAAAAATAAATGAAAATTAGTTGAGGATTGATCATAAAAGACACTAGTTTCATGTTTTAAAGAGAAAGACAAAAAATATTTATCAGAATCAGAAATATTAAAATGGTTGGAAGGGGGACGTCTATTAATTTGATCACATGGTTTGGTTTTGATATTATTGGATATAAATTTTACACAAAACTTTTGGATGACAAGATTACAATTCAAAATATTTGGGTAATAGTTTTTGCTGAACAACTACTTTTTACGAAGTAAAAGGAAAAACCCAATTTTTATATGAATGATATATTTTGGAGTTCATGGGGATATATTGGAAATTTATTAATTTTTTTTGAGTAAAAAATATTATGTGTAACTGGGATGATAATAATAGTGTTGCAAAAAACATGATGATTATGTAATTAAACTCATTGATTTGAAATCATTTAGTATCGAAGAGGAATAATTTATCATTGTGACATATATAAAGAAATGTTTTTATATTATTGATCTATCAAATTTTTAGTGGTCCATCATTTTTCAAGGGAAAGGAATTCATTTGGTTGATGAGGATGAGGATGTTGTTATGGATTTATGTGAGGTTTCTTCATCTAATATGCTATTTCTTGATGATAATAATGTATATAATGTAGACATAGAAGATACTATAAGAAATGATCATACTGATGGGATATAAGAACAAACTAAATTACTCTCCTAATTATTCAGTTAAATATTTATATTTTCTATCTCCTTTTGAAATTTACTTGTGTAAAGTTCTATTTTTCTATTTATAAGATAAATTATATATATATATATATATATTGATTATTTATATGATTTTATGTTAAATTTTATATTCAACAGTTATGGTTAAACATTTTTTTATTAAAAAAATCAACATACATAATTATTTTTCGGTCAAATTTATGCGTATAAGAAACTTTTTTTTCTGACTGTGATTTTTAAATTTATAAATATTAATCATTTATATAGTTTTATAATTAATGTTAATAATTAATAGTTTAAGATGCAATTTTTTTAGGATCATGAAATAAATATTTTTGTATATTATACATGCGTGAAAATATTTTTTTACTTATAGATTTTTTATTCTTTGTTTTTAAATATTCACTATTCTAATAATATGTATGTATATATAATATCATTGAATTTGGTTATTTTAATGACATACACCAAGGAAGATGAACATTTATCGAGGTATATGTATGTTTTTTTTTCATATTATTAAATATTCAATATGAAAATTAATTAATTAATGTAAAATTTTAATTTATAAAAATAATTTATAGGACTACAGGTGCACCTCCTATGATAGAGTCTTCATCACATTCTTCTTCTCTAGATAATACAGTTCCTAGAGTTGGTAGACATGGGATTGCATGTTTAAAGAAAATTTCACTTTCTAAAGGATATTAGAGGATAAATATTAATTTTGATGATAATAATAACCCAAGTGGCCCAAATAAAACGCACATTATGAGTTATATCTCCATGCTAATCCTAAACTGAATTATCATTTTATATCCTGATTAGAATTCGATTAAAAAAATTATGAAAGAGTTGTCATGAGAGTCCATAATAGTAAAATATCTCAATTGATTTATTTTCATCTCATCCATTGAATTATAAATATTTTACATGAATAATATTTAATGTCTTAAATTATAGATGACATTATACTTTCATGGTAAGAAAGAAATTAAGAAAATATGTCTATCTTTAGCGGTATTTTGATGTAGAGATAAAAAACTTGACAGAACATATATTTTGATAATTTATAGAATCAAAACCCATGCCTTAAGTGTGGGTTTTTAGATGAAGAGACATGGACTAAATTTTTCACCATCTCACATGATGAAGCTTCTATGATATAATAATGATTATATATTGTACATTTTTTTATATATTACCTGATTAATTATTAGTTTGTTTTTATGTAATAGGGCTATAGGATATCTCATTAAGATATCTAGTAAAAGAATGTATACCCTCATACTTTATCACATGGAGGGTATCATTTAATGGTGGATCAAGTGATTTCCAAAATGTTTCATCCATTAAGAGATAAATATAGTATTGTTTCAGAAAAGGTCTAGTTAGATCTTAGATATCCCCCCACACTAGGAAATATCAAAAATATAATGAAGGGAAAAAAAATTAAAAGTATATCACAAATCAATCTAAGGATGTAGTTGAAAATTATAAGATTTTTTTTAATTTTCCATGAATGTTATTATTTTTTAAATAAATAAAAAATATTCCATTTTTCTTTATCATTTTATGATGAATTTTAGGAGAAAGTGAAATGTGTTACTTTTATACTTGAGGGTAGAGTAGAAATTATTATTACTACTTTATGAAATCCAAAAAACCCCAACTGTGTATGAGGATATGAGGTGGCCGTTAGAATTAAGAATATTTTTGGTTATCAAATTAATAAATCAATGGAAATATAAATATATTTCTTAATGGATGAGACAAAAGGCCTAAAACAATCTATGGATGATAAAATTAAATTATATGTGGAAACTATTTTTGAAAAAATAACGAGTTAGTCATAACATGCCTACCCAAATACGCCACCTCTTTGTTCAGATCCAACCTTATATTATGAGTTGTATACTCATGAGACCCATATACTTATTGTACTATAAAACGTCATATATATTTTGGGTGATTCTCTAAATCACCAGCCTATGCAGTTGGGTTAGGAAAGAGTATCAATACAAGATATTATTAATCTAAAATCTCTACATCCATTTAATATAGAATAGGTTACCAACGTTAAAGATTGTGTGAGTAATTTTTTGGCTTACTAGCTTTCATCATCATATAATATACAAGGTAAGTGTTTTTAAAAATTATTTACATTTTATTGAATATTACTTATAATTTTTTCTTATGATTAATCTATATATGAGTATATAAAATCAAAATAATCCATACAAAAGGGAAAAATGTTTCAAGAATGAAAAAAATTGGATACATATGAGATTTATAATGGGATAAAAATATTATCCCATATTTAATCTTCCTTAGATAATATTTATGAGTTTTCAATGATGTTTGATATGCGTGGAAGAGACTATGAGTTGTGAATAATAAAAAAAGATATCATTTATGATGTTATTTTAAGGAGTTCACGATACTTATGTTGCAGTTTTTTTCCAAGTAAATACATATTTTATTTTTTATTTTTTAAATAAATATGAACTATGGTGACTTAATATAATACTTATTTAATTAGGTATTTATATAAAATTTTCATTCAGAATGAGACAAATATCATTTTTTGTTTTATGGATCCATAATACATTTCAAAAGTTGTGAAATATATGAATGATGATGTTAGATTTTCATATATATGTGATAAATTAAAAAATACAAATATTGGGTATTGGTTTTTTCTATTCCAAAATGGGTAATAAGACAAATATTATTATAAAGAAATAAACCCTATAAAATTATTAAATTTAAGCATTTTATAGTATATTAGTCATTGGAAGTTAGGAATGTTCGGCCCAAATAAATTCACATTATCTTTGTTTTGCTCTATATTATTTAGTGTTTTCAAAAGTTTTATAAATTGTTAAAAAGGTATGTTTTATTATTTTTTATTGATTATTTAATATTAATTATCCTTTTTATATAAGTTTTTTTAGTTTATATTTCAAAATATTGGTAATGGAGAATTTTTGGAAATGATCACTTATCGATAGAGGATCCAAAAAAGTATATACATTAAAGAAAAGGTAAATAAATTTTATATTAGATAATATTTTTTACTTATATATATATATAGTGGTGTATAATTTCAAGTAAATGTTTTATAACTGTAGTTTCATCATAAAAAAGTAAATATGGTATGATCCTTTTATGTTTTAATATTCATGTTAAATATAATCAAAACTAAGGTGATTTGGTCCCCATGTTAGGGTGTAACGCCCCGACCCCAGTTACACAGAGTCGGTGCATTATTACATAACATTGGAATGAATACAAAAGATCATGTCTCGAAAGACCGATTAGTTTAGTAGCCTTGGAAATAAGATTCATACATAAGTTCATCTTTACAGCATGAAGAGAAATACAAAAGAAATATATTTCATTAGAAACATCCAAGCCTCCTAGATTATGGATGTAGATCACTCATAACTAACTTCTTCATATTCTTGGAAAATGGAACACAAGAAAGGGGTGAGCTCAAACGCTCAATAAGGGTATGTAATACAGCGGAAAATGACATAAATATTAAGCATGGTAAATAATTGAAACCACATGCCTTTACGAACAATAAACATGAATACTATTATGGTAAGAATATGAGATGAGTAAATAATGCCATATTAAAACATAATAATGGGTATTATACTAGTCTAATGACCACATGAACTATCAATATTATTTCCATAATGAGAGAATGTATAATGCCAGACATTCTGAAACATTTTTTCAAGGCCTCGACCAAGACGTCTAAAAATGATTAAGGCCTCGACCAAAACCATAAATCAAATTGGGAAAGGGCCTCAGCAAATTCCACGTCTAGTTGTCTCATAAGACCTACCAATGCATTGAGAAGCTATATCGGGCTCCACCTATCACTTACTAAGTCCAATACATTCCTCATATGAAAAGGATTAAACATATCATAAATATTCGTATTAAAGCTAGCATACGAAATTTCAATTCTTTAACCATAAAACATGAATGGTATAAAAATAGCACATCCACAGTAAAAAATATCAAAAAACCTTCAATACAATATATAATTTTTTTTATCATAATAATTCAGCTTCAAATATACTTAAAATCCATCAAGGATGTTGACATATATGAAATCAAAACCCTTTTTAGAGAAATATCTCTTACTATTTTGTAATAATATAATATTCACATAATTATAAAATAAAACACTTACTTTGAAAATATTTTTATAATCTTTTAAGGGAAGTTTCAACGAGTTTATAATGGTAGAAAATAGCCACACCCTCCGTATAAGTTAAAAAAAGACATTCTTACCTTAATTTTGTCGAAAAGGTTAAAATGACCTTGTTTGGAAAATGACGGAAAGATTCCTTTATTAACATATTATAAAAAGTCAACAATGGTATAAATGAATTTAACCCATATTCTGTAAAATATTAAGAATGTTTTGAAAAACATTTTTATGAAACATGGATGTGGATGATAAAGAGGTCCTAGTAGATAATTACATATAAACAACCTCGTATAATGAAGAGATTGTGAAATAAATCATTACCTTGAAAATTTCATTGATTGAGGTTAGTTTAACCTCCTGTAGAGTGGTGAAATAATTGTTATTAAATTATACAAGAATCATACTCATTAATATGATATCACATATTATCTTTTAACATTGATTTGTTAATAATATCTTAGTATTATCATCGTTTCGGGTGTTAACTCACTCATTTTCCTTTATATGATTTATTATGTAAGCCATGTTTTTTATGGATAGGTTTTATCTTATTCATATACATAGTGATATTAAGTCTTTAAACATTATTTTTAACCATAAAATGAAAATTATTCTTGAATGGATACGATGAGGAATGAATCTCATCGCGTTCGTGGAGACGGTAGTCCGTACGTACGCACCAACGACAATATCATTCTTTTGATATTAAAATAATATATAATTGGATGGTGTATCATATATACAGAATCATTATCATGTTATATTTATTATTTTCATGAATTACACATAATTATTATATCCATCCATATAATAATTTATTGAATAACAATTACACCATGACGTGGAGATGGTAAGCCGTACTTACACACGTATGGTGACATGTCATTCAAGGGATGGATAGAATACTAAATATGGTTGTACCATATTTATAATAAAATCACAGTATATATAAGATACCGGAGTTATTATTTTAGAATGGAAATAACAAAGAAAGAAGATGTTGAAGATGAAAAGATTTTGAAAGAGGTTGATGAAAACATTACCTCTTCTTCGGGTTCTTCCTTTTGATTTGATCAAAAGGGATCCTTAGGTTGGCTTTCTGATCAAACTAAGTCCTATAAGTTGAATTTAGGGAAGTTGAAAGAATATTTGGGCAGGGTTTGGCTGAATAAAAAGGCTTTGATGGTGTGAATAATAGGTTACAAGTGGTGTCCTTTTATAAGGGAGAGGAGGGGATCTTTAGAAAAAACTTATAGTATTAATTTATAATAAATTCATATTCAGTTTATAATGTCTCTAAAGTGGACTATTCAAAGTATAAGGTGGGTATGGGTCTAAATCCTTTTAACCAACAGATTTTAGATAGGTTTGGGTCATTTAATACCGAATCTTTTAGTTTTAACTCTTAGTTAATTAGTTTGACATTTACCATGTCACATTGTATTTTTATATTATATAGTTAATAAACCTACTATATACATCCAAGAGACCCCCAAGTGGTACAATAATGATACATATATCATGATATAAGTCCTTTTTAGGAACCTTAGATTTTTATTAATATAATATCAATTAATAATATAATATTTTTTTAAAAACTCATTTATGTCAATTTTGACAATATTTAGTAATTGATTTTTGTTAAAATCTTAAAAATATTATTAATTCAAAAAAATTAATTTAAGAAATAATAACATGTAATATTAACCAATAAAATTCGTTTATGATATCAAAACTTTCAAATTATAGTTATTTTATCATTTATAATACTAATTATTCGATTCTTTTTTTAATGAGGAAAAATACTTTATCATTATTGTGTCATAAATAAATTTAATTATTAAATGTCTAAAAATTATAAATAAAATACCATTATGTAGGAAATAGTTTTATCTTTATAATGAATATTTATAGTTGAAAATCCAACATATATAACCCTATGTAAATATTGTTTTTCTAAAAGATATATGCTTATGTCATTTTTGCATTAACTTTAAATTAATTAATATAAAGTGTCCTTATCACCTACAAGTGGCTCCATGGGGTCCCAAAATCAACCAAAAGATCCAATGGTCTGACTTTTATCAACCAATAGGGTTAGGAAACGTTTTAGGGTAAATTAATATTATTATAATATTATTTTTTTACCCTTATTTATCGGATTTACCCTTTAACCATGGTAAATTAAATATTTACCGAAGTAATTATTCAAAATGTATAAAAATAAGAGTTAACTATTTTCAAAATTTGGAAATCTTGATTCCAAATATGGAATACATTTTTATAAATTCAAAATACAAAAGTGGTAGAAATTAATTTAAAATTAATTCCTGTTGTCGAAACAAAAAGCGTGTTTTTAACACATAATAACTATCAAAATATTGACACTTTTTTTATGTCTAGGTTAAATATGAAATTATGTTCAATGAACAAAATTGGATTAAATGGTAAAATTATAATCTAATTATACTTTAAAATCACTCAAAAAGCATAATTTATCACTGTTAATTATATTGATTAAAAAGATGTTTTTAATTAAAATTCAGTAATTTTCACTATTCATCAAAATATGAAAGTTATCAAAAAAGTACCAAACTTTTACCCTAAGCTAATTTAGATATTCCAAATCCAAAAATTAACTCTCTTTTACCAATTTAAAAACATAAAAGTTGCATTTATTAATTTAAAATTAATTCCTGTTATTAAAACCAAAAGGCGTATTTTTAATAACTATCAAAAGTTTGACACTTGTTTTTCTCCAATTTCAAAGTGAAATTACATACAATGAACATAATTAGATTAAATGGTAAAAATATAATCTATTTATACTTCCATACCATTAAAATTTATAATTTAACAATATAAATTATTTTGATTAAAAAAGTTGTTTTCAGTAAAAATATAGTATTTTTCACTATTCACCCAAATTTGAAAGTTATCAGAAAAACACCAAAACTTTATTAGAACTAAATTCTTTTGTCCCAATACCAAATAAGAATTTTATTTTGTCAAATTTAATATATAATGGTTTCAATTGTTGGATTTAAAAAGGCTTCACCATTAAAAGGCGGTAAAATTGAATTTTTTGAAAAATAATTCTTTTATCTGAAAAAATGTATTTGTTCTTACATTATGTCTAAGAAACTCATAATATGGATTCTAAAATTATAAAGATTATATAAAGTTTAAAATTTAGTTAATACTATTCATAACCGCTTTTGAACAGTGTGTTTGGTAAGTCATGGTGCGCTAGAACTCGGTATTGCGTATAGTGAAAGCTATTGAATTACTTTGAAGAAATAACGTACTATGAAATCTTGGGTTGTTACATTACTCCCTCCATCAATAAATTGCATCCTCGCAATTTGAAATTATTTTTTGAAAATAAAAGGTTGAAAATAGAAAATACCTTTGGGAAAACCCACATCGGAAATTTGGTTAGTAAAACATAGTCTTAATATGAGGAAAAGGGAAATAAAAGGGTCACCACCAAATTATGATCTCGATTAGAAGAACATTGGTGGAAATTAAATACATATAATTGGAGGAAAAATGTAAATATTTATAGGTAGTGATTGAGATCATCAATCACAAACAATTGTAAAATTGAGGGCCTTAAATTCTTTAATCTATGATGATTTAAAATACCATTTGTTCAACAAAAAATATGGTATTAGGATAACAGATTTTTTTGTTTTAATATCCCCATTAATAAAGTATAAGAATTAATTTCTTCATTGAATAAGAGAAGAAGAAAAATATATACTTGTCAAGTAGAGTCCTATCCTTTAACTAAGTTCTACCACAAACTCATCTTTCACTCTAAAAGATAATAGAACTTAAAAATATTCAATTTATCCTAACCATATCATGTTCCAAAAATAAATTTATAATTCATCTATCAAAACTTTTTAAAAAAACTAAAACTACATTATACACTCCGGGGACATCACGTAGTCTAGTCGTAGGCGATAGATCCCAATTGCACTATGTTTGTGGGTTCGATTCCTGCAACTTTGTCCGACGCGATGGGTTGTCACACGGTCTGCGTGTTATCCTTTTTATAAATATCCAACAATATCTTTAACAATAGTATCCAATGTAAAATATAATCCATTACATCCTTTATTCTTATGCAAAATACTTCTGTATAATCTCAGTGAAAAATTTATATGAAATGTAAACATAATGTAGATCCTTTTTACCCCGTAATAGCATGTGAGTACCTTCATGATGTATTCTATTAAAACACCGAAACATCCTGAATTACCATAAAACCTTATTGATTACATTCATGCTCCCTTATTCCTTATAGAATAATGGATACACTTCATCCAACCAAAATTGTTGTAAACTCCAACAATGATGGAATATACAAATCTTTAATCAGTTTCAAGGCATTTAAGAATATCCAATATAATTTACCGAAATCAACTATATCTTATTCCAAAATCAGTTCCTTAATATTAGGACCATATTAAGGTTTATCTTTCCTTCAACCACGTAATTTCCAAAAATTTTAACTCACTGTAGAGTCACTTTTCATAGTACCATAAAATCTCAATTCCTAAATGAAATAGTAATGCAGTATAATCCTTATTTATTTCCAGTACATCATTGATACAACACTTAAATGAAATATTTCCAAAATAAAAACATACGAACACTATTAATTCCTCTTCATTTGTGGTAGTATCAAAAATTTATTATTATCTAATAGCATCATTTGGGGCATACTATGATGATTTGAACGTTGATTCGTGTAGTGTCCCCACTCCTTGCTGATGAAGCATTTTACATTTGAAACCTTTTTCTTACCCTCGCAATCACGAACATGGTGTCCTTTTTCACCACACTTATAACATACTCCCATTCCCTTTAAGAATTTTCCAAGGTGTTCCTTTACCAGATCTTGTCATGCAACAATGATGTCCAGTTTGATTGATTGATTGTTTGTTGTGTTTTTTTATTTAATATGGATACAAGAGAAACATAATAAGGGTGAAAGAAGAATATAATTTTATACTATAGAATTATAGAGGGAGATGTGGAAGAAGAGAGAGTGAGAGAGAGAGATAAAGAACACACAAAAAAAAAACAACTAAAAATAAAGACAAAACCCAAAACAAAAAACAATCAAATGGGGGTGGGGTATTCAAAGGAGTAATAATTAAGAAGTAATACAAATAAATAAAATAAAATAAAGAAAAAAATGATCTTGGATCCCCGACAACGACGCCAAAATTTGACCGCGTTGTCGAGCGCGTCAAATTATTTGTTTAATTTTGACTAGAATTTCTACAGTATAGCAGCAACACTAGGTCGTCTCTCGATGGAGACTTAGATCATTAATTCTAAAATGTGGTTCTGATTATGAAATTAAAAAGGGAAATGGGGTTTTATAATACTTGGGTTTGATGATTAAGGATGACAATAGAAAATAGAAGCTATAAAACAAAGTAGAGATTAACAGAATTAATTAAGCGTGATCAACCCGGGGTACTTGTATGATGTTTATCCTTTATCGCTTCATGATATAAGGTTATGATCTTTTAATCACTGGTTTGTAACACCTAGAAATAGAATGTTACTGAGTTTATACTAGGATACCTCCTAGGGTTCAGTCAAAAACACACAATGATTCACCGGACACCGCCGATGATTGAATGAATTGTGTTTGACTACATAACCAAAACTCACCAAGGAAACACACGAAAAACTCGATGTTCTGTCTAGATTTGTATGTTATTTCTTTGTGATACCATGACATAAATGTACATGGCCTTGACAGTGCTTTTGTGAGTTAAATTGACCAATATAAACCACACAAACACCGCAATTGAAAGGGAGAAAGAAAGTGGTGAACGGTGTGTGAAACATCACATGAATGGGTACCCCCAAACATGATCATATGAGTTGAGCATGACATACCAGTACATAACTCAATAAAATAAGAATAGAGGATGATGAGAAACAACAAAACAATCTGGAATTTAAAAGATCATTCAAATATTACAAACATGAAGCTCGGGATGTACATCACATTCCTCCCCGGGTGATCACAAGGGGTTTAGAAACCCATAGTAGAGGAGGAAGAGAAAGATGTTGGGGTAGAACTTCCCATAGCCTCCAGAACCTCTAAAGATGTTGAGAAGACTCCTTGGGGACTCCAAAATGGCAGCACCTTGCCTCCTGGCCGAACTTACAAATGAGGAGCCAAAGGTGCCCTTTTATAGGAAATGTGGGAGGTGGTTTTGGGCACACAAATTTCATCAATCCACTTGCACGATGCGTTTAGGCCTTCAGACAGTCTTATCTCACTTTGGAGAAAATAGAAAAGTTGTATCCCTACCTCTTGAATGTCTCCACCGAAAGGATGGCACCGTTTGGACAACTATAGCTCAAGTTATTAATAAAATACAGAACACCGCATTTGACTTGGTCCAAATACGATGGCTTGGACAGATCAGTTTGTTTGGGCCCCTTAATGGACGTATTTCTCTTGGGTTATTAACTTCAAGTTGTATCCCAATGCGTTTTGGATATTCCCACAAAATTTCAGTCCATTTGGATGCACGGTTTAGTATTAGTATGAATTTTAGTCCACTGAACTTCTTGGATCCTACGGAGTTTGACCCATTTTTCAAGGACTTCATCATGGGCCCTCCAAATAACCTCCACCTACATTGTAATTTTCAAAAAAAGTATCATTGCCCTATTTAATAGTGATAAAAACAAAATTATTGAATCAAACATGAATCACAATTTGAAAATATTTTTATAATTTTTAATACAAAATATGTTTAGCACAGCGGTGTAAGGGTGAAAATGAAACAGTGAATCGTGGTACGATCATCTGCATGTTGTCCTTTTTATAAATATCCAAAAATAACTATAAAAATAGTATCCAATGTAAAATATAATCCATTACAACCTTTATACTTATCCAAAATACTTCTGAAAACTCTCAGTCCAAAATTTATATGAAAGGTAAACATAATGTAGATCCTTTTTACCCCGTAATAGCATGTGAATACCTTAATCATGTATTCTTTTAAAACATTGAAACATCCTGAATTACCATAAAACCTTATTGATTACATTCACGATCCCTTATTCCTTACAGAATACTAGATATACTTCATCCATCCAAGAATGTTGTAAACTCCATAAAAGATGGAATATACAAATCTTTAATCAGTTTCAAGGTAGTTAAGAATATACAATATAATTTAACCAAATCAACCATATCATATTCCACAATTAGTACCTCATTATTAGGATCATATTAATGTTTATATTTCCTTCAACCATGTAATTTCCAAAAAGTTTATCTCGCTGTTGAGTCACTTTTCATAGTACCATAAAATCTCAAATCCTCAATGAAATAGTACTGCAGTATAATCCTTATTTATTTCCAGTACATCATTGATACAACACTTCATTGAAATAATTCTAAAATAAAAACATAAGAACACTATTCATTCCTCTTCATCTGTGGTAGTATCATAACTTTATTATTATCCAATAGAATCATTTGGGGCACACTCTGATGATTTGAACATTGATTCGCGTAGTGTCCCCACTCCTTTCAGATGAAGCATTGTACATTTGAAACCTTTTTCTTACCCTCACAATCACGAACGTGGTGTCCTTTTTCTCTACACTTATAACATACTCCCATTCCTTTTAAGCATTTTCCAAGGTGATTCTTTCCACAGTTATCACATATGGGAAAATCCTTCTTTACCTTCTTCCCTTTAGCTGTCATTATCCCTACCATCCTTTTCTTCTCTGGCTTTCTTTAAAATCCATAGGACTCCAAGAACTCTTAACTTATCTTATCAACACATGATACTATTTCTTTATATTATGATAATACATGGGAAAATATTTCCCTTCTAAATTCTAGCTTAAGACCATGAAAGATATGCTCCTTCTTACACTTTGGATCATGCACATTGCTAGAGTTCTCATTCCTTCTACTGGGCACCATTTCTAAACAATGGCATACACTAGATTAGCTTATGAATAGATATACCAAATCCCAAACTTGTAAAACACTTAACATAAATTAAACAGTTTATGGATATAATCCATAATCTTAAAAATATTTTCTTTGAGTATGTATATACTCATAAACCCTTCATAATGGTTTGTAATGAAAATGAGAATTATCCTAAGCATATCCCCCGGGAGTGTCGTAACCAAGAGTGCTGCATGGCCCATTGTCATGCACCAGTTCCCATTCGAATCTAGCTCAAAGCGGTGTTTTTGGGTTTTACCCCTAGGTATATCTGTGCCAGAGCCGCCTCTACCTGCTCGTATCCAGACAGTGTTGTATTGCACGGAAAACTCACAAAATGTCTACAACACCAAAATTATAGGAAGTTCTTCTATATTAATCCTCAAAGTACATCTTAGGTCTATGTGATCTAATCAGAGTTTATCTAAATCTAGCTTCCAAGGTTTGTACTAATCTTCCTCTGATACCAACTGTAATGACCCAACCTCAGTTACACAGAGTCGGTGCTATATTATATAAAATTGGAATGATTACAAAAGATCAAGTCTCAAAAGACCGATTAGTTTTGTAGCCTTGGAAACAAGATTCATACATAAGTTCAACTTTACATCTTGAAGAGATATACAACACAAATATATTTCATTAGAAACATCCAAGCCTCCTAGATTATGCCTACAGGTCACTCATAACTAACTTCTTCATATCCTGGGGAAATGAAACATAAGAAATGGGTGAACTAAAATGCACATTAAGGGTAATTAATACAGCAGAAAATGACATAAATATTAAGCATGGCAAATAATTGAAACCACATGCCTTTACCAATAATAAACATGAATACTATTATGGTAAGAATATGAGATGAGTAAATAATGCCATATTAAAACATAATCATGGGTATTCTACTAGTCTAATGACCACATGAACCATCAATATTATTTCCATAATGAGGGAATGTATAATGCCGGACATTCTGAAACATTTTGTCAAGCCCTCAGCCAAGACTTCTAAAAATGATTAAGGCCTCGGCCAAAACCATAAATCAAATTGGGAAAGGGACTCGGCCAATTCTTCATCTAGTTCTCTCATGAGACCTACCAATGCATCGAGGAGCTATAGCGGGATCCACCGTCACTTACTAAGTCCAATTCATTCCTCAAATGAAAAGGTTTAAACATATCATAAATATTCGTATTAAAACTAGCATTTGAAATGTCAATACTTTAACGATAAACCATGAATGATATAAAAATAGCACATCCACAGTCAAAAATATCACAAAACCTTCAATAAAATATGGAAGTTTTGTATCATAATAAATCAACTTCAAATATACTTAAAATCCATCAAGGATGTTGACATAGATGAAATCAAAACCCTTTTTAGAGAAATATATCTTTCTATTTTGAAAATCATTTAAGAGTCACATAATTATAAAATAAAACATTTACTTTGAAAATGTTATTATAATCTTTTAGGGGAAGGTTCAATTAGTTTATAACAGTAGGAAATAGATGCACCCTCCATATAAGTTAAAAAAAATATATTCTTACCTTAATTTTGTCGAAAAGGTTAAAAGGACCTTGTTTGGAAAATGACAGAAATATTCCTTTATAAACATCTTTTAAAAATCCAACAAGGGTATTAATAAATTTAACCCATATTCTGTAAAATAGTAAGAAGTTTTTGAAATACATTTTTAATAAACACGAATGTGGATGATAATGAGGTCCCAGTAGATAATTACGTATAAACAACCTCAGATAATGAAGAGATTGTGAAATAAACTCATAACTTGAAATTTTCCTTGGTTGAGGGTAGTTTAACCTCCTGTATAATGGTGAAATAATTTTTATTAAATTATAAAAGAATCATACACATTAATATTATATCATATATGTTCTTTTAACATTGATTTGTTAATAATATCCTAGTATTGTCATCGTTTCAGGTGTTAACTCACTCATTTTCCTTTATATGATTTGTTACGTAAGACGTGTTTTTTATGGATAGGTTGTATATTATTCATATCCAGAATTATATTTTGTCTTTAAACATTATTTTTGACAATAAAATGAAAATTATTCATGAATGGATATGATGGGGAATGAATCTCATCGCGTTCGTGGAGACTGTAGTCCGTACGTATGCACGAGTGACAATATCATTCTTTTGATATGAAAATAATATATAATTGGATGGTCTATCATATATAAAGAATCATTATCATGTTATATTTAATATTTACATGAATTACACATCATTATTATACCCATACGAATAATAATTTATTGAATAACAATTACACCCTGATGTAGAGACGGTAAGCCGTATGTACACACGTATGGTGACATGTCATTAAAGGGATGGATAGAATACTAAATATGGTTGTACTATATTTATAATTACATCACAGTATATATAAGATACTGGATTTATTATTTTATAATGGAAATAACAAAGAAATAAGTAGTTGAATAAGAAAAGAACTTGAAAGAGGGTGGTGAAAACATTACCTCTTCTTCGGGTTCTTCCTTTTGATTTGATCAAAAGGGATCCTTATGTTGGCTTTCTAATCAAACTAAGGCCTCTAATTTTCATTTATGGAAGTTGAGAAAATATTTGGGCAGGGGTTGGCCGAACCAAAAGGCTTTTAAGGTGTGAATAATTGGTGAGAAGTGGTGTCCTTTTATAAGGGGGAGGAGGGGCTCTTTAGAAAAAACTTAAAGTATTAATTTATAATAAATTCATATTAGGTTTCTAATGGATCCAAAGTGTACTATTAAAAGTATAAGGTGGTTTTGGGTCTAAATTAATTCATCCAATTTATTTTAGACAGGTTTGGGTCATTATAGTAACCTTAACTTTTAGTTTTAACTCTTAGTTAATTTGTTTGACAAATACCATGTCACTTTTTATTTTAATATTATATATTAAATAGACTTACTATATTCATCCAAGAGACCTGAAAGTGGACCATTAATGATACAACCATCATTATATAAGTCCTTTGTCCGAAACTTAGATTTTTTGTAATATAATATCAATTAATAATATAATATTTGTTTTAAAAACTCATTTATGTCAATTTTGACAATATTTAATAATTTATTTTTGATAAAGTCTTAACAAATTTATTAATTCGAACCAAATTCACTTAAGCAATACTAACATGTAATATTTACCAATAATAATATTTTAATAAATCTAAACTTTCAAATTAAATTTATTTTAATATTTATAATACTAATTATTTGATTCTTTCATTAATGAGGAAAATAATGCATCATTATTTTGTCATAAATAAATTTAATTATACAACGTCTAAAAATTATAAATAAAATAACATTATTTAGGAAATAGTTTTATATTTATAATGAATATTTATAGTCTAATATCCAACATATATAACCCGATTTAAAAATTGTTTTTCTAAAAGATATATGCTTATGTAATTTTTTCATTTACTTTAACTTAATTAATATAAAGTGTCCTTATCACCTACAAGTGGCTCCATGGGGTCCCCAAATCGACCCAATGATGACCATGGTCAGACATGTATCAACCAATAGGGTTAGGACATGTTTTAGTATTAATTAATTTTATTATAATATTAATTTTTACCCTTATTTACCATATTTACCCTTTAACCAAGATAAATAAAATATTTAACGAAGTAATTATTCAAAATGTCTAAAAATAAGTGTTACCTATTTTCAAAATTTGGGCATCCCAATTCCAAATATGGAATCAATTTTTCTAAATTCAAAACACAGAAGTGGAAGAAATTAATTTAAAATTAATTCCCGTTGTCGAAACAAAAAGCGTGTTTTTAACAAATAATAACTATCATAAGATTGACACTTTCTTATGTTTAGTTTAAATATGAAATTATGTTCAATGACCAAAATTGGATTAAATTTTAAAATTATAATCTAATTATACTTTAAAATCACTCAAATTCATAATTTATTACTATTAATTATTTCGATTAAAAAAGTTCTTTTTAATTAAAATTTAGTAATTTTCACGAGTCATCAAAATATGAAATTTATCAGAAAAGTTCCAAAATTTCAGTCTAAGATAATTTTGATATTCCAAATCAAAATATGAACTCTATTTTACCAAATTCAAAACATAAAAGTTTCATTTATTAATTTAAAATTAATTACAGCTATTAAAACCCAAAAGCATTTTTTTAATAACTATCAAAAGTTTGACACTTGTTTATGTCCAATTGCAAAGTGAAATTACATACAATGACCATCATTGGATTAAATGGTAAAAATTTAATCTATTTATACTTCCAAACCATTAAAATGTATAATTTAACAATATAAATTATTTTGATTAAAAAAGTTGTTTTCTGTTAAAATATAGTATTTTTACTATTCACCCAAATATGAAAGTTAGTATAAAAACACAAAAACTTTTTTGGAACAAAATTCTTATGTACTTATTATAAAGAAGAAGTTTATTTTGTAAAATTTAATATATAAAAGTTTCAAATATTGTCCTTAAAAAGGTTTCACCATTAAAATGCGGTAAAATTGCATTTTTTGAAAAATACTTCTTTTATCTGAAAAAAATGTATTTGTTCTTACATTATGTCTTAGAAAATAATAATACAGTTTATAAAATTATAAGGATTATATAATGTTCAAAATTCAGTAAATACTATTCATAAACGCTTTTGAAAGGCTTGTTTGGTAAGTCATGGAGCGCTAGAACTCAGTGTTGCGTATAGTGAAAGCTATTGAATTACTTTGAAGAAATAACATACTATGAAATCTTGGGGTGTTACAAAGGGTAATAGATAACCAAATACTACACACTTCATCTAAGTGGAAGTCTATAACTATATAAAGGAAATTTTATCCCCACTTAAGGGTAATAGAAATCAAAAATTTGGTTACGATGACCCTACGTAAAGGTAGAAACTTCATTTTAAAAATTACATAAGGGTGAAAAACCACTTATTCATGGGTTAAACCTGTAAAATCACAACCATGTGAGGGTAATATAATAGTTATGTAAGGGTAATGAAAAATAATTTAGAAATCTTCCAAAATAATTATCATAAAATGAGATCTAAAAAACATTTCATAACATGCACATAAGAGACTAAAATATATAGTCAATAAAAAAATACATTTTAATTTGTAAAAATCTACTTGAAGAATTTAACAGTAATAGATATATTAGATTACATTGCATTGTTTGAAAACTAAATAATCACATGCCATTTCTTATTCTATGATTCAAGATGATTTTAATGGAAGATTAAAACTATTGATCTATTCACCAAAATTCTAGAATTTTCAAATGTACTTATTTCTAAATTATTTATTGTATTTTTTTCTGAAGAAATACCAGATATTGAGAAGAAGTGTATTGTTGGTATTTCATGGGATATAATATTTAAAATAGAATGGAATATTCCATGATTTTTATAACATTCATATGTGAACTACCAATTGAGGATAAACATAAAGGATCATGTTGTACAATTTTTTTTGAGAATTCTATAAAATGTGAGCTGGTACTAAATTTTTATAATAGAAATAATTTTGTAATATTGAGAAATTATCAATTAAGGCGAGAAAGTTGAAAACTATATAAATGAATCTGAGAGGGTGTTGATACTGAGAGATAAATAAAAATGAAAACGAAATCTAAGATTTTTAGGGAGAGAAGAAAATAGGAAGAGTTTGTGGGATCGGTGATTTGAGATTGAGAATCAGATCATCATATAATTTTCTACATAGTGAGCTTGGTCAACAGATCTGATTTCAACACTAAAAAAAGTGAAATATATTTATTAAGTTAGATTGTTCTATTCAGATTATCTTTTAAGTCTTAAATAGGACGATCATCATCATCTTTATCCATTAATAATACAACTCCATTTCTATTGGGATATTTCACACTTTGTTTTAATCAAAATGTAACTAGTCAAAGTCAATCAGAACATAATTGTGATATTGTGTATGTGTTTGTAAATAAACATTTAGGGTATGATCCTTCTATACCCACCATAATAAAAATATATTATAGTGAAATATAATGACTCGGACTCTCTATATCATTGTATGGTGTATGTACCTATATTGGGATTAAAACTTGTAAAAATAGTGTCTGTCTTTTCAAAAATTAGTTTTAGTTTCATTATAGTATGGATGAAATTCTTATATTGAGTAAAAAAATTCCAAATAGATGAATAATTTTAATTTAACTAATAATAAATTATAAAACAAAATACCAGTGATCAACCCCCCATCTTAGTTGTTCACCCATTTTTAGGTCACATAAACTTGAATATGTGTGTACTCATGTTACATCTATTAGATCACCACGTTATTTAAATGGATAATACAAATTATATTAATATCATGTTTTTTACCACCTTCAATGGAAAGATCTACCATGGCCAGAAGAATATGATGTTAGCATTTCTTCTATGACGTGGGTAAGAGATTTTCAATTCCAGAAAATGGTAATTTATACTAAGTGAGAGAGATTAACCAATGCCAATTACTGATAAGAAAAATTTAGAAGTTCATGTCAAATTAAGAAATATAATTCTTATGTTGCTTCAAAATAAAATTTACACAATAGTTACAAGGCTTCAAATAGACAGACAAACATGGGAAAAACAAGAAAACTATTTTTAAGGTAATTTCAAAGTTAAAGAACAGAAAAAAAACATGGATATTCAGATTAGAAGATATAAGTATGGATATAGAAGAAACCATATGAATATCATAGGTGTATTATTAGAGGTAATGTTTCATTTGTTATCAATAAATTTAGTAATGGAAAGTCAATGTTAAATTAGATGATTATTGAACTGATATCATGTTTTAAAAAAATTCATGTAATGATTGAATGTATCCATTAAATTTTACAATATCTTTGGAATGATTTTGGATATTTTTTATTGAATTTGATGAAGATTTGTTATTAAAAAATTCAACATGTGGTTGAATTCTTTAGAAATCATCCTTGGATTATATACCATAAAGAACGTCTCTTGGATGTTATTTTAGAAATAAGAATTTGAGAATGAATTACAGAGATAATGAAGCCACTTAAAATAATCTAAATTGAGTATTTAATATTTTGTAATGCTTTATGATTTCCAAATTCATTTGAAGTGGTTGAGAAACCTTGAAAAAAACACATATTGATTAAGAAATATATGATAATTATTCCTTGAATGTTAATAATGTTTATAGGAAAGTGTATTTAAAATTATACTAATAATCAATCATGCACCATTAAAGAAGAGGAATAAAGAATATAATAAAAATCATTAAGAGAGTTAGGAAATACTAGGAAAGAGAAACTAACCCCAAGTAAGAGGAATGGTGGCATGGTAACTATGGTATGGGGTTCTATCAAATAAAGCAAATAATCAGATATAACCTATCGTGAATGATATTCTAGCATGGTAACATGTGGGAGTTTGATGCGAGACTCTAAAAAACTCCAAAAAAATTTATTCCATGTTGATAGATATGGCACCATATGGTTCATCTTCCCATTTTAACCTAGTTCACATAGGGTGTGGTAAGACCGTGCTATGATGTTAGGGTTTGAATACAATTATGTTTCCAATTCCCTGGATTGATTGCATGTTTCCATTAAGGTTTGTGTTGTATTACCAATACAGGTGTTAGATTAATATTATAATTGATTTATTTGAATTCTTCTGGTTCTATTTATATCATTCATGATTCCTATATTTTCAGAGCATTCATGGAACTGTATAGTTGAAATATTCATTTGTGGCATTTTTTTAACCTCCCTTCATGTAAAAAAGTATTCATAGATTTTTTTTCATTTATTTGGCATATAGATTTAGGACTGTTAATCATATTTAACCAACAACCCCTATGAGGATACCATAAGATTCATTAGTGTGTTTACTATATCTCTGAAACTAGGCAGGATCCCCATTGTACCCCCATTACCACTCATGTACTTCCATATTCCCTATCCACTTGTGTCACCCACGATTACGTGAATGTCCACTTCCATCATAGTTGTCTATTTTTCTTCATCATGTGATCCTTTCCTACATTTCCTATCACATCAGTTGGGAATCATAAATGAATGAAAACATCATCCTTCAATATTTATTTTTAATACCTCATTTGTGTTTTGGTTCTTCCTAGTTAGAGAAGAGAGGAATACCTTTGGTTTTAGGTGAAATATCAAAGTGGATGAAGGAAACTATAGTTTGAGCCCTGCTTATTACTCCCTGGAAAATGGAATTTCAATCACCTATAACTAGATTAATATTCCAGTGGAGATATAGTGGAGACCTATGCATAGAACTGAAGCTGTATGATCAATGCATATGTCTTAGTGGCTACTGACTTTATCTTTCAACAATAATTATATATTTTATGTAAATCCAACCCTATAAGAAATTAAATTTTCCTCTTGAATTCTGCAATTTTATCCTTTATATTGTCTGCATGTGTGATTCTTTCCAGGAGTGTATAGAGCTAACTCCTCTGGATGGAGTTCATCACTGCCATGAGGTTATACATGGTCGACCTCCTTAGAAATATTCTATGGTATTATTTTTTTTCACTAAATTATATATTTATTATTGTGATCCATTAGAAATATAAAATTCCTAGGGTGGTGTTCTTATCAAGCATGTAGGATCCGCTTGATCTAAAGCATGCTATTTATTGGTGTTCTTTATTAATTTACTCATCTTATTATATAAGAACATTCATATTTTAAAGAGTTTCATGTTTTCTAAATTAAATATATTTTCTAATAATGTCTTAACCCATAAAAAATGTATCAGTTGATATTGGCTAGTCTTAGAGTCAACTATATCAACCCTACCCTTAAAAATTGGCATCGTATCCTATTTAAATGTTAATAATGGGGTCTACGATGTTTGAAATAGAAACAATTGATGTTGAAAATTATTTTAACCTATATATAATAATGATCAATTCCCTTTTTTGTCACAATTAATTACTATATAAACTCGGTGGAACTAAAAATTAGGTTACCAAAATGTCCCCTAATGGAAAAATCTCTATTACCTATGTTGATGTATCTGATGATGTTCTTAGGAAATACCATAGACTTATTCTACAATATTTTCTTGATAAATATCATAGGGAAGAATCATTTGAAAATAATTTTACATGTATTTGGTCTAAATTAAAATCCATTTATATGATTAAGTATTTAGATGAAAAATTATATAATAAAATGAGTCTTCACACCTTCAAGAGGTGTCATGGAATTTCCTAATATACAATTCTTTAAACATCATTGGATTATTCCTGCACTTTTCTTAAAGAATCTATTTTGTATGGTAGGGATACTCTATCTATTGAGGAGTTTATGTCTACTTTTTTATCCAAATAAATTCAAAAGGAAGTCATTGGTAATAGTATGTCAGCTTATTTGAATTTTTAAATTAGGAGTGATAATAGAGATAAGGGGTGAGAGATAGTTCATTATAGAAAACATAGATCTAAATAAAATAATGAAGAATATAATAATAGGGTGTTTAAATGATGTCTCTAAAAAAACATAGACACATGAAAATAAACTTTTCTAACAAGAATAATGTTTATAATGAAAAAATAGTGATCATTCCTTTTTAGTAAAACTATAGATAGGCATGGATGATGTGGTAAAATATTATGATCATCCTTCTTATGGGGAATGGATCTTGGATTAAATATTATCCTTCATATGTGTACCAATATGTAGTGATTCACTGAATTAAGGGAGGGTTAATCTAGTGATTTCTACATATGAAATAATAAGTCTTGTTGTATTATTGGTATGGGTTCTGTGTCATTGGAAATTCATGATGGTCTGGTCAAAACAATGTAAAAGATTATGGGGGTACCCAAATATTAAAGAAACCTCATTTACCTTGGTGTTCTTGATAAAAAGGGGTATATAATAAGGTTTAGTTTTAGTAGAAAAAAAATTATCATGGTTCTATTACTATGATGAAAGGAACTCTATTAAATGGAATGTCTGTTAAAGAATGTAATACTAACATGAAACAAATCAGTGTTTCTCATGCCCCATCATTATATAATATTATCCCTTGTAATTGGAGTATCATGAACATAAGTACCGATGGTATCGATGATCATAGTGTGTAACTCATGTTGAATGATGTGAATCCTAGTAACCCTCCCTTTTAAGAGGAATATGTTTATGGTGAGTCTAATCGAGTTAGCTTTTGTATCTCATAAAAAAGATATATTTTATATCAAATGTGTTCACTTTAATATTCGGTGTCCCTTTTGGACTACTTCCCATATAGGAGGATATTACTAGTGATATTCATAGATGACCAATCTTTTAAGGATAGGATTCAAATACTAAAAAACAAGTTTCTCACCTTTTAGAAATTCAAAATTTTGAAAACTAGTGTAGAGATATAATATTGTAAGAGGCTAAAGGTTTTAAGGATGAAAAATGGATTAAAATATTTTTCCACTGAATTTGATGAGCTCTATATATCTGATTGTATCCATAGGAACCAAAAATTTTTAGAGACATCAATGTAGAATGGATGGGCAGAGAGAATGATTAGGAATATTCTAGAAAGGATGTGATGCATGTTATCACATTTTGTTATACTCAAGTCTTTTTGGGATGACTCTTCCATAGTTGTAGTAAACATAATTAATAATCTTCCTTCCTGTGTTAATTCCTTCAATGAACCAAAGGAACCTTGAATAGAAAAAACCACTAAATATTTCCCACATTATAGATTTCTCATCCACAATTAATGGACATTCTGAAAATAATAAGCTAGAACCTTGGGATTTGGAGTGCATCATCATTAGTTACTCAGTAGGTTTTAACAGTTATAGGTTGTGTCTAGAAAAATAGGATATCAACAATTCATTATTATTCACGATGTTGTGTTGTATGAGTCATGTCTACATAAAGTCATGAATATCAAGTCTGGTGAAACTGATACCCCCCAAGCTTTGGGTGCCAAAGTCAGTTTAGAGTCTAGAGACTTCCTAGAACCTAATTCTTTTACTGTTATCCCCCAATGGATCAAGATTAATTTGAGTCTAGCTCTAGTTATAAACTATAGTCTATGGGAGGTGACCTTAAATAACAACAGTCTACTCAAGACAAATTTAGGAGGATTATCAGACCTCGTTCTCGATTCATACAAGATGTCATGGTTGCCTATACTTTTATTATTTTCTAAGAAATAAATAATTATAATTAAAAAAAATTAAAGTATTTAGTAAAATGAAATAAATATAGATACTGGTTAGCATCCGTGAATGATGAGATGAATTATATTGTTAAGAATAAGACTAGGGTTTTTATAACCAAAGCCTTAAATAAAAAAAATCATTGGTTGCTAATGGATTTTTACGAATAAATAATATAACATTAGTGAGGTAAAAATCAAGTATAAATCCACATTAGTTTCCAAGATATTTCTTCAACATGAGTCGGTGAATATGGTGAGATTTATTACACTATTCTTAAACTTTCATCTATTTGTATTATGGTTTCTTTTTCTACTAACAATTATTTACATATATAATATTTAGATATCAAAATTTATTTTAAAATAAAAAATATGGATGAAAAATTTTATATGAGGCATCCTGAAGAGTTTTAATTGAACATGAAAATGAATTATATTTTTATTTTAGAAAATTCATTGATTGGTTTTAAATAATATTCATTCGAGTGGTATAAAAGTTTTGTTTACTTTATGTTTGAAAATGGTTTTAACAAAAATAGGTCCTATGATTGTGCTTATTTTATGCATGTTATGAATGATGTTATTTAATTGATTTTATATATTTTTGAAATGATATTTATATATAAAAATATTAAACTGATTTGATATATAAAACCAAAATTGTATTTTTTTTAAATTAAGGATATAAGAAATGAAAATGAAATTCTAGGAATATAAATCATTATTCTATTAAAATATGAAACCTTGTTTGTTTTGTATAATGGTAATGTTAAAAAAGTTTTAAATTATATTATTTATTAAATTAATTTTTTTATCATGCCTATATAGAAGCACTTTATGTAATCCATGAATAATTCCACTTTTAGTGAAGTCGGGGTTGATTTTTGGAGTATCATACCTCATGATAATATAGATTTGAGTCTTATATTTGAAATGGTTTTTTCTAAACAAGATAAAGATTTTTTTGTGTAATATGAGAATATTTGTTGAAAAACATAATAAACCTCACTAGAATCCTCTTAAATGGATTCTTAGGTATGTTTTGGTGTATTTTTTTGCATTTTATTTGGAAAAAGTGATAGATATACTGATGAAATTGTTGGATTTATAGATTCTAATTATGATTAGAATATTGACACTTGTAAGTATACTTATGGGTTTTCATTCATTTTTATGGTGGTTTATTTTATTTAAAATGTAACATGAAATATGTAGTTTCACAATCCACCATCAAGGTTGAAAATATTTCTGTAACAGAATCTATTAAATAATAAATTTGGATAAAATTAATTATTAATGAGATTTCTTTATCTAATTCTAGTGTATTTTTAAACTATGATAATCATTTTGCTTTATATTTTTCTAAAAAACATGTTTTATATGCCAGATTTAAGAATATAGACACCATGATTCACTTTTTATTAGAAATTATTGGGTCTGGGATAAACTTTATCACTAAGATGAGCACTGGGGATAACCCAACTTATAGTTTGACTAATGATTTCCCCCTATATAGGTTTATGAATTGTGTGTATATAATTAAAATGTCCAAAATTCAATATTTTAGGTTATGGGAACATCATCAGAAAATATTTTAATTTTGAGGTGAAGATTTGTTCTGTTACTTCTACATGTGATGGGTTACAATTGAAATTTATTAATATGTTTCATACTTGTTTCCTTACATTAGTTCATGACATTTATATTTTCATGGCATCCAAGGTACTATGTAATTGAAATATTAATTTATGTAATTTTTAATCTCCCTTAATTTAAACAAAGATTCTTTGATTTTTGTTTTTCTCAAAATGGACTCATTATTTATTTCACTTATGTGACAACTTTAATGCTTCCACATTCCCTATTCACTTTAATTTTCCTCACTTTCACTCCTTTTTATCTCTCCTGGGAATCTTAATTTTTGGACAGATTTAGCCTAACATATTTTATTCAAATCCATCATTTTTTGGTTCTTCTTTGTGTGAGAAGAGTTAAACCCCAATATATTCTAGTGATATCTCAATGAGGGAAAACGTAACTATGGTTATGGACTTTCTGGTTGGTCCTTGGTGCTTAGAGTTTTGATCCATTATAGTTGGATCACAAATCCGATGAAGATTCAGTAGAGATTTAAACATGGAACCAGGGTTGTTTTCTCCTTGCACAAATTTTGTTGGATACAAAATTATTCACTCAATCAAAACCAAATTTTTATAAAGAAGTATATCTCTGAATGAAATTCATTTTATTTCTTAAAATATATTGTGGTATCAAATATTATGTGTACATCAATGAGTCTATCCCTGAGTGAAAAATGCTAACTCCTCATAAGAGAGTTAGTAACCAAAAGTATTCTTAACTTAGTTATCCTCCCTGGATAGTTTATATTGTATTGTTTCTTTCATTCAAGTCAATATTTATTGTTTTTATCCTTTAGAAATATAACTTTTATAGGTAGTGTTCTTTCTATTTATTTAGGGTCAACTCAGTTAGAATCATGTTACTTATTTATGTTCCTTATCACTTTACTTATCTTCTTCCATAAGATTGTTCATCTTGTAACTAATATCCTATTATTTAAATAAAATATGTTTTAGTAACTTTATAATCAATAAAAAATTAGTGTATTCTAGATATTCTTATGGAAATCCATATCAATACTTCCATTAATATTTTTAAAGTTGAATAATCATGCCACATCATTTATTTTCTCTGATGATAATACTTTGTGTTTGTGTTATATTTGTTGTCAATGAGTATTCCCATATTTATTAAATAAGAATAATGACATGGTAGTTCATTGGTGTTCCTAATCATGTTCTTTGAGGATTGAGTTTTATATATGGATAATCAGAGATCATATATTGAGATGAAGTGGTGATAATTGGAGAATTGTTTGGGATTAATTTTATGGCATTGAATATCAGGATTGAAAAATTCCCCATGTAACTATATTGGTTGTGGAACTATTCCTAGTGTTTTAATTATATAAAAGATGTGTTATCATATTACATATCATTATTATAACTACTGAAATGAATAATATTTTAAATACCTATAAGTATTTATTCTCTTGATGTTGTTTGATGGTCAGGAAAAAAGAGAAAATACATTTTGTAATTTCCATGTAGAATTTTGTTAGAAAATTTATCTAAGATGGTTGTATGTACTTAGTAATTACAAAGTACATATTTTTTGGGCCTTTATTTATAAATGGGATATCCTATAACTAAAAAAGGACACCTTCAACCACATTTTTGGGACCCAATAGGTTAACCACATGGGAGAGGGTCAACCCATCCAACCAAGGGAAAAATGTGTTATTGGCAGGGCATAATGCCCATAAAGAGTGCATATATAATGTGAACATGAAGATTAATGGTCACATCACTTCTATAGGGTGCCTATGAATAGTGCATGGGTGTGGCATGAATCATGTGGGTGAGTTCATGTGAGTGTTTCGGGTGCCAAACCCCACTTTCAGCTTAAGGGGTTGAGAACAAAATATTTTAAATTAAGCAGAGGCCCAACTAGAAAAAAATTGATGAGTGATGAATTCGAATATGGGTACTATTTTTACACGTAAAAAAATACATATATAAAATCCATGAATCGATTATATTAATCCCAACTGTTCCATCAAGCCAACATGTAATCTTTATCCTCTACTCATCCGCTGTACTTATGAGCTTTCTAACACAACTAGTTTCATGACACAAGACTCACCCAACATTAGACTATCATCATACTAGATCAATAATGATACTAGATTGAAACCTTGAATGTAATATACATATTTCATGCATGCAATTGTTTGAAGAAAATAACAATTCTGAACAAATATGGTGACTAGTAGATTAAAGGAGGTAGTGTGGGTACATGCATCTGAGCATCCCCTCTTGAAGGAGAAGTGGAATTAAGATATGAATCCATGATTCTTTATGTCATTGAGATATAAGAAGAATACTATATGAAGATTAAAATACTAAAAGAGTCTAAAATATCATTACTTGGTATATTGTGTATTGATATATGAATGAATCCTTGAATGGTGATCTTATCAGACATGACATGTTTTTCAGATGAGAAAATATGATGGACCTATTCTATAAATAGATAGGTACTGAGGTTGAGATGAGAAACTGAAATTCATTCAGAGCTCTATTTTTTTCATTTAACAAAATAGATCTTTCACAAGGATTCATGTTTCCTCTAACATGAATGAGAGTTCCACGTTCAATTTTGGCTATGTGAAGAAAAATTTCCATGAAGATCTTGCATGAAGAAAGAACCACCTACCTACTGTGGAGTATATGAAAAATTAGAAGGATTATATAAAATTCCTTAGTTACATGAAGAAGAAGATAATATTTCCTTAGTGTATTTATACTATTACAATAATTATTATATCAAATTTCCGTAAATCAACTTTTTTATATTATGAGGAAGAGAATATTTTCTGTACATGGGTTGTGGGAAGAAGAAATATCCACATACAAAACTTTTCATGAAAAAATTATATTTTATTTTATAATAATTTGAAATTAAAAATGATAATATTAATGATAAATGGTATGTAGTTGTATTAATGAAAATAATCCATTTTAACCGTTTCAAATGATAAAACATGAGTAAATAACAGTGCACACATCCAAAAGGATTATTGACCATTTGACCATTTGTGTGCTTCCATTAGAAAAAATAAAGCTTGTTGATATATTCCATGCATGATACACATTGCAGATGCATGTTGTACTGAAGATATTCCATACATGTTATATATTATATGATTTTATGAAGATAATTTGAAAACTAGACATTGAAATTTGATATCCCATATTGTTTTTTAAAGATCAAATACAGAAGAAGATTTGGTGACCAAACAAATATTTTCTTAATATTTATTTGGGTTAGAGACATATAAGATTACTAGTCTGCAATATCATGACATATGTGTGACTAAAGAAGAAGTATCAGTAGAATCTAATATTTATTCACTATTAATACATCTCATTTATTATTACGTTTGACTCATCCACTTTATTGATGAATTTATAGGAAGTTGATTAGAGTTATTAGTTTCTATCAAAGAATACTTGTTCTAAATTTTTGATCAATTAAAATGTGGTAGGTCAACATATTGAATCTTGTTCTTCAAATAATAAGAATTCATTTTACCTATTTGGTTATATGAAAAGGAGTTCAAGGTCCTTCCATTGATAGTACTTTTCTTGATAAAAAATGTAGTTTTATGTGTGAGTGGGATGATAATAACTATACACCATGGATGTAATCATCCATACTATAGGTGAACCTTATTAAAAATCATGGTTTTCTATGTTCTTTATTGTTTCATGTACATTATTGCTAATAGTTCACTAAACAAGTGATAGAGGTATATAAATGGATACAATTTTGAAGTGTCAAAAATTCATTCCATACAAATTAACACCCACTCTCAATGGCATCATCCCAAATTAATCATAAGAATTTGTATTAGAGGAATAAGTCAAACCTCTAATTGGTTTATTAAATTTAAAGTTAATTGAAGATTTGATTTCTCTTAAAAATATAGAATGAAGTGAAAATGTAGAGAAGTTATATCAATTTTATACAAGATAATAACGAATAGAAAGAGGAATGAATTTATTAATATTAAGAAAAAATATTTCTTATTTAAGGAGGAAAAATCATCTATTTCCCCGTTTTCAATTCTAATAAAGGCTAGTATAACATGAATATAGAATATCTCATGGTATAATTTTATACAATGGTGAAGGAAAATAGTTCTGTCTCATGTATTATTTCATCCCTACATAATGAAAATGAAATCAAGATCATTTTCCTAAATAATACTAATGAAGATCCAATCATTAGTTTAAGTAATCATACTTATATGAGACGTTCAATGATAAATTAGTTTCCACTTTGAATGATATTCTATATAGTTATCCTAAGTAAATAGTCACTTTTATTTGTATCTCATTCAATGGAATGATATAAGATATCATCGATATTGAATAAAATATAAAGATCTTAAATAAAGGATTTGTCAAATTAATGCAATCCATTGTTAATATATACAAGAAAATTGGAGTTAAGAAGCAGTTAATGTAGAACATGGAGAAATATTCTCCAGTTTTTATGATCAGTGGATAAATAAAATTCAAGAGAATGTGGATTCCACTACGTAATTTGAAGAAAATTGCATTTCATTAGATGAAAAATAAAAGAAAATAATTTATATCATGAATTTTTATCTTGAAATCAAGGAAATAAAGATTAACGATCATGACTCCTTGATTCAAGAGAAAAATGAAATTCATAATGATGAATTTATAAAGATAAGAAATAATTTTAACACATATTGAAGTTTTTGGAGGATGATAAATTCATCCCAAATATTAAATTTCATGATCATATATCCATATAGACATTTTTTTGAAAATATTCAAGTTGAGTATTCACAACAAGAAGAAATAAGAGCTACTACTCCAAGAACTATAGCCACTCATACTTCAAAGGATGATTCTTATCATTATATACCTTCATCTTGTAGAACTAATATATTGAAATCATATAATGTTAAATATAAATCATTCTCAAAGAAGAAGGTACGATCAAAATCAAATGATGACATATGTGAAAATTATTGTTCTATCATAACATAGGTTCAAAATTAAAACTTATGTAAAAGCGGATAAATAAAGGTGCTAAAGTTACTTTGATAACATTTTTATTGAATAAAGAAATGATTAGAAATAATTATTCCCATAAAGAATCCCCTAAGTAGAATAAAATTAAAAAAATCATAAATAATGAAAATATTTCCATACTTTTAGTGACCAAATCGCTTAACACATATCGTTACATGTTTTTTAATAAAAACATCTATAAATTACAACACAAATATATTTAGGCCTAGTTTATTTAAAAGACTAGGTTCATAACAAATAAAAGTGAGGGAAAAATAAGAATTCTTTATTTTTCCATCCATAATGATCTTCTAAATACTCTTGAGCTACTAAAACTAAAAGGGATAAATTGGGGAATATATATAAAAAATAGATGAGATAAAAATCTTAGTAAGGGAATAAACATGATAACGAAACATAACATGCGAGACAAAGGTATAAAATGATATCATGAAAGAGAAGAAACATAATTAATAATATGGTAACATAACATAAAGAATATGATATCATAATATCATGGTAACATAGGAAATGTGTCAGAAACATAAAACATGACAAAAACATAAGTCAAAGAAAACCGCTGCAAGAACAACACATGGTGGACATAGTCCAATAATGGATTATGTTCCCCTCCTAATTATATACATGACATATCATGATAATAAAACATTACCCTATAAATTGGAGGGCCATATAATTTTGGCCTCACCTGGAATATTCATATAATGTACTTACATATGTCTTCCACATAAAGAAATAAAACATAAGTCATGAAACTAATAATTTCCCATGGAATGAAAATGGGTTGTATAATCTTGCCTCGTATCATAATCAAAATACGTTTCTTAAAGAATAAATGTGAGAAATGAACATAATATATGTATTACCACATCAATGTAAGGGAAAATATTATTGGTATATATTTTAGAGACATATATAAATAATTTATAAGAAATATATACAATAAAAGGTTGGTTTAATTGATTAAAATATCTTTAAAATATTACATCGAATATTTATTGAGTAAAATGTTATTTTTATTATGAAATAACTTCTTTGAAATATAAAAAATTACAAAATATTATATTCTTTTTTTACTTAAAACATACCATTGAAACTTATAAGTTAACTTTCATATATTTTAGGGGTCATGATGGTGGGTAATTCCATACATTCCATAGAATCAAAAAAAATCTTTTTTCACACTATTGTAAAAGGTTAAAAAGTACATCATTAGGAAAATGACAAGAAGATTCTTTTCAAAAAAAAATTAAAAAAAATCAAACATGGGTAAAAATGTATTTAATAAATAAATTGAATATTGTTAAATATATTATTTAAATTATTTTTAGAAAACATGAATATAGAATAAAAATGGTTTTTAGCTGAAGACTAAAATGAATTCATCTTTTCTTAAAAAAACTTTCTCAGTGATTTTAAGTACCAAAGAGAGAAAAATGGAACTTTTACATGATAATTTGATGAATAAAACATGTATAATAAAATGAATATTTTTTATTAGGATATTATCAAATAGTTTCTTACAATTAAAATTCAAGAATATACCATCCCATCTAAAATGAGATTGAAACATAGACCCTTATCGCTTCAGTAATGTTTGAATTGTAACTACTATGATTGATGAAAAATAAAATATAATGTAAAATATCATAAATTATAAATAATTAATGATATAATAATAAAAGGGGATGTATATATACAATTAAAAAAATAGATTCATAAAATTACATGTGTCTTAAATAAGGATGTTTTGAGAAAAAACCTTACCTCTAGTCAAGTCCTTGTCGTGTATATATTTTATTTCCTGTATAATATGATTATATAAAATAATTTTTTATTAATAAAATTATAGATTTTTAATATTTTATTCCTAAAAAATATACATTATTTATTTTAATGATGTTTATAATTACATATTAATTTATGTCCATGTCAGGTGTTTTGAGAAGTTTTGTTCATAAATTCAAAATGGTATTAGTGTGTTGACCTTGATAAAAAGGTCATTATTAAATAAAATATTGAATAATAATCTTGAAATAATTTGTATTTGTATATATCCGTTATAATTTTTAAACTAACCATGAAATATGGTAATCAAAAATGAACCATGTTACAATAATTGAGATGGTTGTCCACACGTACGCATTAGTAACATTAACATTTTTCAATGATTACGATAGAAAGAAGGTATGTCTTATTTTATCTTTATATAATGAAAATAATATCATAAATATAATATTATTTCTGTAAATACACTTACATATATCATCCAAATGATGTGGCAATAAAAAATGAATCACATTGTTTCATGAGGTGGTAGTCCACCTTATACACAAATGATGTTATCCTTTTACAAAGAATGGTAATGTAAGATGGTATATGATATGTTAATTTTTACAAAATTATTAATATTTCATGATAATTAAATATAATAATTAAATTCATCTTATTTAAAATTTATGTGAGGTGATGATGGAAAATTAATTTCATCGGTTCGTGAGGCGGTAGGCCACCATACACATGATCAACCGTTTCGTTTCCCATTTGATTAATGAAGTTATGGATGAATATTATGCCATAAAAATAATAAAATATTTGTATATAGGTGATTCTGGTTTTATTTTATTGGAATTTATAATCCATAATTTAATGTTTAAAAAGAATAATTAAAAAACAAGGACCTCTTTGAAGAATCTTACCTTTGCTTAGAAGAACCTCCTTTGGATATCATATTAAGGACCCAAAGGGTGGTCTTTTGGGAATACCAAAAGCTCTAAAACGTGGATAATGATTTATTGGGAGGTACTTTGTATTTTTTTGTCAATATAAATGTTTTTATATGTGTGAATAAGTTAGGGGAGGTGGGTGGGGGTGTCCTTTTATAACTGATAAGTAGTGCCATTTTGTTTGCAAATACTCCCTACTATTCAACAATTGGAAGTCATTATATATCCAAGTGCTTAAAAAACATGCAAATAAATTATTGGAGGATATATAAGGTTGATAAATATTATTGCCACTAAAAATAAATGTGTTTTAAACATGTCATCCTCTTTACTTATAAGGTTACTCACTCTTACCATTTTAATTTGTTTCCACAGTAATTGTTTCACTGTTTTTACTATTTATTTTTACAAAAAATTAATTTGAAATTATTATATAATATAAATTATGATAATTAAAAATATTTAATCCATTTTATCAATTTAATGTCAGATAATAGATAGATTTTAATTTAAAATAAAACTTGAAAGTGCGATGAAAAATAGTTTTCTGAAAAATACACTTTTATTGAGAAAACGATCTTATAAAGTCTATATGAATAGAAATAATCATTATATGAATTTAAATTAATAATTATAGATATATAATCTGTAAATTTAATTTTTATAATTCATCAATAGTGGTTATTTTATTTTATTAATATCGAGAATCATTATTCACTTCAGAACAGTTTTCAGAAAAATGTGTTTTTAAGCCTTAAAAAAAACATATACAAAAATCTAGTAGAATGTTGTTTTAAATATAATTCATTGGATTAAATATGAATAAATATTACTTATGTCAATTTAAATTAAATTGAAATTATAATGGAACTTTTTAATTATTTAATTTATTAAAATAAGTCATAGTTTTACAAAAATCGATATTTTTCACTATTGATTGAAAAAACATTATTTTTAGAAAAATTAAATAATTTCACCCAAAGTAAATATTGGTATTATGATTGAGAAAATGGCGTTAGTTTTATAAAATAAAATTTATAAAATCACATGAAAATATTATAATATTTTTTCACAAAATCAATAAAAAATCATTTTTGAAGAATGAAGCATAAAATGACTTCACTGAAATTTGAGTACTGATATATTAAGAACTAATAAATACATTTGTATTATATTAAAACTTTAGAGAAAAATTTCATAATATGGTTATATCTAATAATACTACCAATTTTAATGGTTAGGTTTTAACTATCATGTTTGGATAACAATATGTTAATAATATATGATGATTCATTAATCTAAGTGTTGCGTGTTGTTTATGCTATCAAACATAGTGTTATTTTAAAATCATAGGGTCTTATATTCTAACAAACTTAATTAAATTTCATCCTTTTATTTTTTTTATTTTATCATTTTAAAATTTGAAAAATACTTTTTAGAAAACCCATATCATAAAAATATTTGATAAAAATCCCTCTTAAAATAAGGAAAAAGGTATATAAAGGTTATCCATATTAACTGAAGACTATTATCATAGGTAGAAAAAAATTAATTGAACGTAAAAATATGGACATGGAATAAAAGTGTAAATAATTATAGACAGTGACGTAGATCATTAATCCCAAAAAAATGTTAATGATCAAGAGAAAGTTAACAACCAGAAAAACATAAATCTGTGATGAATTAAAAGACTATTGGTTTATCAGATATAAAAATAATTGAATACAATTTTTGTTTCAAGATCATTTTCATAGATTTGAGGGATTATTTTAATATCAAAATATAGAACATCATAAAATATAATTAATTGATATATTTTTATTTTATAAAAAATTTCATCCTTTCATTGTGATTTGATTTATTTTGACTTCACCTCTTACTCTAAGGACAGAACATCAAATATGATTTCTTAAATATAAAGAACTAAAATTAAATTGTATTAGATCATAAGATCCATAAATGTGTAACAAAATATTCCTCATATATTTATTAAAACCAAAACGGTTAGAAAAAAGTAATATAATTCCAAAAATGAATATGGATATATTTATCTTCAAAATTCAATAATAAAACTAAAGGTTTAACATAGACCATTCCTTAAATATATAACCCTATTTCAGAAATAAACTTAATAACCACAATATTAAATAATATTTTAACTTAAAATGTATTCTCATAACATTCAATTTAAACCTCCAAAAACATTATAGAGTTCTTCTTAAAAAATAATTTATGTTGATCCTAAATGTTATATATATATATATATATATCTTAACCTAATAAAGTTTTTCCCAAAACATCATTAATCACCTCAAAATCCTAAAAATTAAAAAATATATGGTCCTGAAAATATATTCCCAATAATAAACACAATATTTATCCATAAAACTGGTCATGTGGAGAAAATGTCATACTATCCAGTACATCATGTTCGCTAGTTGTAGGTGTTGCATCCTTATCGCCTTTTGGTCATGGGTTTGAGCCCTATATACTTGACAGATGGGATGAGTTATTTCCTGACATGAGGGTTTTCATTTTTCTAAAACTATATTAATATAATTCATATAACATTCTCAAAAAATGATGAACAACCTCAAAATAACATTAATCATCAAATAAATTTTTAACCGCTAAAATATTCTATAGAACTAATTTTTCCCCAAAAATAAAATAATACCTATTGAATATAATTACCAAACCATCATGAATATATCAGAGATTATATTTTCATCAATCACATGTTTTTCCATAAAATATACCCTTACCATTAAATAAAATTTCTATATCATTAGTACCATTGAACCTATTCTTGCCAATACTTAAATAAAAAATACCACAAAACAACTCTTAGATATTTATTTATTCATATAACACACATAACATTGATCAAAATACTTCAACAACATGATTATAAAGTTCCAACAGCTAAAAAATTAAATCATTCCGACACAATGATTGTTTAAATATAGTCCCTTTGGAATTAATTATTGTATTAGGTTATTGAACCAGATAATAAAAAATTTCCCCACCTCCACAACTATAAATTATTAGTGGTTTCATAACTTGAAATATCTTTCCCTGTGTCTTATTAATATGAATCCTCATTTTCCTTCAGTAAAAGGTTTCTTGGTTCCCTTTGTTTCCACACATAATGCATCTTCTAGTTCCTACAAGGAATGTTTCATGGTGCCTCTTCCCACATTTTTCACATGTAGGAAATTGAATCTTCTTTTATTTATCATATTTAACACATGAACATCCATGAGGTGATATTATTATCTACTTTAATTTATTTTGAAATTAAACTATGTTCTAGTTGTTATTCATATTTCAAGATATATCATTTGGTATTATCACTAGATGTATAACTATTGTTACAATTAGGTTAGTAATTTCATTAGATAAATCATTAAATTTCCAATCACATTAGTTTTTTACAAGATTTCTCATTCATCCCACAATAAACCAAAAATAATAAAATAAAAAATATGACAATGAATTAAAATAAAAATGTGGTAACTTATACAATTATAAGGAAAAACATATAAATGATAAGTATATCCTAAATTATGAGTCTATCGATTTCAATCTAGGTTATCCATGGTAACATTTCCTATTAGGTTTTATAACCTAACAATTTTTAAGTCCTTAATATTTTTTTTGAAGAGTTTTATGATTTTCTAATGTGTACCCCTAGGAGTGTAAAACCTTGTGTGAAGCATGGCCCATTGTCATGTGCAAAGTAAAGATTGAGTTCATATAAGTGTTTCTTTTTTTAATGTAATTACCACTGGGTACAATTATTCCAAATGTATATCCACTTGTTGTATCCAAATATGGATGTAATTTAAAGGACCCCAATTAATTTATACTTCACCAAAATTTCAGGATATTTTACTGTAATTAATATAGCATTTATTCTTTTCAATAGGGTTCTCACAAAAATATTTTGTTCTTAATCCCAAAAATAACATGGCTTTTCTATGATATTAACTATTGAAACCCAATAATTTTTTCACATGTCATTAAACTATTTTAACATAAATATCTATAAATTACAACCTAAATATTGGGCAACCCATTTACTTTGGGAGACTAGGATCTTAATAAATCAAAGTGAGACTAAAATAAAACATCTTTATTTTATTCTCCATAATAATATCTGAAATCTTTTTGAGATTCAAAAACTAAAAGGGATAACCATGGCACTACCAAAACAAAATGGGTGAGCTAAAAATCCTAGTAAGGGAAGAAAAATGATAAGTAAATATAACACATGAGTCAAAGGTATAACATGATATCATGAAATAGAATAAACATGAGTAATCACATGAGAGCATAACATAAAGAGCATGGTATAATAAGATCTAGGTAACCACCGAAATATTGCATAAATATATGAAAAGATATATATAAGTGAAGGATAATCGCTAATACAACATCACATGGTAGTCAATTTCCCATAATGGATTGGGTTCACTCCCTAATACCATAAAGTATGTATCATGAGACTAAAAACATTACCCAATACAAGTGAGGGATGAAGAATTATAGGCCCACCCATCACAATAATTTCATATACATTCATATTTCTTCCACATAATAAAATGTATCATAATTCAAAAACATAAAAATTATCCATGGAATAAAAATGGGCTGTATAATATTTCCTCATATAAAAATCAAAATAGTTTTCCTAAAGAAGGCATTTGAGAAATGAATAGAAGACACATATCACCCCATAAAAGTTATGGAAAATAAGAGATGTTTGTTTGAGAGATATATATATAATATAAGAAATAAATAACATCAAAGGTTGTCTCCATTGATCAAAATGTATTTAAAAGATTAAATAGAATAATTCTTGATAAAAATACCCTTTTCAATTTGAAATAAATTCTTCAAAATCTAAATTTTTTAAAAATGTTATCAGTTTTTTTATTTAAAAAAATCATGAAAACTTATAAAGGAATTATTAATTAGTTGTGTTCTCAAGATGATGAGTAATCCTGTATATACAATATATATTAAAAAAATTCCTCTCACACTATTGTAAAATGGTCAAAAAGTTCCAAATTTATAAAAAAGAAATAATATTTTATTAATTTTTTTTAAAAAAATTAAAAAATAAGTAAAAATTTATTTAATAATTAATTTGAATAATGTTAATGATATGATTGAAAATATTTTAAGAAAACATAGACAGAGAATGATTTTATGCTGAAGAGAAAATGATATCATATTTTCTTAAAAATAATTTCTCAATAATTTCAAGTACCAAAGATATAATAATGGTACTTTTAAATGAAAATTTCATTAATAAATAGAGTTTAAGAAAATGAATTAATTTTATTATGAAATAATTATATATGTTTTATACAATGTAAATTCATCCATAAACAATCTATATTAAAATGAGATTGCAAAATAAACCCTTATAGCTTTCATAGAATTTGAATCATAATTCCCATGAATGAATTAAATAAAATGTAACTTAAAATATCATGATGAATTAAGGATTAATGATATAATATGTAAATGTAAAGTATAAACAACATTTAAATAAAATAACATACATAAAATAACATGTGTCTTAAATATGGATGTATTGAGACAAAAATATTACCTCGTGTCTAGATTTTATCATGTATATATTTTATCTCTAGTATAATAAAATTATATCAATTAGTAGTTTACTTAATTTTTTTTACAGGTCTCATATTTTATAAATAGACAATTTAATTCATTTATTTAAATGATGGTTTATCACATCCATGACTTTATTTTGAGGTATAATTTTTTTATCTTTGGGGTTTATTTTCCCACTTGGGTTTCCCATGAGATTTTAAAAAAAATGGAGATTTTGGTATAGGGAGTAGGTGGATAATGGTTGGCGAATGCTTAGGGGAAACCATGGTCCATTTTCTAGGAAACCATAGTGAAGACCACATATTTGGCGCACAACTTGGAAAACTATTTGGGATAGCTGTCCATCTAGTCTCTATTGGACAGTGGGGCATTCACGGTTTCCGTATGGTTTGGAAAACTGTACGTGATAACCGTGAGACTTGTCCATGCCATTAAGATTATGTAATTTACTAATTTTCCTCTTTGATTTTAACCCTAAAGCACCTCTCATCCACACCATTTGGGATTTTCGGCAATGAGAGGTCCCTCTAAGATCTCTTAGACCTCTTAAACTCTAATACATGGGTGGGTTTTGTGTGTATTAATAAAAGAAACATCATGTATGTCTATTTTCTCATGATTAATCATTTCTTCTAGGGTTTCCATTCTCTCTTTCTTGACTTATTGTCTTCCAATAGGTTGTTTGACCTAAAAGGGGTTTGGAATTGTGTTTTTTTGGAAATTGTAACACCCAAAGCTTCCAAGGTACACTTCTCTTTGAACAATACAATAGCCTGTGTTGTACGCAACTTGGAGTTCTAACACACCACAACAAATCAAACTAGTCGTTATGAATAGTAATACCCAATTCATTAAATTTTATGAATTTTATATTTTAAAATGGACTTCATTTTTGGATTCAGAATATCGAAATTATCTTAGGGTCAATTTTTGGTATTTATCTGAAAACTTTTAATTTTTTATGAACAGTGAAAAACACTGAGTTATAGTTTAAAACCAAATTTTTATTTAAATAATTATTTATTTAATTTAAATTTTTTTGGTCAATATTGATACATAATACCTATATATGTTAAATTTAATTCATTGGTGTTAGTTTATAATAATATATAAAAATTTTATTGAGCTTTTTACCGTCTTTTACCCACCTCCTTGGAGGATTTGCAAATTTACATAAAAATTAATTTTACCAATTTTGTGAATTGAATTTCAAAAATTTGAGAGACATGGTTGATATCAGTAAGTAAAATGTGGTTCAATAAGATGAAAATATTTTTTGGTGAATAATAACTTTTTACTTTTATTTACCACAGTTAAAATTAAATAGGGTAATTAAAGATTAAAATGATATTATTATTACCCGTACTATAATGCCCCGAGCCCGCTCTTTTGGACTTGGTGCTTGAAAAAAATGCTGTGTAAATTTTTTTATTTTTTTTAAAAAATAAACTTAACAATTACAAAACACTTTAAACAAATGAGGACCTTTTACTAGTCTACGTTCTGGAAGATTTAGACAAAACCATCCATTTATCAGAGTTGAAACAAAAAAAACACTGTAAACTACGCTTCCGCACATGATAACTACAAAAGCGATGAAATCTATTATTATATCCTAAGGTTCCTCTTAAAAATCATTTGAAAATAAAAGGATGAGTGTTCAATTGCCCAGTAAGGGGTTTTGAAAACCTATGATCCATTTCTTTTAAAAATATTACTTTGATAATACATTTGAAATATTCTATTAGAAATACATTTATAAAATAATTATTTAAAAAATAATTAAACTTTGACAACAGTTTTAAACTAATCCAGTGATTCAATTGAAAATATTAGGCATGCTCTTAAAAATAAAATTACTGAGGCCACTTGTATCTTTGAAGGCTATCTTAAGCCTACCCACTTGAGGGATGGATTCATTATCCAACTCCCTGTCATATTTACAAAGTTTAAGTAGAATTTTCTTTATAAACCCCATTTTTTATCTTTCCTTACTTACATATAATTTTCATTGGAGTTTTAAATTTTGGATACTTGTTACTACATTATATATATATGATTCGTTGTGTATATATATATATAAAGTTCCATTGCATTACAATTTCATGTTTGGTTCTGACCAAACCATTGTCACCCATACCTTTCCTAAACATCCATGTATCTAAACATTTTATGAAATACACGATTTTCATATTGTAATAATTTCAACCATGTTTAAAATGAAATCTAGAATAAATATTTCCATTGACATACTTGTTTAATTACTTTTATACATGAAATAATTTAATAAATATATAAAGTATTAATAATCACATGAAATCTTTATGTGACACATGAAATTATCAATATCATTTCATATGAATTCACTCTTTCATGAATATATATATATATATATATATATTTATATGCTTTGAAGAACCTAATTTCATGGAAATATATAAATTTATATATATGAAAGATAAACATGGATTTTATGCAAATATCAAACCAGCAAGCATCAACATATACTTTAAATTATTCCATTTCATAAACGACATATGTAATTTTGGAATACGGTCATTAAAAAAATGACTAAATTTTAAATAAAATTAAGTTTGACTAAAACATCATATTCAAAATTTAACAATAATAATTTATAAATTCTTTTAGTATGATGAAACCACTTTTAACATATATATAAATTAATCATAAAACACATTTTAACACAGATACCCCTTATGCATAATCTGAAAACTAAAATCATAAATTTGAAATAAATGAACTAATTTTTCTCTTCTAATTATCTTGAAATAGATAAATATAAAAAATAAAATAAAAACATCCCTTGCTAAAATAATAATGGAATTGTAATTAAAGTATGAATAAATCTCTTAGGTAAAACAAATTTGAACATAATTTTGATAAAAAAAACACAAACATGAAATCTTTAATTGAACAAATCCTCAATAAAATAATAACATAATTGTGTAAAATTAGAAAATAAAAATTATAACATGAGATAAATAAATAGAGGTCCCTCACAAATTTCATGTGTATGCGACCCTTTTTAACTTCTTCTTATCTCATAATCTCCCTCTCTAATCCCCTCAATCTATGACTTATAAAAGACATTCTAAGAGAACTCCAAAGGATGTCTTATATAGAGCCAGTATTTTACTGTTCATTGATAAAAATTGTTTTTTATTTAAACCTGTGTTAATTAAATATCTTTGCGTATGCCTGACATATAAAATATAGGCATAGCAGCAACACGAAAAAAAATAATGATCCAAGGAAAATAATTCTTTATTTATAAAAATGGTGATAGATGCATTTTATATTGTATAATTTAGTTAAATTAGAACTTCTTTGTGAAGAATCAATATACAACCACAAAAGATGATCCGAATATATTTAAAATAAAATAAAATTATAGCAAACTATTAAAGAAGGATAACAAACATGTATTTAATATAATGAAATCTGTTCAATCCGATATGATATCATAAATATTGGGATGATTAAAATAATTAAAATAATGACAACCTGTGGGGGACATCATTATCAGATAAGATTAACATAGTGTAGATGGCGAATTCGAGAAACAAATATGAAGAAATCAACAAACATGGCATTAATGATCTGATTCCCAGACGATACAGTCATTAAAAATATACACATTGGCTAATATAGAAAAAAGAAAAAAGATATAACTATCCGATATGGACAAACTGATACATGATCATTAAAATCAACACTATCGGGTTCAAGAAAAATTCAGTGTATCGATTAGAAGGGGACTGAAGATGAAAAAATCCAAAGAATGAAAATCGAGGTATTTATATATCGGAATTGATAAAGGCGATATTTTTTTTGAAGATTCAATCACCTTGAATGGAAGAAAACAAACCTATTAGTGGATATGGATATTGGAAGAAATACTCATCATACCTCATGTAAATTGAAACCCTAATCATGAAGTAGATCTGATTCTTTGGTCCACATTTGATTTTCCAAATTTAAACCCATCCGAGTTTGAACATCCTCACAGCGACCTTTCTCGGACCTGATCAACTCGGTGTGAACTGCCAGAAGTGCCTCAGATTCAGTTTGTTGGTGCACAAACGCTGCTCAAACGAAGCTCCATGGATCGATCTGCCTACACACCGAAAGGAAACCCGATAAAACCCTATCCTCATCGAGACCCGACCTCTTCAAATCAAGACTCATCCATTCATTTTTTGTCCATTTGATTTATTATTATTTATTGTTTTATCACGATATATATATATATAATCTGTTTTATTTTCATATAATAATACCTTTTTATATATTAAAATAATAACAATGTTAATGATTAATTTTCATATTATATTTTTGTGAATATGAAATCTTTATTTTTTATTTATTTATAAAACAATTAATCATTTTGTTATATATATATTAACATATTAATAAGATATGTAAAGGTCGTATTTTCATAAATATCCAAAATATATGTATTTTAATATTTAAAACATTATAATTATAATTAATATTATTATTATTTTTCTCTTAGAATAATTTATTAAATATTTTTATACTTTGTTTATTGCATAATAATATTCAAATAAATATTATTTTTATATGTGTATATTTATATCAATGATTATCATATTTCATTTATCGATTTTAATTTAAAACTTATGACATATAGTTTTTAAAACTGTCAGATAAAAATTCTATAAATATCAATGTCTATGGTTCGTTCAAACACACAGGAAAATAATATCATGACGCTCAGGCCACTATTGTCGGAGATGGTTTATATGTTCCTCTTATTTTTATTTTCATTGATATTTTTCTTTCTATAACGTTTGTGCTTCTATCAGATCCAAAATTTGATATCTACCCTATTGGAATCATTGTGTTTATTTGTGGTCTTCCAATTGTTTTATTATCTATATCAGTGGGGTTAATGGGTTAGTTTTTGTGTGTCAAGGATGGATTATGGTGTTTGTATAAATAATGTGCTTACTAATTATATATTTGCATTCGGAAATTTATGAATTTTATTGCATCATGGATTCATTGAAAAAACATAAAACTTAATTTTAAACCTGGGGTGTTACATTCTCCCACACTTAATTGAATTGCACCCTCGTAATTCTTTATACTTATCGCTCCTAATTCCCATCTATTATGAGTCTCACATGATGTACCCAAGTTCAATACAGTTGGCTTCCATGGTTTTTATATATACCTATGAGATTAAAGTTCAAAGTGGCTTCGAAATCCTCCACTTCCTTTGCCCAAACGCAACTTGTGCAATAGGGGTTGTATGGATGTAGGCACTGGAAGACAGTCCTCAAGGAATGATAATCAAAATAGTATCTGAGAAGTTCGTCTTGAATTTGATTTCTTTAAGAAAGTCTCATAGCATCATCTTAAAAAGTTTTAAAGTCATTGTAAATTCTTCCTGTGAAGAAAATTCTTAAATGTTGACACATATAAGCTGCACGAATATTCCCTTCTTCAGCTTCTCTATAAAAATATGAGATTGATTCCGGCTACTCAAACATGGTAAAGCACCTAAAAAGTCCTTCGTAATATGCCCCTTGGCATCTATAGAAGCAACATTGAATTTGTCTGATGTATTCCAAGATGAATCCAGAACCACGATGAAAACTCATTTATAGGAAAGTCGCATGGCTTCGTAGGGTTTAGATTCTTCTTTTCATGATTTTTCCATGATCATAAGAAGTAATTCATCCGGAAGGCCTAATAGACTTGTTTGAGTTCTCCTTCCTTCCATCTGAAATTTATAAAGAAGAATGTTGACTGAAAAAGGACACTCCATTTATTGAAGGTTTATAAATTTCCACAGTTATCTAGAACATTCCTTAGATAACAATTATAACGCCCTGATCCCGCTCTTCCGGACTCAGTGCTAGAAAAGAATGCTGTGTAATTTTTTTTTAAATACACTTAACAATTACACGACACTTTAAAAAAACGAGGACCTTTTACCGGTCCAGGTTCTGGAAGATTTAGACAAAACCATACATTTATTAGAGTTGAAAAAAAATAAAACCACTTTCAACTACAATTCCAGGTGTGCTAACTCTAAAAGTGATGACATCTATGATAATCTCTTAACGTACCTGTTAAAAATCATTTGAAAAGAAAAGGATGAGCGTTCAATTTCCCAGTAAGGGGTTTTGAAAACCTATGATAAATCAATTTTTAAAATATTAATTTGATTATAAATTTGAAATATTCTAATAGAAATACATCTGTAAAATAATTCTTTAAAAAATAATTACACTTTGAAAACAGTTTCAAACTAATCCAGTGATTCGGTTGAAAATATTAGGCAAGCTCTTAAAAACAAAACCACTGAGGCCACTTGTAACTTTGAAGGCTATCTTGGGCCTACCAACTTGAGGGATGGATTATCCAACTCTCTATCGTATTTACAAAGTTCAAGCACCATTTTCTTTACAAAACCCTTTTTAGCTTTCCTTAAATATAATTTTCACTGGAGTTTTATATTTTTGAAACATGTTACTGAATTTTATATATATGATTCCTTATGTGTATATATATATATAATCTTCAATTGCATTACAATTTCATGTTTGGTTCTAACCAAACCGTTGTCACCCATACCTTTCATAAACATCCATGTATCTAAACATTTTATAAAATACGCGATTTTCATATCGTTATAATTTCAACCATTTTTAAAATGAAATCTTGAATAAATATTTCCAACAACATACTTGTTTAATTAGTTTTATGCATGAAATAATGTAATGAATATATAAAGTATTAATAATCACATGAAATATTTATGTCACACATGAAATTATCAATAGAATTTCATATGCATTCACCCTTTCATGAATATATATATATGCTTTGAAGAACCTAATTTCATGGACATATATAAATTTATATATACGAAAGATGGACATTAATTTTACGCCAATATCAAACACGCAAGCATAAATAGATACTTGAAATTAATCCATTTAATAAACGACATATGTAATTTTCGAATACGGTCATTAAAAAAATAACTGACTTTAAAATAAAATTATTTTTTAATAAAACATCATATTAAAAATTTAACAATAAAAATTTATAAATTCGTTTAGTATGATGTAACCACACTCAACATATATATAAATTAAACCTAAAACATGTTTTTATACAAACAACCCTTACACATAATCTGAAAACTAAAATCATAAATTTAATATAAATGAACTAATTTTTCTCTTATAATTATCTTTAAATAGATAAATATGAAAATAAATTAAAACTATCCCTTGATAAAATAATAATTGAATTCTAATTAATGTATGAATAAATATCTTACATAAAAATAAATTTGAACATATTTTGGATAAAACAAACATAAACATGAATGCTTTAATTGATGAAATCCTTAATAAAATAATAAAGGAATTGTGTAAAATTAGAAAATAGAAATTATAACATGAGATAAACAGATAGAAGTCCCTTATAAATTTCTTATGTAGGAGACCCTTTTCAACTTCTTATTATCTCCTAATCTCTCTCTCTAATCCCCTCACTCTAAGACTTATTTAAGACATTCTAATAGAACTCCAAAGGATGGATTATATATAGCCAGTATTGTACTGTTCATTGATAAAAACTGTTTTTTATTTAAACCTGTGTTAATTAAATATCTTTGCCTACACATGACATATAAAATATAGGCATAACATCAAAATGCCTGAAAACGATGATCCAAATAAAATAATTATTTACTCATCCAATTGGTGATAGGTGCATTTTATATCGTATAATATAGTAAAATAAGAGCTTCTTCGTGAAGAATCAATATACAACCACACAAGATGATCCGAAAATCTTTAATGAAAATTAAATTATAGAAAACTGTTAAATAAGGAAATCAAAAATGTTTTTAATATAATGAAATTGGTTCAATTAGATAAAATATCATAATGATTCAGATGATTAAAACAATTAAAATAATGAAAACTTGCAGGGGACATCATTATCAGATAAGATTAATATAAAGCAGATGGCGACATCAACAAACAAATATGAAGAAATCAACAAACATGGCATTAATGATCCGATTCCCATACGATTATGTCATTAAACATATACACATTTCCTAATATGGACATAAGAAACAAGATATACCTATCATATATAGATAAACCGAGACATGATCATTAAAATCAACACTATCAGGTTGTAGAAAAATTCAATGTTTCAATTAGAAGGGGACTAAAGATGAAAAAATCCAATGGATGAAAATCGTGGTATTTATATATCAGATTCAAAAAAGGTGATATGTTTTTTTGAAGATTCATTCACCAAGAATGAAAAAAGCTAACCTATTAGTGGATCTGGATATTGGAATCAATACTCATCCTACCTCATGTAAATTGAAACCCTAATCAGGAAGTAGATCTGGTTCTTCGGTCTGTGTTTGATTTTCAGAATTGAAAACCATCTGAGTTTGAACATCCACATGACGACCTTGCTCGGATCTGCTCAACTCGGCGTGAACCGCAAGCAGTGCCTTATATTCGGTTCGCTGGTGCACAAACACTGCTGGGACGAAGCTCCATGGATCGACCTACCTTCACGCCGAATGGAAACCAGACAGACCCCTATCTTGATCGAGACCCGACCTCTTCAAATCACGACTCAACCATTCATTTTTTTATATGTTTTAATTATTATTATTTATTGTTTTTTCATGATATATATATAATCTACTTTATTTTTATATAATAATACCTTTTTATATATTAAAATGAGAACAATGTTAGTGATACATTTTCATATTATATTTTTGTGAATATGAAATCATTATTTATTTATTTATTTATAAAAATATTAAATTAATTTCGTAATATATATATATATATATATTAACAAATTAATAAGATATGTAATAGTAGTATTTTCATAAATATTCAAAATATATGTATTTTAATATTTAAAACATTATTATTATTATTATTATTATTTTACTCTTAGAATAATTTATTAAATATATTAAACTCTGTTTATTTCATAGTAATATTCAAATCAATACTATTTCTAAATGTGTATATTTATATCAATGATTAGCATATGTCATTTATCAATTTTAATGTAAAACTTATAACATATAGTTTTTATAACGGTCGGATAAAAATTCTATAAATATCAATGTCTAAGGGTCGTTCAAACACATAGGAAAATAATATCGCGATTCTCACACCACTATTTTCAGAGATGGTTTTATATGTTCCTCTTTTTTTTAGTTTCATTGCTATTGTTCTTGCTATAACGTTTGTGATTCTATCAGATCCAAAAGATGAGAACTACCCGATCGGCATCGTTGTGTTTATCAGTGGTCTTACAATTTTTTTATTATCAATAGTCATGTGGTTAATGGGTTAGTTTTTTAGTGTCGAGGTTGTATTATGGTCTTCGTATAAATAATGTGCAGATTACCTATATATTTGTGTTCAGAAAATTTATGTATTTTATTGCATCATGGAATCATTGACCAAAAAAAAAATTAATTTTATACTTGGGGTGTTACACTAATAGTTGTCCTAATTCTATTAGATAAGTGTAATTTGAACAAAAAAAACCTTAGAAATAGAATATGATACTTTAGGTCCACTTGGATTAGATTAGGACATTTATTATTATTATTTTTAAGAAGAGTTGAAATATTTAAAATCAATGTTTAATAACTAAAACATTTTTAATATAGGGTTATTAATAAGATAAATTTGACTATAAATATTCATTAGAAATCTAAAATTATTTCTTACATAATGCTATTTTATTTATAATTTTAAGACATTAAAAAATTTAATTTATTTATGAAATATGATGATGTAGTAATTACCTAAATAATTATATATTAAAATAATTGATATTATAAATATCCAAATAAATGTAATTTGGGACTTTTTATGAATTCCACTAATTTTATAGGTTAATAGGACATGTTAGGGTTGGTTAGATTAATTTTTTTTGAAGTAATAATACTATTATGAATTTAGCCAAAACAAAATACCAAATAGTGCCTAATTGACATAAAAGAGTTTTACAAAAATATTATATTATTAATTGATATTCTTTTCCTAAAAATATAAGGTTCAGAAAAAAGACTTATATAATTATAGGTGTATCATTAATGAACCACTTGGGGTTCTCTTGGAAGTTTATAGTAATTTTATTAGCCATTTTATATAAAAATACAAAGAGATATGGTAAATGTCAAACTATTTAACTAAGAGTGAAATATAAAAGATAAAGTTAATATAGTGACCCAAACCTGTCTAAAAACTATTTTTTGAGTGGTTTTAGACCCATACCTACCTTATCCATTAAATAATTCATTTTTTATCCATTATAAACAAAAAGGTATTTTATTATAAAATAATATTTATAGCTTTTCCTAAGGTGCCCCTCACCCCTCTTATAAAAGGGCACTCCCCCTTCTCTCTAATTCACACCATCAAAGCCATTTGGATCAGCCAAAATTTTCCCAAATACCCTCTCAAATGTCCTCCCATAATCCTATAGGCCTTACTTTAGGTAGAAATACATCCTAAGGATCCCTTTTGATCAAATCAAAATGAAGAACCCGAAGAAGTGGTAAATATTTCATCACCTCTTTCAAGATATTTTCTTCTTCAACATCCTCTTTCTTTACTGTTTCCATTAGAAAATAATAACATCAATAGCTTCTATATTCATCTATGTTACTATAAATATGGCACAACCATATTCATTATTCTATCCATCCTTTGAATGACATGTCACCATACGTGCGTACGCACGGCTTACCATCTCCACATCGTGGTGTAATTGTTATTCAATACATTATTATTTGGATGGGTATAATAATGATTTTTAATTGATGTGAATAATAAATATAACAAGATAAGTATTTTTATATATGATATACCATCCAATTATATATTATTTTAATATCAAAATAATAATATTGTCGCTCATGCGTACGTACAGATTACAGTCTCTACGAACGTGATGAGATTCATTTCCCATCGTATCCATTCAAAAATAATTTTCATTAATGAATAAAAACAACGTTTAAAGAATAAATATCATTCTGAATATGAATGAGATACACACTATCAATTAAAAACATTACTTACATAACAAATCATACAAAGGAAAACGAATTAGTTAACACCCGAAACGACAATAATACTAAGATATTATTAACAAAGCAATGTTAAAAGATCATATATGATAGCATATTAATGTATATGATTCTTGAATAATTGAAAAACTATTATTTCACCATTATACATGAGGATAACCTACCCTCATCCAAGGAAAATAACACGGTAAGGGTTAATTTAACAAAGTCTTTATTATCCGAGGTTGTTTTTACATTAGTATCTACTGGGACCTCTTTATCATCCACATCCATGTTTCTTAAAATGTATTATAAAAAACTTTTACTATTTACTATACAATGGGGTAAAGTCATTTATACCATTATTTTACCTTATATGTTTTGAAAGGAATCTTTCTATCATTTTCCTAAAAAGGTACTTTATGACATTTTCAATAAAATTAAGGTAAGAATTCTTTTTAACTTATATGGTGGGTGCAGCTATATTCCACCGTTATAACATTGTCTAATCTTCCCTTACAAGCTTATAAGAATATTTTCAAAACAAATTTATTTTTTATAATTATGTAACTTTAAATGATTTAAAAAAAAAGAATGAGATATTTTTCTCAAACTGTTTTGATTTCATTTATGTCAACAACCTTTGATGGATTTTAAGATTATTTGAAGTTGATTTATTATGACACAAAACATCCATATTATATTGAAGGTTTTGTGATATGTTTGACTATGGATGTGTTATTTTTCCTCCATTCACGGTTTATAGATATGGTATTGACATTTCATATGCTAGTTTTAATACTAATGTTTATGTTATGCTTAAACCTTTTCATATGATGAATGCATTGGACTTAGTTAGTGACGGGTGGAGCCCGCTATCGCTCCTCGATGCTTTTGTAGGCCTCATGAGACAAAATATTGTCTTGGAACAAGGCCTTGACAAAATCTTATTTGTAGTCTTGGTACAAGGCCTTGACTATGTGGTTATGAAAGTATGGCATTATGAATTCCATCATTTTGAAAGTAGTTATTGATATTGCATGTGATTATTTGTCATGTAGAATATTCATGTGAATAAGTAAATGGATTTATTTGATTTTTATCTTTGGAATATTGTGCTAAAGTTCAACTTTAAAATGCTTTTGTTTTAGTCTTATACATTGCCTTAAATGTTTAGGATTATTTATTAAAGTTTCTGCTATATTGATATCCTTACTGAGCATCTGAGCTCACCCATTTCTATGTTTTATTTTTCCCAGGATACGAAGAAGTATATTATGACTGGCCTGTAGGGATAGTCTATGGGATCTCAGTGTTTTCTATGGAAACAATGTTGTTTTAGTTTTCCATTTTTTGATGTAATGCAAACCTTATGAATGTATCTAGTACTTCCAAGGCTACTAAACTAGTTGGTCTTTTGAGACTTGATCATTTCTGATCATGCCAATTTTTTGTAATAATGAACCAACTCTTGGTAACTAAGGTCGGTGAAGTTACAGTTGGTATTAGAGGAAGTTTAGTTCAAACCCTGGAAACTAGATTTAAATAATCTCTGATTAGAGCACATATCCCTAAGATAGACTTTGAGGATTAGTATAGAAGAACTTCCTAGAATTTTGGTACTGTAGAGATTTTGTGAGTTTTCCAAGAAATACATCCCTGTCTAGATACAAGTAGGTAGAGGTGGCTCTGGCACAAATATACCTAGGGGTTAAACCTGAAAACAACGCTTTGAGCTATACTCGAATGGGAACTGGTGCACGACAACGGGTCTTGCTGCACTCTTGCTTACGACACTCCCGGGGGATATGCTTAAGATAATTCTCATTTTATTTACAAACCATTATGAAGGGTTTATGAGTAAATACATCCTCAAAGAAAACATTTTTTATTTTTATGGAATATATCGATAAACTATTCAATTTATGTTAATTGTTTTACAAGTTTGGATTTATGTATTTCGATTCATAAACTAATCTAGTTTATGCCATTGTTTAGAAATGGCACCTAGTTGAAGGAATGGAAACCATATCAATGCACACACTCCATGTAGGGATTTCCCTCCTTCTCAAGATAATTATAGTCGAGTTGGTGATACAACGGGTGATGATCAGCTTATCACCATACATGGACAACTCACATTGGTTATGAATAATTTCATTACCTGTATGGAGCCCCCTGATCCACAGCATGGAGGATCAATGTTAGATCACTTCATGAGGTAACAACCACCATCATTCAATGGGAGTAAAAATCCATTAGTGGCTGAGCAGTGAATAAATTCCTTAGAGAAAATATTCCACACCTTGGGGAGTAGCGAAATATAAAAAGTTGTCATGGCAGTTTACCGCCTCACTGGAGATGCTGATCAATGGTGGTCATTGATTCAGAACAAAAAGGAAGATGATGAAGTAACAAATATGGAATGGAGGGAGTTTAAAGAAATTTTATTAGAAAAATACTTTCCTCATGACCATCGAGTGGATAAGGATAGGCAATTTCTGAGTCTGAGGCAAAATGAGGATGAGAATGTCGCAAAGTATGAGGCTAACTTTACAAGGTTAGCAAGGCATGCAACAGATTTTATACGTAAACCAAGAAGTAAGATGGATCATTTCATTGATGGGTTAAAACCATTTCTCTGTTGAGAATTAGTCTTGTAATCCTTCTCTTTGTACGAAGATATTGTCTCATGTGTTATCAAGACAGAAAAAGCATTCTCTAAGTCTTAAGACTTTAAAGTAAAGTAAGAGAAGAAGTGATCTGCTGAACACTATAGAAATGGAAATAAGTTGAATAAGGGAAAATTTGAATATTCATCCTGTCGTAAATGTCGGAAGAAACACCCTGGTACTTTACTAAAGGGAATGGGAGTCTGTTACAAGTTTGGTGAAAAATGCCACCAAGCTCGTGATTGAAAGGGGAAGAAAGAGACTGTCGATGTCGAATGATACCATTGTAGAGAAAGTGGAATTATACGAATCAATTTCCTAAACATCAGGTGAAATTACCTCAGAAAAGGCCAAGGGATCAAGGCCAAGATTATGCTATCACTTTTGTTGAGGTTGAAGCTCCGAAAGATGTAACGGTAGGTAATTTAATGGCTTCCTCAAGTTTAGAAAATTCTTTTTTTGATTCTAGATCATCGCATTGTTTCATATCTTCCTAGTTTTCTAATAAAATTAGATATTTCCAATTTGATTTAACATTGGATTTGTCAGTCAAAACTCCTAAGGGAAGTATCATTACAACAAAATATTGTGAATCAGTCCCCATTAGGGAATATAAATGTCCTTTATCTGCTAAAATCATCATCATACCCCTGATTAAATTTGATATAATCCTTGGTATGGATTGGATTTCGGACCATGATGTTTTTTTAAGAAGAATGAGGTTACTATTTTTAATGAATAAGATAAAGAACACATTATCTTTAGAGTAGAATCGTCACCACCTGATTCTTATCTAGTTCCACCCCTATTAGCTCAACTAAATTCAATTATGTGGGAGGAAGAGAATGAAATAACTGTGGGTGATGAAAAGTATGTTCAAATAGAGGATGTAACTATTGTGAAATAATATGTTTATGGGTTTCCAGAAGATTTACCTGGACATCCTCCAGAATGAGAAATTGTATTTTATATCAACTTAATTCATGGTTGAAGGCCCATATTGAAAACCCCTTATAGAGTGGCCACTGTGGAATTAGTGGAACTAAAGAAACAACTAGAGGAATTGAGTAATAAGGGATTTATTCTCCCTAGTGTTTCTCCATGGGGATCCCCTAACATTTTTGTTAAGAAGAAAGATGGATCTAGGAGGTTGTGCATTGACTACAGGGAGATCAATGCTATAACAATAAAGAACAAGTATCCCATACTTCACATTGATGATTTATTCAACCAACTTCATGGAGCTCAATACTTTTCAAAGATTGACCTTCGATATGGATATCATCAGTTGTTTGTGAATATGGAAGGCATTCTGAAAACATCATTTCGAACCGGGTACGGGCATTACGGGTTTACAGTAATGCCTTTTGGATTGACTAATGCACCCTATGTTTTCATGGATCTAATGAACAGAGTTTTCAAGGAATATCTTGATGAATTTGTAGTTATATTTATTGATGATTTCTTTTTATACTCAAAAATCAATGAAGGTCATAAAAATCACTTGCACATTATCCTCAAGACTCTTAGAAGACATGAATTATATGGGATGTTTAGCAACTGGGAATTCTAGATTTAGGAGATTTCTTTTCTTATCAATATTGTCTCTAAGGATGTAATCTCTGTTGATCCTTCTACGACCAAGGTAGTCCATGAATGGCCATCCCCGATGAGTATAACTGAGGTACAGAATTTTATTGGTTTATCAGGTTATTATCGACATTTCATCCAGAATATTTCTAGGTTGGATAACCTAATAACCAAGCTCACACGTAAAGGGGTGTAATCTGTTTGGAAAAAAGAATGTGCATTTTTTTGAAGAATTGAAGAAAATATTAGTCAATAATCTTATATTTACTCTACCATTGTGGAATGATGGGTTTTTTATTGATAGTGTTGCATCAAAGAAAGGACTTGGTTGTGTCCTTATGCAGAATGATTGGGTTATTACCTATGCATCACGACAACTAAAAATTCATGATAAAAACTAATCTACTCATGATCTTGAGTTAGCAGCTGTAATCTTTGCTTTGAAGATATGGAGACATTATCTCTATGGTGAAAAATGTGAGATATATACCGATCACAAGAGTTTGAAGTATATTTTCTCATTGAAAGAACTCAACATGAGGAAAAGGCGATGGCTTGAACTACTCAAGGATTATGATTACACTATAAACTACCACCCGAGGTAGGCAAATAAGGTGGTAGATGCTTTGAGTAGAAAGGATCATAGAGTTTTGAAAAAGATGAGAGTTGAAAAGGATCCTATATACATGGATCTAGTAAACGTAGATATGGGAATTACCATGGAAGGTGAAAAATCACTACTTTTTCAACTGGTTTCCAAACCATCCTTACTTGAAAGGATAAAGAGTTCTCAGACCAGTGATGAAGAGTTTAAAAATAACGTTAAAGCTATGAATGATGGGAGATTGTGTGACTTTGTATATGAAGATGGAATTTTGAAATTTGGGAAGAGACTTTATGTTCCTGATATACCTGATCTAAAAAAAGAATTGTTGGATGATGCTCATAGTTCCAATTTCTCTATACACCATGGGAGCACCAAAATGTATAGAGATTTGAAGGAACATTTTTGGTGGGACAACATGAAGAGGGATATTGCTGACTTTGTGTTAAGATGTATGGTTTGCCAACAAGTGGATACTGGAAGGCAACAACTGGGATAAGTCATGCAACCTCTTCCCATACCTGAGTGGAAATGAGATAATATTATGATGGAATTTGTCATGGGACTACCAAAGGCATCTAGAAGGAATGATTAAATATGGGTCATTGTTGATCGTTTTACCAAGTCAGCACACTTTCTTGCTATAAGAGAAGATTTACCACTTGAACGTCTCGCAAGACTATATATTAATGTGGTTGTAAGACTTCATGGAGTACCACTATCGATTGTTTTTTATCATGATCCCCATTTTACATCAAGATTCTGGTAAAGTCTTCAGAAAGCCCAGGATACTAAATTTCATTTGAGCACTGCCTACCACCCCCAAACTGATGGACAATCAGAACGAACTTATAAAACCTTAGAAGAAATGTTGAGATCATACTCACTTGACTTTCAAGGTATGTGGGATCAATATTTACCTGAGGTAGAATTATCCTATAACAATATATTCCATCCATGTATTCAGATGGAACCATATAAAGAATTATATGGAAAGAGATGTCGCACACCAACCTATTGGGATGATGATGGTGATAGAAAACTCGTAGGCCTATAACTGGTGGAGAAAACGATGGAAAAGAATATGGTAATCCAGAACCACATCAAAGAAGCTAAAAGTAGGAAGAAGAGATATGCCGATAACCGAAAGAACGATTTGGAATTTCAGGTAGGAGATCATGTTTTCTTGATGGTAACTCCAGGGAAGGGTGTTATACGTTTTGGTAAGAAGGGTAAATTGAGTCCCAGGTACATCAGACCTTTCGAAATTCAAGAACGAATTGGGGCTGTAGCTTATCGTTTGGAAATGCCGTCAAGTCTCTCCAAATTTCATGATGTGTTCCATGTATCACTATTAAGAAACTACATGCTTGACCCAATGCATGTACTTACCTATGAGGAATTAGAACTGGAACCTGATATGTCTTATTGCGAAGAGCCTTTCATGGTTCTTGATACAAGAGAACAAGTACTGAGAAACCAGACAACTCGTCTGGTAAAATTTCTATGGAGAAACCATAAGATGGAAGAGGCAACGTGGGAACCCTATGAACTTAGGATAAAGAACCACCCATGTCTTTTTATGCAGTAATATTCAAGAAATTTTGAGGACGAAATTATTTGAAGGAGGGGAGAATATAATACCCCAAGCATCCACGATACGCTTATCTTGGAATAATACAATAGCGTGGGTTGTATGCAACATTGAGTTCAAACACACCACAAACAATCAAACTAGCCTTTATGAATAGTAATACCCACTTTTTGAAATTTGATAAATTTTATCTTTCAAAATGGACCTCAGTTTTGGATTCTGAATATCGGAATTAGCTTAGGGTAATTTTTCGGTATTTTTCTGAAAACTTTCAATTTGGATGAATAGTGAAAAATAGTGAGTTATAGTTTAAAGCCGAATTTTAATTTAAATAATTATTTTTTTATTTAAATTTATTTTTAGTCAAAATAGACACATAATACCAATATATGTTTAATGTAATTCATTGGAGTTAGTCTATAATAATATATAAAAACTTTATTCAACATTTTACCCTCCTTTTCCCACCTCTTAGGAGCATTTGCAAATTTACATAAAACATAATTTTATCAGTTATGTGAATTGAATTTCAAAAATCTTAGAGACACAGTTGATATTAGTAAGTAAAATTTGGTTCAATAAGATGACAATATTTTTTGGTGAATAATAACTTTTTACTTTTATTTTCCATGGTTAAAATTAAATAGGGTAATTAAGGATAAAAATGATATTATTATTACCCTAACACATGAAATAATTCTACTAGATAAGTTTAATTAGACAAAAAACAACCTTAGGAATAAAATATGATTATTTAGGTCCACTTGTATTAGATTCAGACATTTATTATTATTTTATTTAAAGATGAGTTAAAAGAGCTAAAATCAATGTTTAATAACTAAAACATTTTTAATATATGGTTATACATAAGATAAATTAAACTAAAAATATTCATTAGAAAGATAATATGATTTCATACATAATGGTATTTTATTTATCATTTTTAGAAATTAAATAATTAAATTTATTTATGACACAATGTTGATACAGTAATTACCTATTTAATGAACTATTAAATTAACTGATATTATAAATATCCAAATAAATGTAATTTGATACTTTTTATGAATTATACTAATTTAATAGGCTAATATGAAATGATAGGGTTGGTTAGAAGAATTGTTTTTTAAGTAATAATTCTGTTATGAATATAGAAAAAAAATACCAAATAGTGTCAAAATTGACATAAAAGAGTTTTTAAAACTAATATTATATAAGTAATTGATATTCTATTCCTAAAAATATATGGTCTGCCAAAAGAGTTATATAATGATATTTATATCATTAATTAACCACTTGGGGTTCTTTTGGATGTTTATAGTAAGTTTATTAACAATTTAATATAAAAATACAAAGAGACACGGTAAATGTCATACTATTTAACTAAGAGTTAAATCTAAAAGATAAAGTTAATATAGTGACCCAAACCAGTCTAAAACCTATGGGTTGATTGGTTTCAACCCATCCCCACCATATCCTTTAAATAAATCATTTTTAGCCATTTTAAACCAAATACTATTTTATTATAAAATAATATTTCTAGCTTTTCCTAAGGTGCCCCTCACCCCTCTTATAAAAGGGCACTCCCCCTTCTCTCTAATTCACACCATCAAAGCCATTTGGATCGGCCAAACTATACCCAAATACTCTCTAAACTATCCTAAATTCATCCTAGAGGTCATTAATTAGTCATAAAGCCATTTTATGGATCCATTTTGATCAAATCAAAAGAAAGAACCCGAAGAAGAGGTAAATATTTCATCACCTCTTTCAAGTTATTTTATTCATCCACATCCAATTTCGTTGTTTTTTCCATTATAAAATAATAACTCCAGTATCTTCAATATATTTTTATGTTATTATAAATATAGCACAACCATATTAATTATTCTATCCATCCTTTTAATGACATGTCACCATATATGCGTACGTACGACTTACCCTCTCCACATCGTGGTGTAATTGTTATTCAACACATTATTATTTGGATGGGGTATAATAGTGATGCATAATTGATGTAAATAAAAAATATAACATGATAATTATTCTTTATATAATAGATAATATCCAATTATATATTATTTTGATATCAAAAGAATAATATTGTTGCTTGTGCGTATGTACGGATTACCGTCTCCACGAACACGATGAGATTCATTCCCCATCATATCCATTCAAGACTAATTTTCATTAAATGAATAAAAATAATTTTTAAAGAATTAATATAATTCTTAATATGAATGAGATACATCCTATAAATAAAAAACTTTACTTACGTAAAAAATCATATAAAGGGAAATGAATCAGTTAACCCCAGAAACAACGATAATACTAAGATATTATTTACAAAGCAATGTTAAAAGATCATATATAATATCATATTAATGTATATGATTCTTGTATAATTTAATGACAATTATTTCACCATTATACAAGAAGCTAACCTACCCTCAACCAAGTAAAAGAATAATGTAAGGGTTAATTTCAGAATATCTTTATTATACGAGGTTGTTTTTATGTAAGTATCTACTGGGACCTCTTTATCATCCACATCCATGTTTTCTTAAAAATGTATTCTCAAAATTTTTTACTATTTAATATACAATAGGGTAATGTCATTTATACCATTAATTGGCCTTATATTTTTTGAAAATAATCTTTCTATCATTTTCCAAACAAGGTACTTTATGACTTTTTCGACAAAATTAAGGTAATAATGTTTTTTTAACTTATACGGCGGGTGTGGCTATATTCTACAGTTATAACATCTTCGAAGATTCCATTACAATATTATAAGAATATTTTCGAAATTAATGTATTTTTTTATAATTATGTTACTTTTAAATGATTTAAAAAAAAATAATGAGATATTTTTCTCAAACTGTTTTGATTTCATCTATGTCAACATCCTTTGATGGATTTTAAGCTTATTTGATGTTTATTTATTATGATAAAAAACTTTCATATTGTATTGAAGGTTTTGTGATATGTTTGACAGTGGATGTTTTATTTTTTTACTTCATTCATGGTTTATGGATAAGTTATTTACATTTTGTATGTTTGTTTTAATACAGATGATTATGTTATGTTTAAACCATTTCAAATGAGGAATGTATTGTACTTAGTAAGTGATGGGTGGAGCCCACTATATATCCTCGATGAATGGTTAAGTCTTATGAGACAAACTTGTGTCTTGGCACAAGGCCTTAAAAAAATCATATTTTTAGTCTTGGCATAATGCCTTGATTATGTGGTTATGAAAGTCTGGAATTATGAATTCGATCATTATGAAATTGACTATTGATAATTCATGTGATTATTCAACTAGTAGAATATCCTTGTGAATAAGTAAATGTAATTATTTGATTTTTATCATGGTAATATTTTTCTGAAGTTCATGTTTAAAAGGATTTTGTTTTAGTCTTATATGTTTCCTTAAATGTTTATGCTTATTTATGAAAGTTTCCGCTATATTTTTATTCTTACTAAGTAGCTAAGATCACCCCTTTCTATGTTTTATTTTTCCCTATATGCGAAGAAATATTTTACGAATGACCAGTAGGGATATTCTATGAGATCATTGTGTTGTCCATGGAAACAATGTTGTTGTAGTATTCCATTTTATGATTCAATGTAAACTTTATGAATGTATCTAGTACTTCCAAGGATACTAAAATAATCGGCCTTTAGAGACTTGATCTTTTGTGATCATGACAATGTTAGGTAGTAATGAAACGACTCTGGGTAACTAGGGTCGGCGAGTTACAGAAATCATGGTGGTTGTTGTTGGATCATTCATTTATATGGTCTTGCTGAGGTGTGTTTGTTGTTTCTCACTATTTCTTGGAAGTTTCCAAGTGTGAGGTAGGTGATTCTATGATTTTACATTATTGGATTAGTTTTTCTGGATTACTTAGTTGTATAAATGCATTCTATCGATTTTTTATGTACAGAGAAATATGTTTTGGAAGGGTTTTGAGATGTAAATGTGTTGGAAATGGGTGCTCTAAATGAAAGTGGTTATGTTCCAGGTGTTCTTTGTTGTGGTGTTTAATGAATATGTTTTATGCCTTGTGTGAAATGTGAAAAATGTGTTTCCAATAGATTTAAAGGTGAAAATGTGTTGAAAGTGTATTTTACAAGAGAAATATATTTTTATTGCACATTGGATTCTTTTTTGAGAACCTTTAATGTGACTTTGAATTATGAATGTGATGTAAAGAATGTTATAAAATTGTTTTTATGAGAGTAAGACTTTGAAAGTGTGTTTTCCCATGGGAATGGTTGGATTTCACATGTGTTATTATTTTTGTGTTTCTAAATGGGTTTCATAAATTGAGAAAGTGGCGTGAAATGAATTTCTAATTTTGTGTGTGTTTTTGGTAAATGTAAAGTGATTTTCTATAGAAAATGGAAATTTCTAAGTGATCATTAATCGTTGCATCAATGTGAAAATATGAAAGTGGTTTTTTACTTGTGTGGTTGTGATTCTTGGAATGTTATTGTGAAAGTGATGTGTTATGTGATATGTGAAATTGAATTTGAGAATAAAGGGAATCCCAGGTATCTAGGTGGTGAACTAGAACTAGTATTCTAGTTCACTCAGCAATGAAGAGGCCTGAATTCATCTAGAATGATTGATTCTATAACACTAACTAAACTTGTGATATGATCAGAGACCACAAGAATTTTGGGATGGGATCCCCTCTAGTGGGGTGTTCATGAGAATTATATTACTATTTTCTTATGAATTAGAGACCACTATGATTTTGGAACATGTTCCCCTCTAGTGGATTTTGCTTGGGATATTTTTGGTAGTTGAGTTAGAGGATATTTATCACTAAGGTATGAGGTTCATACTACCCCATTTATTCTAATTACCCATAGGGGTTTTTTGATGGTGATCTCTTACGTCATGATGAATATGTGATGTGGTGATAACCATTCGTATATGGTATACCTTGTGTACATTGTTATTTCCAGAACACTTATTTGTTAAAATTGTTTTTCTTAAAATGTGTTTCTTGAGAAAGTATTTATTTATTTTTTTGGAAATATTTCATATATTCTTATGTAAATTTTCATATTGATTTCTCGTCTAATGTTATAGTATAGAATATTTTATTTGGGAGGAATTCTACTGAGATTTGGATCACACCCTATATATACATTTAGGTGTATGTATACTTTGTTATGTATAACCTAGGTAAAGGAAAGATGTATTGTGGTGTTGATGGTGGATCTGGTTTCTAGTGTTTGACTTCTTTTCGGTTTTGGTGATGGTGGATAGAGGGTGATGTCCCTCTTATTGCATAGAGCTTCTTTGGATAGTTTTTTGTTCGCATTTTATTGTAGTACATGTGGTTTTGGTTAAAATTATAAAACCTTGAGTCTAGAAAATATTGTACCTCATATGTATGTGGTTATCAGTAATTGTGAAGTTTATTCTTGTTGATGTTTACGATTATATGATTGAGTGAAATCATTCCCAAAGTGTATTATTGATACACATGCACTAGTTTCTAGCCCTTGGGGATTGAGAGCACCTTTTGGGCCATGCCATGAATTGGGATTAGTGTCATGTTGAATGACACCCTGTCGTGGTTCATAAAAAAATGGTATTAGAGTAGGTCATGTTGTTTTTGGGAGAAGTTATTTAAAATGAGTATGAATAAAATAAAGATATGATTTTGACAGCATGAGATTCTAGTTGTGAGTGGAATTTCAGGAAAACATACCCCATGACATGACTCAATTTTCAATGAGATGTTGGGATTTGGTTTGAATTTCCTTATACATGTGACATTCAGGCTACAAAATATATATGGACACTAGGTGGGGGTAGAGTGGTTTGGTTTTTCTTGTTATTTTAAATGATTGGGTAAAATTTTTATATATATATTTGTCTGAGAATTTTTTTATTGCTGAAACTTTTCTGAATGTGTGTTGATGGTCTTTTATTATGGTTGTTTCTTGATGTAATTAAAAGACTCCCTGGATAACTCTTTCGAAAACACATGAAGAAACCATATAGAGTTCTACCTCTCCAATTGATCAGAGGTTAGTGGAAGTTGTGGTTTGGGTTGTCCAATATTTGGAATAGAGAGTGGGATCTGGTCCTGCTATGGTTAGAGAAGCTGAACTAGGCCCTTGAAAGGAAAAATATTAGGAGTTCCTCAAGAAAAATCCTTATTATTTCTGAGGTAGCATATAAACACATGAAGTAGAGGTGTGTCTTGAAAATATATAGAATGTTCTAGTTTCTTGATACACCCAAGGCGGTTAGAGGGAAGTGCACTTCATTTATGTTGGAATGCCCCAGATAGAAATCTGATCTCATGTCTTCTTGTTCAAGATGAAGACATATGCTGAGGTGGTTGATCATTCCATGATGATAGAAATTTCTCAAAATGGAAATTTTGGTTCCTACTATGCAATTTTTTTAGTGGGTAACGACAGTTCATCTGCGAATAAGAGGAAGAGGGATGATCATGGGAAGAGGGGGGGGGGGGGTTGTTCGTTCAATCCACACATCCCATCTATCTTCATATATGGCTTCTGATGCTAGGTCAGTTGTGTGCCATCAGTGTGGGAAGGTAGGGAACATGTGATCTACGTGCTTATCTCCACCGAGGCCTTACCATCAGCATGGAGCTATGAGGAACTTGCATAATTTTTATAGAGTGTCCCACCCATATCAGATGGGGGAATGATCTATTTTTTTTAAAGTGATTTTATCCCAGTCTGAACAATCCCTATTAGAAGGCTGTCAATTTGGAGGTTCTGGTGGTAGGTTTGGATCATCTTCTTGACAGAGTCAGTTCAGGGAAGATCCACAGGTTAGTGGTTATTCTTAGACATAGGATGTGATGAGGAAACATTATGTAGTGGATCAAGCACCAGCTGAATTAGATTTATGGCCTGTAATAGTTTGAGGTACTATTCTTATTGCATCATATTTATCTATTGTTCTATATGTTATTAGTGCATCATTTTATTTTATTTCTTCCTATCTTGTGGACGTGTTAATGTTTCCAAATGATCTTATGTTTTTTGAGATGGAGTTGGTAAAGCCACTTGGTAAGAAGCCAGAGCAGGGTTTTAGGTATCCATATTATACACTCACAATGTTAGTGGTCAATTTGGAATTGGATTTTGTTTTTTAGAGATTTACCTCTTTTATGTAATCCTTTGTATGGATTGGATGGTGCATTTTCTGGCACAAATCAATTGTTATAAGTGGAGTGTGATATTTGAGAAACTTGATGGGAGTACCAATGTTTTTCGAGGTCAATGAAATCCTTGGTCGAGACACGATGGGTGTCCAATTCCATAATAGGGAAACATTGTTTATCATATCTAATCGCTCACATTAGAGGAATATGATTGTGATATTGAGGGTTGATTACATCCTTTAGTGGATGAATTCCTAAAGGTTTTTCCATAGGATTTCTTAGGTTTTCATCCAAAGTGAGATGTGGAGTTCTCTTTTGACTTGGAACCATGAACACATCCGATATATATTACCTCATACCGCATACTACCATTGATTTGAAAGAATTAAATGTATGACTAGAAAATATTGAATCCAAAGGATTCATTCATCCAAGAATCTCACCTTGGTCCACCGTATTTTTTTTTGTGAAAAAGGTCGATGGATCTCTCCAGTTGTGCATTGATTATCAGAAGTTGAATAAGGTAACTTTTAAGGAAAAATAAAATTTTCCCTAAATTTAATACTTTTTTTACATATTATGGGGGAAATGTGGTTTTATAAGATGGAATTTCATTCTAGGTATCACCATGTTAATGTTAGAGAGGTCGATGTTTCGAAAACAACCTTCTGAAGCATGTACGTCCATTTTGAGTACTTGGTTAGTACTTTCAGGTTAAAAAATGATCCAAAAGCCTTTATAGTACTCATTAAAAGTGTGTTCTATAAGTATCTTGAGTGATTTTTATTGTATTTTTAGATGACATAATTTTATATTCTAGCACCAAGGATGATCATTATTGGCATTTGATAATTGTGCTAGGAAACCTTCGAGATCATCGTCTCAATTCCAAGTTTTCTAAGCACACCTTATAGATCAGGAGATGAAATATTTGGGCCATACGATCTTAGAATTATGGGGTTTGGTGGGCCCTTAAATGATAAATGCAATGATGTCATGGGAACAATCAAAGATTGGTTTTGAAATTACTAGCTTTTTGGGCCTGGTTGGGTATTACAGGAAATTTGTTCAAGATTTTCTTCTTCTTTCTTCATCCTTGAAAGTACTTTCCCAAAAAGGGTTAGGGTTTCAATAGAGCACAGAGTGATAATAATCCTTTCAAGAGATTAGGAAATGGTTTATTAAAGTACCTATTTTGATCTTGTTTGATGTTTGAAAAGGATTTATGATCTATTTTGATGACTCTGGCATGGGTCTTGGCTGTGTTATATTCTAGGATGACCATGTGGTTTCTTATGGTTCATGAAAACTCTATCCATATGAAAAGACTTACGCAACCCATGACATGGAGTTAGCAGTAGAAATATATTCCTTGAAGATGTGGTGGAATTATCTCTTTAGGGGGAATTTTGTGGTTTATTTCGATCATAATATATTAAAAGATATTTTCTCCTAGAAAGGTTTGAATTTGAGAAAACACCAATGGATTGAGTACCTCTTGGGTTTCAATTTCAATATAGTTTATACCCCTAGTAATGGTAATGTAGTGGTAGATGCGTTGAACAAGAAAGTTTCTATGCCGAAATTTAAAGAGTATGGCGATGGGTTGAATTTTATGGGGCCCTTTGCTCGTATGCATCGCAAGGCCATGGAACACAGTGGAGGTGTGTTCATGTCTAGTGTTCAGATGACACCTTCTCTTATAGAGATAATCTGGTAAGAAAAGTTGAGTGATGAGTTGTTCCATTTTTCATTGCAATTTGTAAAGGGTGGGGAAGTTCATTGTCAGTGGTCGTTGTCCCCTGAGGTTGTTTTTACTTTAAGGGTTACTTTATGGCGTCGTTGGCATTGATGATGGTGGTTATATAGGAAAGAGACTAGACTCAGTGGGGCATCCATCTTCATTTCACTAATATGTTCTATGATGGGAATCAGTAGTTCTAGTTTCCAGGTATAAGGCGAGATATAGCTGAATTTGTATCATGGTGTTATACATGTGTTCATGTTAAATGATAGAACCAAATAACCTCTAGTTTTCCTCAACCACTAACCATTCCAACAAAGTGGTGGGATAATATTTTCATGTATTTTATCTTTGGATTACCTGGTACACCTAGGGGAGGGATGACAATTTGGGCTGCGATTGACCATTTGATCCAATCATCCTATTTTTTTAAAATAAGGGATTCAACCAAAGTGGATGATCTAAGATAGTAATATGTTTTGGAGGTTGTTAGGATTCATGGGGATATAGGTAAAATTTTTCATGATATAAAAAACTCAAATAGATGTGCAGATAGGGTAGGGGAATCAAATTCAAGAAGACATGCTCTTGGAATGAGTGTTGTATTTTGGAGGTTTGTGGGATATCCATTTTGGATTAGTTGAGATTTTATATAAAAATACTTATTAATCCATGATTTGAATGGATTATTTTTAGGTTCTTTATAGTAAATTGTGTTGGTATAATTTGTGTTAGGATGAGGTGGGGAAACCTCATTATTGAGATTGAGCCTTTCTCATGAATCTTCTGATAAAGATAACTTGATCAGGTATATTTTTTTGATGTGGAAGAGTCTCTATAAGTTCTATACTGCTCAGGGGCACTAATATTTGGAGTTCTCTATGGATGATCATGTGTTTTTGAAAGTGGTTCCTTGTTTTGGTTACTATCATTTGGTAAAGAAAGGGAAGCTAACGTCAAGGTATGTCAGTCCCTTTGAGATTGCTGAGAGAGTAGGTAAGGTGGAATACAAGTTACATTTTCCCTCTAATTTGATGTTAATTAATGATGTTTTCCATTTATCCCAACTAAAAATGTATATTTTAGATCCGTACCATTTGTTGATATGTACGGAGTTGGAGTTGGAGGCTGATCTATATATATTCGAGCGACCAATGAAATTTGTGGATTCCCGGGACAAATTGATTCATATGTTGTCTATTCCATTGGTCTGATTAAGTTTTCATCATGGTAGAGATGAACATGAGTCATGGGAGTGGAATTTTGGGTTTGAGGAGGAGTAACTATTTTTGTTTTCTTTATTAGTCCTTGGAAGGAATTTCTGAGGGTGAAAAGTTTTGATGGTGGGGATAATGGTCACATTAGTGATTTTTTTCAAGGTATATTTTTTATATATTCTATTATTTTTTCCCATTAGTCTAGCCATGATATTTTGGTGGAAATACTAAGATTTTTTCTTGGCATCAGCTGGTGTAAATTTGGCACACAGTTAGGGGAAACTCTTCTCCCTTTCCGAGGAAACCATGCGAAACATTGTCATTTTGGACAATAGAGACTACATAGTTGGTGCACAGTTTGGAAAATCGTGTGGTATAACCATTCATCTTGTCCCTCTTGGATATTATGGGGAATATGTTAGCCACATGGTTTGGAAAACCATGTGGGAAAAACGTGTCACTTTTCCAGGTTATCAAAAAGATGGAATTTATTCATTTCCTCTCTTCGTTTTTACAATAAAACACCTCCCTCCTACCATATTCAGGATTTTGAACAATGGTTTCTCTCTCCAAGCCTTTTTTAATCTCTTAAAATACAATACATGGGTGGTTTTGGTGTGTATTAATCCTTGAAACATCATGTATGTATATTTTCTCATGATTTCTCCCTTCTTACAAGGCTTCTCTACCATCTTTCTTGAGTTCTTGTTTTCTAATAGGATGTTTTTCCAAAAGAGGTGTTTATATTGTTTTTTTGGGTGAAATGATGATTTTTATTGTTTTATCATTCCTTTATATGGTCTTTTTTGTGGTTCAGTTGTGATTTCACATAGATTTCTGAAAGTTTTCAAGTGCGATGTAGGTGGTTCCCGGATTTTATATTATTGGATAAGTGTGGCCAGCTTAGTTAGTTGTTTAAGTTTGTTCTATTATTTTTTTGTGGGGAAAAATATTTTTTGGAAAGGTTTTGAGATGAAAATGTGTGGTAAATGGGGTTTTTAATGGAAAGTGGTTATATTCCATGAATTATTCTTTTTATTGTTTCTTGAATATGTTTAATCCCTTATATGAAAGGTGAGAAATGAGTTTACAGAGATTTAATGTTGAAAATGTGTTGATAGTGGATTTTATAAGATAACTGGATTTTTTTCATTCTATATTATATTTTGTGATCCTTTAATGTGTATTTGAAATGTGAAAGTGATGTCAATAATTTAATAAAATGGGTTTATGTGAATATGACTTTGAATGGGGTTTTCCCATGGGAATGGTTATATTCCTCATGAGTTATTTTGTTGTATTTCTAAATGGGTTTCATAAATTATGAAACTTTTGAAAAATGTATTTCCAAATGGTTTGGGTGTGCATGTGAAATAGAATGCGGGTTTTTTATATGGAAATGGTGGTTTCGATTTGAGATTTGATCATTGGATCAATGTGAAAATATGAAAGTAGTGATTTTATTGTGTGATTGTTATTCTTGTAAAGTGAATGTGAAAGCGACGACTTATGTGATATGTAAAACTAAATTTTAGAACAATTGTAATATCAGGTATCTAGGTTGGAGAACTAAAACTTTTATTGCAGTTGACTCAAATGTGGTGAGGCCCAAATTTATCTAGAAGGATTGACACCAAAATACTTTCTAATCATGTGATATGATCAATGAAAAATAGTATTTCCTAATGCAATGCCTTATACTAGATCATGCACATGAACATTTTTGGTATTGGATTATGAATTAGAGACCACTGGAATATTGGTAGACAATCCTCTCTAATGTCTCATGCACAGGGACACTATTGGTAGTTGATTTGGAGGATTTTGATCCCCGAGGTATGAGTTTCATAGGGTCCCATTTTTTCTAGTCACCCATTCTGATTTTCCTATGGTGATATCTTGTGAAATGATGAATATGTGATGTGGTGCTAGCTATAAGTATATGGTATAAATTATTTACATTTTTATTTCATGAAAGATTATTTCTGAAATAGTATTTTCATAAAAAGTGTATCTTGTTAATGTTTTATTAAAACTTTTTCATTGATTTTTTTAAATATTATTTTGGAAATGTTCATGCTGATTTATATTTTAATGTTATAGCATGTATTATTTTCATTAGGTGGAATCATAAGGAGATTTGTCTCACAACCTATATACATCATTGGGTGTATGTAGAACTTGTTATGTATGAACCAGGTAAAGGAAAGATGTATCATAGTGGTGATAGTGGATTCAATTTATAGTGTTCCACTTATTTAAGGTGTCGTTGGTGGTGGATTGAGGGTGACATCCATCTTATTGGATGGAGGTTTTTAGGAATGTTTTTTTATTCCCATTATATTAAAGTAATTATGGTTTTGGTTAAAATTATAAAACATTGAGACTAATTTTTTAAACCTTATTTGGCTTTGGTTATCATTTATTATGATGTTTATTCTGGTTGGTTATTTATGATTATATAAATAAGATAAATCATTCTCAAATTGTATTGTTGATACCCAGACACTAGTAGCTAGATAGTGGGGATTGAAAAATCCCTTTAGGCCATACCAGTAATCAGTTTGGGATATGGGTTGAATGGAACCCCATCTTGGTTCATGACATTTCTTAGTTAGATTTTTAGTTGTGTTTACAATGGGTGTTTTGAGGATGTTTAGTTCATAAATCCAAAATGAAATAGGTGCGTTGACAATGGTTAAAAGAATCATTCTTAAGTAATATCCATAATAATAATAATGATGTATATAGTATTTTTATACATAAATTATATATTTTAAACAAACAATGAAATATGGTTATGAAAAATTAACTATGTTCCAATCCTGGAGATGGTAGGCCGCACATAAGCATTAATAATATTTCCATTTTCAATGATAATGATGAAAAAAATGTAAGTGTTATTTTATATTTAAAAAATGAACATAACATCATAAAAATCATATTATTTTTTAAATAAACTTTTATAAACTATCCTTGAGATGCAGTAATAAAAAATTAATAACATCACTTCATGAGGTTGAAGTCCACCGTACACAGGAAAAATTTTATCAATTTTCTATGGATGTTAATGTACGAATTTATATGATATGATAATTTTAAATATAATGAATAAGTCAAGATTTTTATATATAACCATTAAATCGATCATTCTAAATATAAATGTAAGGTGAAAATGGAAAACAGACCACATCAATTCGTGAGGTGGTAGTCCGTTGTACACATAATCAATGATTTAATTTCTTATTAGATAGAAGAGGAGATAAAAAATATTATTCTATAAACATGATGATATATTAGCATATATGAGATACTATTTTAATTATATTGTATTTTTAAGTCCTAATTTATAGTGACAAAACAATAAGTAAAAAAGACGGTGCTTAATGAAAATTATTACCTCGACTTAGAAGAATCTCCTTTGGATATCATATTATAGACCCTAAATATGGTATTTAGGGAAGAAAAGATCTTTTTAATGTTGATAAGGATATGTTGGATATATATTTTTTATTTTTTGATTGATCTAAATGGATTTAGAGGTGAAAATAAGTGAGGGGAGGGGTATCCTTTTATAATTATTGAGGAGTGACATTTTTGTAAATTCACAAAATATTCAATAATTGGAAGCCAATCTTAATACAAGTATCTTAAAAGTTAAAAAATAAATGAATATTGGAGAGACAAGGCTGATAAAAACATATACCACTAAAATTATATATATTTCCAACATGGTATCCTCTTTACCTCTAAGGTTACTCACTTTTAGCATTTCAATTTTTTTTCCATTGTAACTATTTTTTTACTCTTTTATTGTTCATTATGAAAAATATTAAGTTGAACATATTATATAATATAAATTGTTTTAATTAAAAATTTAAAATACATTTTTTAAAATTGAATTCATATAAGTGATATAATTTAATTTAAAATAAAACTCGTAAACGCGATGAAATGCAGTTTTCAAAAAAATTCATTTTTGAATGAAAAATTACATATTATTAATTGTATTAATAGAAATCATCATTATATGCAGTTAAATTCCGAAATATAGGTATATAATTTATAAGTTTCATTTAAATAATCCCTCTTTAGTGTTTATTTTTGTTAACTAAAATCACTACTGGAAAACTAACCTTTACCAACGGTTTGGAACCATTGGTATAGGCCTCCAAACCGTTGGTATAGCCTATACCAACGGTTTGGAGAACCGTAACCAAGTAAGTCGTTGGGATATGTCTATACCAACGGTTTTCCAAAAACCGTTGGTATAGACCTATACCAACGTTTTTGGAAACCGTTGGTATAGATAATATGAAATCTATACCAACGGTAGTGGAATCGTTGGTATATAAATTCCAAAAATAAAACATCCGCTGGGATTTGATCCCAGGACCCCTCGTTTATAATCGAACGACTTAACCACTAAGCTAACATCACTTTTGTAAAAATAATTTCATAAATATATATATGTATTATCATAATTATTCAAAATTTTGATTTATATAATGTTCTCAGTTAGTAGGTCTGGAAAAAAATTAAAGAACCTATCCCAACGGTTTTGAAAACCGTTGGGATAGCCCTCTGGTTTTTTGGTGATTTTTTCCAACGGTTCTTGAGAACCGTTGGGAAAGAGTAACCATTTCCCAACGGTTCACCAAAACAGTTGGGAAAGGGGCTCAAAACACACCCTTTCCCAACGGTTTTGGTGAACCGTTGGGAAAGGTCACTCTTTCCCAACGGTTCACCAAAACCGTTGGGAAAGGGTGTGTTTTGAGGCCCTTTCCCAACGGTTTTGGTGAACCGTTGGGAAATGGTAGCTATACCAATGGTTTTTACAAACCGTTGGCATAGAAGTGTTGGGAAAGATCATGTTTCCAGTAGTGAAGGGAGAAACATCATGCACTTTGAAATAGTTTTCATAAAAATGTATTTTAATCATAGGAATTAACTTATAATAAAATCCCATATAAATATATTTTAATTAAAATTAATAGGAAAAAATATAAATAACAATACTTATGTTAATTTTAAATTAAATTAATATAATAATGAGACTTTTTTATTTATTTATTTGTTAAATTAAATGATAGTTTTAATAATATCGGTATATTTCAATATTCAATAATAAATCGATTTTCTCATAAAAATATCAAAATTTCCACTAAGTTAATTTTGATATGATAATTTTCAAAATGAAGTTTTTTTTATAAAATAATATTGATAAAATTTCTAAAAATTAATTATATTAGATTCCCATGATATCAATAAAAATCATTTTAGAAGAAGACATATTTTTTGAAGAATAAAATGACTTTACAAGAATTTGGGTACATATTTATTATTAATTATTAAATTCATTTATATTATATAACAACTTTAAATATAATTTTCATAATATTTTTATTCTTATTAATACAACCAATTTTATCTTCCAGGTTACAATATTCAAGTTTAAATACTAACATTTTTGTGAAATATCACAGTTTGTTTTATCTCAGTGTTGAGTATTGTATATGATATTGGGCATAGTGTTATTTTAAAATTTTGGGGTGTTACAAGACAGATACTCTAAAGAAGAGATCAATATTATTCTGCTATTTTTGGTGTTTGATAGATTCGAGTACTTGATATATGATTTATTTTATAATAGGAAAATATCAAAAAATCAAAATAATCCTATATAAAGGGGAGAAATATAGTGCATAAGAAAATACCATAGAAGAAAAGAATTTATATTTCTACTAAAAATGGATTACTATGTTTGAACAAACTCTATGTAAATTTCAAAGGAAGTGATCATAGTGTAGAGTCATGAAAGTATAGGACATTTAATCATGTAGGTAAATAATGTTAGAAGAAAATACCATACGAACTAAAGAATAGAGAGAGGAAAACCATGGGAAAGAACCAGATAACAACTGTTCCCATGAAGGTTACAAAGAATATAATTAAGTCTACCTTGGGCGTTAATAAAAAAAATATCAATGTTAAAAATATACCCAAGGAAATCAATAAAGGTGCACACAAAATGGAATCCATTTCTTATTTTGTGGAAGAATAAGTGACACCATAGATCATTGGATGTATGCTATGGATATCAAAATTAATGTAAGCAACCTCAAGAAATAAATGAGAAGACCAATCCAAGTGTAATATAAATGGATTGAAGTTGTAAAGAGAACACTTGAGAGGCCTTGTGAATCTTTGAATAATTCTATTTATATTCCAAATTACATACTAAAAAAATTACTAGAAGATATAAAGATACAGAAATAGTATGAAAATCATAATAAGAAAAAATGAAAGTAGATGTAGAAAGACGAAAATTTCACATGAAGAATATGAATTTCATGAGTGGTTTTAAATACATGAAGACCATACAATCTCATTGGTACTATGTGGATGGTGAAAAAGGGTTGGAAATTATGGTGATGATTGTTTAATCATATTTCGACCTTATGAAGATACATGGAAGAATATCCAGAAAGAACTAATTGATGTATGTTACTTGATGGAAAGTATAGAAAATAGGATCCCACACTAAGTTGTTACTGAATAAGGAAAAGATTCAATTCATACCAAATCCTTCAATAAATCCTGAAAATTCAACATTATGAGTTAAACCTTACATGTAGGAGAGAAGAAAAGATTTTTATAGTTGGGAAAATATTCTCATCCTTGTTTATATCCATAAAAATAAAATTTGATCCACCTTATTCCCATATAATTAGTGTTTGTTCATTTCTAATAGGGACATAAAAGTGATGCACATAATCTATGGGAGAATTGATTTGAAGTTCATATTACCATATCTATAAGACATAATATTCATTATAATATTTATCGAAGTTACCATCTTGGTTTGATCCATATGTTAGTATGTTGAAGATTATTTTTTGTAAAATATCAAAGATCAACATTGATGTGGTTGATCACACTATTATAACTGATCAATAAATTTGAAGTCACTATCATTGATTTCATTATAATAATTGTTATTCCCCTCAATTGGAATTTTGATGAACAACTAATGAAAATATCCTTTATGATGATAATAATTTGGGGATCGTCCCATGAGCCGGAGTATCCAAAGAAGATTATAGATCCTTATATTTCATCCCAATACAACATCTCTAGAATGTACATGTTCAAAAAACACATTGATGAGGTATGTTGACGTACTCTTCAATCCTTATTTACAAAAAATGAAACAAAGTCTAATCATAAAGGGGATAAAATAAAATAATCATTAAATTGAACAAAATACCATTAAATATGCTCCTAGAATAAATTCAAGAATATAACCTATGAATTTTACTTGAATGTTTTTAATATGTGCATTGACATGAGGGAAAGATTTAGGTAGACTGTTTCTTGAGAATTTTTTTCATCAAGAGATATCATAAAATTTCCTCTTGAATTGTATCAATTGGTATCAACCAATTACTATTAATCTATAAACAATTAAATTATACATGAGGAAGGATACAAGTTGTGGTATCTCTGCTAGCCCAAGTCGACTTAGTGTGGAATAATTGATGAAACATTTTTTTAGAAAGTAATGATACCATCCTCACTTAAGTGATTTTATTTATTTATCAATAATGTTGAGATAATAAAATGAAACATTTCAAGGATAAATGGGGTTAGAAGAAATAAATAATATATGAAAATTGGATGAACACATTGACCTAGCATTTTATGTTGGCATTGACAACAAATACAACGGGGGATATTGAAGATATTATTTTGTTTTTTTTGTTGAATTTGTTTTCAATTAGTATGTAAATATGTGTTGGATATGAAGAAAATCTAGGAAGTACATTTCTATTCCCAAGCAATTTTTTTGAATATTGATTTCCATTTATGGAATAACAAAGATCAAATTTTGAGATGAAGTGGCGTTGCATGGAAAAGTTTTATGGATTATTTTTATGAAATAGGATATCATGATTGAAAAATTATCCATGTAACTCTAATGATTGGTAAAATATTTATAAATTTTTAAACATATGAAAGAGGTTTTTGGAGATTTAATATTGTTACTACAACTACTGAAGTGAATATTTTGTTGAAGACCATGAAAATATTTATTTTCAGGAAGATTTTTGAAGGTCATGAAAAATGAGATAATATTTTCTTATTTTTCATGAATAATCATATGGATAATGTTATTGGTGGTGGTTATAATTACGTATTAATTACTAAGTATATATTTTAGTGAAACTTTTTAAAAAAATGGGCCAACCCAATGCCAACCAAGGCCACCTCAACCACATATATGGGATCCAAGATGCCAACAATGTGTGAGGGGGTCAATCTGAATAACCATGGGTGACTATTGTGAGAGGAAAAGAATAGTTCCAACAATGAGAATTCATGGAATTGAAATTTCAAAATCAACTGAATCATAACATCTATATAGTTCCATTATACCACACAAAGGTGTGGCATGACCCATATGGATGACTCTGTGTGAGTGTAACTGGTGATGAACCCCACTGCTGGCTCGAGAAATTGATGTCACAGATTTTTTTAAGAGGTGTATGAACTAGAGTAAAATTAATGTGGGATGAAGCTAAATGTGGGTACTATTGACATGTTTACAAATATACATATATAATATCTACCTCTTGATCATATTAATAATGGTTTTCCAATCAATCCACCATCATGCCTTAAACCATTGCTTATCTGCTCTGTACATGAGCTTCCCAATTCCACTAGATTGATACCACAACTCTCATATGACGTTTGACAATATTCAGTGATAGATAATAGCATGAGAATGATTAATTATCAACATCATGCTCGAAATTTAAATTTAATTTTAATTCCTTTTTTCTGAAGAAAATAATGCTTCCGAATGAATATGACCATGAGTAGATCAAAGGAGGTTGTGTGGGTGCATTCACACAAGGAAAATATCATAAAGTAAGAAATTGATTATGTGATGATTTCAAGATTCTTAGTGTCATAGAGATATAATAAAAACACCACATTAAGATTAGAATACTGAAATATTAAGTAATATTAGGACTCGACGTATTTTTCAGAAGTGTTTGAATGAATATTAGCTTGGTGACATTATGAGAAATAAATCTTTTTCTGGATAGGTAGAGATGGTAGAATTCATCTATAAATAATGAGGTATTGAGGCAGTTCCAAGCCTCTATTTTTTCTTCATAATGAATAGGTTTCAGGCACATCATTCATGAATAAAGAACCACATACTTACTACTACTTATGTGAATAAGATGATGGCTTCCATTAACCTACCCGGTCATATAAAAAATAAGATAATATTGTACCGGTATATTTATACTATTATAGTCTATATTTCATAAAATTTACATAAATAATATATCTCCTTTTAATTAGATAACTGGTTTTGTGCTTGGTTTTCATAATAAATAGGGATCTTTATACATAACCTTACCTGAAGAAGGTGCATACTTGTTTTGAATATTCTCTGAAATATAACGATAATAATAATAATAAATATAAATTGTGTTTTCTCACAAAAAATAAATTATCAATGGGAACTATTTCAATTTTAGAAACATGAGTAAATATTTATGCACACATCCAAATGGTGAAATTTAACATTCATCCCTTTGTGTGTTGAACCAAGAAGAAATAAGGTTTGTTGAGATATTCCATGTATGATACACATTTTACAAGATTTTAATATTGAAGATATTATATGAATGTTATATATGATATGATTATTTGAAGATAATTTTATAATTCAACATTTAAATTTGATATGTCATATTGATTTCTGAATATCAAACTCAGAAGAAGAGTCGTGGACCGATCTGAAATTTGATAATTATTAAATGGGTCAGAGATATCTCAGATTATCTGTCTTAAATATCTTGATATATTTATTACTATAGAAGAGGTAAAGGTAGCCTCCCTAATTTATGAATTATTAAGTCAACCCATTTATAGTTTTATTGGATGGAACCACTTGATTTATACATTAAAAAAATTATTATATTTACACATGTCTATTTTAGAATACTTGTTTTACATTATTGATCTCTTGAAAAGGGATAAGACAACATCCCTCATTTTGAGATTGAAAGAGTAATATTGCATTGTACCTAGTTAGTACTCTTAAAATGAGTTCAAGGTCATTACATTATTCATGAATTTATTGATAATAAAAGGAAATAAATGTGTGAGTGGGATAATAACAATCGTACACCCAAAATCCAGTCATTTACATTAGAGGGGAACCTCATTAGAAATCTGAGTGTTCTGTGTGCTTTATTGTTTAATGTTCATGCTTGATAAATAAATTTCAAGAATAAAAGTGAATAATTCACTAAACAAGTGAAAGTGGTATAAAAGGGGATAAAAGTTTAAAGTGTTAAAAATTAATTTCAGACTGATTCACCAACATCATAGTGTGTTTATACCAAAGTAATCCTATCATATGCATCAGGATTAATGATACCTTATTATGGTATTGAAATATAACCCTTTGTGAGATGAGAATTATATTGTGGTTATAGTAATAGTTTCCTTCACATGATCTCATGACATCATGGGAGATTATAATTTATGAGTTTTTTACCTATACAGTAGAAAATCACCTGTTCAAATGGAAGCTATGTGATTTATAATTATTTAAATAGAAGAAAAATAGAGGTTCTATATTTTTCTGTCTTTTTTAGAATAAAGAACAACTAGTCACTATTGTCGAAAGTACTACGTGGAGAGTGATCTAGTATTTTTCCTATAAATATGAGTGACCATGTCGATAGTGAAGTATATATACCCTAAGTAATTATGTGTGTATGATAAATATATGGTATATTGTATTATAGGAAAGTTATGACTTGCATGAATAATGGGGTATATTGTTCAATGCAATTTCTATTGTTTTATGATTTCGGTAAATCATATTCATTCTAGCTATCATTTATAGTAAATATTATATAATAAACTTAATAAGGTAATGCAATCATGATTATGATGCATGCATTGACCATGTATTTACTTTACCATATAAATGTATGAGTTAATGCATACGTTAACCATGGAATATATTTTGTGATATATAAATCACTATCATGTGATAAGGTTATGTGTAGGTGTGTGTAGGTATTTTTTGATGTTCAAATAGTATTTCCTTAAACCCAAATCTATATTTGTCTTTCTCCTATGTTCCTAAGGAACTACAATTCCACGGAGGAAGATCTGATCCCATCCAAATGTGAGATGATTTAGATAAACCTATGGATACACTGGGAAGTGGAATGTATCCTGGATGCTACATCAGTGATATCTATCAAATTCATGAAATGGATATCCAGATCATTAAATGTATTCTTCAGTGAATGATATATGTTTTTTAGTATTTTTTATTTCCCATTATATCATGGCTTCATATTTCTTGCATAGGTGATCTTGGGAATGAGATTAAATCACCTTTTCTAATTAAATTTTTTTATTAGACTCGTATAATTCCAAGTAGTGTTTTCTGAACTACCCATGTTTTTATATTTGTAAAATATTATAATAAATGAAGGAAAATTTTAAAAGTAGAGAACCATATTTTAAAATTCATCTAATTATGGATAAATGAAATAACCTTTCATAAGAGATATCTAAGTAATAGTTAAAAAATTTTAAAATAAAGGTCACCAAATATTACATATACTAGATGGGTCTATATAATAGTCATCCGAAATTACCTTTAAATATATGGGTCTATGAAAAGGTATTCAAAATATACATTTATACATTAGAGTTCTGTGTAAAGGTAATACTATTTTACCATCATGTAGAATATTCTATGTAAAGGTCATCATAATGCACCTTTTCTCAATAAGGGTGTATGTAAAGGTAATCATTAATACCATTACGTAATGGACCTATATAAAGGTAGTTTCTATATTACCATTACATTTAGGGTAATAGCCATGTGGAACTTATGTTAAGTAGGTTGTTTCAAGGTAATATTTTTGTTTCATTTATGAAAGATAAAAGTCTTACATTACCTTTTAGTAGGTGGCCCGTGTAAAGGTAACACATTTTACTTTCATGCAGGTTACCTCTCAAATATATGGGTAAAGAGAAAAACTGTAAAGACGTGAAATTTCCATATAATTTTTTTAATATATTGGAATTTTATGAGTCCACGAAAATTAACGGCAGGTGATTCTGAGGCACGGAGTTCCTGTAATGAATTTATGAACATTTTTTTCGGGTATGTTCAGTAAACATGTTAGCAGGTTTTTCTAAAATTTAATCCGCTGCTAAAAATTGAAATATGAGGGCATTGTTGAACTCGCATCTCCAATATTCTCTTAATAGTACTTTTACCTCAATGGTAGTTTGTCAAGTGTGCAAGTTAATTTTTGGGTTTTTTCGTGAAAAGAATAAAATAAAATAAAGTGTGTAACATTTAAATTTATTTTGTTTTAAAACTCCCATGCAGAAGTTTCACAGGTGGGGACCACCTGAATTAACCTCCCATGAGAGGTTATGGTGGTGGGGACCACTCGATCCTAACCTCTCATGAGAAGTTATAGTGGTGGGGACCACGAGAGGCTTAAACCTCTTGAACTCCCCTGTTAATTAGGTAGAAACCTTTCAACTCCCTCTTTAATGTAGAGGAGCCTCTTGAGCTTCCTCCACATTAATTGTACCGACACCATACTTTATAATGCCAAATCAATTTAATTAATTAGGCTATTTGAATTTGTTCCAACAAACTAAATAAAAGATATCATAATATATTATCTTGGGCTACTTTTCATTTTAGTGGAATTGGAGAAAAGGCTTTGAAAAGGGAGATCATTGGAGAACTTGGGAGAAAGCTCTCCAATGTAGAACAACAACGAAGAACATTGACCTTGACTTCGACTTTCTTCCTCAGGACATCCTCCAATGTGGGACGTCTTCAATCAACGATCGTCTTCCCCTCCCCAACGACGTCGTCTTCTCCCTCGCGATCTCCGTCAATGAATCAAATGAGGTAAGGGTTTTGTTCTCATGTTCTTCCATTATAGGTTTCTTATGTGGGAATGGGATTAGTGATTGATGACGGTTGTGGGTATTGAAGTTCTTAAATATCTTTCATTCACATTTGTGTTCTTGTTGAGTAGTTTGAAACTGCTCTAATGTGGATGGTGTGGGTCAAACAAAAATGGATCGAACCCTCCACCATTATTCTTGAATGCTGTATCCTTTGCAATGAAAGAAGGATAATTTGGTGACGGCGACCAATGTCGGTGGTCAGCACTGGTGGAACTTGAGAACTACCAAGGAAGGCACGACACCTCACTGCCCCATGGCCTCCACGCCCCACGGTGCTTTGCCGTCCAAGGCACCCCACCGTCCGCGTCCATCGCCGCCCCGCAGCCTCTACTGCTCCACATCGTCCTTGGCTGAGCTACCGCCCGAGCCTCCTCCACCATCTAAGCTGCCGCCACCGTCCATGCCGAACCACAGCCACCGTCCGGGCCGAGCCGCCGCCATAGTCTGAGCCACCACTGCCGTTTGAGTCACCACCGCCGTCCGGGATGAGCCACCACACCTGTCTGGGCCAAGCCTCTGCCTGAGCTACCGCCGCCGGGCCTAGCTTCCGCCAACTTTCGGGCTGAGCCGCCTTCCGAGAAGTCGGCCCCCTTCCGGCCGAGCCGCCCTGACCGAGCCGCCCCACAGTCTCCCGCCCTCGAAGCACCCTCCATGGAATCTCGGCCACCTGCGCCCTCCACGACCCTCTGTGGCTCCTCACAGACTACCAGGACGGACCCAGGGGGCCGGGCTGCCCATCGGGGAGAGCCGGACCCAGTGGGTCAGGCTGGGTCGAGCCGGGTCGGACCGACCGGGTCGGACTGGACCCGGGCCCAATACAACCCATTTACATCTTTTGGCCATTACTTTCGTACCAGATGTTCATTTGACGAACCTTAAATGGAACTGAAAATCATGGAGAGATACGGTCCCTTTGGTGTACCCCAATGGTGTTTTGAATAAATTTGAGGAACAATTGGGTTGGATCGAGAACGAATCCAACTAGGACCTCGGGACTAAAAGATTAATAACTCACAGACTGGGCATCCGAATGACGTGCCATATATTTCATTGAAACCCCTATAACATGGAGTTCCTTTGAGATACTTCTTAATGGGACATAGTGGTAGTTGTAGAATCGATCAGTGGCTTGGGGAGTGTACTCTCCTAGAGACGAGAAAGCCTAGTGCGAAAACCTGGAAGCTGGTTGTGAAAAGAAGAGTGCTTCTAGCCATCCTGTGCGGGTCACATCCTAGATATCCTGTGTGGGTCAGATCCTAGCAATCCTATGTGGGTAATCTCCTAGAGATCCTATGTGGGTCAACTCCAGAAATACTATTTGGGTCATCTCTTAGAGATCATGTGTGGGTCTGCTCCTTGTGATCCTGTGTGGGTCAGCTCTTAGCAATCCTATATGGGTCAGCTCCTAGCGATCATGTGTGGGTTAGCTCTAGTGATCCTTTGTGGGTTAGGTCATAGAGATATTCTATGGGTCATCTCCAGCGACCATGTGTGGGTTAGCTCCTAGCGATCCTATGTGGGTCAACTCCTAGTGATTCTGTGTGGGTCAGTTCCTTATGATTCTATGTGGGTTAGCTCCAGCGATCCAGTGTGGGTCTGCTCCAAGCGATTATGTAAAGGATAGCAGAAGAGCCTCATAATGGAGTAAGATGATTTTGTAGCTACATGTAATCATCTTTACTACTGTACCTAATGATATACCTGGTGTGAGCTGTGTTAGAACCTTTGTGTTCCTTCAGGATTGAGATGGATTACTAGATAACTTAGGTATATGTATGGGAATATACCTAAGTAGGTTTATCTGTTGATTTCATACTTTGTGGTTATCCTTGGTGGATTTTGTGAGACCTTGAGGGTCTTAGGGTCCTACTTAGTATTGTTATACTCACCCATGCATGGGATATTCCCACACCTTGTTGTGTTGGATGCAGACGATGAAAAATGTTGACTGAGGACGAGGGTACCAGGACATGAGGTAGCTCGAAGGTGGACCTAGATGAGGCATACAATAGAGACGAATAATCGAGATCTGTGTATACCCTTCAAGTAGGATCCTTGGTGGGTGATTAGTGGAGCTATTCCAGTTACTTGTACATTTAGATGTTTTGTACTTTCTAGTTGGGCTTGTATTCTGGACTCTTTTTGCTTATTGTACTCACTCTGTTTACTATTTAGTGTACTTGATTTCATATCTTTCCGTGTTCTTGGTTGTGTGTGTTTACAAGTTATAAAATCAATACCTTCCTAGTTTTAGGGAATATGCCTTTCAGTGATAGTCATCAGCCCCTATCTTATGGAAGGCGGGCTTGGGATAGTCATGGCAAGGGCCCCGGGGAATGGGTTGTGATAAATTGGTATCAGAGGAGTCAGTTAAACCCTAGAACATAGGACTCTGATATTTATTTTAGATAAAATTGTGTTAAGTGTAGTGAGTGTGGTTATCAGTTTAGGGAATCTAGTGTTGGTTCGCCAGCCGACGTATCCATACACCAGGACCCTGAATTCTGATTTCTGATTCAGTGCACGAAAGCACAGATTGCGTGTGTGTTTTGAAGAGTTTTCCAAGTGATCTTTTGAGTTAGCTAACCAGTTATATCTTATTGACTGTGGAACACCTGTTTATTTTCACGATTCCTCCATGTAGACAACCAGCTAGGGTACAGAGAGTTGTATGCACTGATAGCCCACCGAGCGACGAGGCCTCGGTGCAAGGCACTCTTCGAGTAGAGGCACCAGCGGAGGAACCAACAGTACCATTTCCCCTTGGGACATCGATGCCACCAGCCCCAGTAGTAGAGAGTGTATGCTTCCTGAGCACGCTGCATGAGTTCCAGCACTAGAGGCTACCTAGGATCAGGGGAGTGACGGACCCACAGACGGTTGAGGATTGGGTGGAGGCAATGGTGAGAGTCTTCCTACTATTAGGGACACCAGCCGATCTCATGGTGATCCTTGCCGCTGACCTTTTATAGGAAGAAATAGACATATGGTGGATCATGGTGCTCTAGGTTCACCATGAGGTGAGTCTTCTCTAGGCCAACTTCTAGATCCTGTTTCAGTCAAATTTTGTTCCAGCGACTCTTCGCGCAGTGTGCATACAAGAGCTTCTTCATCTGTAGTAGGGCAGCATGACTGTATCTCCGTACTCAATGAAGTTCACTAACCTCTCATGCTACTCTATAGATATGGTGTGGGACCCATTCTAGGGGGCTCAGAACTTCAAGAAAGGGCTCAGGCGAGAGATCCGGGCTTTGATGACTTCTCTTAGAATCCCGATGTAGGTGGGGGTGTTAGAGAGATCCCTCATAATGGAGAGTTTACTTGCAGAGAAATATCCAGTAGCGAGATCCACCACTTATCTTCACATAGTAGAGTATTCTGCAGTAGGCAGCTGATAGATGTCATAGTGGTCCAAGAGAACCAGACCTACAGGTGGACAACTGTATGACTCAGGATCAGTTATGCAGGGAAACCGAGGTGGAGCCAGTCATGCCAGGAGCGGGCAGTGTTTCACATGCGGCAGGAAGGGTCACATGGCTTGTTACTATCCGACCCGCGATATGAATTATCAGTAGACGATCAAAGGACCGCCAAGACAAAGACAAAGATTCAACCGAGGAGGTCTACAGAGAGCAGTCAGATGTGGAAGAGGAGTTGGTTGTTCAGTTTGTGGTGGGCGATGTTTCATGAAGTTACCCCCACCACCCCCAGGTGGTCCACCCTGACCATAGGGATCAGGTGGACATGGGTGATCTCATCTGCAGGAAGTTGAAGCCTATGATGACGGCGCTCTGGAGATGTTACAAGATACAATCTATGTCTACTCCCCCTTAGATGCAGTTCTTATAGACACATGTTCCAATCATTATTTTATTTCCACTTCCCTCGTTCGGTTCTCGGAGATTACAAAGGAGTCATTGGATCAATCCTTATTGCTAGAGACTCCTACGGGAGTGGATTCGATGATTACACACTGGTTCCAGCTGTGCGAGCTTACTCTAAGAGGCGAGAGCTTTGGCTATGATCTCCTAGTAGCAACGTCAAGGCCTTAAGAAATCATCTTGGGTATGGATTGGTTATCTATAGTCCATGCTCAGATAGACTATGTTAGGCGAAAACTGTGGTGTGTCCATATGGATGGGACCAGTTTTACCTTCAACGGTGAGAAGGGAGCCCTTACAGCACAGGATGGTCTTACCCGGAGGAGAGTGCATCTGATCACTAATTAGTTGGCTAGCCTTACCCTCAGAGAAGTTGATGTGGAGAGTCCGAGCTATCCTGTAGTGGTGGACCCGTACAGGGATTTCTTCCCATATGATGTTCCAGTTCTACCTCCTCGTAGAGAGGTGGAATTTTATATTGACTTGTACCCCGGGATGACACTGATATCTACACCAGCATGTCAGATGGCCCCCGTGGAGCTTCGTGAGCTGCGGGTACAACTAGAGGACTTTCATGGGAAGGGATTCATTCGGCCTAGTGTATCTCCATGGGCAGCCCTGATTTTGTTCGCCAAGATGGCAGATGGTTGTTTGAGACTTTATGTCGACTATCTGTGCCTGAACCAGCTGACTGTGAAGAACAAGTATCCACTTCCAAGGATTGACGACCTCTTTGATCAGCTAAATGTAGCATGGTGGTTCTCTTAGATAGAACTCAGATCGGGCTATCACCAGCTAAGAGTGTGAGACGAGGATGTGCAGAAGATGACTTTCAGATGTCAGTATGGGCATTACGAGTTCCTGGTTATGCCATTCGGTGTAACCAACACTCGAATAGTGTTCATGGGACTCATGAACATGATCTTTCATCCATACCTTGATTGCTTTGTAGTAGTCTTCATCGAAGACGTTCTGATCTACTCGAATACTAAGGAGGAGCATGCTTATCATTTGCAGGTAGTACTTGACACACTCTGAGAGCACCAGATTTATGGTAAGCTCTTGAAGCTCTAGTTTCGGATCAGAGAGGATCAATTTCTGGGACATGTCAGATCAGCGGCTGGAGTTGTAGTGGATCCAAAAAAATATTGAGCCAGTACTTTCTTTGGATCCACCCAAGAGTGTGACGGAGGTACGGAGTTTCCTAGGTTTGGCCAGACACTACCTGAGGTTTATACCAGATTTATACAGAGTTGCAGCACCTCAATCAGCATTGATGAAGAAGGGGAATGCTTTCGTGTGGTCGGAGAGAAGCCAGCTGAGTTTTCAAGAGCAGAGGTAGAGGCTGACTAGTGCACCCATCTGGATGCTATCAGAGGAGGGCGTAGGGTACGTAGTCTACTATGACGCATCGGGGAATAGACATGGATGTGTCCTGATTCAGGATCAAGTAGTGATCACATCTGTTTATCGATAGCTAAGACAACATGAGCAGAACTATGATACCCATGATCTGGAGTTAGTAGCAGTGGTCTTCATCATGAAGATGTGATCACACTATCTGATGGACGAATTCTTTACATTGTACTCTGATCACGAAAGTCTTAGGTATATATTATCTCAGAAGGACTTGAACCTAGTACAACAACGTTGGATTGTGTTCCTCTAGGACTATGAATTCGATATAGTCTATACTTATAGAAAGGGGAATGTTGTAGTAGATGCACTCAGTAGGAGGACCGGTATACAACTGCTAGGCGAGGTGACATAGCAGTTAGCCCCTTTGCAAATATCATTTGGGGATCGGGATGGGGCATCTTTCCTTCAGTTTCTTACAGTCAGTCCCCAACTTCTTCAGTGAGTCAGGGAGGTGCAGCATGGGGATGCTAACTGCGAGGCTTGATGTGCTCAGATATCCACATGGCAGGCACCTGACAGATTTTTTGAATGTGGGGAGCACATCATTCACATAAGAGGATGTACCATGGTACCAATGTCACTTCGTGAGGAAGTGTTGAGGGAGTTCCACACATCCCATCTAGCGGTACAACCAAGAGTGGCGAAGATATACCAGGATCTCCAATGATAGCACTGGTGGCCAAGAATGAAGAAAGTAGTAGTGGAGTTTGTTTCTCTGTGCCTCACTTGCCAGCAAGTGAAGGCAGATCATCAGGTACCAGCAGGCTTGGTTTTTTCCTTTAGAGGTCTTAGAGTGGAAGTGGGATGGGATATCCATGGAATTCATGATAGGAATTCCACGTACATCGATGGGACATGACAAAATTTGGGTGATCATCGACCGACTCACCAAGTTGAGCCACTTCCTACCGATCAGAGAGTAGGGTTTAGTAGAGAGATTGGGATGCCTCTATGTGAAAGATATTGTGTGTCTACATGGAGTAAACTCAATGATTGTTTTCGATCGTGATATACTTTTTACATCCCGTCCATGGTAGGGGTTGCAGGAGGCTTTCGAGAAGCAACTTATTTTGAGCACGACCTTCCATCCTCAGACGGATGGTCAAACATAGCGGACCATTCAGACCCTTGAGGACATGTTGCATGCTTGTGTCCTTGACTTCGTTCGTAGTTGGGGGGGATCAATTTCCTTTGGTGGAGTTTACATACAACAAAAACTATCACTCTACCATTGGGATGTCACCTTTTGAGGCATTGTATGGGTGACCTTGCAGATCAACTTTGTGTTGGATAGTCCCAGCTGTGTCAACACTAGTGGGACCAGAGATGGTACGGGCTACCACGGAGAAGGTGCAGATCATCCAAGAGAGGGTGAAGACTGCACAGATTAGGAAGAAGTCGTATGATGATAAGATACAAATATCTCTAGAGTTCGAGGATAGAGACCACGTCTTTTTATAGGTCTCACCTGGACGTGGTTTGCAGAGACTTGGCTGAGGTGGAAAGTTATCTCTGAGATTCATTGGATCTTTTTCGGTCCTCAGAAGATTTGGTGAGGTGACATAACTCTTAGCTCTTCCACCACAGTTGCACTGGGTGTATGACTTCTTCCATGTATCCTAGCTGAGGAGATACATGCATGAACCCTCCCACATCAGCGACCACAGAGTGCCAGACGTTGACGATGGGGTGATTTTAAAGAGGTTCTAGTAGAAATTTAGGATCGACAGGAGTGAGTCCTTCTGGGATGGTCGATACCTCTGGTGCGTGTTCGCTAGTGGCATGAAAACCTCTAGGAGAGAACATGGTAGTGGGAGGCTTAGATTTGTGCTCAGTAACCCCACTTGTTTTCCTAGTTTGAGTTATGGATTTTGAGGAAACAAATCCTTGAGGTGGGGAGAATGTAAACACCTGAAATTTCCTTGTATTTTTTTAATATAGGGGATTTTTACAAGTCCGTGAAAATTGAAAGTGCGTGATTCTGTGGCCCGGATTGCCCATAATGAATTTCTGAAGTTTTTTTTGGGTACGTTCAGTAAACATGTGAGCAAGTTTTTGTAACATTTAAATCGGTGCTCAAAATTGAAATCTATGGTCACCGTTGAACTCACAACACCAATATTCTCTTAAGAATACTTTCACATCGACAGTAGTTGGTCAAGGGTGAATGTTAATTTTTGGGTTTTCTGTGAAAACAAGAAAATAAAATAAAGTGTGTAACATTTTATTTTATTTTGTTTTAAAACTCCCATGTGGAAGTTTCACAGGTGGGGACCACCTGAATTAACCTCCCATGAGAGGTTATAGTGGTGGGGATCACCCAAGACTAACCTCCCATGAGAGGATATGGTGTTGGGGACCACATGAGGCCTAAAACTCTTGAACAACCCACTTAATGGGGGAGAAACATCTCAACTCCATCTTTAATGTGGAGGATCCTATTGATCATCCCCCACATTAAATGTTCCAATTCCATACATTATTATGCCAAATAAATTTAATTAATTAGGCTATCTAGAATTTTTTCCAACAAACTAAATAATAGATATCATAATCTATTATTTTGGGATACCTTTTCATTTTGGAGGAATTAGGGAAAAGTCTTGGAAAAGGGAGAGCCTTAGAGAACTTGAGAGAAAGCTCTCCAACGAAGAACACCAATGAAGAACGCTGACCTTTGACTTCAACTTTCTTCCTCGGAACATCCTCCAACGTGGGATGTCTTCAATTGAAGACCATCTTTCCCTCCCCAACGATGTCGTCTTCTCCATCATGAACTCCGTAGAAGAATCAAACGAGGTAAGGGTTTTGTTCGCATATTCTCCCCTTCTATGTTTCTTTTTCGAGAATATGATTATTGATTGACGAAGGTTGTGGGGATTGAAGTTATTAAATATCTTCCATACACATTCTTTTTCTTGTTGAGCTGCTTGCTAGGGCTCTAACGCAGATGGTGCTGTCCAAACAAACATGGACCCAAACCTCCGCCATTCTTCTTGAATGGGGTATCCTTCGCGATGGAAGAAGGCTACTTTGGTGACGCTGGCCGATGCCAGTGGTCGACACCAGTGGAACAAGAGAACCGCCGATGAAGGCACGGTGGCCCGCCGCCCTGCGGCCTCCATGCCCCATGGCACTCTGCCTTCCAGGGAGCTCTGCCATCTGAGACCATCGCCTCCCCATGGCATCCACCACTCTACGCCGTTCGCAGCCAAGCGGAATCGAGCCACTGACTGAGCCGCCACCACCGGTCCGAGCCGTCGTCTGAGCGACCACCACCGTCCGAGCCGCCGTCACTGTCTGAGCCGCCACCCCCATCCAAGCCAAGCCGCTTCCGCCTTTCGAGTCGTCACCACTGTCCGAGCCGCCATCGTCATCCGGGACGAGCCACCATAGTCGTCCGGTATGAGCTGCAGCCTGAGCCGCCACCGCCGGGCCGAGCCGCCGTCCCACCTGTCGCTTCCATCCTAGCCGAGCCGACGCCCGATCCATCGCTGCCCTTCTGGATGAACCGCCCCTACCAAGATGCCATGTGGTCTAATTCCCTTGCGGCACCCTCTATGGCCTCAAGGAAAACCGTGGCCTCACGGCCTAACGCGACCCTCCACGACCCCTCACGGCCTTCTGGGCCACACAACATTCCGGCTGAACCCAACGGGCCTGGCTGCCCAGCGGGCCAAGCTGGACCAAGCGGGTCAGGCCGGGTCGACCCGAATCAGGTCGTCACAGGATGGGTCAGGCAGGGTCAGTCTGACGGAGTCGGACCAGACCCAGGCCCAGTATAACCCATTTACATTTTTGAGGCCATAACTTCGGAACCAGACATCCGTTTAACAAACCGTCAATAGCGCTGGGAATCTTGGATCGATATGGTCCCATTGGTATACCACACTAGAGTTTTGGATAAAGTTGGTGAATAGTAGGGTTGGATCGAGCACGTATCCAACCAGGCCATAGAGACTAAAACACTAATAACTCATAGACCTGGCATCTGAATGATGCACCGTCTGTTGCATTGAGACCCTTATAACGTGGTGGTCCTTTGAGATACTTCTTCATATTACATAGTTTAATTTGAAGAATCAAATAGTGGCTTGTGGAATAGACTCTCCCAGAGATGAAAAATCCTAGTGCGGAAACCCAGTAGCTGGCTGTGACGAGAAGAGTGCTTCTAGATATCTTGTGCGGGTCAGCTCCTTGCTATCCTATATGGGTCAGCTCCTAGTGATCCTGTGTGGGTCCGCTCCTAGAGATCCTGTGTGGGTCAGATCCAGTGACCCTATGTGGGTTATCTACTTGCGATCCAATGTTTTTCAGCTCCTAGCGATCCTGTGTGGGTCAGCTCATAGTGATCCTGTGTGGGTTATCTCCTAGAGATACTATGTGGGTCAACTCCAGTGATCCTCTGGGGGTCATCTCCCAGCGATCCTATGTGGGTGAGCTCCATCGATCCTGTGTGGGTAATCTCCTAGTGATCCTGTGTGGGTTAGCTCCTAGTGATCGTGTGTGGGTCAGCTCCTATAAAACCTGTGTGGGTCAGCTCCAGCTATCTTGTGTGGGTAAGATCCTAGAGATTCTGTACAGGTCAGCAGTATAGCCTCTTAATGGAGTAAGATGATTTAGTAGTTACATATAATATTCAATACTACTGTACCTAATGATATACCTGGTGTGAGTTGAGTCAGAACCATTGTGTTCCTTCATGATTGAGATGTATTACTTGATAACTTAGGTATATGTTTGGCATATACCTTAGTAGGGTTATCAATTGACTTCATACATTGTGGTTTATCCTTGGTAGATTTTGTGAAACCTTGAGAGACTCAGGGTCCTACTGAGTATCATTATACTCACCCCTACACGGGCTATTCCCTCACCTTGTTGTGTTGGATGTTGATGACAGACAACACCGACTGAGGACGAGGGTACAAGGACTGGAGGTAACTAGAAGGTGGACCTAGACGAGGTGTACCACAGAGACGACCGATCGAGAGCTGTACCTACCCTTCTGGTTGGATCCATGGTGGGTGATCACAGGAGCTGTTTCAGTAACTTCTACTTTTAGTTGTCTTGTACTTTCCAATTTTCCTTGTGCTTTCCATTAGTGCTTGTATTCTTGCCCCTTTTTACTTATTATACTCACTCTGTTTACTATTGAGTTTACTTGAGGTCTAATCTTGCTGTGTGCTTGGTTGTGTTTGTTTACAATTTATAAAGGCAATGCCTTTATAGTTTTAGGGAATGCGCCTTCGGTGCTAGTCGCCCACCCCTAGCCCATGGAAGGCGGGCTTGGGGTAGTCACGACACGGGCCCTGGGGTAGGGGTCGTGACAAAAACTAATTTTTTTTATGTTTTTTTATGAATTATAAAATGTTTATAAATCATAAAAAATAAAAATTTTGTAATATTTAAATTTATAAAGAGTATAAACTAATAAATTATAAATTATTGATAATTAATTTCATAAATGATTAGGAAACAATTCCTTATAAAATATTCTGAATATTAAATATTAATATTTAAAATTCATTGTACCAAATTATGTGGAATGCCTTATGATTAAGAAATGAAAATTCTTAAATAGAAATTATAAAGTATAAAATATAAATGGTTATAAATCATTAAATAATGCCAAAATATTTATTTTTTATATTTTAATTATGAAACTTTCAAAATTATTGTAATTATTTTGAATAGTCCATTTTAAAGGATCCATATTTAAGATATTTTTAAAATTAAATTAATTTTATTATTAATTGATTCATAAAAGGATAAAATAAAATGTAATATGTGATATTTTTATTATATAGAAATGATTATATAATATAAGATTATAATTTTTTTATTTCATAATAATATCGTAAATTTAAATTTAAAAGGCCATATAATAATGAATAAAAAATATTTCACATTATATTGAGTATAAAAGAGTTTATATTAAAAATTATAGAATGTTCAAAATGATAGATAATTTGTTAAAGGGTATATAGTTTGATTTTATTTATGAATTATTCATAAATGGAAATCTCATGTTTAAATAATTAAATTTTTGATTTATTTAAAGGTCTTTACATACTTTATTCAAAGTTATAATTATTTTATATTTTTAATGTGTATCATTTAATTTAAATTTTAAAATATTTCTAAGAGGTAATCATAAATACAACTAAATAATTTCATGCTTGGTATGATAAGAGTGTTTAGTTTCTATTTACCTTGAATTCATTTTTTATTTTAGTTATTATCTTTTACTAATTTATTTAACATAGTTTTTCCACATTAGGTTTTAGAATTATTATGAAATAACTTCTATCTTGACTAATGTCTCTCTAGGTAGTGGAACATTAGGTTATGATACCCACTGACTTGGATGCTTATGACATATTCAACAAATATGAGGGAATGGATAATTGTCACTTTGGTCTTAAAAATGTGGGTATTATCAATCTCATATAATTCTAAACATTTACATGAAATATTCATGTAACTTATGCTATTGATGAATTCACATATATATAAATATGTTTGGATGTTATATTTTTGTAAGTAGTACAAACTTGTGGGTCATGTAAAGAGTTAAAAAAGAATATGGTTTGAATATATTGATTTTTTGGAAGGAATATGATTCCAAAACTAAAATCATTATAAGTATTCATACATAAGGGAAAAAACAAGTGATAATACAGTGAGATTAATTCCCTTCAGACAATAATTCTGATATTCCTTCCAAAGTGGAACTTATCAAGACATATATCATCAAACTAGATTGTTTAATTCGAACGTGCGGTGCCCTTGAAGTATGTTATGTATGGAAAGAAATTAAATAAAGTCCTTGGATTATCTAACTGTTTAGTTTCCTTCCAAAGTGGGGTGCCCCAACATTATCTTATATTAACTTGTTTTTATCATCTGTTTTAGGTCACACTAATTAGAAAACCCCTAGGGTTGTAATTATAGAGTAATAAATATTAGAATTATCCACATGATTGATTCGGAAAAATATTTTTGCACTTAATTATCTAATAATCCCAATTTTTATGTTTGGGATAAATCCATACCTATGTAACAAAGGTGATGAGTTTCATGCCAATGCAAGGTCATTACATAGCGAAATGCAGATCCTAGATCATAAATAGATTTAATGAATTTATAATGGGTCTTCATTTTAGTGGTATCTCATTAAATAAAAGTAATTATAAAATGGTAATAAAACATGATAACGATTTAATAATATCTGAAGTTTTATCTAATTACATCTATATAGTTTAATTAAACATTGGGATTAATCCTTGAAAGGAGAAGCTTAACGTAAGAGAATACCAAAACTAGAAGCTTATGAAACGTTTTTAAAGAATAGTATATAGTTATATTAATAACTTCATCATTAACTATTAATTTTAAATGTTCAATAAGCGAGTCTAGATGCTTATGATAAAAAAAGAATGATTTAATATTTCAAAGGAAAAAGATGCTTAAATGTCCTAAGGAACTTTAGTATCCACATATATAGTTAATATAACATAGTTTACCAATGGATTTTCTAGGATATATGTAGAGACCCAAAGCTTAACGTACAAGGATATTACATTAATTTTGCGGAATACTTATTACATAACAAAAACACACACACAAGGACTATAATAGTTTAGTGTCTTTGGAAACTCGGAATATAATCTTCTAATCGTGGTGAAAGATCTTCAAAATCTCCCATAAAGATCTTCCTTTTTATTACCTAAAACCTTTCTTTATATACTATGGAAAAGAAAACATAAAAGGGTGAGCTCAAATGCTCAGTAAGGGTAAACAAAAGAAATATCAATCACATCATATACATAAGCACATAAATTTTGGAAATCTTAACCAGCCAAAGAGATCATAATTTCATAACATGGGATAAATCATGGCAGTGAAATGTAGTCACAATAATCATAACTTAAAACATGAAACTTGTGGCATACACACATAATCATAGAGAATCATATCTTATTAGTCAACACTCATTGCCAAGACAATCTTAGTGGACAAAGTCCCTTTCTGAACTGAGTCACCCTCGTTTCAGTCCTGTTTCACTGAACCGGTATAACCTACCATTCCATCCATGTCTATCTCATGAGATATAAAATCTTTACCCAATGCATTGGAGGGAGATATAGGTATCACCTATCTCATAATGATACCATTCTTATGTGTGCCACAAAATCATAAACCATACATCGTAGCATAACCCATGTAATAAAAATGGGATTCTTAAACAACGTGACATCATAAAACAATTCATATAAGATAAAGGAATTCATAAAAATATTTCCATCACAACATAATCAAATACATGTAATAATAGGGATAGAAATATAACCCTTTATTATCTTATATGGAAAATAATTTTGATAAAACACTTGGACTCCATTCTCGAGAAAAATATCCTTTCTACTTCAAAAACGTTTTCCTTTCTTAACATGTCTTAAAATTTTAAACTAAAAGAAGTTGATTAAAAATAAACTTGAAAACTTGTAAAGGAATCTTCATGGAAATAATGTTTTAAAAATCAATTCATGCCGTATAAGTTAAAAAAAAATTCTTCATACTTTTATCGAAAAAGTCAAAAAGTACCTCGTACGAAAATCGACAAAAGATTCCTTTGATATCTTTTACTAAAAACTCACCGAAGGGTAAAATTGGATTCAAAAAATTGTAGGTGGATGGAAATAATATTACATATTGATGAAACATGGATGTGAATGATAAAATACACCCCAGTAAATACTTACAATCTCGGATAAAAATGAGATTGTGATATTTCCCTTACCTTAGGTCCGATTTTTTTCGTAAGTGTCCGAACCTCCTGTATAATGATTTAAATAATGTCATTGAATTATTAAAGAATCATATTCATTGTTATTATATCATATATGGTTCACTTATGACTTCATATTACCCGTTCTTTTGTAAATTCATGTTAAAGTAGCGTTTTGGGTAAAATCGTCTCATTTGTCGTTCGTGTTTTAACTTGTAATTATTCATATGATTACATAGATCAATATTAATTAATTATATAATATAAAAAATGATTTAAATATAATATATATTCAGAATATACATATATATAATGGATCGATAAATGGAAAGAAATACACCGTTCATGGAGACGGTAGGCCGTACGTACTCATGAACGCTGTTTTCGTTTCCTTATTGAATTGAGTGGAATTAAGTAGATGACATACATATATATACAAATAAATCCAGTAGCTTTATAATGTCATATATTTCATTATTATTTCTTATATATACTTTATAATCATTCTTAAATGGTTAACATGGATAATGAATCTCATCGCGTCGTGGAGACGGTAGTCCGTACGTACGCACGAGCGATGATATCATTTCCATAATTATTGAATTGAATTGTAGTGGATGATACAATATATAAGAATCCTTATGACGTTATAATAACTATGTATAGTTATTCTTTACACCATAATACCCATCCATGTAAGGTGTTGGTGGAAAAACAGATTACACCATGGCGTGGAGACGGTATTCCGTACGTACGCACGCGCGGTGATTTTGTTTTCCGTAGGATGGATAGATGGTGAAATAGGGTTGTTTCATACTTATAATAACATATCAGTATATTAGTGATACTGATGTTATTACTTCCTAATTAAACAACCTAAGAAGAAGAAGTGGAAGAAGAAATAAAGTTGAAAGAATCAGTAACAGAAATTACCTCTTCTTTGAAGCACCTCTTTGAGACCTCCTCTTAGGGCACTAAAATTGGTTTTTGAGGAAGAACAGAAACTCTATAATGTTTCTAGGGAAGTGGAGAGGAGAATTTGGCAGGGGTTGGCCGAGCTTGAATGCTCAATGTTGTGTGAGAAAGAGAGGGAGGAGGTGCCCTTTTATAAGGGAGGAGAGGGGCACCTTTGGAATTCTTAAAAATATTAATTTATAATAAATCTAACCCCACTTAAAAACCTCCAAAAATGTCTCACATTCGAAGATTAGATGAGTTAGGGTTGTAATCCCATCATCCAATCAAATTTAGACATGTTTGGATCTTATTTTAAACCTTATCATTTTGACTTATCCTTATTTAATCTATTTAAGTTTATTTGTGGTAATAAAATTATAAATTTTAAATTATAACAAATAATTACTTATTTGTTGTGAATTTTCCATAATTGTTTAATTTATAAAATTATAGACCATATAAATTTAAATTTATAATTTTTAAATATTTTTGTGATTTTTAAACAATTTTATAATATGTTATTTTTATAAAATAACAATAGTGTCAATTTTGACACTATTCATTTATTTGAATTTAAATAAATATATACAGAAGATATGTTCGAACTAAAAGCTTTAATATATTAATAAAAGGTCATATGTATCTATAAAATTAGTGTATCACATTAGATAGTTCATATAATATTTATTTTATTAATTTTAAAACCGTTTATTTGGTTTATCTCTTAATAAAATAATTACTACATCAATTTTGTATAAGTATTTAATATACTTATTTGTTGCATAAAATTTTAAAATAAAATCCTACGATGAATATAAATATATTACCTTTCACAATAATACTTTTACTCGAATTTATCATCTAAAAATCACAATATTTGAATTTTTATATTTATTAAATTATGAAGGTGAAAACTTTGGCATCATTTAAAATAAAATAATATAAGTGTAATAATTGCTTGTATAAGACTCCAAATGGTAAAATATTCGACCATTGGATTATTATAGTATAACTTTACATGACCAATAAGTTTTGGTCAGGATTTTGTGCCTTTTATGGTCACTATTAGTTTAATAAAAACAATATTCTTAATTTTTCACTAGATAAATAATTTATGCACCACTATTGTGTCACAATTAATGATAATTATTTAATCTAAAAAAATTCTAGATAAATTTTCATGATGTAGATAATTTTGTTAGATTTCTGGATACTATTCATGTTCGATGTTTTATGATGTTTATCACTAAGGTAAAATTATTATACTTATAAGATTTAAGAAAGTGACATGTTGTCACTTTCTTTGGTTTTAATAATAATTAAATTATTTTCAGGGTCAAAAGTGCATAAAATGAATCTAATCTTACCCTTATTTGATATGGGTTTACTTTTAGCCATCAAATAGAATTTTGGCATGTGTTAGGGTAATTTTATAATATTATATTTACCCTTAATTACCAGATTTACCTTTAACTATGGTAAATAAAATTTACCGTAGTTACTATTCATAATTACCAAAAATAAAAAGTAGCCTATTAACATAATTTGGACCCACTGATTCCAAATATGGAATCCATTTTTTAAAATTCAATACACAGAAGTTGCAGAAATTAAATTAAAATTAATCCCGTTGTCGAATAAAAACGGGTTTTTGTTTAAAACATTGCAAAAGATTGAATTGATTTAACCTACGAATTCAAGGTAAAATCAATGATAATGACATTCATTATATTAAATGGTAAAAATATATTCTATTTATACTTTAAAACCATTCAATATTATAATTTAACCACATAATATATTATGATGAAAAAAATTGTTTTTAATTAAAATATAGCGTTTTCTACTATTCATTAAAATATGAAAGTTATCGGAAAAATATCAAAATATTATCTAATGTAAATTTTTATATCCTGATTCAAAAGAAGAATTTTATTTTGTCAAATTGAACATATAAACATGTAAAAAACTAGATTTAAAGTGGGCGTGCCATCAAAAGGCGGCAAAACTGCATTTTTTGAAAAATACTTATTTTACCCGAAAAATTTATTTTGTTCTTATACGATGTTCTAGAAAATGTGTAAGATGAATAATAATGTTATAAAATTCAAAATTTAGTTAATACTATTCATAACGGCTAGTTCATGACAATATTATAATAATATATCGTTTATTAAAACTCGGTATTGCGTACAACACACGCTATTGAGGAAGGTCGCGATTACGTGTAATGCAAGCCAAGTCAGGGTTGCGGGTTGTGAAAGAATCCTTTGTTGTTTCATATAACATAATCCAACCACATTTCATTTATACATTGAATATATATATATATATATATATATACTCAATGTTGCGTATAATAACTATTATCAAAATTGTGTGTAACACGATCCAAGAATAGTGTTGCGTATACTGCAAGATAATACGGTGTAGCGTATAGCGCAAGGTAATCTTGGTGTAGAATACAACACAAGACATTAATGAAATTAAAAGAATATTTTTCATAAAATCTCGGGGTGTTACATTCTACCCCCTTAAAATGAATTTCGCCCTCAAAATTCGTCGGGGTTATAAATGGTTTACTACTCAAAAGTTTGTTTAATAGAAACCCACATCATAAAAAGGAATACCAAAACATGGCTTTAAAAACTAAAGTATGAAATGTAACAGTTAACCAAATTAACTCATCAATGGGTTTCCACATAGGAGAACATAGGTGAAAATATGGATATGGAAGAAAAATCTAACCATCAAGTTCTGATGGAGAGTGGCAGAGAACATGGCTATGAAAAAGCCAACAATCACAAAGCTATTGATTTGTGATGATCTAGGGTACCATCTGATTCATCAGATATAAGATCACTAGGACAACATTTTTGGTTTTCAATATCATTTCCCTAAAGTTGAAAATTTTGAATTAGAAGAAATACTTACTTGATTTTGGTACAATCTCACTGTTGTTCGTGAATTGAACAATTTCCACTTCATCCCTTAAAGAAATGAAGTTGAATTTGTTATTTGTGATGTGTTAGCAGATCATGTGATAGAATGATGGGTCATTCCATCTCTTTCATACAAAATGTTAGAAAAAGTTATAAGTCAATCGTATGGTTAGATTAATCGTATATGGTTCCAAAAATGAACTTATACTTCATATATCATACCGCTTAATAAAATAAAACTAGTTTATACTGACCAGGGACTTCCTATAGGCCAGTGGTAGGCGATAAAGGCCAGTCGCATTTCGGTTGTGGGTTCGATTCCCACAGCCTTGTCCGACGCGATGGGCTGTCGCCCGTCCTGCAGGTTGTCCTTTTTCTAAAACTATATTACTATAACATCCCATCAATAATATTGAAAAACAAACAATACTAACTTATGTACAACATAATCCATTCCAATCTTTAGGCTTATCCATAATACTGTAGTCCACTCTCAGAGATTTAATACCATCATTTATCCCCATATATCATAAGATATATCTTGTTAGTCACATTCCAAACATTAAAAGGCCTTAATCATGTACTCTCTTGAATACCCATTGAACCTTATTGAAAACATGAGTGCTATTAAAAGTTAACTCTTTCCACATACCAAAATCCTCAAAATTCTATATACTCAAATCATGATATAACCTTCTCCTTATATCAGTCATGATCTCATGAATACTATCAAACATTTAATTTTCCCCTTATCCCTTCATTATGCGCATATTATCTACATTCCAAAAATATCTGAATAACCTTTCATGGATACTGGTAACATTAATCATACACTTTCAAAACTCAAGGAATGGAAACCGTGTAACAATCTTTAGATGTGTCTTTATTCCATAGTACCATGAGATTACATATACAACATTACACATGATAAACATGAAATCATTCCACTACATTCTTAAACCATTGATCGAGCTTCAACAATTCTTTCATCTCAAATATCATTTGTAGTCTCTTCATCATCATCAACATAAATACTACCATACGACCATACTGATTCTCTTCATGAGACTTTACCTTAGGGCATTGGTTTGCATAATTCCCGTACATTCCACATTTAAAACATTTAACCATTGTTGATGTCGTAGCAATACCATTATCCTCATCCCTGGTGTTAACTGAACCTTTTCCTTTGTACTTACTGGCTTTGTGTCCTTCTTTTCCACACCCAAAGCATCTTCCAGTTCCTTTGAAACATTCTCCTTGATGCCTCTTCCCACATGATTTACATAGGGGAAATTGAACTTTCCTTCCTCTATGATCATTATGAAACTCCATCTTTCTCTTATTAGCCGAGTCAGGAAACTTACCCAATTTTACTTTATTGATCATATTATGAGATTGCTGATTCGGCATAATAATTATGTTTGGACTTCCAAATCCTATATCATTTGATTTCTCATGAAGAATATCATTCCATTTTCCATCATATCCTCCATTATCGTGAATCATCTTGTTTCCATCCATTTTCTAAAACCCAAAAAGAATAGTGTGAGATGAAAAAATCATGCAAGAGAAAACAACATAATAAAAGAGGGAGTAACCTTAATATATAACATCTTAGGTTAAATTATAATATCATTAGCGCAATTCTAGGACTATAACCTATACGTATACTTAACCTTAGAGACATTCCTAGACATACCTTAGCAATATCTCTAGGGATCTCACTAACGTTTTCGCATCCTAGTTTCCAAAGGTTGACTAAACCTTTCCTCTGATACCAACTGTAGAGACCCAAAGCTTAACGTACAAGGATATTACATTATTTTTGTGGAATACTTATTACATAACAAAAAAACACACACAAGGACCGTAATAGTTTAGTGTCTTTGGAAACTCGGAATATAATCTTCTAATCGTGGTGAAAGATCTTCAAAATCTCCCATAAAGATCTTCCTTTTTTTACCTAAAATCTTTCTTTATATCCTAGGGAAAAGAAAACATAAAAGGGTGAGCTCAAATGCTCAGTAAGGGTAAACAAAAGAAATATCAATCACATCATATACATAAGCACATAAATTTTGGAAATCTTAACCTGCAAAAGAGATCATAATTTCATAACATGGGATAAATCATGGTAGTGAAATGTAGTCACAATAATCATAACATAAAACATGAAACATTGTGGCATACACACATAATCATAGAGAATCATATCTTATTAGTCAACACTCATTGCCAAGACTATCTTAGTGGACAAAGTCCCTTTCTGAACCGAGTCACCCTCGTTTCAGTCCTGTTTCACTGAACCGGTATAACCTACCATTCCAGCCATGTCTATCTCATGAGATATAAAATATTTACCCAATGCATTGGAGGGAGATATAGGTCCCACCCATCTCATAATGATACCATTCTTATGTGTGCCACAAAATTATAAACCATACATCATAGCATAACCCAGGTAATAAAAATGGGATTCTTAAACAACGCGACATCATAAAACAATTCATATAAGATAAAGGAATTCATAAAAATATTTCCATCACAACGTAATCAAATCCATGTAATAATAGGGATATAAATAGAAACCTTTATTATCTTAGATGGATAATAATTTTGATAAAACACTTGAACTCCATTCTTGAGAAAAATATACTTTCTACTTCAAAAACGTTTTCCTTTCTTAACATGTCTTACAATTTTAAACTAAAAGAAGTTGATTAAAAATAAACTTGAAAACTTGTAATGGAAGCTTCTTGGAAATAATGTTTTAAAAATTCATTCATGCCGTATAAGTTAAAAAAAACATTCTTCGTACTTTTGTCGAAAAAGTCAAAAAGTACCTCATACGAAAATCGACAAAAGATTCCTTTCATATCTTTTACTAAAAACTCACCGAAGGGTAAAATTGGATTTAAACTATTGTAGGTGGATGGAAATAAAATTACATATTGAGGAAACATGGATGTGAATGATAAAATACACCCTAGTAAATACTTACAATCTCGGATAAAAATGAGATTGTGATATTTCCCTTACCTTATGTCTGATTTGCTTCGTAAGTGTCCGGACCTCCTGTATAATGATTTAAATAATGCCATTGACTTATTACAGAATAATATTCATTTTTATTATATCATATATGGTTCACTTATGACTTTATATTACCTGTTCTTTTGTAAATTCATGTTAAAGTAGCGTTTTGGGTAAAATCGTCTCATTTGTCGTTCGTGTTTTAACTTGTAATTATTCATATGATTACTTAGATCATTATTATTTAATTAAAGAATATAAAACATGATTTATATATAATATCTATTCAGAATATACATATATATAATGGATCGATAAATAGAAAGAAATACACCGTTCATGGAGACGGTAGGCCGTACGTACGCATGAACGCTATTTTCGTTTCCTTATTGAATTGAGTGGAATTAAGTAGATGACATACATATATATACAAATAAATCCAGTAGCTTTATAATTCCATATATTTCATTATTATTGCTTATATATACTTTATAATCATTCTTAAATGGTTAACATGGAGAATGAATCTCATCGCGTCGTGGAGACGGTAGTCCGTACGTATGCACGAGCGATGATATCATTTCCATAATTATTGAATTGAATTGGAGTGGATGATACAATATATAAGAATAATTATGATGTTATAATAACTATTTATAGTTATTCATTACACCATAATACCCATCCATGTAAGGTGTTGGTGGAAAAACAGATTACACCACGGCGTGGAGACGGTATTCCGTACGTACGCACGCGCGGTGATTTTGTATTTCATAGTATGGATATATGGTTAAATAGGGTTGTTTCATACTTATAATAACAGATCCTTATATGAGTGATACTTATGTTATTACTTCATAATGAAAAAACCTAAGAAGAATAAGTGGAAGAAGAAATAAAGTTGAAAGAATCGGTAACGGAAATTACCTCTTCTTTGAAGCACCTTTTTGAGACCTCCTCTTAGGGCACTAAAATTGGTATTTGAGGAAGACCAGAACCTCTAGGATGTTGCTAGGGAAGTGTAGAGGAGAATTTGGCAGGGGTTGTCCGAGATTGAAGGCTCAATGTTGTGTGAGGAAGAGAGGGAGGAGGTGCCCTTTTATAAGGGAGGAGAGGGGTACCTTTGGAATTCTTAAAAATATTAATTTATAATAAATCTAACCCCACTTAAAAACCTCCAAAAATGACTCATATTCGAAGATTATATGATATAGGGTTGTAATCTCACCAACCAATCAAATTTAGACATGTTTGGATCTTATTTTAAACTTATCATTTTGGTTTATCCTTATTTAATCTATTTAGGTTTATTTGTGGTAATAAAATTCTAAATTTTAAATTATAAAATATAATTACTTATTTGTTGTGAATTTTCCATAATTGTTTAATTAATAACATTATATACCATATAAATTTAAATTTATAATTTTTAAATATTGTTGTGATTTTTAAACAATTTTATAATATGTTATTTTTATAAAATAAAAATAGTGTCAATTCTGACACTATTCATTTATTTGAATTTAAATAAAATATATACAGAAGCTATGTTCAAACTAAAAGATTAAATATATTAATAAAAGGTCATACGTATCTATAAAATTAGTTTATCACATTAAATAGTTCATATAATATTTATTTTATTATTTGTAAAACCATTTATTTGGTTTATCTCTTAATAAAATAATTACTACATCATTTTTGTATAATTATTTAATATACTTATTTTTTGCATAAAAATTTCAAAAAAAATCCTATGATGAAGATAAATATATTACCTTTCACAATAATACTTTTACTCGAATTTATAATCTTAAAATCACAATATTTAAATTGTTATATTTATTAAATTATGAAGGTGACAACTTTGGCATCATTTAAAATAAAATAATATAAGTGTCATAATTGCTTGTATAAGACTCCAAATGGTCAAATATTCGTCCATTGGATGATTATAGTTTAAATTTACATGACCAATAAGTTTTGGTCAGGGTTTTGAGCCTTTTATGGTCACTATTATTTTAATAAAAACTATATTCTTAATTTTTCACTAGATAAATAATTTATGCATCACTATTGTGTCACAATTAATGATAATTATTTAATCTCAAAAAATTCTAGATAAATTCTCATGATGTATATAATTTTGTTAGATTTCTGGAGACTATTCATGTTCGATGTTTTATGATGTTTATCACTAAGTTAAAATTATTATACTTATAAGATTTAAGAAAGTGACATGTTGTCACTTTCATTGGTTTTAATAATAATTAAATTATTTTCATGGTCAAAAGTACATAAAATGAATCTAATCCGACCGATAGTTGGTGTGGGTTTTCTTTTAGCCATCAAATAGAATTTTGGAATGTGTTAGGGTAATTTTATAATATTATATTTACCCTTAATTACCCGATTTACCTTTAACTATGGTAAATAAAATTTACCGTAGTTACTATTCATAATTCCCAAAAATAAAAAGTATCCTATTAACATAATTTGGACCCATTGATTCCAAATATGGAATCCATTTTTTAAAATTCAATACACAGAATTTGAAGAAATTAAATTAAAATTAATCCCGTTGTCGAATAAAAACGGGTTTTTGTTTAAAACATTACAAAAGATTGAATTGATTTAACCTACGAATTCGAGGTAAAATCAATGCTAATGACATTAATTATATTAAATGGTAAAAATATATTCTATTTATACATTAAAACCATTCAATATTATAATTTAACCACATAAGATATTACGATGAAAAAAGCTGTTTTTAATTAAAATATAGCGTGTTTTTACTATTCATTAAAATATGAAAGTTATCGGAAAAATATCAAAACATTATCTAATGTAAATTTTTATATCCTGATTCAAAAAAAGAATTTTATTTTGTCTAATTTAACATATAAACATGTCAAAAACTAGATTTAAAGTGGGTGTGCCATCAAAAGGTGGCAAAACTGCATTTTTTGAAAAATACTTATTTTACCCAAAAAATTTATTTTGTTCTTATACCATGTTCTAGAAAATGTGTAAGATGAATAATAATGTTATAAAATTCTAAATTTAGTTAATACTATTCATAACGACTAGTTCATGACAATATTATAATAATATACCGTTGTTTATTAAAACCCGGTATTGCGTACAACACACGCTATCGAGGAAGGTCATGATTGCGTGTAATGCAAGCCAAGTCAGGGTTGCGTGTTGTGAAATAATCCTTCATTGTTTTGTATAAAATAATCCAACCATATTTCATTTATACATTGAATATATATATATATATATATATACTCAATGCTGCGTAGAATAACTATTATCAAAATTGTGTGTAACAGGATCCAAGAATAGTGTTGCGTATACTGCAAGCTAATACGGTGTTGCATATAGCGCAAGGTAATCTTGGTGTAGAATACAACACAAGAAATTAATGAAATTAAAAGAATATTTTTCATAAAATCTCGGGGTGTTACAATAGAAGTTTTACTAAGGATTATTCTGATTAAGGAATTCATTTTATTTTAATTATTGAAAATATTCTGACAAGATTGATGTGTTTGAGAAATAATTAACCGATATTCCTAAAGTGTTAAGTATACATAAACTAGGAATTAAATATATAAGTTATGGTACCATGTTGATAGTTCATGTGGGTAAAAGTTAAAATCAGGAGAATAGATGTTAGTAGGAATGGTCCAACAATATTTCTTTGAGTAACTTATTAAGGCCACTGCAACCTAATATTTTAAGAAGAACTGATGAAGTCTTTGAAAACTCTAGGGAATATCCATGATAGGAATTATTGTTACAGAAATTTATTACTAGGTTTTAAGGGTAAATGATACAAACATTATATTTTATAATTTTTCTGAATATATAGGAGTTCAAAATCAATGGATGAGTTGACATATCTTATATTTCAGATTTAAGTGATGAAAAAAGTGTTGTTATAAAATTATTTGAATGTAATATGGTTCAATGGACTCATATTGATGTATATAAGTGATTTGTATCTTTATATTAATTATATTATATGAAAATAGATTTTTTTTCATAACAAAGTGTTTTTATGAACATTTTAAGATGATTAGTTTTGTACACAAAACTTTTGATTCATCAATTTCTAAAATATATTTTGAAAAAGAGACAATAATTAAATTGTTTTTATCTAGAATAAAGTTCTTATTTAGTAGTTTGATGAAATATAATGGAAAATGTTCCCACCACCCATCAATTTTATGTTTTAATAAAGTATTCTTACCAAAATGAAAATGATACAAAAACATAAAAACCATATATGACATGGAAATAGAAGTGTATTAATAAAATACTAATATAAAAATAAAATAACCATTATTTCATAAACAAAAGGAAATTTGTGTATCATATAAACAAATTCAAAAAATAATAGTTCCTAAGTGTCCAAGGGGAGTATGTTCAGACTTTATTATTTAAAAGTTATGAAATAAAGGGTTATAACAATCTAAAATTAATGTGATTTTTCACTTCATGTCCTAAAGATTTTTGGATAGGTGATGGTAAATAAAAATGTATAAGGATACATATAATTATCACAAGAAAGTGAATATAATTATTCCCTATAGGATTATACTAAAGAAAATAAAATTAAACTACACTTAGTAACCTAAAAGTGTTTTAGGATATGTCAGTATAGATAGATGTAAAAAGTTATATTTAGTTACTGTAATCATGTGAGTTTCACTTTATCCTAAAACAATATAGGATGTGATGATAATGTAATAATAGGAATTTTTACATTATTTATGATATGATTTGAATGATTTTTTTGGAAATGCTTTTAAAGGTGATGATGATATACTTATAAATAGTTATAGGTAGACAATCAAAGATAACATCATAAAATTTATTATAGATAAGTTTTTGATTTTGAATATCTTTAAAGAGTTGTGTGTTAGGAATATGATTCCTAAATATAAATAATATTCAAATACAAATTATGTAGTTATGTTACTCGCTAAAGAGTTAGTGGGAGGATTTTATCATATGTTCATATTGAGATGTGGTAAGAATTACATATATCTGTAATGAGTTAAAAAATCCTTTGGAAATTTAGTATGCATAAAGATAATTTTTAATTTATGATATCTAATATGATAAAAAGGTTCTTATGTATAATTTTTTAAGTATTAATAAATGTTTTAAGATATAATGATATAATTGGAAATCTCTATCTTGTCATTTTTTTCATATTATCTTTATAAGTGTATATATAGATATATATTACCTAATGTGTAACTATAATTAACCTCACAAAGTAACTCACCAAATAATCCCTTATTAACGTTCTCCATAGGGAATTATATGTTATAAAAAATGTTTGAGGTTAAAATGAGTAGGATTATTTTATAGAGATACCAAATATTATCAGGAGTCATAAAAAGGAACATATGATGTGATTACCATTTTGTATGAGAGGAATGTGAAGTGATCATCCATGGAGTCCAAATTAAAGGTTATATATTCATAGACCTGGTAATTATATACTCTAAGAATTTAGAATACATTAGTGAGCTATAAGATATTGACACATTTTTCATCCCATGTTCACTTGATGTCTCGAAAAAATTAAAAATATGATAATGCACACACATTTGATAACACGTCTGGATATAAGTATAGACATACATTTGTTTTATGAAGATATTTCCACACCCCTTTATATCTAAAATAGAATAAATGATTTTCTAGAGGTTAATCTTTAATTACAAACATGGATCTAGTGATTCATTTTTGTATTCAACACTACAAATGATTATGGAGTCATGTTTAACCTATCTCCCCCTCATAGTTATTTATATCATAAATATTTTCCTAAGAATCTAAATATTTATTTGAAGGGATTTTCAGTTGAATATAAAGTGATAGAATATTATTATTGGTTAACGATTTATCTAAGATTTTGAGTTTCATTGATGATTTTATAGATGTATAATTTCATGTGTTAAAGTCATCACTAGTAGTTGGTAGTTCCATAGAAGACCGAATAAGGAATATTGAAGGGAATAATGGTGTTGGAGAAATAGTAGGTAACACTAGATACCTAGTACAGTGAACCAGATGACCAATGGTAAAGAAGGATTCATCCCATGTTCAAGAATACCACTATCTAGTTGGTGGATGTGCGCCAGCTGAATCGTGATTAAATTCTTGAATCAGTAGCTTCCAGGTAGTCAACCAGCTACCCGATGAAGGATACTAGGAATCCAATGGCATTAGGTAAGGCTCTCAATGAATGTATTAATTATAGTAAATCATTGATTAATTGTGTTCTTATATGTTACCTATGAAATTCATTAATTTTAGAAGGTTCCGAGAAGTTTAAAAGACTAAACAAAAATTCATTGGGTTCTTGGATCTCAAAAATCAGCTTGTGAAACAACGTTCTCATCGAATCATTACCTAAAAACTAGCATTATCAATATTCTCCGATCAAATAGTTATCATTAATTTCAAAATATCTAAAAGTTTATCACATTTCTCTCTATCTCTCTCTCAAATTCCATTCATCCTCCAAGTGAGATATATAACTGAAATTATAATGGATTTTCACCCAGAAAATCATCTCTTATCGTCAAAACATCTAGATTTGGTTATTCAGTCTATATTAAAACAAAAGAATATTTGGTTCTTGTATTTTAATTAAAATAAAGTAATGTTTATTCAAGTATCTCCATTAAAAATATGGGATGTTTATTCATGTGTTTCTGTTAAAACCATGGATTTTTAGTTCATGGTTTCCCTTTGAAACCAAGGGAGGCTAGATATTGGGTTTTTTGTTAAATCCGTAGGAAGATATTAACAAGTTATATATATATCCAATTTAGGGGTGGAGACATTAGGGAACCTCATTTACTATTTTTTAACTCTTAATAAATTTTTTTCACTCTATAATTATATTTCTACAATGTATAATTATAATATTAACATGCATAAATTGAATAAATTCGGCTCACCCCATTTCCACTGTGCTTTAATATTTATTAAAATGTTATATTAACTATATTATATGAATAATTTTTTCATTTATCTATTTGTTGATTTACATGCACTAAAATTTTGAAATCATTTTATTTTGAAAATGTAATTTCAATTAATCATTTTTATTTTTTAAAGGTAATTCACCCCTCTTCCCATTACTATATTCTATCACATGATATTTGTAAAGACCCAGACATATAAAATATATAATATAGAGTTTTAAGAAAAGAATTATTTCTCTTATATTTATGGATATTTATGGTTTATAGTATTACAGAACTCTACTATCACACTTAAATAAATAAATATTACATCCCAAAGTGCATTAGTATCCATTTTACCCATAAAACAAAAAAATTTAAGATATAATTTTCTTTTCATTTCATGACACATATTCAAAATCTTCATCTCAATAAGGGATATTTAAATAGAAAGAAAGAAACTAGTTGGTCTATTAATACTTATAAAAATTTGCCTTTTTTAATATAATATCTGGGAAAAAAATATTTATTTCATTTCCAAAGAAATCAACTTCTAAGCCAGAATATTTTCATATTCAACATAAAGTGGAAAAATCATAATGTTTTATTTTTAATCATGAAAAAATAATTTTTTTTTTCAAAAATTTATAAATTTCATCCCTAATAAATAGCAAGTAATTTAATTTAAATATAAACTCATTACCTTACCTTGTGAAATCATGATATTTCTATAAGAACCACAAAAAACATAAATAAAAAATCTATCTAACTCGATAAGTCATTTTCGATATCACTATTACAAATAGAATAAACAATATAATAAACTTCCATAATTCTCTAAAGAGCATAGTAATTTCTCAATGAATTGGATAGATATCATAAACCCACCCTTTTTTGGTTTATAATAGTGCCACCAATCATTGATTTATAATGGAACAACCCATCCTTCATTTATAATGGAAGAAAAAGTAAAATGTTTATAATGGATCCACCCATTATTGAAAAGAATTCCCAATAACTATAACAAATAAATTCTTGTAATTTTTGACATTACACTCATAAAAATATTATTTCACCCCATAAGAAAAAATTTCACAATATGGAAATATCCATTATATTTAAAACCCTTTATGAAAATACTTAAAAGAAAGTATAAAAGAGTTTTTATTAGAAGAAAAAATTAAGTATTTTAAATTAATTTAAAACCAAATAACAATTATGGTAGTTGGATGAACCACATACACATTATACATGAAAATATGGCATTCAATTTTTCTTTTGTAAATAAATTCAAAATGTTCTATATGAATCACATAAAATGATTAATTCTAAAAACCATTGAAAAGTGTAAAAATAGATATAACATTTTTTATTTCCATATAAAATCATCCATAAAATAATTCTATTAATATTTACATGGAATAAAATTACTTAGAAAATAAATAATTAAAAAATTTGAAAGTGTTTTTAAAGTAAAATGTCCCTTACATCGATTTAGACTCATCACACATGTTTTTTATCATCTTGAATAATAAAATTAACCTAATTATTTAACTTCTTAAGAAAAATTTTTGAGTTTATTATTAAATTTATTTATTTATTACCATGTTATATTCGAATACTAAATCATGTAAGTTCATGTTAGATGTTCTGCTATATTATGTTCATATTTCAAATGTCACTTCAGTGGGTAGAATAAGGTCAAAGAGGTCATTATTAAATAATATATATGATAATAAACATGAAATAAATATTATATTTTTAATTCAAATAAAATTCTAAAACCAAATATGAATTATTGTTATGAAAAATGATTTATGTTAAAATCTTGGAGATGGTAGGTCATATGAATGTATTAGTAATGTTTCCATTTTTCATATATCATGATAAAAAGAACATAAGTGTAATATTATATTTAGATAAGAATAATTATATTATAAAAATCATATTAAATGTTTAAATATATATATATACATATATACATTTTTATACGTAGTAGAAAAATTAATCATATCGCTTCGTAGAGGTGGTAGTCAGCACATACACATGAATGAAGTAATCCTTTTCAATGAATGGAAGGGTAATAAATTATATTATATATTATCCTTTAATATCGAAAAAAATTTCATTAATAACATATATATAAATTAAATCTATCATTAAAACTAATCATTAGTGGCAGTGATGTAAAATTAATTACATCGATTCATGAGGTGGTAGTCCACTATATATATGAATGATGGTTTTTTTCACATTTGATGGAAGAAAGAGAATGATATAGGGAATGAAATTAATAGAATAACTTATAAGTATAATGGATATACCTATGTTATGAATTAATCATGGTTTAATAATATTTGAAGTGGTTAAAATAATAAATATAATGAAGATGATTAGTTTGGAACTATTTCTCTTCTTCAAACAACCTCTTATATTTTTCGCCACAAGCATCACTAGGTCAGATTAATGAAAACAAAGGTATCTATGACGTGTGGATGGCTATTTAAGGTATTTAGGAAGTTATTGGATGAAACAAAATTCTTTATAAGTGTCAATAAAAGAGAAGAGGAGGTTTTTTATTATAAAAGAGGGGATGGGTACTCTTTGAATAACTTAAAGTATTAAATTAATATAAGTTATTTTTCACCAAAAAATTTGATGAAAAATGATATATTTATAATATATTATTATTATGGGTAGAAATATTCTCATAATATTTTTACAAGTTCATACTTTATTTTTACACCAATATTTTTATTTTAACCTCATGTTAGCCATTTTGAAAATTATAGTGATAACAATTATTTTACTCATTAGGGGTTATGAAAGTTACTATAAAAGGAAAAGCTATTACTAAAAATAACATGTTTCATAATTTAAACCACATCTCATTCAATTTTATGATGATATATGTTTTATGAATTTTAAGTCATTTAATAAAATACTCTTTAACATAAAATATAATTAATGTCATTTTTACACTATTCATTTAATTTGTATTTAAAAACATATTGAAAAATATTTAATACAAATATAAAACTTTCACACACCCCAAATATGTTATAATTATTTAAAAAATTCTTGGGACACTATAAATCACTCAAATTTCATTACTTTTTAAATTTTAATATAAATTTTTTAATTTTTATATTAATTGAATAAATACCTTGTTGGTGCTACATAAGCACTCAAGGAAATTATTTCATCACTAATAATTAGAAATAAATTACCTTCATTAAAAAATAATTTATTTTTAAAATAAATTCTTATAACCAAAAATATATTATTTTTATCCATATCATAAGATATTATTGATATTAAAAGTAAGAATGTGAAATTATTGAATTTATATTTCACTAAAATATTAAAAAGGTAGGTATAAATGAAACATGGATCTAGGATTCAATATTATTGAATATTGGATGTAAATTTCCTAAATAAACTCATATAATAGGATGAATTGATGTTTTCGGCTCATTTATAAGTTTTTATCATATTATTTTTAACCATAATTACCCGATTTACCCTTACTGAAGTAATAAAAATTTACTATAGTTACTATTCATAACTAAAAAATAAAAGAGAAATATTTAGAAATTTTGAAATAATTTATTCCAAATAAGGAATATATTTTTCACGATTCAATTTCTATAATTTTAATAAATTTATTTAAGATTAAAATTAAAAATGCAATGAAAAATAATTTTTTTTTCAAAAAAATTTGTTTTCAAGTGTATAAATTAAATTATACCATAATTAAGTATAATAATGATACAAAATAGATTAAATGTAATTAAATAATATTTATGTTACGTTTAGTCAAAAATAAAATAATAATTGAGGTTTTTTAAGGAAATGAAAATTTTACAAAGCGGGTATTTTTTATTATTCTTTGAAAAATCAATCTTTTTAGAAAAGACCTATAAATTCCACCAACAGTTAATTTTTATATGATGATTTAAAATTTTTATTAATTTAAATAAAATAAACTTCCAAATGTCGAAAAAATTAATTATATTATCCATACAAAGAAATCAATGAAAATACTTTTTTTAGAAACTATATTTTTCAAGGATAAAATGACTTTACTATTAATTGAGTACTTATTTATAATGAATTAATAAATAAATTTTTATTGAGAAGGAAATTTATTTATATTTAATAATGTGGTTAATCCTATTCATACCTAGGAATTTAATAGCTAGGTAATATTTATAACATATAAAATTAATATTTAATTGCTCATTTAAGCTCAGTCTTTTATATTGTATAAACTATAGAACTATCAAACATAATGTTCTTTTAAAATATCAAAGTGTTACATTCAACACCCCATTGAGAAATTTCATTGTCACAATTTGAACTTGAGCTTATATATTTGAAAATACATTCACTGAAAACGAACATCATAAAAAAAATTAGTAAAATTTCTTTTGAAAATAGGGAATGGGAAATATGTAGGTCATTTGGAATAAAAAATAAATAGGTTTCAAAATAGGAGAAAATTCATGGGAAGTGAAATTATATTTATGGGGTAAAAAATTAATACCAAAATAATGGTATACAAAATCTTATCCCACTGATCATAAGTCTTGGGACCCGTCCCAGAGGGGCCCTTGCCGTGACTACTCCATGCCCGCCTCCAGTAGGCCAGAGGAAGGTGACTAGAACTGAGTAGGAATATCCTAAAAATAAGAAGAATTAGCCTAAAGTCCATACAAACACTCACACATCTCCAAGACACAAATACTAAAGTGTGATGTCACTAAGTAAACATGGCATGAAAACCACTATATCCCACAACCAAATTAAAATAATGAAAGTTATGGAAAGAAAATAGGGCCAAATACATGACAAAAAAAAGTATATAACCACAAGTCCAACCTTTAAGAAAAGGGGTAATAGGACTACTATCTGAAAAGCTATAAGAATACACCTCAGTCTATTTGGTCACACAAAACATTGCTTGGTCATAGTCTGACTAGGACTCCACCGAAAGATTGATCATCTGCACAAGACACGAAACAAGTGGGTAAAGCCCGGGCATGGGTGAGTATACAAATAATTAGTAGGACACCCTAAAACCATAAAGGAATACCACCAATGAATAATACAAAGGAACAACACAAATGAATACAATAAAGGAATACTACAAAGGAATGCACTGTCATCTCTACACAAGTATACGACTACAATAAATATAAAAAGAATATCCAGATATACTCAGTTCAAGACATATTATGTAGGTAAGAAAAAACTAAATACGATCCATAGGATTCTGCTAGAATCATGATAGTTCCAAGAGAACGCAATTCTCAATCCATGATATCATTAGAGACATTCACAAAGAGGTCTAGCTCATTTTGGCACCTCCCAAAGGGAACACATTGGTTAAGGTAGAATATGATACACATGGAGGGGATCCTTCCCAAAAACATTAAAGAATACCAAATACCCAATTTGGATCAACCCACAAAGTATAGGATCCTACCCAGACACAACGAGGAATACCGTTGACCCTACTGATGCGAACTACTAGATGGAGGACAAACACCCTGCTCTTAGTGGTTAGGTAAATTCCACAAAACTCCACCCTGGGTAATAGTGGATAAAACTCTAGTACCATGGAGGGATATCATACTCTATCTTAGAATCATATTTTAGAGGGGATTACAATCCAATGATTTGGATTTAATGCCATACTAAAACCTTGAGGAATGTACCAAGGGAACATTCTGAATGTATACAGGTCCAAACTAAAAACTACCCACTTGTCTAAAAAGGACCATCTCAATGTTAGTGTCATAAGACCATATAAGAGTCACCATTTTAGCAATCCATTTAGATATTATGATCATTTTAAGTTTTAAAGGGGGTAACTAGGACCGTGGACCATCCACATGGTCGACTGACTATACCATCTAGCCATGGACTGAACGCCATGGTCGGTCCACCTAAAATAGCAGCCACTATCAATTTCCTACAACTATCATGGTTGGAAGATAGTTGGAGGTTTAATGGCTCATGGTCAACTGCCGAAGTGGAACATGGCATGGCTTCGGCCCAATCGCCCCGAGTTCAACCCACATACCCCAACCCACATGACCCCTACCCAGATGGCCTTTCCCACTCTTACAGTCCCACTTCTCCTAGGCCCGTCCCCTATTCGCCAGCCCGATTGGGCCTAGCCAGCATCTGTTCGACACAGTCACGCACCGCGACTGCTGCTGCTCTACACAACCTTCTGTCTTGTCCAGAGGCCACCAAACATATCTGAAAGCTGCGTCCTATGGCCCCATCATGCAGCACCCACTATGTCCCATAGCCACCACACACTTCCTCCCATCACATCATGCATCCCAGCATATCCGCGTCAGCATCTCTATCTCCCACGGTTCCTTCACTTCGTGCCCCTGGTCATTGGTGCCACATTGGCGGCCCCTTCAGCAGACCACAATGCATCCTATGATTCCTGAAAAAAACACATTAGTTTTATATTAGAGCTCCTGCAATCCCGATATATATAGACCTAATATCTTCTATCGATTTGCCTCTAATCAGGGGGTTATATCATATTCATATCCACCCAGCAAGGTTGATACTTGACCACATGGATCCAATGGAAAGGAATGAAAAGAATAGAGGGATAAAAGCACAAATAGAAACCCTATGTAATGAACCATGTACTTTTTTCATGTCAGCCTCAATCCATTTACATTAGAATGATAAATGATGAGGAATAATGATCAATATCCCATTAATCCTGCATATAATGTCCCATCCCACAAAAACAACTAATCCATAGGCCAATCTATATTTTGATTGGTCTGTGTTCACCATAGAATTAACAGATAGGGAAAACAACTCAAAAAAACACACCCTAACTCTATTCAGTTTGATCACTAACTACGAACGAAACATCATTTCTATCTTTAGAAATGTTCATCAAATCCATGGTACGTCTTTCGATCAATCCATCATCATCTGAAAATGGTTTATCCAAAGGATATTTATAAACATATCCAATTAAATTATTGAATTATTATGCAAACTATGAATAATAGAAAAAAATAAAATAAAATAAAATTTACTAGGTCAAAATAAGTTTTTATTAATATTTTTTATTTATGGTTACATCCTCCATGATTTTTTCTACTGACAACCCGTTATAAGAAATGTTATTTAATTTCTCATGTAAGGGAACCATTATGATCTCAATATTTCCCTTATATTTTTGATATTGGAAACTATTTAAGAGTTCTTCCACTTTTTCAAGAAAACCACACACGTGTGCTTTTTAAATGTTTAATATTTTTTGAAAATTTATTCTGGGAACACTGGGCCTTAGAATTTGTCTATGTCGTAGAACATGATCTCAAAATAAATCTTTATAATATCTTAAAATATTTCATAGAAAATATAAAATATTACCTTCTACCCACCTTGGGGATTTACGTCGCTGAAAGCCAAAACAATAATACTAAAAAAGATGAGGGTAATGAGCACGAATCTGAGCCTCCCGATCCAATGTTCTCATCTATATATTCCCATAATACCACCATACACACACAAAAGGAATATCTCATGCATGAAGGATCTCATCCTTCTGATCCTTGATCTCTACTGAGTACTCTGCAAAAGTCACTCCATCCTTGATGTCTAGGTTTCCCTAGTCTATGTCGTGTGATGGGTCATGTACATACCTCCTCCACTATGACAATTGGAAGATTCCATGTAACCACTTTAACTGGATTGGTAGAGCCAAGAGGTACTCCACCTCACTAACTCTATATAGTATCTGGAAAGTACCTATAAACCTCAAAGATAATTTGCTACCCTGTCCTAATCTCTATAATATGTGCTGAGGTGACACTCAAAGGAACACGTGGCCTCATTAATCAAACTCAAAAGGCCTTCATCGCCTATTATAATAAGGCTTATGATAACTCTGGGAGGTCTTCATATATTCCTGGATGATTTGATCCTTTTCTCTAGTAGTTTTCACTAACTATTGGCCCATGAGTTCTATATCTCCTAGGTTAGTCCAGCAAAGTTGTTACTTGAAGTGTCACCCATACCAATACTCAAATGGTTCCATACCAATGGTGAAATGGTAGCTTATGTTGTATGAAAACTCCACTAGTGGTTGGTTATGCTCCAAACTATGTCCAAAGTCTAACCTGGAATCCCACAACATTTCCTCCATAAGTGGATTAGTCCACTCAGTTTGGCCATCCATCTGGGGGTGGAATGCTATGATCAAGCATAAATCACTCCCAAATTCCTCCTCAAATCCCTTCAACAACATGGATGTAAAGAAACCATCATGATCTAAAACAATTTTTTATGGGACTCTATGGTGTTGAACTATTACCTATACATAGAGGCATCCCAAGATCATTACTGAATCCTTCTCTCAGACAGAAAGGAAGTGGGCCGACATGGTGAGTCGGTCAACGATCACTCATATGAAAATGTATACCCTAGAAATATGTGGTAAAGCCATCAAAAAGTCCATCAATATCCCATCCTTCTTACATTCTGGCACCTCAAGGGGTTGATTTGAACCCGTTGGAACCTGGTGGTCAGCATTCACTTAATGGAAAGTAAGTAATCGAGAGACAAACTATGTAACTCCCTTATTCATTCTTGGACACAAAAAATGATGTTTGAGGTCCTGGTACATATTTTACACCCAATGATGTAATTCCAACAGGGATGTGTAAAACTCTCTCAGAACATCCTCCTGCAATTCCACTAGTACTACTGTATTTTCTGTTAGAAGAATCACATGATCCACATATTTTAAATATTCATCAGGAGTGTGCCCTATGAAAACTTTGTGCACATAAGGTCTCACAGTCGGTATCCCCAAGCTGTGCCTCCTAGAATATCTATAAGAATGGAGTGGTGACAACCATCGACTAGATGTAAGCTACACTATATCCATCCACAATGGATAAATGAAATGAGGATAACTACCTTGATTCCTCATTCAAAAACTGTGATTTTAATCTTTTACTGAGAACATCTTCCACCACGTTCCCCTTCCCAGGAGTATAGAAAATATGAAATTCATAGTCCTATAAGAACTCTAACCATCACCTCTATCTCAATTTTAGATCATTCTGAGGGAAGATATACATGAGACGCTTGTGGTTGGAGTAGATTATAAATTTTTCTCCCATCAGGTAGTGTTTACACATATTAAATGTAAATACTACCACTGCTAACTCAAGATAGTGGGGCATATAGTTATTATTATGTGGTTTCAAATAACATGAAACATAATAAATCATCGGTTTCCTCTGTATCATGACACTACTAATCCCTATTCTCAATGAATTATAGAACACAACATACTCAGTACCCTCCTCTAGCAATCTCAATATGGGAGCCCTCATCAATATCTTCCTCAACTGATGAAAAATATCCTTGCACTTTTCCATTCAAATGAAAGGATTCCCTTTTAGGGTAAAATCATTCAAGGATGATGCTACCATAGATAAGTTAGGTACAAACATCTGATAGTACCCTTAAAAACAATGGAAACACTGCAAATAAGTAACAACCTTGGGTGACTCCCAAATAAGCACCACCTCAATATTCAATAGATCCACTGCAACTGCAGCCTCATAAATGACATGTCCCAAAAAATGGACCTCTCAAATCAAAAAATGAAACTTTTAGAGCATCCAATAAATATGGTTCTCTTGGAGTGTGTCCAGAACCATGCTTATGTGTCTCATGTGCCCCTACTCAGACAGTGAGTACACTAGGATGTCATTAATGAAGACCATCATTAACTGGTCTATGTAAGGATGGAAGATCTTGTTCACAAGTCACATGAACACTTATGGGGAATTATTTATGCCAAATAGAATCACTAAGTACTCATAGTGGCCATAACAATATATGAAGTCTGTATTCAATATATTCTCATCCCATACTCATAGTTGGTGATAACTAGATATGAGGTCAATGTTTGAGAACCACCACACCCCTTTCAACTGATGAAATAGTTCCTTAATCATTAGTATTGGATATTTATTCTTAAAAATCACCTATTTTAAGCATTGGATATACACAGATAACCTCAAGATTCCACATACCTTCATAGAAAAAATGGGGTCGCCCATGGTGAAACACTAGGTCTTAGAAATCCCTTTGCTTGTCCCCCAACTGTACCATCAGCTCAGGAAGCTCTATGTGATCCATCCTATATTCATGTGTATATATTGGTTCTATTTTGGTGTATAGATTAGTGCAGAAGTCTATCTCCCTATAGGGAGATAAAGCTGGAGCATCCTCAGGAAAGATGTCCTCAGACGCCACCACAACTATTTGAAACTGGGGACTAATATAATCCACTCATCGAGGGTTAGGCTAGCCAACTGATGAGTGATTGGGTACAACCATCTATGTGTGAGTTTATCCTACATTTCATGTGTTTCATTTTCAAAATAAAGGAAAACCTGGTGCCATCACTATAGAAACACTACACTCTGCACCTAAAATAGTCAATCTATGCGTGAACTGTGGGTAACCAGTGCATACCAAGAATGAAGTCGTAAGGCCTCGATGAAGATAAAAAGATATTCCAACTGCAACTATCACCTCCAACATGTTGTAACCTGTTTGTGATCATCAAATATCCTCCCTTAAGAGTCTATAAGTGCAAGGGTTGAGTCAACGGTTCAACCAAAATTTCTGAGTCTCGAATAAGATTCATGGAAAGAAAGGAATGAATAACAAATGTGTCTATCAAAACTGTAGCTAAGGTGTAAAAGACAAAAGTCGTACCTTGAATAAACCCTAGAGAATCAAGGTCATAAGACTCCTTTTACTACAACTAGCCTCATACATATCCACAAGCTCCCAAAGAATGGCATGAGCCACCTGGGGCTGGTGGTGGCAATAGGTCAATCCTCTGACCACCTCCTTCTTCCCTACCTGCTCATTTTCTATGTCCACTAACCTATGGAACACCCTACTCTTGTATCTACCTCTTCCTCAATGGTCCCTTAAACTTCTCCCAATCAGCTGTATGATAGGTAAGGGAATCTCATTCCAGATGTTTCTGACTACCGCATGAGTAACACCATCTGTCCCCTTGTTGACTTGATCTTCCTTGGGGGACCTACACCACTGAACCTTTGTTTTGGGATTTCCACATGAAGTGACTAACTAGATTGGATCTCTATGACTTCCATCCAATACCTATTACCGAGGTATCAACTACATGGTTCACACTAATATCTCCCACTTTCAGTGTATGCTCTGCTAGAAATCTCTCCACTAGAAGGGATTGATAAAGTACCGCAAGATATGTAGGAATGCTAAGGGATACCACTGATTCCCTGAATTCCCAGTGTAATCCCTTCTCAAATTTCAGTTCCTTAAAAAATTGGATCTACACTGTATAGATAGATTAACACAAAAGATCAGTAAACTTACTCGAATACTCCACCACATTCAAACTGCCCTACCATAGATGCCAAAGCTACTATATGTGAACTGATCATAACATGGATGGATAGAACTCCTCTTTGAATAGATTCTCAAAGTTTATCTAGGAGATATAAATCTAATCATGTTTATGAGTCACTAACCTCCCCCATCTCTTTTCAGAGCCTTGAAAAAGACCCATAATATGGACTTCCAACTAATCGACATGCATCTTTACAAGGCGGAATACACAGGTGACTACCTCTAGCCAATACTCATCCAAATGGGGGTCTGTCTCTCCCCAAACCCTGTGAGGTCATTTCCTTTGAAACTCATGCAATTAACTCAGCCTGTGAGCATACTCAGCTAGTTGTGCTGGTAGTAGTAGTTTCTCAATGGGTGGTGGTATAGATGGAAAACCATTCGTAGGTTCAATCTTATATACATTCCCATGTACTGATGCCTCGTCACTAGGTAGATCATTCTCATGATCATGTGGTGGAATCTTGGATGGCTGTCTTCATGGAATCATCCTGAATTTAAACAAGATATACAATGGTAAATAGAGTATATCCAGAGAGTTGAATTAAAAAGGACATGCCCAAGCCTGAATGGCCCTAAGGACTTCATTTTTATTGATTTTTGATAACCCCCCTTTCAATGGATGAGGGGGAACCCTTATAAGCCCCGTAGGCTTAAAGATTACATAGCCCATAGGCTTAGGAGATTACATGACCTGAAGGTCTTAGGAAATTCAACCAGACTATCTACAAGGAACTGCCCCTCCCCAGTATCTGTATCATGATAGAAGCTCTCCACCTTCGCATGGTCGTCTGTCTAGGATTCCCCATGTAAGCATAGACTAGTCCCGATGGCATAACCATACCCTCTCATTCTAACAAATCTATTTCATTCTGCTTTTGTGAGTGCACCTACTCTGAATCCTCTTCTGGGGCGGTTCCTTTTTTTAGTGTGTCTGGGGCAACTGCAAGTGGCCTGAAGGCCTTGTTGTAGCTCGAAGGCTATAAAGGTGGCCTGAAATCCCTACTGACCGAAGGCCTAGGTGGCCCTAAAGCCTTAAGGACTCCAAGCCCAAACCAGTGGCCCAAGGTGAATAGTTCCAGATACTACAGTACCGAACAGTACCTACTACAGTAGCTACTATAGTATCGCACATTGTACAGTTCTGCTACAGTACCTGTGCAGTGTATAGTTCTGCTATAGTACCTACACAGTGTACAGTCTCCTACAGTACTACTACAATACTGCTACAATACTGCTACAGTACGAAAATATGCCCCTACTTGGTTTTGAACCTTGGTCTTGTGGATGCACTTAAGGATACCACACCATCTGGGCTGAGGCTCATGTGCCTTGAGAAGGACATGGAAAACAAAAGAATTCTAGTATGATGCATGTTCTATTGTTTTCCTTGCAACTAGTGTTTTCATGTACCAAGACGAAAATTAGGTAATCAGAGTCCTAGTGTACGGATACGTTAGTTACCGAACCAAAATTAGAGTCTCATTCCAAAAATAAAAACTTGAAACACTTTAAACTATTAGCCCAACTCAACCACATAGACTCCCAGTCCTAATGTAGAATCAAACTCCTCAAATACCACTATATCGGGACCCATCCCAGATGGTCCCATGTTGTGAATACCCCAAGCATACCTCAAATCGGCATGGGTTTGGTGAGTAACACCATGTAGGAATATACCTTAAATGGGAGGCCTTATCCAAAAGTACATGTATGCATGCACACATCTCCAAGCCACAAATACTAAAATGTAAAATCACTATGTAAAAAAATTCATGCAAACCACTATATCCCACAACCAGAGTACAACAATGAATGTAATAGAAATAAAAAAGCCCAAATACAATCCCATAAAAAATATTCTATATCTACAAGTCCAACTTGTAAGAAAAGAGGTACTGGGACAACTTTCTAAAATGCTGTAGGAACACACATCAGTCTGTCCCATGTCATAAAGCACCACCTGATCCTCTTTTTTCTTAGAACTCTATTGAAAGATTGAACATTTGCACAAGACAATACACATGTGGGTAATGATAAGGAAATGGTGAGTATAACAACACTAATTAGGACACCCAAACCACAAATTAATACCAAAAAGGCATACCACCAAGGAACACCACAATGGAATACCAGAAAGAATACCACAATGTAAAGAAAAGTCAGATCTACATTGGTATATGTCTACTATACATAGAAAATAAATATCCAGATATACATTGTACAATACACATAGTATAGAGGTAAGCCAAAACCAAATACTAGCCACATGATTTTTCTTGAAGCACAGTTATTCCAGGAGAACTCAATTCTCATCCAATAATATCATCAGAGACAATCACGAAGAGGTCTAGCTCATTTTGGCCCCACACAAAGACAACACATTGGTCAAGGGAAAATTTAATACATAGAGAGTAGATCCTACCCAGATTGAATAGGGAATACAACATACCCAATAGAGATCAACCCACAACATAGAATATTCATCCCAGAAACGTTAGGAAATATGACTAACCCTACTGATGCGGCCTACTATTTGAAGGACCAATTACCAAATCTCAGTGGTAAAGTCGATTACAAAAAACATTACTAGGGGTGATTGAGGATCAAAATCCTATCTAATAGAGGGATACTAAACTCTATGTGGTACTCATCCTCTAGAGGTGATTACAATCCAATGATTTGGATGTAATGTTGTAATGATCCCTCTATGGAATAACCAAGGGAACTATCTCAACTAATAATTATCAAATCTAAAAACTCATCACCTATTTCAAAGGACCACCTCAAAATCAGTGTCTCAAAATCAAAGATGACTCCTTGATTAGATGATTTGATTATAATTTATGGTCATTTGATGTTTTAAAGGGGGGACACCGGGTTCGTGGACCGAACGCCGTGGTTGAACACCCAGATCGGCCGCCTGTGACCCGACCTCCATGGTTGCAGTGGTTGACTGCCCCACGCAACTGCGAACGCATGACAACTGGTGCAACGAGGCCTCATAGGCAACATCCACGGTCTACCATGACATGAATCAGGTCTGGTCTCCCTAGTCCCAACATGCCTATCCCAGCCTACCTTGGCCCTACCAACTCAACCTGTCCCACATCTCTTGGTCTTAGACAACTTTATCTTGGTCTGAACCATGCCCTCCATGACCTCCACTGTTCCACGTGGCCATACACTGCATCCCGCATACACCCCACATAGCCACCTTCCACGTCCCACGACCACCATATGCTGTACCCCACTAAGTCCCATGGCTCGCTGCCTCTACATCGCCATCACCATCTCCTAAGATTGCCGCTAGCTACACCAACAAACATGATTCCTCCACCGCACACCACCACTATCGATCTCTATTGCCATACTAGTGGTCCCTTATGTGACCCATCGATTCTCCTATGAGGCCTGAAAAACCCAATGACTATAGATCAGATCTCTTTAGGTCCTTATCTACCTAAATCCAAAATATAATATCGATTTTCCACCAATCTGGTGGTCCGTTCACGTTCATAGCCACCTGATAGGTTCAATACATGGCCACGTGGATCCAATAATTAAGAACATGAAAAATGGTGGGATAAAAGCACAAAGAGAAACCCCAAGGAATGATGCTTATCCTTTGTTCATGTCATCTTCAATCCATTTTCATTAGAACTATAAACAAATAGGACTAAATTTCAATCTCCCATTAATCCCATAGATAATATCCTATCCCACAACAATGACCGATCCATGGGAAAATCTGTTTTTTATTCGGCCACATTCATTTTAGAGATATAAAATGGGGAATAAAATCAAAACAAAATGCCCTAACTCGATTCAGTTTAATATATGATGAAGAAAGAATCATTGTTTTCATCATTGTAAAGGTTCATCGAATCCGAGGTGTGTCTTTTGATCGATCTATCATCGTCCAATAAAGGTTTCTTTCAATTTTTTTCTCCACATGTATAGTGAAATTCTAGGGTTGTGATGGTAACATTGAATTTCTAAAAAATACTTAACAATATAAATGTAACTGGGTTGAAATATTCTTTTATTTAATTATTTTATTTATAGTTACGTCCTCCCAGATTTTTTTTACAAATGACCCGCATCGACTAAAGTTATATCATACCTAGGGTAAAGCCACTATTCTGAGCTAAACAGTGCTGTATGATTTTTGATCCGGGAAACCATTTAAGAGTTATTACATTTTTTTAAGACAACCACATGCTGATGCTATTAAATAGTTTTAATATTTTTTAAACATTTATTTCAGGCACACCGTGCCTCAGAATCACACGTCGTCTTAAATCCTCATCTCAAAATCAATACATATAAGATTTAAAAGAAAAAAATAGAAAATATAATTTTCTATATTAAAATAGTTAATCATATATAAATTCAATTACCAAAAAAATAAACCAAATAAGTGTGAAAAAGAACATAGATTCATCATAAATAAAGGTATTAGGATAAATTTTCTATTATAAGATACTTTTCTAATAGTTGATCAATTAATTTACCATATAGACTATGAGTACAAGGAAATATACTTACTTAACATATATAATTTCATCTTTAACCAATTCCCACTAGAATATCATCATTTTCTTCATATAATTAGTATTCAAGAGGGACTTTTCATTCATGAATCACTAAATTAAACTTTTAATGGATCACATAATACATAAATAAGAAAAAATATATTCTTCATGTCTTTAGATAGTAACAAAAAATGAAATGGTTATCATAAAGATAGAAAATCTCAAAAGTGAATAAAAATTTATATTAATAAATAAAAAATTAATCTCAAAAGTTCAATAGTGATAACCAATTTTTAAAATAAATAATTCCTTAAACAATTAACCTTAATTTTTTTTAATATTAGAGACTGGGTTTTAAACCCAAATATTAAAATGATTTAACACTAAGATAAATTTTAAATTTATCTCCAAACAACATAAATCACTCTCAAAGTCTCATTCAAAAAATATATATTTTCTAATCATAAAATCTCCAATATATTCTAATCATTTCCATAAATATCCTAAATCACCATAAAAATTTCTTAAAATGATATATTATTACAAAATATAATGTGATAATTATTCCTCAAATAAAATAAAATAATATCATATTTACATTAATCATATAATATTCCCCAAAAATTATACTGATCTTCTTCTAAAACAACATTAACCACTTAATCACCAAATGAGTTTCAATCCCATGGTTATCTATACAATAAATTTTTTATCTCCAAAATCAATGTAATCATTTCTGCTAAATCATGTAAGTAAAAAAACAATAACATATTAACAATGAAATCCTATTGTCTAGTTGTAGACACTACAGCCTTTTCACCCTTCAGTTGTAGGTTCAAGACCTATAGAATTTATGGAAGTGATGAGTCCTCAACCAATATATAGTTTATTCTTTTTATAAAATATATTTATAAAATTCCTACTATATTCCCAAAAAAATGATGAAAATCCTCAAAAATAAACTCAATAACTTAAATATTTAAAAGTTTTAAAACCTCAAAGATTATCTCATATATTTCAGTATACATCCCCAAAAATGTAATAACATTATTCTAAAATAATACAACATGTTAAAACTAAGGGTTACATATTCCTTATCCCAATAAAACATAACCCAAATATCATTAATCAACATAAAATTCTACCACTTAAATTTTATAAATGTTTTTTCTAAGATTTTGAATATATGATCATCCTTAAACTTATAAACCCAATATTGTATCCATAACTTTTAAGATAAACTGACATGAAAATATATTTATATTAAATGCTATCTAAACCATTATTTTAAAACCAACTATAAGTACCAAGCATTAAATATTTCATAATATTGAGTTTTATGTCAAGAATTCATTTTCTTACATTTAAGGATCTATGTAGTTTAGAATTTTGATAATTATGAGACCACCATTATGTAAATAAATATTACATCACAAAGTAGAAACTTCACCTTATTATAAACTTTTCTCACTAACCAAAACTATTATGATATTATAAGTTTTCATTTTCAGTGTACATTTTCATATTTTTTATCCTAACCTCATCATTGTCCAAATTAATTCTTAAAACCCAATGAAAAAAAGTTTAAAACATGAGATGTGGAAAAAAATTCAATAAAGAACATATAAAAATAAATAAATACACACATTAGTCCATGAATACATAAAAAAATTACCTTTTTAAAAATAATCGTTGTGCTCAAAATAAACATTTTCTTACCCATGAAATAAACTTTGCTACATAAATATTTTCATAAAAAACTTAGTAAGGAAAATAAAATTCATAAAGGATACTTTGGTATCATGGAAAATTAATGAAAAATCTTCTAAAAAGTTACAAATTTCACCCTTAATTAATATAACATACTTTTATTTAAACATAAACCATTTTTATTAGCTTGTGAAATCATGATATTTATATAAAAACCATAGTAAGAATAAATTAATCATGTAGGGAACTGAATAAATAATTTTATATATCACTGTTACCAATGGAATAACCAATAAAGTCAACTTATATATTTCTCTAGAGAATATAATCATTAACCAATGAATTTTAATGGTATCAAGGACCTACCCATCCCTCATTTTTAATGGAACTACTTTCCCTTGGTTTATAAAATGATAACCCATCCTCGGTTTATAATGGAACCACCCATTATTTGTTTACAATAAAACCACCCATACATGGTTTATAATGGAACTAACGATCATAATAAAAATTTTCCATGAACCATAACATGATCTTAACACATAAAATCATTAAATTTTTATCACCACACTCATAAAAATATTATTTTCACCCATAAACACACATATCTATATATTTAAATATCCATTCCATTTAATATTATTTTTGAAAGTAATGAGAAAAAACTAAAATATAGTTTTCATTAGAATATTACATGATATATAATAATTGAATATAAATATTTAATAATTTCTAGGATAGTGGGAAAAACCAATGATTCCGTATGTGTCAAAATAAAGTATTATTTTTATCTTTTGTAATGAATTCCAAAATGTTTTATATAATATACATAAAGAGATTCATTCTGAAAAACATTGAAAGAAATTAAAAAGAGACATAATTTATTTATGACCATATAAAATCATCCATAAAACGATTTTGTGAATATATACAAAGAATAAAAAGTTTTAGAAGAAATAACATTAAAACATTTAAAAAGAGGTTTTTAAAGTAATTTTCCCCTTAACTCGAGTCTGACTCATCACACATATTATTTATATTATCAAATAATAAAATTATGATAATTATTTACAATATTAATTTTTTTTATATTTATTATTATTTTCAAATTTTTACCATGATATATTCAATTACTTTACGATTTTGTTTCATGTTAGACGTTTTGACTATATTCGTCTCATATGTCCAAAATGATTTGGGTTAGCTGACTATGGTCAAATAGTTCAGTATTAAAAATTATATAGAATAATAATAATGATGTAATTATCATATTTATACATTAATTATAACTTAAAAATCAAATAGGAATTATGGATATGAATAATGAAGTACGTTACAACCATTAAGATGATTGGTCATATGTAAAGATGAGTAACGTTTTCATTTTTCAATGATCATGATGTAAAGAAGGGTAATGTTATTTTATATTTATAAAATGATAATTATATCATAAATATAATAATATATATTTAAATAAAAATATATTTATATCTTTGATATGATTTGGTGATGAAAAATGAATCATATTGCCTCATGATGGTGATAATCCACACTTATGCACGAACAATGTTATTATATTCAATGAATGTAAAAGAAAAAATTAAAAGATATACTATTTTTAAAGTATGTTTAATAAATCCTTAATATGATATATATATAAACACATTTAATCTATCCTTATAACTTTCTGTGAGTGGTGGTGATGGAAAATGGATTACATCGGTTCATGAGGCAGAAGATTTTCGTACACACAATGAATAGTTTTATATCCCATTTGATGGAAGAAAAAGATGAATATGGGTAATTAAATTATTATAATATCATCTAAAAATAATGGATATACTGATATTATTATGTCATCATGGTTTAAGAATATTTTAAGGAGGTAGAAGAAGAAATATAATGAAGACGCTCAGTTATGAACTATACTTCTTCTTGAGACAACCTCTTATGGTTTGGAAAAAATAATTCATAGGATGGTTTTATAATAAAACCAAAGTCTCTTGGAAATTGGGATTTATTAAAGGAAAATATTTTTTTAGTGATTGAATAAACCAAAAGGCTCTCAAACGGTGAAGAAAAGAGGATAGTGCGCTCTCTTTTGTAGGAGAGGGGAGGGACACTCATGGAATTACCTAAAATATTAAAATAATATAAATCAATTTTCATGGAAAATGACTATAAAGTGATATGTTTAGAATATATGATGATTGTGGGTCTAAAAATAACCATCCAATAATATTTTTACCTGGTTATACTATTTTTTTACCATTATATATTTGTTTTTACCTCCTCTTTTCCCATTTGATAATTTTACTGATAACAATTGTTTTACAAATTAGTCGTAAAAATAGTTTCTATAAAAGAGAAATTTACACTTAAATAGATTATTATTGATATTTGAATCCATATATAATTAAATTGGGAAAATATAATTTTTTTAGGAATTTAAAATCATTTAATAAAAAATTATTTAAAATAAAATATCATTATTGTCATTTTTGAAACTATTTATTTAATTTAAGTTTTAAAAAATAAATAAAATGATTTAATTTAAAAAAACCTTAAAACAACTAATATATGTTATAATTATTTAAAAAATTCATGGAACACTATAATTTACTTAAATTTTTCTCATTTTAATATTTTGAAAATCATTTATTTAATGTTTCAGTTAATTAAATAAATATTATGTCAGTGTTACGTAAGCATTCTATGTAATTATTTATGAATAAAAATTATAAATAAATTAACATGATAAAACAAATATTTATTTCTCAAATAAATTTTTATATTCAAATATATGTTGTTTGTATCCTTGTCGTAATATTTTTTATATACTCCAAGCAGAAAAGTGTCATTTTTGGCTATATCTTTCACTTAAATATTATAAAGGTACCAATTAATGAAATATGGAAACAGTATTCCATATTTGAAATAAATGATAGAAATTTCTTAAATAAACTCATCTAATAGGATAATGTCAAGTGTTTTTAATTCCTTATCGTATTATTTTAATCCATAATTACCTGATTTACCCTTACCAAGGTAGGAAAAATTTACTAAGGATACTATTCATATTTAGAAAAAATATAGAGCTTCTATTTTAATTTTTTTGAAATATTTATTCCGAATATGGAACCCATTTTCAATATTCAATTTATTGATGTGATAGAAATTAATTTATCCTCAAAACACAAAAAACAATGAAAACAGTTTAAAAATAGCGTTTTAGGACTAAAAATAAACTCATTCAAAAATGTGGTATAATAAGGATTAAAATTTAAATTTTTATAATAAAATAAGCCTCATATAATTTTGAGATAAAACTAAATGAATAATTGGACTTTTTTAAATGAAATGAAAATTTTACAAAAAACTGGTATTTATTACTATTCATGGAAAATCAATATTTTTAGAAAAATCCTAATATTTCTCCGAACAAAATTTGGTTATGTGGATACAAAAAATGATAAATTTTTTATAAAATAATATTTTTAAATTTTATAGACATTAATTTTTTAATCTACACAAAAAAAATAAATTAAAATCATTTTTGTAGTTAATTTATTTTTGAAGGATAACATGAATTTATTGAAAAATTGAACAATTATTGATTAAGAATTAATAAATAATTTTTTAGTAGGAATTATATATATATTTAATTATTTGGTTAATCCTAATCATTTTTTAAAATATAATGGATAGGTTGTAATAATCACATTTAAAAATAACATTACCTGGTTCAATTAAGCTCGGTTTTGCGTGTTGTATATGATATTGAAGATAATGTTATTTTATAATCCAAGGATATTATAGTATCAAAGGTAGGATTTGTGTATTAATAATTATCTTTGAAAAAATGTTGTTATTGTCTAAATATTTTTTTTTCAAATATTTATCAATTTTAAAGTACAATCTTTTTAAAATGGAATCTTATTCACTTTTTACTATTTTTTATGAAACCAGTTATCCCTATGGAAAAAATAGAATTTCTAAATTTCTTTATATAATATGTTATCATATTTAGAAAATGATTATTCATTAATATGTTCTAACTTTAGAGTCAATAGATAATTGGACTATCAATGATATAAAAAACTTTTAAATTAATGTAAACTATATAAATTCTTTTCAACGTTGTATTGATATATATATATTTAATCATGTTAATTATAGTAAAATTTCTTATAAATTTTAGATCTCCAATGCCTCACTCTCTTTATCATTCATATTATTATTCTTTATTCTTATTATTCCAAATCCATTAGTCACATTAATTATAAAGACCTAAAATATACTCTTCATTAGCTCGAAAAATGTTTTAACAAAATTAATTTTTATATAAATTACTTAGTAAGAAATATAATCCTAGTCTTAATAAGAAAGATTATATTTCAACTGAAAATGATCTTATTTTAGAATAAAAAGATGATTTTTTTTAAAATTTAAAAATCAAGTCGATGATGATGCTTTCAAATTTATATTTAAGGATCTAAAAAATTTATCCATCTTAAATTTCCCAAGGAAAATAATATTAACATGATCCTTGGTTATAAATGTTTTAATATAAATAATCATGGTTTGGGGTTTTCAAATAAAGAAATACATTTAAAAAAAATCTTTTGTGAATGTTATTTCTGAAAATAAATATTCTAAAGATTTTTAAAAAGTTTAGTAAATTATTGATTAATATTATTGAAAAAATTTATGGTATTGATGACATAATTCTATCAATATTTATTATAATTTTGTTCAAAAATATAAATGATTTGCAGTTAAAAAATACTTATTTTCCAATCTTATTTCCCCTAAAATTTTCTCTCTATCAATTCTTATTAGATCACTATTAATGACCCTTAGGGGTACCAAACATCACTTTATTTTGATTTTTTTGAGGGAATTTTCCACCGAGATTCATTGTTCTATCATATAGTGGATTCTAAAAAATGGTGTTTTTCAAGGACATGAAATCCATAATCAATTATTACAAACTTGAGATAATTATTTAATTCTAAAATTAAGAGTTAGCCTAACTCTTTCCATTCTGGATAAATTTGGACAACATCCTTGATCTCCATGTGATCATGTTTTTTTAATCTATTTAGTTTTATTTCCTTCTTGAACATTATTTCAAGATCTATCCACTCTCTATATAATTCATTCATTCTTTTCATAAAAGACGAGATGCTAAATTTTTTTAAATTTTTTGTTTTTGTATTTTATTATATTAAAAAAATTTATTTTATGATCCTTTTCAAAATTTTATTTTCTTATCTTTTTCATAATTTCTTTTTATTAATATTTTACAAAATGCATAAAATATTTTTATATTATTAAGTTCAAATTATTATAATATTAAAAGTAATTAACAATAATATTATATGATATATTGGTGATACATGGGGAGGGTGGTTATTTAATGATATATTCTCATTTTCACCCCTATCTAATATTATTCTCAATGTTTTATATTTTTCTTATCCTTTTCTATATTGAGAATGTTTTGGTTAAAATAATGTTTTAAATATATATCTCATGGCATGTTATTCTTATTTATTATCAGAATAATATTATATATTTTCCCAGCACTGTTTCCTTTTTGATAATCATAAAGGGAGATATGTTTTATTATGGAGATGTTTTTTCTATTTTTCATGTTTAATAAGTTTTTGGAAAGTTTTTTCTCAAAGGGTGAGATTATTTTGTGTCAAAATAAAAGTTGTTTATTTGTAATTGGGTGATGTTTCTTGATTCTTGGGATATGTTTTTATTATATCTAGGTTATTTTGAGTACATTTTTTTCTATTTTTTTGAATTATTTTGTCTTATTTTCAATATATTTATTTACTCATGAATTATATTTTTATATTAAGTGTTTATGATCATAAAAAATGGGGATATTTTTTTTACATATCTCTCTCACATAGTTTTTAATGATTACAAAAAATCTTCTACATTTGTAATGATTTATATGAAATTATTTTTCGTTAAATATAAAATGACCAAATCAAGTTAAAAATGAATGATCCTGCTGAACGCTTTGAGTATCATTTAATATTTTCTTAAAGCAAAATTTCATGTGTTGAAGTAATCAAAGAAAGTTAGTAGATACATAGAAGATGAATAAAGGAATATTTAAGGTAATAATGGAGTTAGAGAAATAGAAGTATGCAACAAATACCCTAGGAAATTACATCATATAACCTTCAGTATGGAAATAATCATCTCATACTCCCGGATTTCACCAGAAAACTACTAGGGGAATTCCCAAAGTAGAAGCTTCTAGGTAGTCCACTGAATAACTGGTGGAAGCTACTAGGTAATTGGTGGAATTGGCACTATCTTTCCAGGAGTACATTTATTATAGTTAAAAATTTATTAATGGTAGTATTCTCCATGATTAATGAAACCAGAGAATTACAGAATGTTCCATAAAATTTTAAACCATATAAATATGGTTCTTTGGTTCTTGGATCTCAACACTCAACTTATGTAACAACATTGTCATTGAATTGATGTCGAACTATAATAAATATCCCATAACTCCCATCTTAGAAACATAATTAATTTCTAAGTATCATAAAAGATCTCACATTTTCTCTATATCCCCTCTCATTGTGCATCTATTATTCAAGAGAGAGAAATGAATGAAATTATAATGGATTTTCACCAAGAAAATCATCTGATCTAATCCCTAATTATACCTTTAATTTTCAGGCCCCTTTTTGAACCTAGGAAATTATTGTTCATAAGTTTCCATTAAAACCATGAAAATTTGGTTGTTGGGTATCTTTTTAGAAAAGATAATTTGGTTATTGGATTTCTATTAAAACTAATGAAATTTGGTTTTTTTGACTATGTTAAAACTAATGGATGTTAGTTATTGGGTTTCAATTAAAACCATGTTATGGTATTAATATGTCATATATTTCTATTTTAGAGTTAGTGATGCATGGGAAGCACATATGCTATTACTAAACTCTTTATCAATTTTTTAACACTCTATACATACTTCTACATTCCATCATTCTAATCTCAATATGCATAAATATAAAAAATTTAAATATTCTTCTTTCTACTATGATTAAATTCTTATTTAACATTGATATTAAATTTGTTATAAAAGAAAAATTTATCATGTATCGCTTAATAAATTTATTCACCTTATCTTTGCAAAGTCAGTTTTTGTAATTTCCATGTACTTTTATCACTATAAATTTTATTAAAAGAAAATTCACACCCTCTTCCCATTTCCTCTCCAAACTTTTTCCAAAAATAGTGGTTGAATAAATTCGGATTGATTTTAACTTATAGATAATTTATAAATAATTTTAGAGTATATCCATAAAATGAGTTTTTGGATGGGTATTCATAGGGTATTACATATGATGTGATACAATCTGATGTTAATGATAGCTTTTAATTTTTTTATGAAGACATCCAAAATAATTTTTTATATAAATTCATATGTTATTATATATTTTATAATAAAAGGTGAAATTTCACAATTACATTTATTCATTAGTGTAAGTAGAAGATTAAAGGATATATATCCTAAATCCTTGTGTTTATTAAATATATATGATACGTTATATTGAATGAAAAATAAGTTTTTCATTCAAAATTAGTTATATCATTGTATACAACTTATGATATCTGTTATTGACAATAAAAGAGAAATGGTTAGCATTTGGGTATATAATCTTTGTGACACCCCAATACCACTTTTACATGTATATATTTATCAAATTTATTGGTCCAAAGAGTTTAAAGTGTTTTGGGTTAAAAGATATGAAACTTGTGATTTTTTTCTAAGCATTATAGTATACACAAGGTTTTGTAAACAATGAATCCAAATTATGTTTCTTGTTATAGTTTCAATAATTTTACATTCACAAATTTATCACAACATTTAGTAAACTATATAGGTAATCCATGAAAATAATTTGAAAATAAGATATTTTTAACTTTTTGGGAACCTTTTAATTGTTGTTTCCACTATTTGGTAAACAATTTAAAATAAGAGGTATGAGGAACCTCCTTCGAAAGCTTTCCTTCCCTCCCCTCATATTCCAAGCTGATTTCGCATTTATATGAAAGGGTAAGGATTTATTTCTCCTAGTACTTACTATTTAATATGATTTCATTATAATTTCAGTCTTCCATTCTAACCCTAATGAAAATAGTGTCCAATTATATCGTCTAACATTGTTTCAGGTGTGGGATTTTGGTTTTACCTATTTTTAAGCTCTTATCACCATCCATTGTTGTGGTATTCATTGTTGGAGACATGTTTCTAATGATTTTTTAGGTATCTCAATTTTATTCCTTTATCTTATAATTCCATAGATACTTGGTTATTTAATAAATATCTCCCTATATTAGAGAGTATAATGAAATTCATATCTGGGTATTTTATTACCAAAACCCATTTTTTAATAATGAGTTACTTTTATGTACTCTAGGACATTTCTAATTCAAGTGAGATTCCATTCTAAACATGAAGAAATGCATACGACATTCTCGATAAAATTATAATGGGGGGGGGGGTCACTAAAATGAATGGTTTACTCATGATGTTTTGAACCATTTATGATTTGTAAAGATGGGAGTTTTTTATAAACTTTCCAAATTTATGAGGGTTTTATGAGTTATGTTTATAAATTTAGTGATTTATTTATTTTTTTTATTAGGATTTAATTTTTTTCATGTGTTATTTTAAAATTTTATTTATTTCAATATGGGCCATTTTCATCTAAAATGGTGATTTAAAGGGTGACGTATTGGATTAAATTTAAGTCCTATGTAGTATTTTCCATAATGTATGTTTCGAAGGTTATATAGTACACCCTCAGTGAGACCATTTTATTTCCATTTGATTAAATTTGTTCTTGTTGACGAATGAATGAATTACTGATTGATTATTATCATTTTATGTAATTTTAGGAATTAATATATGGAAAAAACCAAAAATATCTCTAATATTGTTAGTGGAGTTGTGAAAATAACAAATTTATAATGTGGACCATCTTATCAGTAATTGATGTACAAGACATCATGTTTTAAGGGTCATTGGTATGATTAGATCTGTCATTAGATGATTGAGATTACCCTAACATATTGGTGAGATGATTTTAGGTGTGGTATTGGATATATTCTTTATTGAAATTAGACGAGGGATGATATGAATGTTATATAAGCATGGGTAATATCGATGATTAATTAGTGTTCCTGAGTGGAGAATGATGAAAAATTTTGTTTTTTGATGAACCAACAATTGTGTTACACTGAAGGTGAATTTTATACATTTTTCATGGTTCTTTGAAGATCTCATTATTCCCTTAGTGGTTTATGAATCTTAATGTGGTGATGATACATTGTTTTAACCTGTGTGGCCGAGTTTTTTTGGGAATATTTAGGAATGGTAGGACCAAAGATTATTTTTTTATGATTGGATTTGGTGATATAGAATAGAGTTTATAGATCAACGGGGATGTACTATAGTTTGTGATTTCATTGGTGGGGGGTATTTTGGCTTTAAATCAAACTTTATGACCTAGGAAATTTATTGGGGAGAACCATAGGACCGAGGAAAAATTAGTAAAGGATACATGGGTGTCTTAGAATTAATGAATTTCATTTATAACCATCTTTATATAGAGATGGTGATGAGGTGCTTGCTCAATTTTTCGATGAATAGCTGTCCTTATTTTTTTTAATTTTCACAATAGAATATTGTTAATCATTTATAGGTTTGACACAATGATTAAATCTTGATATCATGATAGAGATAAGTCAGGATTTATGGTTGAAGAACCATGAAGACATCTTTGGGATGATAAGTGCTATTTTGGAATGAACTTTTAATGAATTTTGTCATTAAGGGTTAGGAATTTCATAAAGAAATTAATATTTAAATTTCTAATGTATGGCACATTTTGAGTAATTGGATTTAAAAAGCGATTATGAGAGTTAGATCTTATAAAAGATATTTTTTGGATATGTATTGATTCCGGAGTGGTGTATTGGGTTGTTAAGAGAATCTTAGGAGCCTTGGGTTGAATTCCATAGTTTGGGAGAGTGTTTTTACCTACTGAAGAGTTAACACATAGTTAGGGGAAACTTTTTGAGTAAACTATGTGGGTAGCTCTTTAATGATGCGTTGAATATGGTAAGTACATAGCTATAGAATTTTTTTGAAACTACTTGTATGTAATATTTAGAGTGAGATGCATGTTTGGTGGAAATTTAGAAAAACTAGGCAGTAAAATTGTGTATGGTAGAATGGCTTGAGATAATGACTACTGTATGGTTAGAACAATATTTGAAAGATCCTATGATAACCTTGTGTTTTACTAGTTTCTTAAAAAGTGTGAAATGACTTATTTTCATCCCCAAGATTTTAATCCCTATCCACATTCTCTTCCTCTCGTATACATTATTGAATCCATGTCCCTTATCCTTTGTTTTTCTAATTAAAGATGTGATCTTGGATGTATTTCTTCATTAGTTTAAGATATTATCTTTTGTTTCTAACTATTTTCATTCTCATACTTATTATTCAGTAATTTTTAGAGATATGGGCTTCTGTTTTGATGTTGACATCTCCAGAGAATACTGAAATCATCCAAGAATGATATGAATTTTGCTCAACATTTCTGGAAGATGTCTAAGGAAGGTCTATGAAAATTTGTTTTTGTCTCACCAGTGAAGGTACATCACCTGAAAATTTTATTTATTATTTTCAGTTTAATGAAATTTAAATTCTTATTAAAGAGGATCCAAATACCAGGGATTTTTCTTAGGATAGTTTCAGAAAGTATGTCATGGACCTTATGTAGGTGGCTGGTCATGGTTTTTGTCTAAATAGATTATCTAATGAGTTATTCGGATTTTTCCATATTTTATTTGAGTAAAAAATTTATTATAAATTGTAAAATTAGTTAAATTTAATGGGTTGGATTGATCTAGGATCTTAGGGGATGATATAAGGATTTAATGAGTTTGTGCGAGAATGGATAGGATATAAATAAGGAAAAAAATTGTATAAGGTCTTTGGTCCCGAAACATGTCCCATGGTAAAAGAATAACTTTTATTCATGTGATATGCTTTCACCCTACCTAAGGGTGATCAATCTTGTATTTAAAATTAAATGAATTATTTAATTATACTCCCATGAAATGAACAATGTGTCAAGGGCCATGTTATACCCTTAGATATTAGAATGATGCATCAGTCACTGATGATTGGTGGATTCATTATAAAAAAAGGATTTGTAGATACTTGGAATATATAGGGGTATAAGTAAAATGAAATGAATGAAATTAATGAACATAGTGGGCCTAGTTATTGGTGACTTTATACTCCTCCATGTATTGGGAAAATATATATTGATAATTGTTTTCCTAAGTAGGACATGATAGTGTTGTAAGATATTATATGGCCTCTAAGATAATTTACTTTGAGAGTGGGGTGAGTCTTCCTCCCACACTAGTATGTTATTATCTAGGTGGGTAAACACTTTGTTGATTTATGATAGTTTGGGAGAGTGGAATAACCTATGATGACTTATGAGAGGGGATGTGAATTGTTCCATCATTCTAGTATGACCTTTCCAATAAGGTTAATGATGCCATGAAATGATTATGTTAATGATGGGGGATGTTATTCTCTATGTGTGATAGGATTTGGTCATGATATTTATGTAAGATAAGGGATCCCATATAGGGTGTTTGAATTGTTGTAATTTTTTTGGGACCCTAGTTGGGATACTATTGTTATGTTAACCCCTGATAGGGTTAGTGTGAGAGGAATTGTGTCATCAATTCTAAATGGATACTTATATATTAGAAGATAATGGAAATATTAAAGGTTTTTCATTTTAGAGACTAACCAAAAAGATTCATGATAGGGTCAACATACAAAAATCTAGTGTGATGTAAGTATCATGAGATATTATGTAGTGGATGTTGGCCTCCATATATATGATTTTAGAATAATTTTATTACCTCCTTGTATTTAGCATTATATATAAATACATATGTGATGCATAATGATTCTTTGGATATAACGAATACACCTAATACTAAATGGGATTCCTAGTTATTATGATCCAGGGATTGTACCAAATATTTTAAGAGATTCATTGTGATTCTGAAGATCTTATGACAACAATTAATACTATATGACTTGCATAGTGATTCCTAGGGTATGGGTGTTGATTTTTATTGGGGAGATGCACAAGATGCACATGATCTAGCTATTGGGTCTGATATATTATCTAAATTTCCATGTGATTAATTATATCTGGTTAATGAACCTAATAATATATAATATTCCTAATGATTCCAAGTATTTGTATACTAATCCTAATGTTGTGTTGATATTTCTTATAATTCACATGATTTGGTTGCTGTTCCTAATGTGATAATATAACTAGGGATCTCTAGGATATGGTAATGGTTCTGATTATATAATTAGATTAAATGATTTCCTAGTATTTGGTGGTTGTACCTAATACTACATGAGATGCTTAGGTTAGTTACTAAGATCTAGTGAAGACCTAAGATTAGTATGAGATACTAAGGGTGATTCCATGGAAATATTTTTATACCTGATGGAGAAAAGCTCCTGAGACCCTGGGGTACAACATGTATCCCCTTATGGACTATATATCATGAATAGAGACATATTTCACTTTACAAAGTAGCTATAGCCAATCACAAGTATCTTGTTAGAACGTAATAATCAATTATTGTAATTTATTTATGCTAATTCATTACTTTATTTATTCTAATTGTATCACCATTTCATAAAGTGTATTAACTTGTTGTTATTGGGACTATATTGGTGGTTGAAAATGGATTTGTACCCACAGCCTACATGGGTGGCCATGGAAAAGGGGTAACTAAGTACACTTCATTGTTTACAGGTTCTCATAGGGAATGATCCCTATGTTTCATGATCATGTAGGATATCTAGTCTGGAGGTCAGATATTTGGGCGAGGTACCTAGGGATGTTAGTAAATTCTTTTTTGTAATTTTTGATTATTTATTATACTTGTTGATGAAATAGTGGGTGGATATTTGGGATGTGTGATTGTATACTATGGTATTAAATTTTTTTATAGAATTATTATTTTTTATATTCTATGTACCATGGTTTTTTTATGGACTATCTCTACTTTATTTTCAATTGTTGTGATTATCTGATATGATAGTATAGTATCCCCATGATAAAAACCTAGATCCTCACTAATATTTGAAGACTTCTAGTGTATAGGGACAAAAGTATAAGGACATTTTACACTATGTTATGTTTATTATAGATTTAATTTGGATAAGGTGTTACAAATGTAATAAGTATCATCATTGTTATAGTATTATTTTATACACTATAAAAACATTTTCAAAAATTAGTACTCTTGTTGGATATATATTTTGATAATAAAATATAATTCTATATATCCTAACACATATCCAGTTTTAGAAATACCTGGGATCATTGTTCCCAATATTCATCTAAAAACCATTATTCAAATAAAAAATAAACATCATCCTATTATAAAAAACTCCTTAAAAAATTATATAGAACATAAATTTTTTTGTTTATCCGAAACATATTGAATGGAGTATTTTAAATTTTTTTAAGTTATATCATGTGTGGTTGTTTTATTTGATATCCATTCCTTTGATATGAAAAATAAATCTTATTTGTATCCAAATTTATTATAATGTGCATCAATTTCACCCTAATGAAAAGGAATTAGTAATGAAAAATAATAATATATTTTATATGATTAAATTTTAGAGTTTTACGCCTACATTTAAGGTATTAAAAATATCATTTAATATGATATTTTCTTTTCAACCACTATGTCTACCAGTTGTGTTTTTTTTGAAATTTCATCTTCTTCAATTGATTTTTTGGGTAGAATTGATATAATGACAAATGAATCTGAATCATGTTTGTTCAAAATTAATAATTTCTACTTTTCATTTAATTAGTTTTAGAAATAAATAATACTTTATTATAAAAATATTTTTCCAATTTTATAAATCCCATGTGTTTTTTATGTTTTTTGAGGAAACATATTTTGATATCAAACACAGAAATGCTCCTAATTAAAAATGAATATAATATTTTTATTATTAAATCTAATTTATCATACTGATGATATGTATGATACATTGGACCAACTATTGTACTAAATAGTGGTTTCAAAAATTTTATATCTATCATAATGAAGAAATTTGTATTTATCAAACCCGAAATAGTTCTTATCTATATGATTAGAATTTTTTTAGTTCATCAGATTGACAAAAAATTGTATAGTCCATCATAATATCCAAATTTTATTACCATATTAATTAAAATTATATATATTGGACAGAATTATTAATAGAACCTTGATAATACTACCAAAAAAATGTTGGAAATTGAATTACTGCCAATGCTTAGCTCTCAGGATAATGATATAGATCATTATGAGTTGTCAAAGTGAAAACTATCTGAGGTTATCATAACCAACTCCTAAATATGAACATTGAATATATTTTTATATATATGAGGTTATTAGAATATCCCAAATATAATTCATTTGAGTCTAAAAATTATAGGGTTTTCTTATACTTTAACATATTATTCAATCATTTTTTAATTTTTGAGAGAGTTATAGTTCTAAAGAATCCATGTGAGTATTATAAATTCATTATAACATTTTTATTTTGTATTAGCTAAGTCCGATCATGGTTATATGAAGTGATTATATAGATTGGATGATAGGTGAATCCAATATAGTGGATGAAGTGATTCTAGGGATAAGAAGACCAAACTATTTTGATCATCTTATCAAGCAATTTTTTAAGAAAGATAGAGCTGGCACTAATCTATCAGGTCGAGGTATTCTATGGTTTTGGAAGACAAAGACTTTCCAATCATTGTATATAGGTATTTATGTGTATGGAATGATATACCTTTACAATAAGTATTAAAACCGTGTATATCTTAAGTTAGTGTTTCTAGATTTCTCAACATTTAATGTTAAATAATATAATTAATTTTTATAAAGCCTGTAATTGATTATTATTATTAGAAGGTTTGTTTCTTTTTTCCACAAGTTTATATTACATTATTAAATTATATTTGAAATTATATATATATATATATATATTAATAATAATTGTTTTATCAGAATATCGAAAAGACTGATAACAACACTGATATATTATATTTTTTCAAGATTTAATTTAAAAACTATTATCTTTAGATAAATTAAAAGTTTTATATTTTTTACTAAAGTGGTTTTTTTATCTTAGTTTAAAATTTTAATCTATAATTACACCCTCTCGTGGTGATAAAAAACTCATAAGATCAAAAAATTGGTATCAAAGTAGGATCCACTAATATACTTGTTGTGTTTTTACAATTTTATCAACTTAATGTTATTATGTATTTTATAAACTTATTGTTTATAAAATATATTACACTAAAGGGTTTGGTAGAAAAGTGTTTCTATATTTGATAAGACAGGAAGTTTGAATATTGGTACAATAGAAAATTTAAACCCCATTAGCCCACATATTTTTTATAGTAATGACTATGAATACTGTAGACAAATAATGAAGAATATTTTTATTAATAATGGTGTGGATAGCTTTGTCCGGCTAACAATAAATCTTTTGATTATAGAAAAGGAAGTTACTACTTTTATGAATCAATAAAAGATAGAATATAAATTTATTTATAGAGTAAGAAATAATACACATTATTCTATGGAAATAAGTATCTATAGTCAAATTTCTTCATATAAAGTAGATAAGAGTAGATGGACGAAGCTAGAGGTAAGTCACTTTGGAAGTTATAAAGTCATTATGACTAGAAGAGTTATGCTTAGAGATGAATATAAAGAATTTATTTTTCTGCCTAGAGAATTATTAACCAAGATGCATCAAATATTTATAACCATTATGAATAGTTTACATTATATTTGAGAGAAAAATATAACATATGGAATATTAGTTGAAAAAACTATAGAGATTATTCCTATATAATTGGAATTTAAGAGAATAGATTTGGATGAAACAGTACTAATTAAAAATATTACTATAGATGATCTTATTGGCACCCTTATTAAATATGAAGTTATATCAAAAAGGGATGTATACAAAATTAAAAAGACAAATTGAGGAGTTTCTCTTGGACTTAATATCTTATTCCTATTAAATCTCAAATCGCTGAAAAAGTTATGAAATATTCTATGATGAGGCCAGTCATCATTGAATCAGATACCTGTTCCTCGAAACATTCTAGAAATGAGTTATCCAATCGTGAAAGAATAATGAATAATATTGTTGGAAAGAAAGAATTTCAATATATATCCAAGAAAAAGCACAAGGATAAGAGTGATCAAAATGAATCTAAAGAAGTGATACGTTTTATTGAAAAAAGGTAGGACATATAAGAAAAAATATATTCTATGATAAAAGGGATGGATAATAAAGAAAGGAATTATGTTAGGAATGCTAATAATTATTATAATAACAAGATAAATAAAATTTTAAAAAGATTAAACACATTGAGTGGTAGTGGAGGATATTAATTTATTGAAAATTATTGAGACAGTGAATATTCCAAATTGATAAATATTGGATATTATAAATAAATATCGAAGGTGATGAAAATATCTTATAACTATAGTAACATCTACTATGTATCTAACTCCTCTTACATTGAATTCTAACTTTCTTGACATCAATGATGAGAATAATTCTACATCTTAAGATGAAGAATCATCCTATGATGAATAGGATAATACTTTATATATTTATGAAGAAGCATCTAGGTTTTCTCTATTACATGAGAGATAAAAATGTAATTTTTTTAAAAAACATGAAGTTGTTCAAGGTAAACTAGTAAAATAAAATTAAATAATGTCTACTCAAAATATATAAATATATTATCCATCCACAGAACATGGTAATAATAATTTTGAAAAATATTCTCTTTCAAATGATCTTGAAAGGTATATTTTTGAGAAAACTAGTTTACAAACAATTTTTTTGAGACTTAGTATAAATATAATCTCTATTGAGGATAACCTCTTAGTTTTAAAACTAAAATAATAAATTTCAAGTTTGAAGAACCTTTATCAATTTTTACCTATGGAAAGGAAAAATTTAATAAAATAAATAATGAAGTCACACCTCATATAGATATTTTGTAACGGGTTTTAAAAATAAAAAACCTATTTTAGTGATAACTACATTGTTCTGAAGTGTGCTTCATTTTTTATTGAATGTCAAAGTGGGTGATATTTTAAGAACACAAGTTCCTTAGATAAATTACAGTTTTTTAGAATTCGTAAATACTATTTTTAACAAGAAATTAAATTTTATCAATGTAGTATTTTTTTTAAAAAATTGGATACCTAAAATTTTAAATTATGATAATACTGGACCAAAGAATTATTGGGTGTGGAAACACTAATGTTTTTTACTTTAGGAAAACAAATAAAGTACCAAAAATAAGAATATTTTATACATAAAAATTGGTTGTTCCATACATATAAATGGAAAAAATATTTCATTAAGAAGATCATAAATATGAAAGGTGGAAAATTCACTTTCAGAGATAATACTCAAGGAGAAATTATCAATATAGGTAACATTTTTCTTCTAGGAAAATCTCTAATTTAGAAAGTTTCATTTTTTAGGACTTAATAATAACCTTATTTGTGTAATTAAATCACGTGATGAGGTTATCCTGTGAACTTTATGAACAATAAAAGTAATATTGATAGTTTTAAATATGAGTTTATGCATTCTTCCAATTGGAATGAAAATGTATATACTTTAAATATAGAGGACCTTAAGTGTTAAGATCTACGTTTCCAAAGTGAAATGAAAGACCAATATTGGTTATAGAATATAATATTACTATGTTATAATCATATAACATTAGATAACTTTTACAAGAAGGGACTTTTTAAAGATCTACCATAACGTAGTTTTGATACTTATAAATATTGTGATTCTTGTCAATTTGGTAAGAAACAAAAGGCACATTTTATTTATAATAGTGAAGTATCAAACTAATATGCTTCATATTTAGTCCACATAGACATTTTTGGTCCCAAAAAGACTGTATGTACTTTTTTTTAAAATACCATGTATATGTTTTAGTTGATGATTACACTAGATATACTTAGGTATATTTTATAAGAAATAATTATGAAGCCATTTTTTGTTTAAAAACTTTTTTAGGTCAATTTAAAAATGATAAAAACCTCTCCTTGATAACTATTCATAGTGAACATGGTGAAGAATTTTTTATTTCTGATTTTGATGCATTTTGTAGTAAAAAATATATTACACACACATTTTTGGCACTCATAACTCCACAAAAAATGGTGTAGTTGAAATAAGAAATAGAATTATTCAAGATATTATTGGAACCATGATGAGTGAATAATCAGTTGCTAATTTTTTTTGGGATGAAAAAATTAGCTATTCCTTCTATTCTATAAGTTTGTTTTTAATAAGAACTTTTATTAATAAAACTCATTACGAGTAATTCAATTGAAGGAAACAAATACTTTATTACTTTTATGTTTTTAGATGCAATGTATTCATAGTTAATACAGAAGATAATTTTCATAAAATTTCTTTAAAACATAGTAAAGGAATATAATTAGGTAATTATATAACTAGTATTTCATATAGATTTTTCAATTAACATACAACCACTATTGAGGAAATAATACATGTTAAATTTTATAAAACTATTCCTTTTGTTTTCAAACAACATCAACCTCTATCTTCAGATGCATATTCAAAAACTGATTCTCAATATATTTTAGAAAATTATTCTCATGTGAGAATAATTGAAGAATATATTTTTGAAGTTACACCTCAATAATATTTTCAAACTATTTTTGAAGAAGATATTTTAATAAACCCAATAATTTAGCTATTTACTAATAATCTTTGTAGTAATAATATCATTGGTGATGTAGATAAACTAGTAATTAATAAAATTTCATTGATAAATGAAATTGAAAATGAGAATTTTTTAAATAAATAATAACATAATACTATTTATGGGGATTTAGGTGACGAGGATAGGATACAATGCATGCATGATGAACTCAATGAGTTTGTAAGGAACCAAGTTTGGAATTTGGTTGAATGAATTAAATATACTTCTACAATCAGAGTAAAATGGGTCTTTTAGAAAAAATGTGAATAAAATAGAATAATATTTATAAATTAATCTATAATTTAGGTTAAGGGTTATAATAAACAATAAGGAATAGACTATGAAGAATATTATTCCCCGGTAGCTGGACTTGAGGCTATTTTTATACCTCTGGTTTATGCAACAATATTAAATTTCAAACTACTTAAAATGGATGTGATGTGTAATTTCATTAATGTAAATGTTCAAAAGGATGTTAATGTTGGAAGATCATATTATTTTAAAAATATAAAACATCCAAAAGATGTTTCTAAACATACCAAGTCACTATATAGACTCTAATAATCCCCATAGATCCCGGTTTTATTGGTTAACTGGTTTTTTGTTACAAAACATTTTTTGGGTGGTTGTGAATCCAATTATTTTTAAAAAATAAGTTAATAAAAATATATTTATTGTAAAAATATATGTTTATGACTTTATATTTGGTTTAACTAAAAATTCTTTAGTAGATTCCTTTGTGAGTCTTATGAAATATGAGTTTGAAATGAGTATAATGGGTGAGTTAAAATACTTTTTTGGTTTTCAAATCTCACAAAAACAAAAAGGAAATTTAATATCTCAAAATTAATATATAAAATATATTCTTAATAGATTTGAGTGTGATAGGACTAAAATCAGCAGTACTTCTATTGGAACCTCAAATACATTATACATTGCTGAATCTAGGAACCTAGTTGATCATTAGATATTTTGAGGAATGATTGGAAGTTTACATTACTTAATATCTATTTATCTGGATACAATTTTTTTAGTATGATTATGTGATAGATATCAAGAAAATACAATAGTGTCCTATATTAAATCTATAAAAATATTTTTTAATTAACTTATGGGAACTATGGATTTATGTTTATTTTATAATCCTAGAAATTATTTTGAGCTAAAATGTTCTTCTGATGATGATTTCAGTGGATGTAGAATGGATAAGAAAGATACTTTCGAAACTTTTCATTTCTTAAGAGAAGAATTAGTTTTATGGTATTTTAAGAATCAAAGCTCTTTAGCACTTTCCACTACTGAATCTGAATATGTGGCAACTGGAAGTTGTTGTGCTCAAGTGTTGTGGATGCAAGACACACTCATAGACTATGAAGAGATTTTATATAAAACTAAAATATTTTATGATAACACAAGTTCCATTATATTTTGTAAAAACCTATAATTTCAATCCTAATATAAGAACATAGATATAATACACCATTTACTTTGAGATCACATGAGAAAAGATGATATTATTTTACATTTCAATCGAACCCAAGAATAGAATATTGATATTTTCTCTAAACCACATAGTTTCGATAGATTTGAATATATTAAAAAAAATATATGAATGACAAATATCAAATTATTATTCATATATAATTAATTATTAACAATATCCTTGCATTAATGAACTCATTCTAGAAAGGTTGAGTACATGTGTTTTATTTTTTATAAAAGCTGTAGTTTTCAATAGCAGTTAATTTTCTAAAAAAGCTGTTTTCTAATTAGTTTTTAAATATTTATCAGAATCAAAATATTTAATAATGGGTTTTAAGATAATTTTTTAATAAGTTTTTAGACAATATATCATTATATAGTGTCTCATAGTCAGTTTAATTTTAAAAAAACAAAAAATAATAGGTTATTCATACCAAAAAAAATTCTAATCCAAAAGGTATTATTTTTAACCATTAATTTTTATACTTATCCATTACTTATTGTATCCCTATATTTAATATATTATTTTAGTTTTATAAACATTATTTTTGTTTCAAACGTAATAGTTTCTCTAATCCGATTATTATTTACACTAATAAATTGTTTTCTTTGATAAAATTAAGAGTTATGATGTTTTTTTTGAATCATTCATGGATTAAATCTCATTCATTGAATCAGAAAAGGGTTTTCAATATGAGCCATTGAAATTTATAAAATTTAAAATTTTCCCCCATGCCTATATATAAGGGTGTGTTATTAATATTACACATAAATTTTCATGATTTTTTCCCAAACTCTCACCACCTGATTTACCACCCAGTTCAATTATTTGACATTAATTTGATCAGTTTCTAGTCTTAGTACGAACAATAGCTTTAGTATGATTGAATCGATATAAGAATTTACAGAAATATAATTCATTAGCGGAAGAATCATCAATAAAATATTTTATAAAAAATAATATTTCTTGTTGAAAAGTGTTATTATGTTTTAGTGTTTAAAAAATATTTCCACTAAGAAAAAGGATTTCGTGTTATACTATCCAAAGATAGTTATGTAATTATATTATTCATGGGAATCCAGTACCAAATAAGATAGAGATTTAATGGTTTTTAGTATATTCAATGAATGTTATAAAATTAATTATCATAATGTTTCTAACTTAGTAGATGTTACTATTTAAGGAAATGTTAACATACCTACTTACATGATTCTGTAGAATCTTGGTTTCTTTGATAAAAAATGTTAAAGAATACTCTTTTACCTCCTTATAAAAATTCAGAAAAGCTTCTCATATAACTCTAGATGTTAGAGTGATAACCCTGCTGATTAAATGGTACTTGATACTGAGAAAGGGGTACTGCGATACTCTCAAGGATCTTGATAGTTTTTTTTGTATTTTCTTGTTAACATGAGAGATATTAATCTTGTGATTTTTTTTCTCTTGATTTTATTAATAAGGATTTGATTAAATAAAAGTTCCTAATGCTTCCTTCTTTTATTAAAAAGATGTCATTGAACTAAATGAATGTATTTTAAATCAATAATCAATGCTATTGCCTAAGATACAATATTTCTCTTATTGGTGATTAGACTATGATCTATATAGAGCTTGTTTTCAATACCAAGTTGAATAAGTTTAGGGATAAAATTGACAAATCCACAAATAATTTTAAATAAGAAAAATAGAAAGAACAACTTAAATAAAATATAAAAAATAGTCTTCACCATCTAAATTTAAAAATATTGAAAAAATAATGATAGATGAAGTGTTTCAGAAGCTTATAGCTCATAAGGCCTTGAAGAAGCTACAAGATCTGGTTTTAATGTTAGAAAAATTTGAAGACTTGGATTCAAAAATCCAAACCATGGATGAGTAGAATGATGAAAAGAAAATGAATAAACAAAATAAAACATTACGTGATGCACAAATAAAGGAATGGTAGTTTAAAAGAGTTGAAAGGTAATCATAAGATCCAATATTAGTATCTCTTATTTCACATATTAACTTAGTTTTATATTCCATAACTATTACTCATATAGTACATACAATTCTATATTTTTCTCTAGAATTTTTTTATACCTCTATATTTCCTTCATTAATCATAATAGAATTGTATAATGGAAAATTAAAAGATATTGTATATAGAATTTTTATTCAATATCAAGTAAAAATATATTTTGAAGAATTAGTTCCAATACCCGTATGGAAAATTATTGAGAAGGGAAAACAAAAATAAATATAAAATGTTTATAAAGGAGTTTTGAGAACCAAAAAACTATTTGTAAAAAGAAATTTAAGAATAAGGGTAATAAGTAGTAGAAGAAGAATCCAAAAGTGAAGAAGAAAATTTGGATGAAGATAGACCATTAGATTCATATTCAACATCAACTTCATTACCATACAAGTCTAACAAAAATCGTATGTTTGATGTTTTATAAGATCTCAGATCATACTCAATAGGTGTATAAGAATCCCATAACTAACATACCTAAGTATTTGATAAGTATGAGATAGATAAATGAGTAGATATAATGAATGTACCAGATTAAGTAAGAGTTGAAAAAAAAGAAAATTCAAATATCAAACCATCCATAGATCATGTGTCAAAAGCTAGATTTTATAAATTAATCTCTTCATCCACAGAAGCTCAAAATAGCATATAGTATATCTTACAAACTCTGAAACAATTATTTATCTCTATACCATATCTTCATTCAATAGAAACAACGTGTAAAAAAAATACAAAACGGATTTAATGAAAATTCAGAGTCTTTAAATTTGTTAATGGAATCGGTGATTGAAAATGATAATGATATTAAAATTTATAATTTAAAATATAGGGATCACAAAAGTATATTAAAAAAGATAGTGAGATGTTCAAGTAAAGATTATAATAGTTTGATGGATTGTGATGATAAATTTGTGTAATTAAATAGAGTTTCCCTTGACATTGTTGATTCCTTTAACAATTTTTTCATCCAATGTATCATATAAAGTAATTTTGTTGAATAATTAATAGATGTGAATGATGATTAGATTGCAGAATTCAAAGTTTTGAAAGATAATTTTCATAAGTTTAAAGAAGAAAATAATAGGCCCTAATATTTTGAAGATGACATTCTCATGTTAATAGAATAAAATAAAAAGATCAATGAAATAGTTGAATGTTTGGAAGAAGAGATTCGAATTCAATCTTCCATGGAATATAGGATTATAAAGATTAAATATTCAGTTTCAAAATCCAATAAAGACCTTGATTTTGTGAATAAAATAAATTCCATAATCATGAAGTTATATAATAATTAATTTATATTTTTTTCATTTGAACTCTGGATGTATTCAAAAAATTTAATGATTTTTTTGAATGACTTTTTATCAATATATATTTTGTCTAAATGTTTTCCATTTCTTTTGTAGAATTTTATTTCCATTATATCTTATATAAATAGTAAATTCAAAACAATTATTTTATATGTTATGTTTTTCTAACATTTTAGGAGATTATAATTCTTCCCCTTTACCTTTTTTTAATTCACAAAGGGGGAGAATTTTGGGAGAATTTTTTAAGGAAGATATATATCTAAATGAATAAATCAATATAAAGGAGAAATCATTTTAGGGGGAAAATATATCTAGGGAAGATTTCATACTAAGGTGGAGATAATTTTTATCACATTAACAATGATGAAAAATATGTTATTAACTCAGGGGGAGTTTAAATATGATTAAGTAATAAATTTTAATTGATGTATATCTTTTATGTTCTTAAAACAAAGGGCTATCAGTGTAATGACCCAAATTTTAATAAATGGAAGAAATCGTAATATAATTATTTCATATAGTATAAACTACATAAAATAACTTTGATACAAAAATAAAAACATTATTTATTAACATTGAATGAAAAAAGAGGTATTTATAGAAATTAAGGAACCTATCCTGATGGAATAACAACAATACCCTTGGAATTGTAACATGACCATTTGGAATAGTAATTCAGATAATAGAATAGTAACCTCATCTGAATAATTATAAATAATGTTTAGGCATAGTATAAATGATAATATGATATAATTATAAAATAGTATAAGTAAATAAATATTTTAAAAATTATTAACTAAGTGTTTTTATTTTTTATAAAACATAAAAGATTATTTTCAATTTTATAATGAATATAATTATTTAAAAGAGTATTTACTTTCATAAAAGTATTCCAAAAATAAAGTTTTTTACTTATAATTATAATATAATTTTATGAGACCTTAAATAATTTTTCAATGTTTTATAAAATCAGTTATAATTTTGAAATTGGTATTTTCCACGTAAATGATGATTTTGATTAGAAATTAAATTTACCACATAAAAAATTATTTTTCATAAAATGGAGTTCATATTTTAATTCTACATGTTTAAAAATGTATAGGGTGATTTTTTGTGATTTGTCTAAAATAGTGTAATTTTTAGTGAATAGTGAAATACGATAATTTACAATATATATACATTACAAATTAAGTACAAAATTCATTGAGTCATTAATGATGTAATCACTATAATCTAGAAATAACATTTATTATTTAAATATATTTAGTGATAATTCCTTATTTCTATGATCCCTTGGTCTCATAAAAAACCGAACTCTTTTCTTTAAAGAGGTTCTCATAGAGGAGAAAATCAAGAGGTAAAATCCTCTTTCATTTTCTTTTTATTTATTATATATATATTTCATTTTCATATCCTATCCTTACCTCAACCAATAAAATAGGAATTATAAATTCAATATATTTTATATAGAATAATTTTATTGTGTTAATGGAATAATTAATCTTCTAATATATTTCCTCTTCCTTTTATTATACAAATGAAAAAACGTTCGTGGTATGTCGATTTACCCCCACCATGGACGATGCATTTTAATTTTTCACTATCACCATACAGGATGTTCATAATTATATAATTATCATTAAATAATATTTATTATACAAATTATAAGTTATATAATTTTCTATAATAAATATTTATTCATGATAAAAAATAAAATGATATGAGTTCACGATGGTTGTAAAATCTGCCAAATAAATTAAATCATCTACATTAACATTTAATCTAATTATTAATCATCATACCATATAAAAAAATGATACATAAGAAAACATAAACTTATGGAGGTTCATTAATAAAATATAACTTCAATTATGGGAAATTATTCTCATTTTACGCGATCTTTCAAACATGTATAAAAGTGAACTGATCTTGAAAACCAAGAAAATGAACACCGCTGAATGATGAAATTAAACTCTTCAAATCCTCAAAAAGTCCATAAATTAACATAATAAAACTATAATGAATTAGATTCATGAATAAGAGGTTCTTTATTTATTAATTAATGAATCTTATTTTCTTATCTAGGATATTAATGTGAAGAAAGAATTTTGACATAAGGTTAGGGGATTCTCGAACCCAACTCCAATTACTTGGTTTTTACCTCTTTCACTTCATTTTTTGTATGGTTATTACTAAAATGTAATTTCATTATCCTTATGTTTTATTTTCATGGATATACAGGTTTAGAATATAATTTTATGAAAAATAAAAATACTTTTCCAAAGTATATATTCTTTAAAAAATCATTTATTTTTAATTAGATTGATTCTTATTGACTCAAGATTGATGATTATTATATCAAGTATGTTATTCAATATTTTTTTTGGGAAGGAAATAGTTTATCCATTAATATATTATTTATTAAATGAACCCCATTTTTCCTTATGTGTTATTTTAGGTCGAATATTGATATATGTTCTTTTTGGAATGCATGATTATTAAATGTAATGATGTTATTGGTGCTCCCAAAATTATTTTGTGCATGGAAATATTAGGATGTGATGGGTGCCCCCAATATTATATAGTGCTCTAATACAATGTTTAATGTGATGTATCTCATGAAGAAAAGTGAAATATATATGAACATGATTCTATATTTGTCCAAAACTATGTGTGGTAGTTGACCACTAAGATATGATGTTTTATTTTAAGGAATTTTCATATTCCCTAACTTTATATAAGGATTCCACTCATGATTATGATGATGATGTTATGATGATGATTATTCTTACCCATGTTTTAGATCTCTTATAAATCCTATTACTATGATCTTATCTCAGCCCTAATTTTGATGTATATCCTCAGGTAAATACTTGGAATTGGGAGAACAAAAGGTCCAATAAGAAGCTAGAGAATAATGAAATAAATAAATGATTATGTTTTAATATGTAAACATTATTTATGGTCTTAATTTTCCAATGACACTAAACCTTTGGTTCCAGGTTTTATAGCATTATTATGTTGTTTATCATTAAAATTATGTAATATTCATGTAAGAAAATGAAGGGTATCTATAGTTGAGATCATATGGAATTTTAGTTAATTTTGGAATTAGTATTAGAAAACATTAGTAAAAACCATTAGTATGAAACTAAGTATATCTAAATACCAATGAAGTTTTTTTTTTGAAAAATTTTAACATAGGGATCCCAAAATATATTCCATCAATGTTAATTTCACTATGAAATAAAGAATTTTTTCATGATATGTTGACATATTTTTTTGGTCAATTTTTTTTATTTTAGAAAATTATGTGAACCAAGAGAAACTAGTCCAACAACCCATGAAATGGATAATGCATTGACTGCCTGAATGTCATCCCCAATTCCTTAGGAGGTGGAGTTCAAAATTTAATGGCAATTATTAACCAATCATCTATGACTGTGAATAATAACCTGAATAATGTGGAACGTCCTACTTCACCTAAGAGGGAGAAATTTTCTATCAAGAAATTCTTGCATTAGTGACCACCAGAATTTTGTGGATATTACAATCTAATCATGAATGAATAGTAAGTAAAATCAATAGAGAAGATATTTTATGTGCTCCAATATTATAAGAAGAAGATGGTGGATCTGGTCATTTATCATATTGGTAGGGAGGGAGATCAATGGAGGGAATTTATTAAGAAAACCAAGTTGTAGGATGAAATTTTAGAGATGGTGTGGGAATATTTTTTTGATAATGTTTATTAACAAGTATTTCTCTCAAACTATTTGTAAAAAATATAGAGAGAATTCATAGAGCTGAATCAAAATGTAGAAGAAATTGTCACGAAATATGAATAATATTTTATAATTATTTGAAGTTATGATTTAGTTTTTGTTATAAATAATGATAAAAAAATATATTGATTCTATAGTGGGTTAAAACAAAACATTATAAAGGCTGTAGAAATTCAAGACATTGGGAGTTATGAGGATGTTTTTTGATGTCCTCTCATAGTGGATATTGGGTTTTACGAATTCCCCCATGGATATAGAGATAAAAAAGGAAATATTGAGTTTTAAGTGGTAGGGGGATCTAATGATAATGGTGGAAAAAAAATCAACCTCCCACATGTTAAAAATGTGAGAAGAATCATCATGGGAATTGTCTGAAAGGGATGGGAAAATAATTCAATTGTGGGAGAGAAGTCCATCGAGCTCATGAAAGTCTAAATGATATGAGGAATAAGGATGATGTGGTGGATTAAAGGACTTTATCACACATGGTTCTATTCATGAATTAGAGGGGTAAAGGAAACTATGTAAGAAAGTTAACTAAAGCCATAGTCTTGGGGGAAAAGAAGTGCCAAATTCTACCAAATATAATGTGGAAAGGGAATGCTTATGTAATCACTACTACAAAGGTGGATCCCGAAAATGATGTTGTTATGGGTAAGATGGTTAGTCATTCAATAATAGTGAAAATAATATTTGATTATAGTTCTATGAATTCCTTCATATATTTAAAGATTAGTAGAACTATTGAAACAATTTATAAAAATGTGGAGGTTGAGTTATCTATGAGAATAGAAAATGGAGAAATTACTGTATCCAAAGTATATAGGTCCTCCCCAGTTAATCCTTTGGTGGAGTTTGATTATATATTGGGCATGGATTGTCTATCTTTTTACAAAGCCAATATCAACTGTCAGGAAAGGGAGACCTCTCTTCACCTCCAAATGTAACCTCCGTTTCAATAAAAGTGTAAGGAAGAAGATGAATTTTTTAGATTAATTATCTCAAGTGTGGATATTATTGCATTATGATTAAGAATATCTAACTCAAATGATTGATACAAAGGAGAAAATCATTCTAAAAAACATGTCCATTATGAGGGACTACACCCATATTATCCTTAAAGAATTTCCTAGACTTCCACTTGACTGATAGGTAGAGTTATCAAATGAAACTATTCATGGATATTTTCCTATATCAAAGAAACCATATAGAATGACCACCCATGAGATGAAGTAAATAAAGATGCTATTAAAAGAGAATCTGGAATAGGTGTTTACACCTATGAGTGCATCACCTTAGGATTCACTTGAGCTATTCTTAATAAAATATTGATCAACGTTCATCTTCATTGATTATCATGAGATCAATAAAATCAAGATAAAAACAAGTATCAACTTCCATAGATCAATGACTTGTTCAATATACTACATGGGGCCAAGTACTTACATAAGGTAGACGTTTGGTTTGGATATCACCAATTAATGGTGAGGAAGGAATATATTCCCAAGAAAAAATTTCAAATGAGGTACGTACACAATGAGTTTATAGTGATATCTTTTAGGCTCACTAATTATAGAAATATATTCCTAGAAATAATGGATAGAGTCACCAGAGATTACCTCAAAATATTTATTTTAGTATTTATTAATGATATTATAATTTACTAAAAGAGTAATTAGGAACATTATGAGCATTTTAATAATGTGTTAATGACATTGATAAGTGATAAAATGTATGAAAATTACGATAAATGTGAGTTTTTTATGGAAGAAGTGTATTTTTTAGGGAATGTTATCACTTATAAAGGAATATCTATGGGCCCTTTCAAGAAAAAGACAATGAAAAAGTGTCCCAGACCAACATGTTTAATGTAGATCCGTAGTTTCCCTGGTATAGATTTGTGTTACTACAAATTTGTGAAAAACTTCTCATGATGGTCAAACCCACTAACGAAGCTAACTCAGAAAGGATAAGTGTTTGTCTAGACCATTGAATGTTACTACATCAAAGAGTTAAAAAGTAGGCTTATCACCATTCCAGTACTCACACATCCAATTAGTGGGGAACACGTTTTGGTATAAAATGATTACTTAAATAAGGAAGTAGGATGCGAATTGATGAAAAATGAAAAAGTGATATCCTATACCCCAAGGCAGTTAATAATTAATGAGAAAAACTATATTACACATGATCTATAGTTGGAAGCCCTAATATTTGTGTTGAAAATACAGAGGCATTATCTATATGGGGAAAAGTGAGAAATATATATTGATTATAAGATCATAAAATATATATTCAAACCTAATGAGCTTAATATGTGCCAGTGAATATGGTTAGATCTCACCAAGTATTAGGACTGCTCAATCCACTACCATCCCGGTAAGGAAAATAAGGTGGTGGACACTCTAAGTAGAAAGGATATTGAAATATTATTAATGACAAGGTTTGATAATGATCCTATATTATTATATTTTAGAAGGATGGACATGGGAATCATAAAGGAAGGAAAAATATCAACCCCTTCTCAAATGATTGATCAACTACCTCATATGGAGAAAATAAAGGATGGTCAAAGAAATAATATACCAATTCAGAAGAAGGTGAAAGCTATAAGATAAGGGAAATAATCAGAGTTTATAATTTATGAGGAAGGATTTATAAAATAAGGGTTACAACTAAGTGTACCATCCAATATAAAGATAAAGAAAGTGCTTCTGAATGATGCACATAGCTCAACCTTCTCTATTCACCCTGGGAGAATAAAGATGTATCATGATCTATGAGATAACTTTTGGTAGGACAATATGAAAATTGAAAATGCCTAATATACATAAATGTTCCTGATATGTGAGAATGTGAAGGCTAAAATAAAAAATTCTATGGGGATGATGCAATTGTCACCCATAAAAATATGGAAATGATAAAACATGACTATTGACTTCATTACCGGACATTAGAGGACATACAGATGAAATAATGTTATATGGGTTGTAGTGGGAGTTCATAAAAATACATCTAACTTGATCGTAATTTGAGAGGACATATCACTAGTGTAACTATCACGAATATAAATCAGATAGGTTATAAGGATACATGGAGTACCACTATTGATTGTATCCGATATAGATATGAGGTTTACCTCTAAATTTTGGAAATATCTCCAACTTGATATAAACACAAAGATGAACTTCAGTACGACTTATCATAATCAAATAGATGTCCAATCTGACATTCCTATTTAGACATTGGACGTTAGGTTTAGATAGGTTTCATGAATATAAAAGGAGGATGTGACCAATATATACCTTTGGCCAAGTTCTATTACAATAACAGTTTTGACTCGTGCATCAAAATGGGTCCATATGAATCCATTTATGGTTTAGGATACCGAACAGTAATATGCGGGGATGAAGTCAGTGAATTTTAGATGATATGACCATAAATTGTTGAATAAATGGTAGAAAAGATGAAAACCATTCAATTGTACAGGAAGGCAACCTAAATTGTATAGAAGATATATGCAGAAAATCATCAATGGGACCTAGAATATGAGGTCAAAGTCATGGTATTGCACCACATATCTCAATGTAATAGGATCATGAGGTTTGGGAAGAGGGGAATGCTATGTCCCAGGAACATCATTCCCTTAGATATTATTGATTGAGTTAGAGATGTGGCATATCGACTAGAACATCCACCTACTATGTATCATGTGCATGATGTATTCCATGTATCTCTCCTGAGGATGTACATACCAGATCCCTCATAAGTACTGACTCAATAGGTGGTAGAGTTGAAATATGATATCTCTTATGAGGAGTAACCAGTTATGATCTTAGACCATAGAGATATAGTTATATGAAACAAGACTACTCACCTGGTCAATGTACTATGGAGAAAACATAATTAAGAAGAGGAAAATTGGAAATTAGAGAATGTGATGAAGGATAAATACCCTCACTTGTATATGTAAAATGAAAATTTGAGGGAGGAATTTCATAAGGGGGGGAAGAATGTAACAACCAAAAATTTTATCAATGTAAACTCCCTTTTTATAATTATTTTAGATAGTATAAACTAAATAAAATCACTTTGAGAACATAATAAAAACATTATAAATGATGAATGAATGAAATAAGAGGTATTTTTAGAATGTAAGGAACCTATACAGATGGAATAGTAACCTGACCCTTGGAATAGTAACATGACTATTAGGAATAGTAATTTAGTTAATAGAATAGTAACATAATATATGAATGTATAAATAAAATTTAGGAATCCTATAAATTAATAAATGATATAATTATATCATAATATAGGTAAATAAATATTTTAAAAATTATTAATTATGTTTTGGTATTTTTTAGAAAAAATAAATGATTATTTTCAATTTTATAAATAATATAATGATTTAAAAAAATTTATTTTTATAAAATTATTAATGAATTAATATTTTATTGTCTTATTATTATAGTAAATATTTATTATACCTTAATTAAATTTTCAAAGTGTTAAAAAATCAGTTATAAATTTAAAATTATTATTTTCCATGTAAATAATGACTTTAATTAAAAATTTATTTTCTAATATTTTGATAAATATTTCCAAAAAAATAGTTTTTTTAATTATACGTGTCTCTAAATGGTTTGGGTGATTTTTTGTGGATTTTTCAATAATGGTTTAATTTTTGGACAATAGTGAAATACGATAATTTTCGGTATATATACATTATAAGTTAAACACACTCTTACTTTAGTCATTGATGATGTAATCAATATAATATATAAATACCCTTAATTATTTTAATATAATTAGTAATAATTCTATAACTATTCATAGTCTTGAGGAAAAATAATATACTAATGAATAAAATAATGGGAAAACAGCCCTCTACTCAACTATAAATACCACCCTTCACCACCTATTCTCATAATACCTTAAATGAATTGAAGCCTATCCAATTTATTCCCAATAATATTCCTAATACCTTACCCCATTTATAAGATCCATTGGGCGCATTAAAATACCAAACCCTTTTTTCAAAGTTGGTTCTCACGGAGGAGAAATTGAAGACGTAAAATCCTCTTTCATATTAATTAAATATCATATAAATTTATTTTTTTATTATCCTATCCTCACCTAAAACGATACAATATGCATGAAAACAATGTTATAATTTACATACTTTAATATTATAATTTTAATGTAATAATTCATTTTTTAATATATTCCCATTTCATTGGATTATAAAAATAAAAATATCGCCCGTCATTTGTCGATTTACCTCCACTGTTGATGAAGATTTTTCATTTTCAAATCTAGTCATTAAAACATAATAATAGTTAAATAAGATATTATAAAATGTATTATAAGTTATATAATATTTTAGATGCAATATATGTATATTATATAAAATAAAATGATACGAGTTTGTGATGGTCGTAAAATCCGCCAAATAAATTAAATCATTTCCATTATTGTTTTATCTAAGGATTCATCATCAAAACATATAAAAAATGATATATAAGATTAACTAAATTATTATATGTTCATTAAAAACATATAATTTCAATTCATTATAATTATTCTCATTTTACATGATCTTCCCTATAAGTATACAAGTGAACCGATCATGAAAACCATGAAAAGGAAAGCTCCTGAATGATAAAACGAAACTATATAAATCATCAAAAAATACTATAAATGAACTTAATAAATATATAATGAATCAAATTCATGAATAATAAATTCTTTATTTATTAATTAATGAATCTAATTTTATTATCAAGGATATCAAAGTGAAGAAATAGTTTCAACATAAGGTAAGGGGATTCTCAAACCCAACTCCATTTACTTGGGTTTTCCCTCTTTCACGACATTTTTACTATGGATATTCATTTAATGTTCCACAAATATCATTTATTTATACTTACCATTCATTTTCATGAATATATATGCTTCTAATCATGTTTTATGACAAATGCGAAAACTTTTTCCAAAATATATTTTCTTTCCCATAACACATCTTTTAATTATCATGGGATTGTTACTTATTTACTAAATATTGATAATTATTATACCAAGTAAGTTTTTATATATTTATTTTTGAAACCACATAGTCTATCCAATAATATATCCATTGTTAAATTAAACCCATTCCTTTGCATGTGTTATTTTATATCCAATATTGATATATGTTTTATTTGGCGTGCATTATTATGAAAATGTTATGATGTGGCTGGTCCACCTAAAATTATATAGTGCATGTAAATTTTATGATTTGATGGGTGAACCTAGAATTATATAGAATTCATATTTATTGGGTAATGTGATGTATCTCATGATAAAATAACATGCGCCTCATCCCTATTGGTGAGGACTTGACAAGTCCATTCAAGAGACCCAAGACAAATCTTGGTGGACACATATTTCCAGGTTACTCTAACACTAATGTAGAAGGTACTATTTGGTACTATAATAACCATAACTATTCATCCATTTGGGCCTTTGGGCAACTAGTTTCTTCCTTGGGTCCAGTAAGGCTTTTGGGACACCCCTGGCCTTCGAGTCAACTGTATCTAAAGGCCTTCGGGCCACCTTAAGGTCTTCGGACCACCACAAGGCTTTCATGACACATGATTATGTAGATGTACCCATTAAGATTACAAGGTAAATGTATTCAAATAAGGATTTAGAGTAGGAGAATTCACCAGAGCAAAGCTAACCCGAATTGGAAGAATGATAGTGTATAGCATTTCCATTAGTACTGGGCCTTTGCAGCCCTGCAAAAGATAGCTAGCTGACCAACCTTGTAAAGGTGGAGTGTTGATACCATGACATGTGCTGGGGAGGAGTAGTTCTAAATTGTATTTTATGCATTATTTACTCTAGGAACTATGGGTTATGTAATTTTATCTAAGACATCATACCTTTTAATGGTTCCACCTGACCCCTTGAAAGGTGTATTATCAAATATAATAAAAAAATGAAGGCCTTCGGGCCATTCAGTCAGCCAGTCATGATAAAAACTGCAATATTGATAAAACAAAATTTTGTTGAATATTTTATTGATAATAAATGATATAATTTCCTCACATTTTGTTAAAGATGTTTAATTAGAAATTATTTGGGATTAGATCATTCATTTGAATATTTGAAGAAAATTCCAGTTTTACCATTTATAGTTCACTGTAGTATTTCAAAGATACATATTTTTATATTTATTATTTGAATTTAAAAGTTTTTAATAGTGTTAATAACTTAATTATATACAACTTTTATTCAGGACACTAGAGCTAAAGAGTTCATTTAGTTGTTGAAAATGTGTCATGAAGTCGAATTTGGGATGGACTTTCCAGAATGGAGAAGCTTTTGTATTTCGTCCATAACTCCTCATATTGTCCTAGATTAAGCCCAAATTTTTATAACAGATAGAGGACCCATATCCTCACATATTATCCTTCTGTAAGGCCGGCCAATTCACGCGTTTTGGTGGTCACATGGGCGGTGAAATTTGGAATAAAATATTTGGCCGAATTTCCACATTCAAACTTGAGACCACTTGTAACCTCTCCTCCCCTTCCCTCTATAAAGTTGAGTATTTCTCATTTGGGGGGGTTGGGGACGTGGATTTTGAAGTTTAGGGCATAGGAGAAGTGGATCCACTCTAATTCTCCAAACATTTCAATAAGGGTAGCTCTTGAAGCAAGGATCCCTTCGACGAAGCCTTCTTCTTCTCCTTCATGTTGTAATGATTTTGTTTATGTAATAAACTTCTTCTTTCTTCTTTTATTTCTTCTATTTTCTTCTGTTTTGTTTAAATTTCTTCTTCTCTAATTCTTCCTATTTGGGATGGAATTCTTGAGTAGAAGCGTTATTGGGTTGTACCCATTTTAAACCTTTGCACATGCAAAACGCTTCTACGATGATTTTGTCACCCATGGAAGAGTAGTTATTTTTAGCAATCGATCGACCTCTATCCTTTTTCATTCATTTATTTTGAATCAATGAGATACTTTAATTCACATAATATGATCAATTAATTGGGTTTTTTAATTACAAGAAACTAAGCATGCAATTGAACAATTAATACAAAACACGTGAGGTCGAGATTTTGTGTAAATTGTGAGAGCGCGATCTTAATCGGTAATATAGGACCACAAGGGATAAATTTGTAGAGTTTAAATATAATCCCTAAACACAATTCCTCATCATTTCCATAATGTATATGTGCTCTAATTAACCACTGACTGTAACCTATCCTTAGAACAACAATCAAAGCAGGGTGCTGTGATTGCGTGTTCCGAAGCTAGCCTAGGGTTTAAGTAATTTCATCATTGTGGTTAAGTTAACTCTCATAGGGTTCGAGGGATAACAAATTAGGGGATCATATTTAAGTGGATATTGATTTAAATGATAATTATTAATAAGTGAATGAAGAGGTAGAGTTAGATCGATTGTGCCTTTTAAATATTGTCTAAAAAACATCTTTTTGTTGTGTCATTTTAATCGAACTTCATTTCAAAACTAAAAAAAACAAAATACAATCTTCTTCCAGAAAACTTCTTCTAGATTCATAAACTATAACCAACAACCAACCTTTCATGTAGTTTTTTTATTAAATTCTATATTATTTGTTTTAGAATACCTTTAATAAGTTGTTAAATTCACTTCCTCCTTTGAGAGACGACCTTGGTCAGCCACTCTGCTGCACCTAAGAACCCCAAAATCACATTAATCATTTGAGGGAGCCCATGACAGCACTCTTTCAAATTGGTGCCGTTTCAGGGGAGACAAGTAATTATTTCAACCAATTAGAGGTATTTATTTTATTTTACATTTTATTCTCTTCCTCTCTTCTTTCTTCCTTTTTTACCCAATCTGATTTTTCGTCTTCTTCTTTTATTTTCTTCTACCTTTTTTTGACCATCAACTCAGACTTCTCATTTTTATTTTACTATGGTTCACTTTCATTCTTTTCATTTTTATTTGATCTATGACATGAACTAATCCTGAAGATCTCTTAGATCTTGACCCTGAAATTGAACGTAGCCTTAGGGCACGAATCTGACATTCTCAATCCACGGGAAGTTTCAATATTAAACCAGTAAGTGAATTCCTATCTTCTAGAAACATTGTAATTGGAAGCAATTCAAATTCAAACATAAAAGAAGAACCAATGGCTGAAAACAATGTAAATGAACTTAATATAACCATTCGAGAATTGGCTGCACCTGACATTAACTATCAACCAAATTGTATTGTATACCCAAATCTCAAATAGAACTTTGAACTAAAATCTGGGTTAATTCACTTACTTTCAAAGTTTCATGGAATCTCTGGTGATGATCCAAATAATCATTTAAAATAATTTAATGTGTTTTGCTCAACCCTTAAACCAAGAAATGTTTTTGAAGATCAAATAAAATTAAGATCATTCCCATTCTCACTTGATGGAGCTGCAAAAGACTGGATGTATTATTTACAACCCGAAGATGTAACTTGTTGGAATGATTTGAAACGTCTTTTCTTGCAGAGATTTTTTCCAGCATCATGGACCACTTCCATTCGAAAGAAGATATCGAGGATCAAGCAAGCACAAGGGGAGTCAATGTATGAGTACTGGGAGCGATTCAAGAAGTTGTGTGCAAGCTGTCCGCATCACCAAATCAGTGAGAAACTCCTCATTCAGTACTTCTATGAAGGACTCACACCCATGGAGAGGAGCATGGTGGATGCTGCGGCTGGAGGAGCATTGGTGGACAAGACACCAGTAGTTGCATGTGCGTTGATCGACAAGATGGCCCAAAACTCCCAACAATTTGGCGATAGAGGTACACCACATGTCAGGGGAGTACATCAGGTAAGTCCTTCTTCTCTTGAAAGTCATTTGATTGATACCAAGTTGGAAGAATTGACCACTATGGTGAGGCAAATTGCTTTGGCACAAAAGACATCTCTACCCCCTCTTTCAAGGCCTTGTGGTATTTGCACTGAGACAAGCCACCCAACTGACTGTTGCCCACAACTCCAAGAAATAGACGATTGTGCCGCAGTGTTCCCTGGGAGACCATATCAGCAACAACAACAACAACCATATCCCCAAAAGAAGTTTGATCTAGCATACAACCAAGGGTGGAAAGATTAGTCAGACATGAGGTATGGCTCTGGACAACAACAAAGGCCCCCTTTTCAACCAAACATCCAGCAGCCTCTGCCTTACCAGCAGGGTTTCCAACAACCCCAAAGGAGATTTGAAGCTCAAACATGAACAAGCCAACAATAAGGGAATCCCCCACCCAAGGTAGATTCTAACACTGATGACCTTTTGAAACAAATTGTTCTTAATCAATAGAATGATCTAAATAGTCAAGGTTCAGAGCTGAGGGAGTTGAAGACTCAAATGATCCAGATTTCCACCACCCTCCATGAACTTGTAAGTAAGAATTCCGGAAATCCACCTTCCCAACCCACTCCAAATCCAAAGGGGAATGTTAGTTCCAACAGATTGAGAAGTGGGAAGAAAATGAACGATACATCTATACCTACCACTCCACCGGGATTCACCTCAACTCCAGAGAAGCCGCATTCCATACCAACTGATGAGAAATCCAAGGAGAAAGATAAAGGTAAGAAAAAGATTGATGATGTTCCTCCTAAACCCCTTCCTTTTCCAAACAGGGTTGTTCAAACCAAGAAGATGGCTAACGAAGCAATACAAAAGGAGGTTTTGGACACATTCAAGCGTGTGGAGATCAACATTCTTCTACTTGAATCCATTAACCAAATTCCAAGGTATTCCAAATTCTTAAAAGAACTCTGAACCAATCGAAGAGGGCTCAAGGGAAATGAGAGGATCAACCTTGGAAGGAATGTCTCGGCACTCATTACACCAACTCTAGCAATGCCAAAAAAGTTCAAGGATCCCAGGACATTCACCATCCCATGTACCATAGGGGAGTTACACTTATCTGATGCTCTTTATTATTTTGGAGCTTCAATAAATGTGATGCCTCACTCTGTGTTCTCTTCCTTGAAGGATGGTGAGTTGAAGCCAACAAGAGTAGTGGTGCAATTGGCGAACAGAGCTACGACATATCCAGCGGGAGTCCTTGAGGATGTACTTGACCAGGTAAGAGACATGATCTTTCCAGTAGACTTCTATGTGCTTAACATGGAGGATGATCAGGTAAGTTCTCATGCCCCCATTATCTTAGGTAGTACCTTCCTCAAAACTACAAAAACTATCATAAATGTCAATGAGGGTACACTGTCCATGGAATTTGGAGATGAAGTTGTAATATTTAATGTTATGGATTCCATGAAGTACCCCTCAGAGGACCATTCTGCTTTTTTTATCTCCCATTTTGAACCACCAAATAAAAACTCCATAGAATTTGATTGTCCTATGTTTAGGGAGATTATGAGTATTGGTTGAAGTTTGATGTCTAAAAGCACTTCCACACAAGTTGCTGATAGACAATCCTTTCTTGGATTTTATTTTGATGTGGATTCATATTCTAATTTGGATCATGTTCACTCTGATTATGACATGGATGTTGAGTATGCTGATGGATTTGATGCTTTATTCTCCGATTGTGATGATTTTTATTCTGATACTGATGTTCATTGTGCAGATATGTCTGTTGCATCAATTTCTCCATCCTTACATCACCCCCTACATTGGAACTCAAGCCATTGCCCCCAAATCCTAAATATGCATACTTGATGAGTGGTGATAGATTACCTATTATCATTTCTAACAATCTCTCTTTTGAACATGAAGAAAAACTTTTGAATCTATTGAGGGATAACATTAGTGAAATTGGTTGGACATTGGCAGACATATCAGGTATTAGCCCCTCCATTTGCATGCATAGGATTCTCTTGGAGGATGGGGATAAACCGGTGAGGCAACCACAAAGGAGACTCAATCCAACACTTTTGGAGGTTGTTAAAAAGGAAGTTGCAAAATTGCTCGAGGCAGGTATAATCTATCCTATTTTAGATTCTCAGTGGGTAAGTCCAATTCAGGTTGTGCCTAAGAAAACTTGTTTCACTGTTTTAAAAAATGAAAATGATGAGTTAGTTCCTGTGAGAGTACAAAATAGTTGGAGAGTGTGTATTGATTATTGGAAACTAAATCAAACCACTCGTAAGGACCATTCCCCCCCCATTCATTGACTAGATTCTTGAGAGACTTGCAGGTAGGACACATTATTTCTTCTTGGATGGTTTCTCGGGTTACTTTCATGTTCCCATTCCAGCAGAGGACCAGGAGAAGATGACTTTTGTTGAGTCAATAAGGTTTTCCTTATGACTTTTCCATTCCTTCTTGTTTTGAAAATCACAAACACCTTATCTTAAGGAAAATTGCTTTCTTAAGAAAAATGCTTTCTTAAGGAAAATTACTTTCTTAAGGAAAAATGCTTTCTTAAGGAAAATTGCTTTTATAAGGAAAATTTCTTTTATAAGGAAAATTGCTTTCTTAAGGAAAATTGTTTTTATAAGGAAAATTACTTTCTTAAGGAAAATCGCTTTTATAAGAAAAATTATTCTTATCATATTTTCATCCATATTTTTCTTAAGTATGAGATTCGGATTCATTTTCTCGGAATCATTAAAACTTTGATAAAAAGCATTCTGTTTTAGGTTTCAGATTCTGGATAAGAACTATAAGGAAGTCTCATTCCGAAATCCGGATATGAACTCTGACTAAGTTCTATTCCAGATTCAGGTTATGAATTCTGAAGAAGAATTCTCATTACAAATTCTAATGAAGAATTCTCATTACTAATTCTAATGAAGAAATATCATTCTGAATTCTCATTACGAATTATGATGATGAATTCTCATTACGAATCCTGATGATGAATTCTCATTACGATTTCTAATGACGAATTTCTGATTCCGAATTCTTATTCCGAATTCACCTATTAAACAGAATTTGAGTATCTTTGTTTTGTTCATTCTGAATTAATTCAGACTCTGAAAAATATCTTTTTTAGACTCCGAACTTTTATATTGCTTACATCTCTATAATTTGTCTACTCTTTATTATTTTTATTACACTCCGAATCTTCACTCCGAAGTTTTCATTCCGAATTTTTTATGTTAGAGTTTAAAACGATGTCGTACATTCTGTTACACTTATTTTGTTATAGAACTATGTCGTCTATTTTGTTATAAACTAACCGTTGTCAAAGTGACACATGTACAGGTCCCTCCGATCTTTAAGGAAAATATGACCGTTGGAGAAGGAGCCGACCTTACCTATAAATAGGAGCTCATTTGAAAAAGCTCGTAATGGATGGATGAACAATTTGGACTTTGTGCATACATGCTGTTGAAGTGATTTCTAGAGAGATAGACTCTTATTAACTCTCAAAGCTTTGTGTGACTCTGAATGTTGGTGATTACATTCGAGGGCTTCCGGGGATAGGAAGACAGAGGTGCCGACTACCTTAAAGTTCGAGGGCTTTCTTGCTGAGGAAGACAGAGGTTGCCAACTACCTTGAAGTTGAGGGCTTGCAGGGATAGCAAGACAGAGACTCTGATCTTCGTATCGAGGGCTTACCCTGGTGTGGGTAAGACAGACTTGCTTGAAAGTATAAATCAAGGGACCTTTATCCAAGGTTGTTGGATACCCTTCTCTTTGGGTTAAAAGACTTATATCTTGTTACTAAGTAGTTCTACTACTTGTTCTTATTCTGCTGCATTTTGTATCATAAGGAAAGTATAACCTTCTTATACTTCCTTACTTGTACTCTGATTAATTTAGATTCAATACGCTTTAAGGTAGAATCTCATATTGTAATCTTTTGTTAAGTTTCAATTTTCCGTAATCATATTTCCGGAACCTACTTTCATAATATCTTTCCAAGTTTAGTTCGTTGTTAGAGGTGTTGTGAATTTGCTTAGTTTAATCTTTGTTAAACTTAGCCCTTTCCTTTTCTTAAGGAAACTTTAGTTATTCATAACTAACTTTAAAGGTTCCAATGGAATTTTTTAAAGTATACAATTCACCCCCCCTCTTGTATATTGATCATCTAATACTTTATTTCGATCCTACATTTGGTATCAGAGGTTGGAAGCCTCTTACTCTATACCAATCTTACATTTGGTATCAGAGCGAGGTCTCTGAAATACTTATACTCACGAATAAGTTTTTCTTGCTCACTTTTCCATTCCGAACTTTGTCATTCCGATTTATCCATTCCGAACTTTTCTCATTCCGAACTTTGTTATTACGAATCTTTGCTACTAACAAGTTTGTGTGCAAAGTTATTTTTGGTATGGCAGGAATTAATGTTGGTTCAATTGACAATATGAATCCTAAAAGACCACCTATCTTTGATGGTAATGACTATGAATACTGGAGAGATCGTATGAAGACTTTTGTTATCAATACTGGTGTAGATAACTTTGTTATGCTTACTGGTGATTATAAAATTCCTCACAAGGAAGTCAGATCTTTCACTAACCAGGAAAAGCAAGAATATCAACTCAACTATAAGGTACGCAACACTTTACTATGTTCAATGACCAGAAATATATATAGCCAAATTTCTTCTTGTGAAGCAGCTAACTGTATATGGAAGAAGTTAGAGGCTACACATTTTGGGACTTCAAAGGTGATAGAGACTAGAAGAGCTATGCTTAGAGATGAATATCATGGCTTCAATTTTCCTTATGGAGAACCTATCTATAAAGTTCAACAAAGGTTTATGACTATTGTCAACAGTCTGCAGTCAATGGGAGAGAAAGGTTTAGATGATGAAGCTCTTGTGGACAAGATAATTTATATTATGCCTAATGAGTGGGAATCCAAGAGAACAGCTATAGATGAGAACAGGAAGGTTACTCAAATTACTCTTGATGAATTATTTGGAACTCTTCTACAACATGAAACCAGAATGAAGAGATATGCTGACAACATCAAGAAAAAGAATGGAAATGGTACTGTTGCTTTTACTACTACAACAAATCAGATGAAAGCTAAGACTCCTGAGAGAATAACCAGATCCAAGTCTAAGAAAGTTATTTTTCAATCCGAATCTAGTGAGAGTGAAGTTTCAGAAAATGAATTATCCAATCTTGCTCGAAGGATGAACAAGATAGCTGGACAGAGAAACTTTCAATCTAAGTATAAGAAAAAGGAAAGGAAAGATAAGAAAGATAGAGAAGTTACTTGTTATGAATGTAAGAGAGCTGGACATATTAGACCAAATTGTCCTATGCTCAAAAAGAAAGAAAGAAAGGAAAGACATTAAGACAGGAACAAGAAGAAGTATTATAAAGCCAAAGCTAAGAAAGTTCTGAAAGCTAATGACACCTGGAGTGCCAGTGGTGGTGACTCTTCAGATGAATCTTCTGATTATGAATCTTCAGGACAGAAGAATCTTGGTCTTATAGCTAGATTTCCTATTGATAATCATTGTTTTATGGCTAAGGTACGAAATGCTGAATCTTTCACCAATGTTTCTTTAAATTCTAACGATATTAAGTATTATAACTCTTCTGATGAAGAATCATCTTCTGATGAGGAAAATACTTTACCTACTTATGTAGAAGTCTCTAGGTTTTCTGAACTTCTTGAGATTGAAAATTCCAAACACAATAAGAAACTTGATAAGGCAAAGTCTAGGAATTCTATTCTTACTAAAGAAATATCAGATCATTCTAAAGATCTTGATAAGAAAAATGCTGATTTTGAAAGTATTTCAAAAAATCTTGAGGAAGTAAGTTCTGAGAAGAAGAAACTTTCTAAAGAATTAGAAAAAGTAATTTCTATGAAAAATGTTTTCGAGCCTAACTCTAGTTCTAAAACTAATGATTTTGAGGATAAAAACTTGGTTATAAAACTCAAGTCCGAAATTTTTTCCTTAAAGAAGTGTTTATCAAACTTTACCCATGGTAAGGAAAATTATGACAAGATGTATTCTCAAATACGACCTTTAAGAAATAAATCCGGATTTGGTTATACCCATGCAAAACCTATTTTCAGTAACAATTATTTTGTTCCTCAAAGTGCCCCATTTTGTACCAAGTGTCAATGTGGTGGCCACTGGGCAACGAATTGTTCTTTAAAAAAAAACCCAATCTCTAGGATTTCACAAAGCCTACTTTTCTATGAAAATGTGGATACCTAAAATTTTATTGTCTGGAAATCTCGGATCCAAACAAGTTTGGATTCCGAAAGTCTAATTTTCTTCTTGATTTCAGGATAATAAAGAAAGTACCAGCAACAATATATGGTACATGGATAGTGGATGTTCCTGGCACATGACTGGTAACAAAAGCTTTTTTGAAAAGATTATTAAAACGAAAGGAGGAAAGGTAACTTTCGGAGACAATGCTAAGGGAGAGATTTTTGGTATTGGTAATATAGTTCTTTTAGGTAAAACTTTGATTTCAAATGTTCTTTTTGTTAAAGGTCATAAGCACAACCTCATTAGCATAAGTCAGTTATGTGATGAAGGTTACCTTGTGAATTTTAGGAATGATAAGTGTTTAGTTCACAATTCCAGGGAAGAGTTTATTCTCTCAGCCAATAGGCAAGAGAATGTTCACACCTTAAACTTAGAAGACCTAAGAAGCCAAGATCTACCTTGCCTAAGTGCAATAGAAGATCATTCTTGGTTATGGCATAGAAGATTAGGACACTGTAATGTAAGAAACCTATGTAAACTCTCTAAGAAGAAACTAGTTAAGGATCTACCGGAGCATAGATTTGATTCTTCTAAAGTTTGTGATCCTTGTCAATATGGCAAGCAACATAAATCTAGTTTTAAATCTATCGATGAAGTCTCAACAACTGATGCATTATAGTTAGTGCACATGGGTCTTTTCGGTCCAACACAAATTGGAAGTATTGGAGGCAAATACTATGTGTTTGTTCTAGTTGATGATTACACCAGATTTACTTGGGTCTATTTTCTAGCAAAGAAATCTGAAGCTTTTTCTTATTTCAAAAGTTTTAGAGCTCAAGTTAAAAATGAGAAAAACCTTCCATTGAAGACTATTCATAGTGATCATGGAGGAGAATTTCAAAATTCCGATTTTGAAACTTTTTGTAGTAAGAAAGGTATTACTCACAATTTTTCAGCACCTAGAACTCCTCAACAGAATGGTGTAGTTGAAAGAAGAAATAGAATTCTTCAAGAAATAACTAGAACCATGTTGAGTGAATATTCTATTGCTAGACATTTCTGGGCTGAAGCTGTAAGTACTGCTTGCTATACTATAAATCGAGTTTTGATTAGACCTTTTCTTAATAAAACTCCTTATGAGTTATGGAATGGTAGAAAACCTAGACTTTCCTACTTCAAGGTTTTTTTGTTGCAAAGTATTCATTTTGAATACTAAAGATAACTTACATAAATTCTCACCAAAGTCTAATGAAGGAATTTTCTTAGGATATTCCACAACCTCTAAGGCTTATAGAGTTTTTAATAAAAATTCTTGTACTGTTGAGGAAACAGTACATGTAAAATTTGATGAGTCTGATCCTTTTGTTTTTAAACCATCTCAACTTATATCTTCGGATGTGTTTTCAAAAACTGATTATCAACATTTGATAGAAGAACCTTCTGATAAGGAAATTGTTCTAGAAGATACTTCTGAAACATTTACCCCAGAAGATTTCCTACCCTATGTTGATGAACAGGTCTTACAAAACCCAAATCTGGTGTTTCTTAAGAATCATCCCAGTGATAGTATCATTGGCGATGTAAATCAACCTGTAAGGACTAGAAGTTCCTTAAGAAATGAAGTAGAACATCTAGCATTTCTTTCCCAATTAGAACCTAAAAGTACTGATGAAGCTTTAGGTGATGATGATTGGATTAAAGCCATGCAAGATGAACTAAATGAATTCGAAAGGAATAAAGTCTGGACCTTGGTTGAAAGACCTAAGAAAACTTCTGTTATTGGAGTAAAATGGGTCTTCAGAAATAAATGTGATGAAAATGGAGTCATTGTTAGAAATAAAGCTAGACTTGTTGCTAAAGGCTATAATCAACAAGAAGGAATAGACTATGAAGAAACCTATGCTCCAGTAGCTAGACTTGAATCTATCCGTATTCTACTTGCCTTTGCAGCATTCTTTAATTTCAAACTATTCCAAATGGATGTGAAATGTGCTTTTCTTAACGGTTATGTTCAAGAAGAAGTTTTTGTTGAACAACCTCCTAGCATTGAAGATACAAAACATCTAGATCATGTTTTTATACTTACCAAAGATTTGTATGGTCTTAAACAAGCCCCACGAGCATGGTATGATAGACTCACTGGATTTTTGCTTCAAAATAACTATGTTAAGGGAAATGCAGATCCAACCCTTTTTATAAAGAAAGATAAGAAAAATGTTTTAATTGTTCAAATTTATTTTGATGACATTATATTTGGTTCAACTTAGCAATATTTGGCTGACTCTTTTGCTAGTCTAATGAAATCTGAGTTTGAAATGAGTATGATGGGTGAGTTAACATTTTTCCTTGGTTTTCAAATTTCTCAAAAACCAGAAGGAACCTACATATCTCAACATAAGTATATTAATGATCTTCTTAAAAAGTATGGGTATGACAACACTAAGAGTATAATTACTCCCATTGGTACCTCAAACTCTTTAGATCTTGACAAAGCTGGGAAACCAGTAGATCAAACATCTTTTAGAGGTATGATAGGAAGTCTACTTTACTTAACAGCTAGTCGACCAGACATAATGTTTTCAGTATGCTTATGTGAAAGATATCAATCCAATCCTAAGGAATCTCACTTAAAGGCAGTAAAAAGAATTTTTTGCTACCTTAAGGGAACCATGGATCTAGGATTATTTTATACTTCTGGAAATGATTTTGTTCTAAAAAGTTTTTCTGATGCTGACTTTGGTGGATGTAGAATGGATAGAAAAAGTACATCCGGAACTTGTCCTTTCTTAGGAGATTCGTTAGTTTCTTGGTCCTGCAAGAAGCAACATCTTGTAGCACTCTCCACTACTGAAGCTGAATATGTAGCAGCTGGAAGTTGTTGTGCACAAGTTTTTTGGATGCAACACACACTCACAGACTATGGCTTTAGTTTTACTAAAACTCAAATTTTGTGTGATAACACAAGTTCCATTTCTCTCATTAAGAACCCTGAACATCACTCCCATGCAAAACACATAGATATTAGGCATCACTTTCTTAGGGATCACACACTAAAAGGAGATATTATTCTTCAATTTATCGGAACGCAAGATCAACTTGCTGATATTTTCACAAAATCGTTGCCTTCTGATATATTTTAATATATTAAACAGAAGTTAGGAATGATAACCGTAAGTTAATCTTTCATAATTAAATTTCTGTTGAAAAAGTCTCCTTACAGTAATAAACTCCTTTTCATAGGAGGAGTACATTTGATTGTTTGTTTAAACAAAGTTTTTTTTTTCTTAAAATTTTGATTTCAAATTTTTCAGAACGAAGATTTCCGGAATGGAACTTCCGAAACTAAAATTTTGCAAAATGAACATTCTCATACAGAATACTTCTGGAATGGAAGTATTCGTATTGAAAATTTCCGGAATGGAAAACTTTCATATTGGTATTTTCATAACGGAACTTTCATACTGAATCTTCTATAATAAGTTTTTCGTTTTTCAAATTTTTGTAATGAATTTTTTTCCCTTACTAAGTTTGTTTTTCATACTGGATTTTCTAAATTTTTTTTTTCGTAATGAGTTTTCCGTAATGAGTGTTTTCGTACTGAGATAGTTTTTCGTAGTAAGTTTGTTTTCCATAAGTAAAATTTTTGCAAACTTTGTCTTTTCGTAATAAAGTTTTATTTGGTCATCTTTATATTACCCATTACGAATAACATTCCTATGCTAATCCGAAAGGTATGATTTTCTTACATAAGTTTTCATAGTCATATTTTACTTGCTAGAATTTTCTTATATTATGTTTTCGGAATTATAGTTTTCTTAATTCTTTACTTTAATAAAAACCTCAAAATGATCGGATTCAAGTTATCAACCGTCAGATTTGATCTCAGTTCATTCTAAACCGTTAGATCAACCGTGGAATATAAACCGTCATCCCGTTGCCTATATAAAGGGGAATAAATTTCTCATCCCACATCGGTTTCAAGCTTTTGCGTGCTGAAGCTCTGACCCTCTGTTTTAAGGTCGTTCCGAACCACAGTTTACTCCGTTCCGAACTTCTCAGAGGACTTCAGATCCGAATGTCTGCAGAGTTAGCATCTCAAGAAATGTCTTCAACCATGCCTATTTCTCAGTGGTTAGTTTACAGAGAAAGATTACTTCATCCAGACTTCTTCAACAACTATGATTCTCTTATCTCGAAGAACATCAAGCTGAATGGCTGGGAAGATGTTGCGGTATCAAAAACCGGGAATCAAGATGAAGTGTACTCAGATTTACTTGTCGAGTTTTATGAATCAGTTTCCTTCTTTTAGGAAGATGATAGGGAGACGTTTTCTTTCAAGTCGTATGGTAAGACCTACAAACTTTCTTACACCAAGGCTGCAAGCTTGGTAGGGATGTCTTATGAAGGAGAAGACGAGTTTATCTCACACGTTTTACCGGACTCTAAAGGTAGCTTCGACAAGTAAAAAGCATTAGAAACTCTCGGACTCGCTGATGACAAGGCTCCGAAGATTGCAAGTCTATCTACAAACTTCTGGATTCTTGAATTATGGGTTCAAGGACTTATCGTACCGAGGAAAGGCAATAAAGACAGTTTGAAGAAGAGTGAGATCTATATCCAAGATTTCTTGATAAATATAAGGAAGTTCAATTTCATGAGGCATATTCTTATAACCATTGAGAATCTTAAGAAAGGAAATCTCAGAGCACAAATCATAATGTACCCAGCAATATTATCGAAGTTGATAGTTCGGTGCCTTGAATCTTTCAAGGAGGCTTGCAGATCTAAGCCGAGGGTATGCAAAATTTTGTTGGTGAGTGATGACACTCTTAAAAGAATGGATGTAGCTTTTGACAAGAAGTCAAGAAAGTTTATTAATCTACCTTCTCAAGAAGAAACCGTTCCGAAAGCTGTTGATCCGGAATCCTCTAAGCCGGTAAGAAAGAGAAAGCTGAAAGAAGTGGTAGTCGAAGCCGAGGAACCAAAGTTTAAGGGAGTCCATTCCGCACCTCCAAAGCCTAAGAAGAAGAAAGCCTATCCTGATGAGGTTGTTACAAAGTGGAGAGCTGATAAAGAGAAAAGGAAAGAAGGGGATCCACAGTTCGGATTGGACCCTGCGGAGGCTAAGGCTTTGAGGGAGAAAACTGCTGATGAGCTTGAGAAACAAGCAAAACAAAAGAAGCTCAAGAAGAAGATGTCCGAGGCTGAGGTAGCTCAGGCCTTGTTAAAATTCAATGAAATGGTTTCAGCAACAATTTCTGTTCCGAGAACATTCTCCTTGGAATCTCTACATGAGACTCCAGGAAGAAACCTCGTTGCTCCGAAAGAATCTATTGCTAAGAATACTGAGGAAGATGAGGAAGTTGAGAAAGTAGAACAAGAAGAAGAGGCTGCTGAAGGAAGTGGTGAAACCGGAGATGTGCTGAAACAAGTGGATGATTACAAGGGAACACCTTCGGAACACTTATCACTCCGAACTTCTGAAGCCGAATCTTCAAAGCTAGTTACGCCGGCAATGGAAGAAGAGAAAGGAGAAGAAGAAGTTTCTTATCATGGAGAAGAAGAACATCTCTTACTTGATGTTACTCAGAAGGAAATCATAGGGGTTCAGGAAGTTGCTGATGAAGATAATGTCGTTCAAGTTTCTGATAGTGAGAAGAGAACTCCGGAACATGACTCAATTCTGAAAAAAGACAAGGGGAAGCAAATTCTTGCTGATACTCCGAGTTCAGAAGAAAAGAAGAGAAAGGAAGCTGGTAGTTCTTCAAAGAGAAAGTTGGAGCTTATTGAGGAAGAAAACTCTCTAAGTAAGATTTCAGATTCGGAGACATCTTCGTTGGGGCATGATTTTGTTGTCCAGTCTTTGAAGAAGTTGGTGGGAACCATTCCGACCTTCTCTAGTATCGACTCAAGATGCCAGATGCTCCAACATGCGTTGAATCAGAAAACAGACTCCGTATCTATGGTTATGGATAAGTGCGTTGATATTGAAGCTCAGTTCAAAACTTTCTTTATTGGTTACGAAGCTCATAAAAGATCTTGCAAGAGGATGACAAGCTGGTCGAAGAAGACTGTGGAAGAGATGAGGTTATTTGATGAGTTTCAAGAGAATGTTAAAGATGCCTTTGAAACCGAGGACAAGAAGATAAACGAGCTGACTGCATCCTTTGAAGAAAAGTTGACAGAGGAAAAGAACTTTCGGATTCAGGAAGTGAGAGATCTGAATGGGAAGCTCAATTCTGTTTCTCAAAATTGGAAATTTGAAAGGGATCATCGGATCGATTTTGAAGAGAGGATGAAGGCTCAGGAAGAAAATATCCAAGCCCAGGAAGAAAAGATGAAGGCTCAGGAAGAAAAAATTGAAACTCAATCCGAAAGAATAGTTGCCTTAGAGAAGCAAGCTGAAGAAGATCATAAAGACCTAAAGAAGATCAAAACTATTCTTAAGGGGCTCATGTCGAAGGAAAAAGATCTGAAATAACCCAATCCGATTTTTTTGTTGTAATTCTTTTGTTGCTGACATTTCAAATCTAATGAAAATTGTGCTTGTTGTTTCGATTGTTGTTATTACTAATATCTCAGGTACTTTGTTAAGTTTTTTTTCCATTCCTTCCAATTCTTTTTGAAAATCACAAAGGGGGAGAAGGAAAAGATCCTTAAGAAAAAGAAGAACTCTAATAAGAGTTTATCAATGGGGGAGAAGAAAAAGATCTTTAAGAAAAAGAAAAACTCTAATAAGAGTTTGTTTAAGGGGAGCTTTTTCATTAAAGAAGACATTCTTATTTTTCACTCCGGAAATCTGAATAAGATCCTTAGAGTTTCAAAGCCTAAGGGGGAGTTAGTCATATTCATCAATATCCTTAAAGCAAAGGGAGATAAGCCTTAATGTTTTTTTCCTTTCTTCTTAGAATAGCCTTTTCGTAAGGATGTTTGTGCTTTCCAAAAAGGGGGAGATTGTTGAGTCAATAAGGTTTTCCTTATGACTTTTCCATTCCTTCTTGTTTTGAAAATCACAAACACCTTATCTTAAGGAAAAATGCTTTCTTAAGGAAAATTGCTTTTATAAGGAAAATTTCTTTCTTAAGGAAAATTGCTTTTATAAGGAAAATTACTTTCTTAAGGAAAATCACTTTTATAAGAAAAAATTATTCTTATCATATTTTCATCCATATTTTTCTTAAGTATGAGATTCAGATTCATTTTCTTGGAATCATTAAAACTTTGATATAAAAAATTCTATTTTAGGGTTCAGATTCTGGATAAGAACTATAAGGAAGTCTCATTCTGAATTCCGGATATGAACTCTAACTAAGTTCTATTCCAGATTCAGGTTACGAATTCTGAAGAAGAATTCTCATTACGAATTCTAATGAAGAATTCTCATTACTAATTCTAATTAATAAATCTCATTCCGAATTCTCATTACGAATTCTGATGAAGAATTCTCATTACGAATCCTGATGATGAATTCTCATTACGATTTCTAATGACGAATTTCGGATTCCGAATTCTCATTCTGAATTCACCTATTAAACAGAATTTTAGTATCGTTGTTTTGTTCATTCTGAATCAATTTAGACTCCTAAAAATATCTTTGTTAGACTCCGAACTTTTATATTGCTAACATCTCTATAATTTGTCTACTCTTTATTATTTTCATTACACTCCGAATCTTCACTCCGAAGTTTTCATTCCAAATTTTTATGTTAGAGTTTAAAACGATGTCGTACTTTCTGTTACACTTGTTTTGTTATAAAATGATGTCGTCTATTTTGTTATAAACTAACCGTTGTCAAAGTGACACATGTACAGGTCCCTCCGATCTTTAAGGAAAATATGACCGTTGGAGAAGGAGCCGACCTTACCTATAAATAGGAGCTCACTTGAAAAAGCTCGTAATGGATGGATGAACAATTTGGACTTTGTGCATACATGCTGTTGAAGTGATTTCTAGAGAGAGAGACTCTTATTAACTCTCAAAGCTTCGTGCGACTCCTAATATTGGTGATTACATTCGAGGGCTTCCGGGGATAGGAAGACAGAGGTGCCGACTACCTTAATGTTCGAGGGCTTTCTTGCTGAGGAAGACAGAGGTTGCCAACTACCTTGAAGTTGAGGGCTTGCGGGGATAGCAAGACAGAGACTCCGATCTTCATATCGAGGGCTTACCCTGGTGTGGGTAAGACAGACTTGCTTGAAAGTATAAATCAAGGGACCTTTATCCAAGGTTGTTGGATACCCTTCTCTTTGGGTTAAAAGACTTATATCTTGTTACTAAGTAGTTCTACTACTTGTTCTTATTCCGCTGCATTTTGTATCATAAGGAAAGTATAACCTTCTTATACTTCCTTACTTGTACTATAATTAATTTAGATTCTATACGCTTTAAGGTAGAATCTCATATTGTAATCTTTTGTTAAGTTTCAATTTTCCGGAATCATATTTCCGGAACCTACTTTCAGAATATCTTTCCAAGTTTAGTTCGGTGTTAGAGGTGTTGTGAATTTTCTTAGTTTAATATTTATTAAACTTAGCCCTTTCCTTTTCTTAAGGAAACTTTAGTTATTCATAACTAACTTTAAAGGTTCCAAAGGAATTTTTTAAAGTATACAATTCACCCCCCCTCTTGTATATTGATCATCTCATACTTTATTTCGATCCTACAATTGGTATCAGAGGTTGGAAACCTCTTACTCTATACCAATCATACAACTTTCGCATGACCCTTTGGCACATTTGCCTATAGGAGGATGCCATTTGGACTTTGCAACGCCCCAGGTACCTTCCAGAGATGCATGGAATTCATTTGACGAGTTAAAGAAGTGTCTGACCACTCCAACGATCATACAGCCCCTGCGGTGGGACCTTCCTTTTGAGCTTATGTGTGACGCCTCCAACTTCGCAGTTGGAGCTGTCTTATCTCCGAGGGTGGATAGAAGTTCACATGTGATTGCCTATGCATCAAGGACATTGGATTCAGCCCAATAAAACTACACTACCACAGAAAAGAAGTTTTTTGCTGTCATATTTGCTTTAGATAAATTCCGTTCATATTTATTGGGCTCTAAAGTAGTTATTTTTTTCTGACCATGCAGCATTGAGGTACCTCCTGAAGATGCCAGATGCAAAGCCACGACTTATCTGTTGGATGCTCCTTCTTCAAGAGTTGGACCTTGAGATAAAGTACAAGAAAGGGTCAGAGAATTTGGTGGTGGACCACATGAGTTGGCTTACTCACACACTAGTGGATGACACCTTGGACCAGGTACCACTTCAGGACAATTTTCCTGATGAGAATCTTTATTCCATCTCAGGTACACATCCTTGGTATGCTGATTTAGTGAACTACATTGTTGCCTCTGAAATCCCTGCAAATTTAACGAAATATCAAGTCCAAAAATTAAAAAGTGAGTCTAGGTATTATGTGTGGGATGATCCTTACCTCTGGCGTATGTGTAGTGACCAAGTCATTAGGAGGTGTGTTCCCGATCATGAGTTTGAGTCTGTTTTGAATTTTTGTCATACACTTGATTGTGGTGGACACTTTGGACCCCAAAGGACAGCTAGGAAGGGTTTGGACTCTGGATTATATTGACCTAGCTTGTTCCATGATGCCCATGTGTTTTGTAAGTCATGCTCTCGTTGCCAACACACTGGGAATATTTCTAGGAGACATGAGATGCCCCAAAAACCCATACTATTGTGTGAGATTTTTGATGTATAGGGCATTGATTTTATGGGTCATTTTCCTAGTTCATTTGGATTTTTGTATATTTTGGTTGCGGTTGATTATGTGAGTAAATGGGTGGAGGCCAAGGCCACCAGGACTGACGATTGTCATGTTGTTGTGGACTTTGTCAAAGCACAATTTTTTTGCAGGTTTGGAGTACCAAAGGCCGTCATCAGTGACCAAGGGAAACACTTTTGCAATAGGAATTTTGATTCCCTCCTTCGAAAGTATGGGGTGACACACAAAACATCAACACCATACCACCCCCAAACTAATGGCCAGGCTGAGGTTTCAAATCGTGAGTTGAAACAAATATTGGAGAAAACCGTGCAGCCAAATAGGAAGGATTGGAGCAAGCGCTTGGATGATGCATTGTGGGCTTATAGGATAACATACAAGTCTCTAATGGGTATGTCCCTATTTAGGATTGTTTTTGGGAAAGCATGTCATCTCCCAGTAGAAGTCGAACATCGGGCATATTGGGCTATAAAGAAATGCAACAAGGATTTGGCCCAAGCTGGAATTCAAAGAAAGTTGCAAATTCAAGAGCTTGAGGAGAGTTGACTATCATAATATGAGAACTCAAGGCCTTAAAAGGAAAGATCAAACTCAGCTCATGACAAAATGATCCAACAAAGGGAGTTTCATGTTGGAGAGAAAGTCCTTCTCTACAGTTCACAACTGAAGCTGATGCCTGGTAAGTTGCATTCCAGATGGTGAGGTCCTTATATTGTATCTAATGTTTTTCCATATGGTGCAGTGTAGATCACACAAGAGGACACTGGAAGGATCTTTACACTCAATGGGCAACGATTGAAGAGATACATTGAGGGACTTCCTACTGATGCAGTGGATTTTATCACACTGCATGACCCCATCATCACTTGAGCACATCAGGCTGTTCCTAACCCTTTCACTTTTATATTATTTTTCCTCTTTAAAAATTCTGAATTTCATGTGCATATATCATCTCATGGGTTCACATTGAGGACAATGCAATATATTAAGTGTGGGGGAGGGAACCTTTTAGTTTAGTGATTTAAATTGTTTTCTTATTTAAAAAAAACCAAAAAAACAATTTTTGTGTGTTTATTTTTCAATTTTCTTTGTATTTTTGAAATTTTTGAGCTGAAATGATTCTCATCACAATTTTGAAATGCATATCAATGAGTGAAACTATTTATCCCTTGAAACTAAGCTTAAATGAATGCTTAAATGACTTTGTTTCAAGTTCAAATATTTAGTAATTTCATGAAAAGTACACTGAATTTTGAATCCCATGCCACATCTCACTGTCTTTATATTTGAAATCACTTTCCTGTGAGGCTTCTGAACCATTATTTTCATATTATTTACATTCACCTCACTTCGTGAGAGAACCAAACCATGCTTCATTTAACCATAATTTTTTCTATTCCTGTCAAAACTTGAGGGTTTGAGGTACATATGTTTAAATTATTGAGGCATTTGTTTGGTATTAAAGCCCCTATTTCAAAGAAACCTTTTTATAATGGCCTTCCATGAATATTTAATACTTTTAGCCCTTATAAGCCATGCAAAACCTATTAGGATAGCCACATTAAAATCAAATTTTCCCTATCCAACCAACTCTTGAAGTGAAATTGCATAATCTAGTTGAGCTTAAGTGTGAGGGAATCTATCTTGTGTTGTGCCACCACATTCTGTGATACTTTGGGTGGAAAATTAAATTATGAAGAGATGTGTTTTCTACTGAAGAAATTCATTATATTGAAAGCTGTTCCATTTCTGGAGCTTTCATGACAAGTGAAGCTGTGCCTTTTCTGGAGCTTCTAATTGAGGTGGAAAGCTGTGCCCATCTGGAGCTTTCAAGAAAATCATTTTTGAGAAGATTGAAATTTTTTATGCTCAAATGATGAATGGTGTAAACCTTTCATGACTTTTCATGTTGATGGAGCTGAATTGATACTATGTGGATTGATGAGAAGACCATATTTAATTGAAAATTATATTAATTCAATTTTGATTCCAAAAGAGTCAAGCCCTCCTCATTCACCCTTAGAATTTTTCACATCTAAATCCTACCAACCGAAAGCCACAGAACAACCCTAAAAAGTCCTCATGATAGACATATGTCCTTGACTCACATCGATTGGCGATGTAGGAATCTATCAAGCCTATGGTGACCCTTTTATGAGTTTGGATGAGAAAGACATTGCAAAAAAATTGATATTTGAGTGATGAGAGAAAATTCACGCGATGTAAGTGTTTTGTGCACGGGAGGATAAATGAAGTGGAAATATATTGAATGATATTAATAGAGAACTTGAAATAAGGTTTTTTATGAGGCATTATATCTTTTTATTCTTGGTGCAAAATTGATTGATCTCAAGGATATGTGTTTTAAAATTGGTTTTGATTTGATAATAATTTTTACTTGATATGAGGTTTTGCCCAGGAGTGCAAAAGGGTAAGTGTGGGGGAGTTGATAGAACACTATTTTGTTGAATATTTTATTGATAATAAATGATATAATTTCCTCACATTGTGTTAAATATGTTTAATTAGAAATTATTTGGGATTAGATCATTCATATGAATATTTGATGAAAATTCAAGTTTTACCCTTTATAGTTCACTGTAGTATTTCAAAGATACATATTTTTATATTTATTATTTGAATTTAAAATTTTGTAACAGTATTCATAGATTAATTATCTACAACTTTTATTCAAGACAATAGAACTAAAGAGTGCATTTGGTTGTTGAAAATGGGTCATGAAGTCGAAGTTGGGCTGGACTCGCCAGTGTGGAAAAGCATATGTATTTAGGCCATAACTCATTCATATGGGACTGGATTATGCCCACATTTTTAGAGGGGATATAGGAACCATATCCGCACATATTATCTTTCTGGTAGGCTGGCCAAGTCACGCGTTTTGGTGGCCAAATGGGCGGTGCAATGTGGAATAAAATATTTGGCCGAATTTCCACATTCACACTTGAGACCACCTGTAACCTCTACTCCCCTCCCCTCTATCAATTGGAGTTTTTCTCATTTTAAGGGGTTGGGGACGTGAATTGGGATTTTTAGGGCAGAGGAGAAGTGGATCCAATCCAATTATCTAACCATTTCAATAAGGGTAGCTCTTGAAGCAAGGATCCCTTCGACGAAGCCTTCTTCTTCTCCTTCATGTTGTAATGATTTTGTTTATGTAATAAACTTCTTTGTTCTTCTTTTATTTCTTCTCCTATCTTCTGTTTTGTTTAAATTTATTCTTCCCTTAATCTTCCTATTTGGGATGGAATTCATGAGTAGAAGTGTTATTGGGTTATACCCATTTTAACCCTTTGCACATGCAAAATGCTTCTACGATGATTACGCCACCCATGGAAGAGTAGTTCTTTTTAGTAATCGATCGAACTCTAACGTTTTTCATTCATTTATTTTGAATCAATGAGATACTGTAATTCACATAATATGATCCGTGAATTGTTTTTTTTAAATTACAATAAACTAAGCAAGCAATTGAACAATTAATACAAAACACGCGAGGTTGAGATTTTGTGTAAATTGTGAGAGCACGATCTTAATCGGTAATACAAGACCACACGGGATAAATTTGTAGAGTTCAAATATAATCCCTAAACAAAATTCATCCTAATTTCTAGAATGGATATGTGCTCTAATTAACCACTGACCATAAGCTATCCTTAGAACAACAATCAAAGCAGGGTGCTGCGATTGCGTGTTCCGAAGCTGGCCTAGGGTCTAAGTAATTTCATCATTGTGGTTAAGTTAACTCTCGTAGGGTTCAAGGGATAAAAAATTAGGGGATAATAATTAAGTGGATATTGATTTAAATGATAAATATTATTAAGTGAATGAAGAGGTAGTGTTAGATCGATTACGCCTTTTTAAATATTGTCTAAAAAACATTTTTTTGTTGTGTCATTTTAATCAAACTTCATTCCAAAACTAAAAACAAAACAAAATACAATCTTCTTCCAGCAAACTTCTTCTAGATTCATAAACTATAACCAACCCCCATCCTTTCATGTAGTGTTTTTATTATATTCTATTTTATTTGTTTTAGAATTCCTTTAATATGTTGTTAAATTCACTTCCTCCTTTGAGAGACGACCTTGGTCAGCCACTCTACTGCACCTAAGAACCCCAAAATCACATTAATCATTTGAGGGCACCCACGACCGCGCTCTTTCAAATATGCATTACTATGATGGTAGACTTGTTCACAAATATGTGAGGTTGTTGACCACTAAGATCTGATGTTTCATTTTTATGCTTTTACACATTTCATTCCTTTATCTAATGCTTAAATTTATGATTATGAAGATAATGTTATGATGATGATTATGATCACCCTTGTTTCATGTCGCTTATTCATCATCTTATTGGGATTTTAGAGTACCTATTCTTTTGATGTATATCCTCAAGAGTATACTTGTACTAAGGAGTACACAAGGGACAATAAGAAACTAAGGAATAAGTAATTAAATAAATGATTTTCTTTTATTATGTAAAACCTATGTACGATTCTTATTTTACCAATACACTAAACCTTTAGATCCTGATTTCGTAGAATAATTATGTCAGACATTTTTAAAATGATGTAATTTTTATGTATGAAAATGAAGTGGCTCTATAGTATTTATTTCAATGTTAATATGTTTCATTTTACGTATTGTGTTTTATGATATTAAAAAATGGGGAGATTATTAATTCAAAATTTATAATTTCAACCATTTCCTTATTTTTGGAAATAAGAAATACTTTCATGAAATAATAATTTACTAATTTTATATATCCTATGTTTTTATATGTTTTTGTAAAAAATTATTTTTATACTTAATATAGAAATGTTTCTAATGTAAAATTAATATAAACTTATTATTATTCAATCCGATTCATCAGTCTGATGATGTATCTAATACATCAGACCAAATAGTATAATGATGAATTATTAGACTAATATTATGTTAATCAGATTAAAAAAAGTCATAACCATCAGATAGAAAATAGTATAAATCCATGAGATTAACCTTTTTTTAGCACATCAAATTTACAAACAATATTATATTCCATTGGACAATTCAAATTTTATAATTAGAGTAATTTGAATTATTTACATTGGATGGAATTATAAATAAAACTATGTTGGTGATACAAAAAATGAAATAGAAAAATGATGTAAAGTTATTTTTTATCATTCAATATAAATATCCAGATCATGATGAGTTGTTAGTGTGAAAGAATTCCCATTTTGTTACAACCAACATAGAAATATGACCTGTTAATATTTTCTTATAAATATGTGGTCATTCGATGATTTTGGAGTTGATGAATTTTCAACTCAACAAGTCTATGTTTTTTCTCTACTTAATCATCTCATTCTATCAAATTTTAAATTCATAGAGAGTTAGAGTTCTACAAAATCCATGTGTAGATTTCAAATTCCATAGAATGTTTCGTTTTTTTATTATTTATGTACAATAGTGGTTAGATCGAGGGTTTCAAGGGATATGATGAAAGGTGAATCTGATCTATAAAATTAAGGGATTCTAGTCCATAGAAGATAGTCCAACGCTGATCATCATATTGAGGTATTTCAAGTTAATAAATACAAAGTTGACACTGATCTATTATATTGAGGGATTCTAGGCTTTTGGAAGATAGATACATTCCAATATTCATATTGAGATCTTTCCTGGTAATGAAAGACATACCATTACATTAGTTATTATAATTATGGATATCTTCATTTTGGATTTCTGACTTCTTTATGTTATAAATTTAAAGATCAAATTACATGTTATAAATATTTTAATTCATTCATAATATTATAATATTTTTTTAATTATTTGAACATGTCTACATCCCATTGTGATTTTTTATTAAAAATTAGTTTTTTACTTATCTATCTAATAATTATTTTATCAGACAATAACTAACAACAACAAAAAATCCGATACATCACCCATTTATTGGATCTGATTTAAATACTCTAATCATTGGATGAATTATGTGTTTGATATTTTTAACTAAATATTTTTTTTGTTTTTTGGCTTAGTTTAAAATTTTAAACTAAAATTCACCTCCTCTTGTAGCTATCATAAAAACCTAAAATATGATTTTTTTCTTCAAATGGTTTTCTTGGTACATAGAAGTAATATATAAAACGATATAAAATATTAATACATTTCACTATTATTAATAAATTAAAAAAATAAATTTAAAAATCTATTATGAAAATATACCTCTTGTATGTATTCATAAATGAGACATCCAACCATTAGTATATGATAATTTATATTAACTTTCTCAAGACTAATCATGTCCATAAGGTAATCTACAGATATTTTTTATTCAATTTCAATATTTGACATATTTTGATCTTTGATCATTGAATCAAAACAAACTTTTTATGTTAATAAATGTAATGGTGGAATGTATGGGGTAAAATTATTCACATAATATAGTTTTGATCTATTTGTTAATAATTTAAATTGCATCAAGTTAACTATCTATTTATCCTTTAGTTTTAACTTATAAAATAACATATATTAGTTTATACCCTTTTCATTAATATTTAACAGTTTTTTAAATAAAATAAATTATAAATTACATAACTTCTTATTATCATGAATCATTATAATATTTAATGATCATGATAATAAAGTTGAAATTTCTTATTTTTAAGTGTGAACATTATCAACATTAATGGGAAAAGGCAGCTCAAGGCTCAGTTTATGAGACACTTAAATCTATACTCTCAAATGTTTTTTTTTCAAAAGTTTTTTATTGTGTATAATATTAACATAAATATTATAGATGTTAATTATCACAAAAATGTGGATAGTGGATTATGAAAGAAAAAATTACAATCAATTTCACCCAGAATATTTTTAGTATAATAAATGTATCCTTAGTCGTTTGATTCACATTTACTAGAAACTATTACAAAAATCTTTTTTATCTGGTGAAAAAGGCCTTAGAGGGGAATAACTATCCTCAAATATGATTTAGTGTGACTCTACTTGTATATATAATTGATGTGTTTTTTCTTCTCAATGTATACTTTGAGAAAACTAGACTATAATATATGACATACAACTAACTATTTCTTATAGAGAATCTATTTGTTGCTATATGTTTTTAAATTTCTTATTTTCAACCCGTGTACCTTTTATTTCTTAAAATATACATGATATTACGCTCCAAAACATGTACCACTAATGTGGACATATTGTTTTTGTTAGATAAAAGAAAGTAAAAGTAGTTATTGATTGCGTATTACTTATGATGATTCATATGTCTAAACAAAATAAATTATATAGGAAAATGAGTATTTTCTTTTAAGAAGAACTATTATAATGTATATATTTTTTATTTTTTATTACTTATACACGAATCTAATATATGTTTTGTGTTTTCATAAATTATTTCCCCCTTTTTATTTACAAGATCCTCTTTCCATAGAACATGACATGGTATAGAAGTAGATTTATGTTCTCATTCATCAATATGTATATAAATAAAAAAAATATAATTATGGTTTTATATAACATAAATTTCATATCATATATTTAGAATGTTTACCAATTTTTAAATTTAATTATACCCCATCCTTGTATCATAATAGGGGTACATTGGTATTAATTCACAGTTCTTTTTAAAACTACATTGTTCTTTTAAAAATTAACAATTATGAATAAATGTGATTAATAAAAAAATTCAAATAAATTATTACCTATTACAATTTAGTGAATAAGATTCATCTTCATGATGGTCAATGATAGAATTATATATTTATTTGTTTTTCATATGTGCATATATAATAGGTTGGTTTGGATTTACTTTCCCATCAACATCTCTATGATGATGCTTCAAAAGAAATGTCCTAAAGGCTCTAAAATCATTTATGGTGACCGTAAATATGAATTTAATATGAAAATTATATAATATAAATATATTCTCTAAGTGATAACGAAGTGTAAATTATTGATTCATTTTATTTTATAATAAAATAAAAATACTATATCATAATTCTACCCTAATTTATTACAATATTTTGTTCATAAATGATGGTACAACATTATACAGCATATATACATCAATTGACATGTGAATTTTAGTAGTGACCCCCTTGTACCTAATCAAAATGGTTTTTTGGGGTAAAATACTTTCCATGTTCATTCCATCTAACTTATAATTTTACACATTTATCTCTCACATTAATAAATTTTATTAAAACTACCAGGCTCTCATTCACATATCTTTTTTCAACCATATGTTGTTCACCTTACAACATTTACCCAGTTTCAACATTTTTAATATGTTATTCCTTAGAATTAGTATTATCATCATGTGGAAGATCCATTATCTAATAAAGTATATAAAAATTTAATCAATATTACATAAATATTGTAGTGAACACATAATAATTTAATGAAATTTAGTGTAAATTGAAGAAAATATTAACCTCTATAATTACCTCTCATATTATCTTTCATGATTAAAGGGATTTTGAACCACTATATAGTATCTAATTACGCTCATAATGTTCCCTTATGACACACAATAATCCATATATATTATGACCACCATAATATGATTGAGATATATCAATGAAAGGGACGTCCTTAAAGGAATTTTCATTTTATACCATATCTATTTTAGTTCATAATAGAACTATCGACCAATTTTTGTTTACTAGATCTGGGATATATAATACTTGTACTACAAATGATTCCTTTGAAAATGGTTTTTACAAATACAATTATTTAACTTTCTCAAAGACCAATTTATCAATTTTAACAACACTCCTATTATGAACTCATATTCATAAGTAGTCATAATGTTCTATAATCTGACTCATATATATTTTGGATAAGGCCAATGTATGACATATTCATGTAAATTGGATTTTAGTCCTTAGTACCAAATACATGAATCACTTCCACCATAAGAGAAACTGCAATATGATTCATTAAACTATGTTCATAACATTAATTTTAATAGAATACATAACCATTAATTAGATTACCATTGTAAGATAATACATGTACCCTTGGTCCTAAGGATAACAATCAAAGTCATTTTGAAAATGAAATAAGATTTTCAAATAATTTAAAAAAATATCTTAATGAAACCATCATATAACCTATTAATTATGAGTATTGAAAATCCATATTTCAAACATTAATGGATTTAAATATATAATAATTAATTATTTTATTAAAAATTTATCTTAAACTCAATATGTGATATTAAATGTAAAGGTGATCTGAGTTAAACATTCCAATGTTAATTTCAACAACATGTTTTTCAAAAAATTCTTTCAGCCAGAAGGTGATTATTGTGATGTGACTTTGTGAGACCAATGTCATCCCCACCGAATAGGTAGTTGGTAAAAAACAATGGATTTATCAATGATATATTTTTCAACATTAAAATTTTCTCTCTAACATTGAATTTATGATGTATTCATACCAAATTTTAATAGAGAATTTAATGGTGAGAAACCTTCTATTTTGAAAAGTACTACTTAGTTAAATATATCTAACCAATTGAAATATTATATCAATGTATTATGGTGGGAAGAAAATTTCTAAAACACATAATATGATACAAATTTCCAAATCCTTAGTTTTAAATTATTTTGGTTCTATAACATTACCACAAATAACATTAAAAAAAAGTTATTTCTAGTTGATGTGTGTTAGAAATTTTAGGGTAGAATTAAAGGTAAGGACACATTCATTAAGTCTTGTTTCATAGGTTTAAAGTTATGTGTTTTTATAATTTTTAATTCCAAATATATTATAGACACAATATTCTTGATATTTTATGAATACCACTATTGATCCTTTACTCAATTTAAGAAGTTATAAAACTGATATCATTCTTTCTTGGAAAAAATTTAAGTTGTTTGAGGAAGAAATTTTTACCTTTCATCTATAATTAGTTCCAACTACTCCCTTAACCATATGTCAATCCTTCCTAACCTATCCTTAATTGTATATTTTATTATTCAAGGATTATTTAGTATATTTTCAATGCAATTATCACATAAATTAATTCAATGTTTATGAAATCAAGAAAATATATAACTTAAACACACATTCAGTGTGGTAACTAAAAAACTATCTCATTTTACTGCTCATTTTCATTAGAATTTTTAGGAAGGGTTAACAAAAAATAGTGACCATATTTTTTTTACTTTATAAAACCACTGATTATATAATAATGGATATGGATTTTTACCTTTTAATGAATTTCAATCAAATGATGTCATTCTTGAATAGTATTTATTCCATTGGGGTGTAGATTTGTGGTGGTATATAAATATATTGTTTAATGAATGATTCAAACTAAAATACTGTAACTTTCTTCCAAAAATAGTACACCTTAGAATTACATTAAATCTATGTCAAGAAAAATTTCAATTTGTGGTAATGTCATTTACTATATAAAATTAGATATCTCTCAATAATAAATCTCTATTTCATTGAGTTCCATACAATGTAAAACCTCAACCCTTCATTAATTTGAAATATTATACCAATGGAGAAAAATAATTAATGGGTTGTTTTTTCCCTGATATAATATGATAGAACCTAATTTATTTTACATTAATGAATAACCACATGGGAAAGTAATAATTTACCAATATACCTAGACACATTATATTAAAGATGCATTATACACCAATAGATTCATTATCTCTATAGATAACACAATACATAGGTTTCTCGTATTTTTTACAAATTTAGGACACTTATGATCAATTTTATCCTACTGAGGATATTTTTTTAGGTCATGAAGTTTCCCATATTGAATTATTATATTATTTATCCACATAAATCGTCTTAAAGACTCCTCACATCCATAAAATAGTTAAAGCATTATAATGATTAGAAAGACCCATATGTTTTTTTAGGAACATGATTCATCTTTATCATATTGAGTGACATCATGCATGGATAATTTTTTAAGTGATTCATGGTCCTTGTGAAACAATGCATAGTCAATTAGGTAGGAATGTGTTCTTTTAAATATCATACCCATTGAAAAAAACATAAATTTAGTATCATATTATTGAAAATATAGCTTTTTACATTCTAGTAACATATCGTTGATGGGAGAAAGTAGTTCTGTAATGCTAGTGTGGATCCATTAATTTTTTGTTTTCAAATTATATAGATTCAATATATCTTATAATATTATATATTTGTTAAAGCCAATGAAAAATTGAAATGCTTTCACAACTCTTTATGATCTCCAATTTCATTATAAAATCTAAAAGATTATATTCAATATGAATTCTCGATTCATCAATATGATCCCTATCATCATATATAGTTTTAATCATATAAAAAAAATCTATAAACCATAGTAATTTACCAATAACTAGATATGTTTAGTTCTTACCTGTGTTTTTACTAAAAATTTTAACATTAATATATTATGTTATTGATCAAGTGTTCTTAAAAATCCTATGGAAAAGTTTAACTCTAATAACAACTATGTAAACATGGAAAATGATTCATGTAGGGTGATTTCCTTATTTCATTTTAAACTTGATTATTTCTATAACCCCATCCTCATACTCTATTATCAAATGATTGGAATCCATATATTTTCCTTTCCTATTCATCTATATTGATTTTAAAAAACTAAAATTTTAATATATAAATAAATAAATACAAATGAGGTTTGATCTTATAATCCCAATATTATATTCATTACATGAATACACGTAAAGTAATCATACTTGATAAAAGTATTTTTTTAAAAAAAGTTAAAAATTATTAAGGTGAATAATTAGATGAAAAAAAATTATAATAAAACTTATTTTATCTCCATAATTTACATATCAAAATTAATTATATGTAGTATAATCACATTTTATGTAGTCAATTTCTTTCATACTATCAAACATACTTCTAGAAAAAAATACATTGATTAAAAAACCATTTAATGAAAAAAAATGAATTAAATGAGCTTGAAAAGTAAGTAGTGTTTTAAAGAAAATGGAAATTGTTTAAAAATTTGATAATAGGAGATTTAGTTCTAAAGAAATACAGAAACACCAACCCCATATGGTTTTCACCATTTTTGAATGTTTTAAAAAAATTGGGAAAAATATGATTGAAATGAATAATTTGAAATAAAACATGGAATTATTAAAAATAAACCTATTCTATAAAACCAGACAATATCTACCAATAAAAAGATAATGGTTCAAAAATAATTTTAGAGTATTCACACACCAATTATTTTTTTTGTAAAAAAAAATATATCACTACCTTTAAATACTTTTTTTCTTTAGAAAATCAAATTAATTATCCAAAATAACATTCTAGTACATTTATAAAATATTATGTATTAATTATACTTATAAATTTAGGAAAATGCATAAATAATACATTGGATGAATTCAAATAATAATTCCCCTCATCATGTTGAAAATTAAACAGTCTTGTATTTGTTACTATTTAATGCGAGTTAGGAACGATAAGAACAACATGAAACACCTCAAGATGTTTTTATATGGATTCATTTGAATAAGTAAATTTGTTTGACATCTTGCACTACATGCATCCCCAAACCTAAATAAAACCCTGATATATTAAGATAAAATTCAAATATTTACGAATGGACATAAAAACCTAGATATTGAATTAGAAAAAATTAATAAGAGTAATGTTTTATGAAGTATATGTATAAAGTAAATTAATTGAATTTATAAATAAATTATATTAAATTAGATTATATAAAATGATTAAAAATACATTTTTAATCTTTTTAGAAATGTATTTTTCTAAAAAATTTCTATATATGTGATATGAATTTAAATTTTAAGAAACATACGATTAATGATTATAAATTTAGTTTAATATTAATAATTATATAACACAAATTAAATTTCAAAATTCTATGAAATAATAATAATAACAATTGATATCTAAAAATGTAATTTTCCAATAAATACAGTTTTTATATTATTTTTGTTTATTAAAAAATTTAATTTAAAAATTTTATGACTTGAATTTTAAAAAACAAACTATATATTTGTATTTAGAGTAACAATATTTTCTCAAGATGTTTTTTTGTGATTTCTTGTAATATTATTTGTTTTTCGGAGAATAGTGAAACTAATTATTTTGCTAATACCATAACTTTTATATTACTTAGAATTTTTGGAGGCCTTTTTGACATAAAAATTATATATTTATAAATTAAAATAAAAAATTTTAAAATATAATGTTCAATTTATAAAAACATTTATTACTGTTTTTGAATATCAATTAATATTTTATTAAAACTATTTTAGAATATTTCTTTCATTAAATTTATATTTGGGAAATTAGGTTTGGATTTATTTTATTTAAAAATAAATATTATTTGATCAATAATAATCTACTTAATATCATTATAATTAATAACATTTATAATATTTTTTCTCTACATAATCTTAATGCCTATAAATACACCTTTCAAAAAACGGGTTTTTAAATGTTATACATGAAAACATTAAAAATAATGTTCCTTATTATAGAAAATTAAATTTATAAAATGTTTCTAATATTTAACATCATTATATTAATATTATTTAACAAGGAAACGTTCCTTTATAGGAATAAAAATTAGATTACTATGGTTAGTGTTAATAGTCGTGTTAACAATGAATATGTTATTTCAAATTGTTTCAATGAGAATGCATAATTTTTATCTTATAAATTATGTTCAATTAGTTTAAATTGGGACTCAAATAATATTTTTAAACATATATATAAATTATATTAAAAATAATTTAATGATCAATCAATAATACATATAATTCAGAAAACTAAATGGTAAAACGACATATTTCTACAAAAAATGAATTTTCAATATATAATCTATCTTAATGTAAAGGTTAATTTTATATCATTTATAAATTTATTTGGAATAAATAAAGATTAAAATTATATTCAAAAAATAAAAATTTGTAATGAGGTATTACTTTAAAATTATATTGTTAAAAAATAGTTACCATAGAAAAATTTAATTTTGGTAAAAGGTTAAATGAAAAATAAATAAATATATGAATCATATCATATAAAAAAACAATAGATGATAATTTTATATATATTATATTTTCAACCTTTTATCCATTAACCCTTTAATAGATTCATTTAATTTTTGAAAAACGTTGAGTGTTTCCAAAAGATACCTTTTATTATCCTATAAAAGGATACCAATTAAAACCTTTCGAAGTTTCAATTCTACTTTTATTTACTCCTTAAAAATATTAAAATTTTCTGCTACTATAACCCACTAACAATTCTTAATTCCCCAAGTTACAAAAATTTATCCAATACCCTTGAATTATGTGGTGTATTCCCAGGATATATCAAGTCTCCAAAGTAAGTATTATATCCTTAAGTTTTTCTTCTTAAACATAATCTAAAAAATATAATATAAACTAAATAACATGATTAATTAGGTATAATTAGTATAATTATATATACTAATATTATTTATATAAACCTTATTTATTCATTTTCATCCACTTATAAAGCAATGGAACGTCAATCGTCCATGTGTGGACTACCACCTGTACGAAGAACTGTTTTTAATTTTTCATCTTACTTTTCATTCATTACCCAAACATATTAAAATATGGTTAAAATTTATAATAAAATAAAAATAATATAATTATAAATCTTCTATAATGAAATTATATTAATATAAACTCCTTAACTATACTCACCAATCGAGTTAAAGTGTGTTCATGTTCTGGCCACCTTAACCATCCGCATGAACGATGCAAAAAAATATACCATGGATGAATATGTGATCCTAAATAGAAAAAAAATTAGAATTTAATAATAAAATTATTTCTGGTTTATAGTTCTAGAAAATATTATATTATTTATTTATCTTATTATTAAAGTGTCATATTTGTGTGCTAAAATCACCAAACTAGGCCAACATTGATTCCTGTATCATGTTGGATAACTAAAACACTTGTAGTACAATATAAATATTTATAAAAAAATATATGTTATATATTATAGTATATTAAATTATATATTAATGATATAATTGATATCAAATAATATTAAATGATATCAACATTATAAAATGTTTTTAAATTGTAAAAATTATTAACACCCGATTGTTGAAAAAATCTATATGTAACCAATATACACATAATAAATAATAATAAACATAAAATGTAATATATATGAAAACTTTAATGAGATATATATGATTAATGTAGCTATATTTGTTTTATTGGAAGTTACAATTTCATCAACTAATAAAGGAAACATGGTAATGTTATTCACCCCAAGTTCCACTCTTTGAGAAATGTTTAATATTATGCACCTAGTTTAATTTATATGGTTTATATATAATGATTTTTTAGATATAATATATTGAATTACCATTTAATCATTGTATTAGAAGGTGAATTTCAATTTATTCCTTTTAATGGGATTTATTAAATTGTTACTCAACCTCTAAAGGTTCCCGTAGTCTCAATTCAGATTTTTTGAGACATGTTACATGTTATAAAATATGATTTCATTATGTGGTGATCTATTGAATTAATATAAAATTAATGTTATAAAATTTATTTACAAGTATATAATGGGATAAAATATCCTAAATTAATATATTATCTTTAAATTTATTTTATCTCAAATGTAACCTGAGTCATAAGAGTTTCTGGTAACTAAATATTTATTCATTGAGTTATGATCATTCACTTTAAGTGATTTTGTAACAAATCCAATCATTAAAAAAGGAACATATCATTAGTTTTTCTTTTTGGATAACTTAAATGGTCCTAATAAAGTCTTGTAATCAAGATAAGGAGGTCTCATGAGCATTTGAGGATCTTCCAGAGCCCAGAGCTCTGAAAAACGGAAAACAGACATGGCCGCCTGGTTAGTCGGCAACTATGCGACCCCATCTCATAGCTATATAGATACTGCTATAGGGATATTCATAGTATAGACATGGTTAGTGATACTATGTTTAGAGACTATATAATGTGTCTAGTAAGGTAGTGGAGTATGCATATGTAGCACATGTTTGGAAAACCATTCGTCTAAACAGTACGGGACAGTTTTTAAAGAAAATGACTATTTTTCCTTAAATTTTTAAGCCCAATTATTTATTTAATCCACTACTCCTGTTTAAAGAACCTCTATCCCTCCTCCTATTTCAGTATCTTATCCTCTCAATATTCAATCACTTGCTATTCCTTCATCTAGAGACCATTTCTAATTCCATCAGAAGCATTGGACTGGCTAAGGTAAGGCTAACCCTGTTATCTCCTCCCTCCACACTTAATATCATCATCTATTGCACTATTTAGACAAAAAATCCTTTTCACTATTTTTATGGTGTTGGAATGAAACTTATAACTACTTCAAATTTCTCTGAAAATGAGGGTGAAATCCTGTGAGGCATCTTCTTTGGCCCATAGGTAGGTGGTCACATAGTTTTCCATTTACGTTTTGGACTTTTCATATTTAATCTCATTGTGCCATGAGCTGGCCTTGCTGATCTCCCTTGTTGTGTTTGTTCCTTAATTTATACTTGATCCTAGTGTGATTACATAGGCTAAGTGACTCATGATTAGGGTTTTAGAGAAAACCTTGGATTTATATGGACTCTATAGGGGTGTTTCACCAAAATTGTCCTTTTTAGGCTAATATTCCCAATATGTCAAATTATGGATTATATTCCCCGACTTGGTTTTATTTGGAATTAACAATTTTTTCTCTGGTATTTTGATTAACACAAGACACCCCATGGGGGATTGGTCTTATTAGGCATGTAAGTGTAAAAATTGGTATGAGACTATTTGATATGGAATTTCCTTGGGCTTGTTCGCTTCTTAATGAATTTTCAATGTTATGAAAATGTGATTGTTATCTTGTATTGGTTGGATATGATAAGATAGCTTAAACCTTTTAAAATGAAATTCATTAAAAATAGGTTGGATTCAAGGGATGTCATGGTCTTTCCCTTAGTTTGGGGTTATTATAAATAAATTTCAATTTTGGTTGCTTTTTTAATTTAAAGTGATATAAGAGGGTATACCTTATATTAAATGGACAAAGGAATGATAAATTTTTTGTCTGTTTAAAATATCTCTATATGAACAAAGGAATGTTGAAATTTGTTCCAGTTGTATATATATTTATACATATGAAGGCATGGTGAACTTCATGCCAGTTATATGTATCTCTATATTGACAAAGGATTTCTGAACTTTGGCCCAATCAGATAAATGTATAGACAAGAGGCATGATGATCCTTGTGGTATAGTGATGACAGTATGCCTCATGATGATGATGGAAGACAATACGATGGAACTTTGGAAGTTGTTGGTATAAATGGGTAGAGGTTACTTTGGATGATGTGCATTTCATTTTTAATTTTGAAATTCTTTTCTACATTTTTGAACCTGTATCCCTTGAATTTCTTGTTGGTTATTGCTAACCATAAATCAACTTATTTGAAAATACAAAAAAAGATAATTTGAGGGAGGGGGTTGGTAGTTCATTCTGTTTTTACTCTACTTTCCTGCAATTAGATGCACAATATTTACATACGAGCTCCCCTATAATTACATATAGACACCATTGGTGGTGGCCTATTGAGATTTATATTAGACCCTACTCGGGCCACCATTGGAACTTGAGAAGACTGTTTTCCTGTAGGTTCAGATGGGGTAAACGCTACTCGTTTGGTTATTGACGCTTTTTCTTAGACAGACCTGAGATGTAGAGGACCAAACCTCGCCTCATGATGATATGGAGCATCTTATGGTTTTTTTCTATTTTTTACTTCTTGTACTGGTATGTCTACTTAGTGTTTTCTATTCCCATTATTTATTATCATTCCATGCATGAATATATGTGTCAGTCACTGCATATGAGGCTTTTTTTATATTATTCAGTCATATGCTATTAAGTTCATCTTTATTTATGTTTTTGTTTCTACTATTTTATGTTGTTGATACATCCAATGTGAAATTTGACATGTGGTATAGTCTCCCCTTTGATTTACATTCACATACACACTTCTAGTCAGCGACCCTTGACTTAAGGGGAGACGCTCTAGGGGTCATGTGGACAACTGGGCTTGGGGCTGGGGTTACGTGGCTTCTGGGTCCAGGATTTCACACAGTGGTATCTTAGGGGGTTACATTCTTGATTTAAGATTTGGATACTATAGATTTGATATTGGGAACACTTCGGACATGATTAAATTCAATCCTTGGGCGTCACAAACCCATGTATGGGGTTAGGACCATGTTTCTTGAATTATTGTTGTTATTGATTCTGCTATTATTGATTCACATGTTTTGGGATTTTATTGATATTATTTAAATTATAATTATGATTTCATTTATCAACCTAATTAAATGAGGGTTATTTAATAGAACATGAATCACGATAGGCAATATATGAATAAGCCATTCATTTTTCCATGTAATAGTAAATTTTTAGAAAGAATTTCCTTTTTCAAGTTGTTGTGCCATGTTTTAAATATATGAAATTATGCTAATACCTTTTTGTAGGACTTAGATTTTTCTATGGTGTGAGTTTAGTGGGTTCCACTATTTGGTTCATATGATGTATTGGATCTTAGGGATTAGAAAATGGAATTCCAACTAGCTAATCCATATAAGGAAAGATCTAATCACTTTAATAAGTACAAAATAAATGAAATGATATCCAAGAGAGTGTCATGTTTTGACTCATATGGTTTATGGGCCATTATGGGATAGAAAATGACATATCATTGGGTTCATCTTGTCCGAATGAATTATAATTTGAGAACAATATTTCTCACACGTCTAACTTAGAAATTTGGCCTGAACCTGACCTTGGTAGTTGGTAGTGTGTGTTCGTCATTCATACAGACTGTTCTAATATCTCATCCTAGATTTTAAAGTAGACGGGGAGCTATGTTTTCTCTTTTTGGAAGGATATTGTACCTAACCTAGTTTCTTAAATTCAATCCTCAAATATGTTTACATATATTTTTTAATGTTTGTTTGTAATTTTAGAATTTTGATTCCATGAATTCCATGTGTCATGTACCCTAAAAGAGGCGATTATGGTTTTCTTAAGGTGGTGGGCCTTCAGACGCCAGTTTTTCTTCTAGTTGATCCTCCATTTGTTCTTCCAGTTGAGCCACTAGTTGTTATTCCAATTGTTCTTTCTATGGTTCCTCCTCCTAAACCGAACTAAAAACTAATACATAGTTTTAAAGGGATTCTTTTGTTTGATGTTGAATATGAAATGAGATGTGTGAGCTACCGTAAGCATGGAAGAGTTGACTTTTGAATTTCAGTAGCAAAATAATCTTAATTTTTCTAGGGATGGAAGAACACTCACGTTAGAGTCTTTGATTGAGGTGATCATTTCTATTTTTCAAGAACTTTGAGATGCCTCCAAAGAGGATCGTCAAAATATATACTTACGAGCAACGTGACTTAGCCAAGATGTGGTGGGATGTTATCACCTAAACATGTCCCCATAGAGATATGGTTTGGGTAGACTTATAGACTATCTTCTATGACTACTTATTCCCACAGACTAAGAGGGATAACATAGATAAAGAGTTCATGAATCTATAATAGGAGACCCTATCGATCATGAATTACTCATCTCATTTCTTCGAGATACTTCATCTCACTCCTTCTCTAACGACTGATGAGCTGATGGATTCTAGGTGATTTGAGGATGGGATGTGTTATGCCATTTGATCACAAGTAAACAATTATAGGCTGATGACTATTTCAAAAAATTTCAACTTGGCCTTAATCATCAAGTGAAATCTGCTAGATGTAGAGGGTGCAAGATAAAGCGGTTCAACACCCAAAACATCTAGTGAATATTCTTTTGGGTGAAAGAGAAATATTGATGAATCTCACAGATGTAGAGGCATTCAAGATCCTTTTTGGGAAGTTCCCCTATTTACCACCATTAAGGGGTTCCAAGACTTTATAAGAGGCAATATACTTGGAATCCAATGGAATGTAGAGACTATGTTTGTATGTGCCATCTCTAACATTTCAACAAGTCTTTTTCGTCGGTGCCTAGAAAGTATGGATCTGCACCTATTCCTCGATCGAGAGCAGAATTAGAAGGATCATAATAGTTAGAAAGTTGTAATGACATTGATCAATCAAATCAAGGTGGTGGCCAAGGTGGAGGAAACCAGACTTATTATTCTCAGTGCCAGCAGAACAGGCCTTCTTAGGGTAGTCATAAAATTTCTCAAAGCCATAGTATAATTCTGTAACATGAAGTTCTTCCTATTCCATATGAGAAGAGAGTTAGACCATCTAATATACGAGATAATATTCTAGTAGCCTCCACTTTATTCTCTAATTTTTTTATACAAGTGCTTCTCACTTGTTCATATCTGAGGCAACCACAAAGATTCTAGGCCTCAACGTTGCGTACTATCTGGATTTATGATTCTAAATAAAATCATAGGTATCCATTAAGAGGTTGTTCACTAATATAATAAATTCCCCTTGAGATAGTTAGTTACCTTTTTGAATAGAACCTTTATGTTCGTGATATGATGAGTTTTTATGCAATCCTTGGTATGGACTGGTTAGTTCCCTAAATTGCCCACAATGAGTGCTATCATCAGATGGTGACATTTATGTTAGAATATGGTGTTACATACATATAGAAGTGAGAGAGGGATGTTTGGGTGACATGAGTAGGAATCCAGCAGTAGAGGATGGGTAGTGTTAAGACACATGTTTCAAGTCTATATCTTGATGACTTTAGGTTGACACCCATTGTGTTTCCCCAGTAGTGGGGAGTTTTAGAGAAGTTTTTCCTAGAGACTTATCTATCCTAACTTTGGTGTGATATTTATATTTTACTATTCATCTTTTTCTAGGAGTAGTACCCATGACTGTTCCTCCATATAGGATGGAACCTAAAGAGATTCAAGAACTCAAGAATCAATTGGAGGATTTGGAGGCAAAAGGTTTTGTATTCCCTAACACTTCTCCTTTGGGTTCACCTGTCCTCTTTTCCAAGAAATCTGAATATACCCTTATTACTTGAGTGGATTACCACAGGTTAAATCAGCTATCTATCATGAATTATAATCATTTACTGAGAATAGATGACCTCTTTGATCAACATTGAGAAGAGAAGTTGTTTTCAATGATAGATCTTTAGTCATGTTATCATTAAGTGAAGTTAAAGACTTTAGTCATAGCTAACATAAATTTTTGGAGTTGGAATGGTCTCTACAAGTACCAGGTTATGCCACATGGACTCACAAATTCACCTGATATCTTCATTAATATTTTGAATTGGGTTTCCCCTGTATTTGGATTCCATTATGGATGTGTTTATTGATGATATATTAGTTCATTATATCTCTAGAGATGACCATGCAACCCATCATGGTATTATTTTTAATACACTGGTATATCCTCATATCTATGCTAAAATCATTAAATTAATCTTCTGGATCGATAAAGTCCACTTATTTAGTCATATTATCTCTGAGTCAAGAGTTTTAGTCGACCTAGAGAAAGTGAGGTATGTGGTTTCAAAGGAGCATCCAAGGAATGTGTTTGATATTCAGAGTTTCTTGGTCCTTTCTGGATACTATATAAGCTTCATTCAAGATTTATCATACCATTCACTGCCAGTAAGGGGCTTAATGTAGAAGAGTGTAAAATTTGAATGGTCTGAATCTTATGAAGCCACCTTTGAAGAGTTGAAGGGAAGAATGACTTCAGCACTGATACTAATATTGATAGTGCTATGATGGGTTTATACAGTTTATTAGGATTCTTTAGGTATTGGTCATTGAGTTGTTCTAATACAGGTTGAGTGAGTCATTGTATATGGTTCTCATCAGTTGAGGAATCACAAGTGGAATTGACAAACACATGACCTCTATCTCGTTGCAGTTATTAATGCCTTACGCTATTGGAGACACTATTTATTGGGAGAGTTATTTATGGTGCTCACATAACACAAACAAGTAATTTAAATCTTCACACCATAGGATATTAATATCAGGCAGTGTAGGTGGGTCGAGTACCTATAATCTTTTGATTTCAAACTTGCATACACTCCATGGAACGGGAATTCATTAGATGATTCTCTGCTCTAAAAGACTCACACACTGACAGTTCAACAGTCTAAGGAAAATTGGAAGCTAACAACCTTATTCTCGGAGATGTACGTTAAGGTTCAAGAGGACCATGGTCAAAATATTCTCTCATCCTTAACAGTGACATATAATCTTCTCTAACTAGTATGGTTGAGATATATATTTAATCCTAAAGGCCTTGTCCAAGGGGGAAGTATCTTAGATGATGATACATCATATGGTTAGACTGTCGATGGAGATGATACTCTTTTATTCTGTAGGTGTATATGGGTCCCTTCAGACATCTGAGAGTATCTGATGATAGATTTCTATAGGTCAGCATGGGTGGGTCTCCGAGGTGTCACCAAAATGTATTAGGATTTACCAAGTCAATATTTGTTGGCTTATTATGAAACATGAGATTTCTAGTTTCATTACACGATTCACCACCTATCATTAAGTGAAGGTGGAACATCAATATATGATAGTACTTCATCAACTGTTGTCCATTATTGAGTAGAAATGGGACGATGTTTTGATGGACTTCCTAATTAGTTTACCCAGATCACCGTGTGGAAACCGTACAGTGTGTGTTTTAATTGACCATCTCATGAAGGTCTCACACTTCTTACCTATGTGAGAGAAAATTTCTATATATGTAATGGGTAGACTATATGTCAAGGAGGTGGTAAATCTTCTGGGAGGACCTCATTTTATTTTTTATGATAGAGAAACTCATTTCACATCACAGTTCTGGATGGGGTTCTAGAAGGTCTTGGGTGCATAGGTTCTTTTGAGAATTGCCTATGTCCCTTATATCGATGGACAGACAGAGTGTAAAATTCAGGAGCTAAAGGATATAATCTATGATTGTGTTCTCTCTTGTGGGGGTTCATGGAAAAAACACATTCACCTCATTATGTTCTATTAAAAAAATATCTTTTATGATACCATTGAGATGGATCCTTATGAAGGCTTGCATGGTAGGACTTGTCTCTCACCTTTATGTTGGTTGGTGGTAGGGAAAGAAACAATAATTGGGACTCTTTTCATGTATGAGACTTCCAAGTAGGTCTAGGTGATCCAGATGTGTATGTTAATATCTCAGTCTAGACATCAGTCTTATGCCAACATGCACTGACGACCTCTGGAGTTCTAGGGTGGAGATCGAGTTTTCTTGAAATTATCACCCAGGATTAGACATTGAAATATTCAGAAGTAGGGTAAGATATCATTGAGATTCATTGGGCCCTTTTAGGCTATGAAGTAGATATGAGAAGTGAATTACTAGTTAGAACTTCCTCAGAGATACCAGTAGATTCATGACCTCTTTCAGGTTTCTCACCTTCAATGATATTTTCCATACCCATCTCACATCATCCATCTTAACGAGGTTGAGACGCTTCCATTAAATAGTATCTAGTTTTTATTGATGATTGGAGTGTGAAGACACTCTGATGCAGGTCTATTCCTTTGTATATGTGCTATGGAAGTATGAATGGTAAGAGGATGAGACCTGGGAGCAGGAAGATGATATATGATCTTTTTAGATGGAAAAATTTACTAATAGTAGGTCTTCACTCTCATAAGGGAAACTTGGGGATGGGTTACGATAAGGAGGAGAGGTTGTATTGACCTGAATCATTGACCAAGGAACATACTGATATTTCTTCTTTTTGGATAACATAAATGGTCCTAATGAAGTCCTGTAATCAAGATAATGAGGTCATGGTAGTGTATGGTGCACTTTTGGAGCCCAGAGCTTCGAAAAGCGAAAGCTGGTTAGGCCATACAATTAGTCTACAACCATGCGACCTAGGTGCTTGGTCGTGTGGCTGCTGATGTAGGGATATACATGGTATACATACTATTAGTGAAACTATTCATAGATACCATGAAATGTTCCCAGTAAAGAAGTGGAGTGCGCATAGTTTGTGCATGGTTGGAAAACCGTGTGCAAAAACTCTACGATCCATTTTCTAGGAAAAATGACCATTTTTTCCCTCCCTCCTTCTAAGCCTAATTCTTTCTTTTCTACTCTCCTTCGATGGATAGAACCTCCACCATTATTCCTATTTGTTTATTTTATCCTCTCATGCTTCAATGTCTTGATACTCTATTCGATAACTGATTCCAATTCCATCAGAAGAATCAGATATGACAAGGTAAGGATAACCCTGCACTATCCTTCTTCCTCACTTAATCTCTTCATCGATTGTGCTATTTATATGTAGGATCTTTATTACTATTTTTAGGGAATATTAATAAAACATAGATATACTACTACATGCTTCGAATCTAAGGATGATAATTACTGAGGCATCTACAATTACCCTAAGGTAGGTGGTCTCATAGTTTTCTATTTGAGTTTTTGCATTTTCATATTGAATCTCATTGTGCCGTGAGTCGGCCTTTACCTAGATCGCCAATCGTGTTAAATACATAATGTATATTTGAACCTATTGTGATGAAAGCTATTAATTGAATCATTATTAGGGGTTTATAGATCACTTTAGTTTTATATGCACTCCCAAGGGGTGTTTCACAAAAATTTCTTATTTTAGGCCAATTTTACTAAAATGTAAAATGATGGTTTATATTTCCTATCTTGGTTTTGATTGGAATTGACCATTGTTCCGTGTGTATTTTTATTATCCCAAGACACCCCATGGGTTTTTGGTCCTCCATGGAATGGAAATGAAAAATGGGTATGTGACGATTTGGTAAGGCATTTCCCTAGGCTTGTGCCCTTGTCAATTAATTTTCAATGTTAGAAAAATGTAATGGTAAACAAATATGGGTTTGCTAGGATGAGATATATTGAACCTTTTAAAATGAAATTCCTTAAAAAGGGGGAGGATTTAAAGGATGCCTTGGTATTTCCCTTGGTTTGGGGTTTTTATAAATGCATTTCATTTTTGGTTTCTTGTTTGGTTTGAAGTGATATAAGAGGGTTTACCTTATATTAAATGGAAACTGGAATGCTGAGCTTTGTTCTCATTTTATATATCTCTCTTTGAATGAATGGATGATAAAATTAATTCTTGTTGTGTATATCAATATATGGATGAAGGCGTGCTGAACTTCATGCCAGTTCTATGTATCTCTTTATGGAAAAAGGCATGTTGAACATTGGGTAAGTCAGACAAATGTATGGACCATAGGCATGCTGAACCTTGTGAACGATATATAAATATGTATTCATAGTCACCTGATAATACATTCCAACATTGAGCTGATGTAGGTAGATCCTCCAAGCACTCTTTAAAAAAATGAGTAGGAGGTTGGTAGTTCACTCTATTTTTCCACCACTTTCCTACTATTAGTTGTAAACTATTTTCTTATGAGTGCCACTCTGATTATACATAGACACTGTTGGTGGTGGACTATTGATATTTAACTCACACCCTACCAAGGATACCTTTGGCACTTGAGAAGACTATTTTCCTGTAGTTTCGGACAAGGGAAAACACCACTCATCTGACTATTGACTCATTCTAAAACAAAGATGAGGAGAAAATGAATGAGTAGAGACTCATGATGATATGTAATATCTTATGGATTTTATTCAATTTTTTTACTCCAGTACTTGTATTCATACTTCTTTTTTTCCATTCACATTATTTTCTATGATGCTATGCATGCATATCAGTATCAAACACTTCTTATGAGGCTTTGGTTATACTATTCAGTCATCTTCTATTTACTTCACCTATCGATATGTTTATGTTTCTTCTATTTTATGTTGTTGTAACATCTACTGTTTAATTTGACATGGGGGTATAGTCTCCCTGCATATTTACCTTCACACCCCACTGCTATTTGTTATCCCTTATCTTATGGGGAGATGAGCCATGGGTTATGTTGCCAACTGGTCTCAGGGCATGGGTTGTAACACCCCAAGCTTCCACTGTACGTTTCCCTTCGAATAATGCAATAGCATGTGTTGTACGCAACCTCGAGCTCTAACACACACCACAACTAATTAAACTAGCCGTTGTGAATAGTAATACCTACTTTTTGAAATTTTATAAATTTTATTTATCAAAATGGACTTCATTTTTGGATTCGGAATATTGAAATTAGCCTATGTTGAATTTTTGGTATTTTTCTGAGAACATCTAAATATTTATGAATAGTGAAAAATACTTAAAAACAACTTTTTTAATCAAAATAATTTACAGTGATAAATTATAATATTTAGTAGTTTTAAAGTATAATTAGAATATATTTTTACCATTTTATCCAATGGTGGTCGTTAGAATTAATTTAACATTGAAATTGGACATAAACAATTGCCAAACTTTTGATATAAATTGTTTCTTAAAAACACGCTATTTGTTGTAACAGCGGGAATTAATAATAAAATTAATTAATACAACTTATATGTTTGGAATTTTGTAAATAGACATCATTTTTGAATTCGGAATATCAATTATATCTTAGGGTGAAATTTTGGCCTTATTCTGAAAAACTTCAATTTTTGATGAATAGTTAAACCACTAAGTGGTTGTTAAAAACTGATTTCTCGTTAAAATGAAATATTACCACTTCTGTGATTTGATTTTCAAAAATCCTACATACATGGTTGTCATTATTAAGTAAAATGTGGTTCAATGAGATTAAAATAATTTTTTGCTGAATAGTAACTTTTAAGTTCTTAATCGCGATTAGAGGTAATTAGTGTAGTTTAAGGTACAAATAATGTTTTAATAATATGAGATGAGCATGACACTTGTCCTACTCCTATTGGATGAGTCATGGCCGACCAATAGAACCCATGGGTCAACTTGGGGACCCCATGGAGCCACTTTAGTTGGAAAATGACATTAATATATATTTATTTAATGTTAAAATTAAATTGACACAAACATGAGTTATTTTACTAAAATAGTTTTTATGTGGGGTTACACAAGTCCACATTTTGACTATAAATATTCATTAGAAAGCTAAAAAGATTTACTACATCATAGTATTTTTTTTATAATTTTTAGACATTAAATAAATTAAATGTTTTATGACATCATTATGATGCGGCGATGACCTCATTATTTAATGATTTAAATAAAATGAGAAGATAATGCAAAATCTAAGGCTTACACTTTTCCAAAGCCTATTGGATGAGGAGATTTAGAAACCTTATCACCTTATCCTAGAATTATATAAGTGTGGGACCTTTAGAATCCGAAAAGCATTGTGAAATAATCTAACATTTCAATCTTTCCAAAAGTGCCCCTCCTCTCCTCTTATAAAAGGCCCCCACCTCTACCACCTTATTCACACTTCCAAGCCTTTTGGTTCGGCCAAACCCTGCCCAAATACTCTCCCAAATTCTCTCCCTTCATCCTAGAAGCTTTAATTTAGTCAGAAATCCATCCTAAGGAGTCCTTTTTATCAAATCAAAAAGAAGAACCCGAAGAAGAGGTAACATTTTCATCACCCTCTTTCAAGTTTCTTTCTTCTTCCACTCCCTCTTTGTTTATTATTTCAATTCTAAAATTATAACTCCAGTATCTTCTATATACTGTGATGTTATTATAAATATGGAACAACCATATTCAGTATTCTACCCATCATTTGAATGACATGTCACCATACGTGCGTAAGTACGACTTACCGTCTCCACGTCATGGTGTAATTGTTATTCAATATATTATTATTTAGATGGGTATAATAATGATATTTAATTCATGTAAATAATAAATATAACAGGATAATTATTCTGTATATATGATATACTATCCAATTATATATTATTTAAATATCAAAATAATGATATTGTCGCTCGTGCGTACGTACGGACTACCGTCTCCACGAACGCGATGAGATTCATTCTCCGTCGTATCCATTCAAGTATAATTATCATTTGATGATTTAAAAATAATGTTTAAGGACATTATATCATTCTGGATATGAATAAGATACAACCTATCCATGAAAAATACGACTTACGTAACAAAACATATAAAAGAAAATGAGTAAGTTAACACCCGAAACAACGATAAATCTAAGATGTTGTTAACAAAGCAATGTTAAAAGATCATATATGATATCATATGAATGTATATGATTCTTGTATAATTTAATAACAATTATTTCACCATTATACAGGAGGTTAACCTACCCCTACCAAGGAAAAGTACAAGGTAAGGGTTTACTTCACAACCTCTTCATTATCCAAGGTTGTTTATACATAATTATCTACTGGGACCTCGTTATCATCCAAATCCATGTTTCTTAAAAATGTCTTTCAAAACATTTTTACTATTAAATGGAAAATGGGTTAAATTCATTTATACCCTTATACGTTTTTGAAGGAATCTTACCGTCGTTTTCCAAACAATGTACTTTTTAACCTTTTTGACAAATATAAGGTAAGAATGTTTTTTTTACTTATACGACGGGTGTGACTATTTTCCGCCATTATAACTTTGTCGAAGCTTCCCTAACAAGCTTATAAGAATATCTTCAAAGTAAATGTATTATTTTAAAATTATGGGACTTTTAAATGATTTCAAAAAGGAGAGATATTTCTCTCAAATAGCTTTGATTTCATCTATGTAAACATCCTTTGATGGGTTTTAAGTTTAATTGAAATTGATTTGTGATACAAAACATCCATTGAACATTTTGTGAAATATTTGATTGTGGATGTGTTATTTTTATACCATCCATAGTTTATGGAGAAATTGTTGACATTTCGTATGCTAGTTTTAATACGAATATTTATGTTATGTTTAAACCTATTCATATGAGGAATATATTGGACTTAATATGTGTCGGGTGGAGCCCGCTATAGCTCCTCGATGCATCGGTAGGTCTCATGAGACAACTAGACGTGGAATTGGCCGAGGCCCTTTCCCAATTTGATTTATGGTTTTGGCCGAGGCCTTAATCATTTTAGACGTCTTGGCCGAGGCCTTGAAAAAATGTTTCAGAATGTCTGGCATTATACATTCCCTCATTATGAAAGTGGTTATTGATATTTCATGTGATTATTCGTCTAGTAGAATATCCATGTGAGTATGTAATGACATTATTTTATTTTACTTTTGCCATATTATGCTGAAGTTTAAGTTCAATAAGGCTTTTGTTTTAGTTATACATTGCCTTAAATGCTTATGTTTTCTTATAAAAGCTTCCGCAATATTGTTATCCTTACTGAGCATTTGAGCTCACCCCTTTCAGTGTTTAAATATTTTCCAGTATGTGAAGAAGTGTATTATGACTGACTTGCAAGAATAGTCAGTAAAGATATGAGTGTGGACTATGAAGACCATGTTATTGTAGTTTGTTTAATTTTGATGTAATGAATGACTTATGAATGTATCTAGAGTTTCCAAGGATACTAAACTAATCGGTCATTCGAGACTTGATCTTTTGTGATCATGCCAATGTTACGAAGTAATGCACCGACTCTGGGTAGCTGGGGTCGGGGCGTTACAGTTGGTATCAGAGGCAGTTTAGTACTAACCTTGGAAGCTAGATTTAGATAAACTCTGATTAGAGCACATATCCCGAAGATAGAATTTGAGGATTAGTATAGAAGAACTTCCTAGAATTTTGGTATTGTAGAGATGTTGTGAGTTTTCCGAGCAATACATCCCTGTCTGGATACGAGCAGGTAGAGACGGCTCTGGCACAGATGTACCTAGGGGTAAAACCCGAAAACACCGCTTTGAGCTAGACTCGAACGGGAACTGGTGCACGACAAAGGGCCTTGCTGCACTCTTGGTTATGACACTCCCGGGGGATATGCTTTGGATAATTCCCATTTTCTTTACAAACCACTATGAAGGGTTATGAGTATATACTTCCTCAAAGAAAACATTTTTATAATTATGGATTATATCCATAATTAGTTCAATTTATGTGAAGTGTTTTACAAGTATGGAATTATGTATTTTGATTCATGAACTAATCTAGTTTATGCCATTATTTAGAAATGGCACCTAGTGGAAGGAATGGAAACCGTATCAATGCATGCACTCCGTGTAGGGATTGCCCTCCTGCTCAGGATAATTATGGTGGAGCTAGTGATACAACTGGTGCTGATCAGCTTCTCACCGTACGGGGACAACTCACACAGGTTATGAATAACAACCTTACTCGTATGGAGCACCCTGATCCGCAACGTGGAGGATCAATGCTAGACCGTTTCATGAGGCAACAACCTCCAACCTTCAATGGGAGTACAAATCCTATAGTAGCTGAGCAATGGATAAATTCCTTAGAGAAAATATTCCATGCCTTGGGGAGTAGTGAAAGGGAGAATGTTGTCATGGCAGTTTACCGCCTCACTGGAGATGCCGATCAATGGTGGTCACTAATTCAAAAAACAAAGGAAGAAGATGAATTAACAAACATGGAATGGCAGGAGTTCAAAGAGCTGTTCTTAGAAAAATACTTTCCTCGAGACCATCGAGCGGATATGGAAAGGCAATTTCTGAGTCTGAGGCAGAAGGAGGATGAGAATGTCGCAAAGTATGAGGCTAACTTTACAAGGTTAGCAAGGTATGCTGCAGATTACATACGTAACCCAAGAAGTAAGACTGATCGTTTCTTTGATGGGTTGAAACCATTTCTCCGTCGAGCTTTAGTATCACAAACCTTCTCTTCATACGAAGGTATTGTCTCGTGCGCTATCAAGACGGAAAAGGAATTCTCTATGTCTTATGACTTTAAATCAAAGCAAGATAAGAAGAGATCCAATGAAAACTCTAGGAAAGGAAATAAGGAAACATGGAAGAAGGGTAGAAATGAATTTCCACCCTGTGATAATTATGGTAGGAAGCACCCTGGTGCCTGTCTAAAAGGAAAAGGAGTATGTTACAAGTGTGGTGAAAAAGGCCACCATGCTCATGAATGCAAGGGAAAGAAAGCGGTTATCAACATGGAATGTTATAATTGTAGAGAGAAGGGAAATTATGCAAATGAATGTCCTAAGCATCAGGGGAACTTACCTCAGAAGAGGCCAAGGGATCAAGGCCAGGCTTATGCTATCACTACTGCTGAGGTGGAAGCTTTGAAAGACATGGTGGCAGGTAATTTAATGGTTTCCTCAAGTTTATCAAATGCATTATTTGATTCTGGATCATCGCATTGTTTCATATCTTCCTAGTTTTCTAAGAAAATTAGATATTTCCAATTTGATTTAACATGGGAGTTGTCAGTCAAAACCCCTAAGGGAAGTATTGTTGCAACAAAGTTTTGTCGATTAGTTCCCATTAGAGCACCTAAATGTTCTTTACCTGCTGATCTCATCGTCATACCCATGATTGAATTTGATATAATCCTCGGTATGGATTGGCTTTCGGACCATGATGCAAAAATTTATTGTAAGAGGAAAGAGGTTTTGATTCTTGATGATGATGATAAGGAACACCTTATCTTTAGAGCAGAATCGTCGCCACATAATTCTTATCTAGATCCACCCCCAGTAGCTCAACTAAATTCAATTATTGGAGAGGAAGAGAAGGAAATTACTGAGGATGAGGAAAGGAATATTCAAATAGAGGATGTACCTATTGTGAGAGAATATGTTGATGTGTTTCTGGAAGATTTACCTGGACATCCTCCAGAACGAGAAGTTGAGTTTTCCATTGATTTAATTCCTGGATCAAGGCCCATATCGAAGACCCCTTATAGAATGGCCACTGTGGAATTAGTTGAACTAAATAAACAACTAGAGGAATTGAGTAATAAGGGATTTATTCTCCCTAGTGTTTCTCCTTGGGGAGCCCCTGTTCTTTTTGTTAAGAAGAAAGATGGATCTATGAGGTTGTGCATTGATTATAGGGAGATAAATGCTATAACAATAAAGAATAAGTATCCCCTACCTTGCATTGATGATTTGTTTGACCAACTGCATGGAGCTCAATACTTTTCAAAGATTGACCTTCGGTCTGGATACCATAAGTTGTGTGTGAAGAAGGAAGACATTCCAAAGACAGCATTTCGAACAAGGTACGGGCATTACGAGTTTACAGTAATGCCTTTTGGATTGACTAATGCACCCTCTGTTTTCATGGATCTAATGAATAGAGTTTTCAAGGAATATCTTGATGACTTTGTAGTGGTATTTATTGATGATATCTTGGTATACTCCAAAAGCCACGAAGATCATGAAAATCACTTACGCATTATCCTGAAGACTCTTAGAAGACATGAATTATATGGGAAATTTAGCAAGTGTGAATTATGGCTTCATGAGATTTTTTTTCTTGGCCATATTGTCTCTAAGGATGGAATTTCCGTTGATCCTTCTAAAACCAAGGGAATCCAAGAATGGCCAGCACCGACAAGTATAACTGAGGTATGCAGTTTTATTGGTTTAGCAGGTTATTATCGACGTTTCGTCCAGAATTTTGCCAGATTGGCTAACCCATTGACAAAGCTCACACGTAAAGGGATTAAATTTGTCTGGACAAAAGAGTGTGAAGAATGTTTTATAGAACTAAAGAGAAGATTAGTCAATTCCCCTGTATTGACTCTACCATCGGGGAATGATGGGTTTGTTATTTATAGTGATGCATCGAAGAAAGGACTCGGTTGTGTCCTTATGCAGAATGATAAGGTCATTGCCTATGCATCACAACAGCTAAAAATTCATGAGAAAAACTATCCTACTCATGATCTTGAGTTAGCAGCTGTGATCTTTGCTTTAAAGATATGGAGACATTACCTCTAAGGTGAAAAATGTGAGATTTATACTGATCACAAGAGTTTGAAGTATATTTTCACACAAAAAGAACTCAACATGAGGCAAAGGCGATGGCTTGAACTACTCATGGATTATGATTGCACGATACATTACCACCAGGGGAAGGAAAACAAGGTGGAAGATGCTTTGAGTAGAAAAGACCATGGAATTTTGAATGTGATGAGAATTGAAAGGGATCCAATTTTCTTGGATCTAGTGATGATGGACATGGGAATAACTAGGGAAGGTGAAACATCAATGCTTTTTCAAATAGTTGCCAAACCATCATTACTAGAAAGGATTAAGAGTTCTCAAACCAATGATGAAGAATTTCAAAAGAAGATTAACGGTGTGAATGATGGAAGATTGAGGGACTTTGTGTATAAGGATGGAATTTTGAAATTCGGGAAGAGACTTTGTGTTCCCGATATACCTGATCTAAAAATGGAATTGCTGGATGATGCTCATAGTTCCAACTTCTCTATACACCCTGGGAGCACCAAAATGTATAGAGATTTGAAGGAACATTTTTGGTGGGACAATATGAAGAGGGAGATTGCTGATTTTGTGTCGAGGTGTATGGTTTGTCAACAAGTGAAAGCTGGAAGGCAACATCCTGGTGGAGTATTGCAACCTCTTCCCATACCTGAGTGGAAATGGGATAATATTACGATGGACTTTGTCATGGGACTACCAAAAACTCCTAGAAGGAATGATGCAATATGGGTCATTGTTGATCGACTTACTATGTCAGCACATTTTCTGGCTATACGGGAGGATCTACCACTTGAACGTCTAGCAAGACTATATATTAATGAAGTTGTAAGACTTCATGGAGTACCCCTATCGATTGTTTCTGATCGTGATCCTCATTTTACTTCAAGATTCTGGAAAAGTCTTCAAAAGGCCTTGGATACTGAACTTCGTTTGAGCACTGCCTATCACCCTCAAACAGATGGACAATCAGAACGGACTATTCAAACCTTAGAAGACATGTTGAGATCATGCTCTCTTGACTTTCAGGGTATGTGGGATCAATATTTACCACTGGTAGAATTTTCCTATAACAATAGCTTCCATTCGAGTATTCAGATGGCACCATATGAAGCGTTATACAGAAAGAGATGTCGTACACCAACCTGTTGGGATGACGTTGGTGAAAGAAAACTTGTAGGCCCAGAACTGGTGGAGGAAACGGTGGAAAAGGTGAAAGTAATCCAAAATCACATCAATGCAGCTCAAAGTAGGCAGAAGAGCTATGCCGATAATCGAAGGAAGGATTTGGAATTTCAAGTTCGTGATCATGTTTTCCTGAGGGTATCTCCATGGAAGGGAGTCATATGTTTTGGTAAGAAAGGTAAATTGAGTCCCAGGTACATCGGACCTTTCGAAATTCTAGAACGAATTGGGGCTGTAGCTTACCGTTTGGCAATGCCGCCAAGTCTCTCCAAAGTTCACAATGTGTTCCACGTATCTCTGTTGAGGAAATACATGCCTGACCCAACGCATGTACTCAACTATGAGGAATAAGAACTGGAACCCGATCTTTCCTATTGTGAAGAGCCCGTCAGGATTCTTGATGTGAGGGAGCAGGTGCTGAGAAACCGGACGACTCGTCTGGTGAAGGTTTTGTGGAGAAATCATAAAATGGAAGAGGCAACGTGGGAACCTGAGGAATTTATGATGAAAAACCACCCGAGTCTTTTTATGCAGTAATACCCTAGAAATTGCGAGGACGCAATTATTTGAAGGAGGGGAGAATGTAACACCCCAAGCTTCCACTGTACGTTTCTCTTCGAATAATGCAATAGCGTGTGTTGTACGCAACCTCGAGCTCTAACACACACCACAACTATTTAAACTAGCCGTTGTGAATAGTAATACCTACTGTTTGAAATTTTATAAATTTTATTTATCAAAATGGACTTAATTTTTGGATTCAGAATATTGAAATTAGCCTATGTTGAATTTTTGGTATTTTTCTGAGAACTTCTAAATTTTTATGAATAGTGAAAAATACTTAAAAACAACATTTTTAATCAAAATAATTTATAGTGATAAATTATAATATTTAGTGATTTTAAAGTATAATTAGAATATATTATTACCATTTTATCCAATGGTGGTCGTTAGAATTAATTTAACATTGAAATTGGACATAAACAATTGCCAAACTTTTGATATAAATTGTTTCTTAAAAACACGCTATTTGTTATAACAGCGGGAATTAATTATAAAATTAATTAATACAACTTATATGTTTGTAATTTTGTAAAATAGACATCATTTTTGAATTCGGAATATCAATTATATCTTAGGGTGAAATTTTGGCCTTATTCCGAAAAACTTCAATTTTTGATGAATAGTGAAACCACTAAGTTGTTAAAAACTGATTTTTCGTTAAAATGAAATATTACCACTTCTGTGATTTGATTTTCAAAAATCCTACATACATGGTTGTCATTATGAAGAAAAATGTGGTTCAATGAGATTAAAATAATTTTTTGGTGAATAGTAACTTTTATGTTCTTAATCGCGATTAGAGGTAATTAGTGTAGTTTAAGGTACAAATAATGTTTTAATAATATGAGATGAGCATGAAACTTGTCCTACTCCTATTGGATGAGTCATGGCCGACCAAGACAACCCATGGGTCAACTTGGGTACCCCATGGAGCCACTTTAGTTGGAAAATGACATTAATATATATTTATTTAATGTTAAAATTAAATTTACACAAACATGAGTTATTTTACTAAAACAGTTTTTAAGTGGGGTTACACAAGTCCATATTTTGACTATAAATATTCATTAGAAAGGTAAAGATATTTACTACATCATAGAATTTTTTTTATAATTTTGAGACATTAAATAAATTAAATTATTTATGACATCATTATGATGCGGCGATGACCTCATTATTTAACGATTTAAATAAAATGGGAAGATAATGCAAAATCTAAGGCTTACACTTGTCCAAAGCCTATTGGATGAGGAGATTTAGAAACCTTATCACCTTAGCCTCGAATTATATAAGTGTGGGACCTTTAGAATCCGAAAAGCATTGTGAAATAATGTAACATTTCAATCTTTCCAAAAGTGCCCCTCCTCTCCTCTTATAAAAGGCCCCCACCTCTACCACCTTATTCACACTTCCAAGCCTTTTGGTTCGGCCAACCCCTGCCCAAATACTCTCCCAAATTCTCTCCCTTCATCCTATAAGCTTTACTTTAGTCAGAAAGCCATCCTAAGGAGTCCTTTTGATCAAATAAAAAGGAAGAACCCGAAGAAGAGGTAACATTTTCATCACCCTCTTTCAAGTTTCTTTCTTCTTCCACTCCCTATTTGTTTATTATTTCAATTATAAAATTATAACTCCAGTATCTTCTACATACTGTGATGTTATTATAAATATGGAACAACCATATTCAGTATTCTACCCATCATTTGAATGACATGTCACCATACGTGCGTACGTACGACTTACCGTCTCCACGTCATGGTGTAATTGTTATTCAATATATTATTATTTAGATGGGTATAATAATGATATGTAATTCATGTAAAGAATAAATATAACATGATAATGATTCTTTATATATGATATACTATCCAATAATATATTATTTAAATATCAAAATAATGATATTGTCGCTCGTGCGTACGTACGGACTACCGTCTCCACGAACGCGATGAGATTCATTCTCCGTCGTATCCATTCAAGTATAATTATCATTTGATGATTTAAAAATAATGTTTAAGGACATGATATCATTCTGGATATGAATAAGATACAACCTATCCATGAAAAAGACGACTTACGTAACAAAACATATAAAAGAAAACGACTAAGTTAACACCCGAAACAACGATAAATCTAAGATGTTGTTAACAAAGCAATGTTAAAAGATCATATATGATATCATATGAATGTATATGATTCTTGTATAATTTAATAACAATTATTTCACCATTATACAGGAGGTTAACCTACCCCAACCAATGAAAAGTACAAGGTAAGGGTTTACTTCACAACCTCTTCATTATCCAAGGTTGTTTATACATAATTATCTACTGGGACCTCGTTATCATCCAAATCCATGTTTCTTAAAAATTTCTTTCAAAACATTTTTACTATTAAATGGAAAATGGGTTAAAGTCATTTATACCCTTATACGTTTTTGAAGGAATCTTACCGTCGTTTTCCAAACAATGTACTTTTTGACCTTTTTGACAAATATAAGGTAAGAATGTTTTTTTACTTATACGACGGGTGTGACTATTTTCCGCCATTATAACTTCTTCGAAGCTTCCCTAACAAGCTTATAAGAATATCTTCAAAGTAAATGTATTATTTTAAAATTATGGGACTTTTAAATGATTTCAAAAAAGGAGAGATATTTCTCTCAAATAGCTTTGATTTCATCTATGTCAGCATCCTTTGATGGGTTTTAAGTTTAATTGAAATTGATTTGTGATACAAAACATCCATTGATCATTTTGTGAAATATTTGACTGTGGATGTGTTATTTTTATACCATCCATAGTTTATGGAGAAATTGTTGACATTTCGTATGCTAGTTTTAATAGGAATATTTATGTTATGTTTAAACCTATTCATATGAGGAATGTATTGGACTTAATATGTGACGGGTGGAGCCCGCTATAGCTCCTCGATGCATCGGTAGGTCTCATGAGACAACTAGACGTGGAATTGGCCGAGGCCCTTTCCCAATTTGATTTATGGTTTTGGCCGAGGCCCTAATCATTTTAGACGTCTTGGCCGAGGCCTTTACAAAATGTTTCAGAATGTATGGCATTATACATTACCTCATTATGAAAGTGGTTATTGATATTTCATGTGATTATTCGTCTAGTAGAATATCCATGTGAGTATGTAATGGCATTATTTTATTTTACTTTTGCCATATTATGCTGAAGTTCAAGTTCAATAAGGCTTTTGTTTTAGTTATACATTTCCTTAAATGCCTATGTTTTCTTATAAAAGCTTCCGCAATATTGTTATCCTTACTGAGAATCTGAGCTCACCCCTTTCAATGTTTAAATATTTTCCAGGATGTGAAGAAGTGTATTATGACTGACTTGCAAGAATAGTCAGTGAAGATATGAGTGTGGACTATGAAGACCATGTTATTGTAGTTTGTTTAATTTTGATGTAATGAAAGACTTATGAATGTATCTAGAGTTTCCAAGGCTACTAAACTAATCAGTCTTTCGAGACTTGATCTTTTGTGATCATGCCAATGTTACGAAGTAATGCACCGACTCTGGGTTGCTGGGGTCGGGGCGTTACATGGGTTATGTGGATGATGGGTCCAGGATGTAACAAATTTCATATATGTTGGGAAAATTATAAAATTTTATTATATTATGAGATATTATATCATTTTTTATCACATAAACCCCTTATCAAATGTTTAATGATTTATAGAGTATATTCCCCATAAGTGATATTGATTCCTCAAATCTCATTTCTCTAAGTTATAATGATTCCTCTTGAACATTAGATTTTTATTCTTGGTATACCACAACCTAATATTTTATTATATTTTATTTTAAAATTATACTTAGTGAAATGTTTTTAATACAAATTAAAGAGTTTTTACTCTTCTTATAATTTGAGTTTTAAACAATGTTTTTTGACAATAATAAAAAGGGGTTTACCGTTCATATTTTTATGTTTGGTAGTACTACCCTAATTTATTTTAGATAAACATGAATGTATTTTATATTCCCTATTATTGAATATTATTTTTAAAAAAATTGATATTTTTTTGATGATTTTTTATTTCACCTTTTGAAAACGTCTGTTTGAAGTGACCAGTAATAATTACTTTTACATCAAATTTAAAAATGTATTAGAAAAGTTATTTTAAGTGTTTCACTTTCATTTTCCTTTTAAATTTTAAAAGGATTTACCCTAAGTGAGTTTATGTTTCACTATTTATAATCTAACGTGTATTTATCATATTAGGGATGGAATTCACATTAATAAACAATCCAATATCCAACCCCTTCTAGAGGGGTATCACTCAAGTATTCTTTTATGGGGATATTTTTTATCTATTTCAACATCATTATAGGTTACTATTGTTACATTAGGTACATGTTATTTTGAAACCATCCCCATTATTTCAATAGATAAATTATGATCATGTCATTACAATATTAATTTAACTATATAGTTACTTCTCTATACGCTATAAAAATCAAATTTTACATAATTTAGGTTGTGTGATGTTCACCTAGAATGAATTATATTCTATTAACTTGGGGAAACATATCAGTGGTTTGAATATTTTCATTAAAATATGGATGGTTATTTGGAATTTAAAAAATTTCGTGTTTAACTACCCAACATCTTCCAATGGATGAGATATGATCTTGATATCTCTTTTATTGACATATGGAAATGTATTGGGGTACCATATATTGGGATTCCAATATGTACAATTATTGGAAAGTTTACTATGTATTGTTTGACCATCAACCATTTTTCTCAAGAAGGGTTATGATCATGTTGTAACTTTTATTGATGTGAGGAAAAGTATTGATATTATTTATGATTATTGACTGGTAACCCATGTTAATCATGTATTGATATTTTTTATTCTTCATTATATCGATAATTATGCATTTATTCAGCCATGGTTAATTAGGGATTTATGTTAATGATCATCATAACACTTATGGTGAATGCACTAGGATTAATTAGGAAATGGATGGGGCATATAATTACATATCCCCTCAATAAATTGATATGCCTCTTGAGATAAAACGAACGGGGTTTTGGGGTATAACTATCCCAATATTAGTACAATGTCTTTTAAAAATGACTTGAAATAATATTTTTAATGTCCCAGAAGATGAATTCCATCAGTGTGAGATAAATATTATTTATATTCATTTTTAAATTAATTTTCATGCATATAACATTATTTTAGATTATTTCAAATATGGAATTATTAATATTATTTATTCCTTCCACATTATGTATCATATTTTTAAATTTTTAAAGGATTTAGTTATATTTTTCCACAACTCAGAATTTGAGCTCACCCCTTTCCTATGTTTACATTCCCAATGTTATGATGATAACAAGTAGTAAAGATAAAATTTTTATATGAAGAACACATGTTAAAAATATGTGTGAGCTGATAAGGACACATTAAGTATTATTTAGATTCTTATATATTAGAAAAAAATTTCCATTGGTTGACAAATACATGGTATTTATTAGTTTTATGGTTTATTATAATTCTATATATCTCTTAATCTAAATATTATTACGATGTATATAAGGAAATATTTAATTTACACAATGTAATTATGGGATAGTTATGTCTGATAATCTATATTTCATATTTAATACATTATGTAAGGTATGTGTTTATGCCACCAGATGTGGGAGTTCAGTTCTGGAATACCATTTTTAGTATCAGAGAAGGGTATAGATAAATTTAGAGATTAGGATATTTGTTAACGATAATTTATGGTTTGGTAAATTAAGGTTGATGATAATTTCAAGGGTATAGAAAATTCCTTATGTTATTTGATGTAATATTGAATATTTTGGGGATTGTGATAAGAGAACATCAGTGAATATCCTAGGAATATGTCCAAATATAAGATGACACTCAAATTTTTCGATAAATCCTTGAGTATAATCTTTTTCTTGAACATACAAACCTATTTGAAATCTAATAGTGGATGCAAAATCTGTATCATATATAGGTTGGGGTAATATCCTCAAAAAGGGTGGATTAGGTATTAACTCGATTATCACCTAGAAGACAAAAAAGAGGGATACCAATGCATTTGGTCTGACATTCATAGGTGATATGATTTGGTTAACCAAATTATCTTTATTAACCATTATGAATGATTTAATAATGATGTTAACTAAGTAGGTTATAGAGGATAATATAAAATTAACCATGTATAACCAAGGATTGAAAAAGGGGAGTCATAGGTTGATTCAATCATATGACATGTTAAAAACAAAGTTATCATAAGGGAATACATATTTTGATTAATGTTTTTGTGTTCATATTTTGATAATTATTATAACCACTCTTGTTTTACTATTTGGTTTTGATAGGATCATGATGAAGAAGTTGAGAAGGGTATGTATTTAGAAACCACTATATCTTACATCTGAATAAGGGAGTATATATAAATGGTTTTGAATTTATATATATGCCTATTATGACAGAAATGGTGAGTTTTTTAGTATTTACTATATGAATGAGGTTAATATAATATTATAATTAAAATCATTATACTCTTATCTATTTTGATTAGTGGAGTGATATTTATCGATGAAATTTTTGTATATTATAAATTTTATTGAGGATTATGGGAACATTTTAGTGTTTTTATTTAGTAGTTTTACTATAATATAATGGAAAAATTTATTAATTGGTATTAATGAAATTGAAAATTGATTTTTTGATAGGGTTATAATTTTGTGGATAACTAGTAGCGAACACATGATTTTGGTATGGATAACTCTTAGCTTTAGTATACACTTGATGTTGAGATAATAATGGGTGGTTTTATTTTTAAGAAGTAATTTAGATAGTATTGGTAACCTTTGGATTGATAATTTATTCATGATATTTTTTGATGTTTATCTCATTCTGGGAGTACGATATTAATTAACTAATTTGTGACCTAATATACTGGTGGTTAATATCATTTGATGGTCAAAGATAATGTTAATATATAGAAGAATATATTGTTTCAGAATGGTTTAATATTGTAGAGATCAAATGTTTTTTGGTAAAGGTATGTTATGGAAAATATATGAATAGGGTATATACATACTTTAGTATATGATCATATGAATTACTAATGTTGTTAGGAAAGTTAATTAACATAATCTAGCCTAAGTGAGTCAGGTCAATGTCATATAAGATGTTATATCCCTAGCAATAAATATGTTAAGAATACCCTAACCCAATTTCATTATTGATTGATAATTAAAATTAAGCGGATGCAATTTATTTTAGTGTGGTATAAGGGAATACTCTGAGATGTTAATATATGACATCATTTAAATAAGTCAATGAGATTGATATCTAACACCTTGCCCAACACTGAACTTAAATGAAACCATGATATATTTAGATAAAATATAAATATTTAGGTATCATTGACAAAACCTATCCATTGAATTATCAAGAATTAATATTAGTAATCACTTTAATGAAAATATTTTTAATTAAAATAACAGTTATTTTGATATAAATTAAATTCAATATGTATAACTCAAAGGACTAATAAGGCAATTTATCATTTTTAAAAGTATTTTTTCTAAAAAATATATATCTCTGTGATATGAAATTAAATTTAATGAAACATGTGATTTATGATGAAAAATTACATTTTATATTAATAATTTGTTAACACCAATTTAGTTCGAAAGGTATATGAAATAATAATAATAACAGTTAATATATAAAAATGTCATTTTACAATATAGAAGAGTTTTTAAAATATTATATTATTTTATTCAAAAATTTACTTCATAAATATTATTATCTTAATTTTAAAAATGAACATCATTTTTATATTTATAGAACCAACATTATCTTATGATGATTGTTTGTGATGTTTTTTGAAAAAATTACGTTTTAGAAAAATAGTGAAAAATAATTATTTTGGAAATACCATCACTTTTATATTGATTAGATGTTTTTGATATCTTTTTATATAAAAAATATATATCTATAATGTAAAATAACGAATTTAACAATACCATTTTTTGTTTATAATATCCCTGAATTTTTTTTATAAAATAAAGTCATATTCTTTGAATACATTTTTTCATTTGTTTATTTAATTTATTATATTCTTGGGTAATTTACATTTAGGACACATTTTAATGTAAAAAAAATCCAATTTAAAAAATAATAATCTTATCAATATCATTATAATTAATAATTTTATTAATTTTGTTCTACAAAACATTTTATTCCTAAAAACACTCTTTATAAAAACATAGTTTTTTACATGATATATGCGCTAACAATAGCATTAATTTTACTAATTGAATAAATTTAATTGGATATAATGTTTTAAATATTTTATATAATATTTTTAACATTATATAATAAGGAAAATTTCAATTTTTGACAAAAACATTAGATCACCATGGTTAATGTTAATTATCGCATTAACAGTGAAATGGATGATTTTGAATTGTTTTAATGATGATGAGTAGTTTTTTTATAATAAATTAAATTAATATATTTTAAATGATGAACATAATATGAATTTAAAAATTCATATAAATATATTTTCACTAATTTAGTGGTTAATAAAATTAATTAATTTTACGAACTCTTAATGGTAAAGACAACCTTTTTCTATATAATGAGTTTTTCTATATAAAATATGCCTTAATATAAATGTCGATTTTATCTCATTTTGAAATTTAGTTTAATTAAATATAGATTAAATTTTTTCAACAGATAAAAATTATGAAATAGGGGTTTCCTTTTATATTTAATAAGATATAACATTACATAGTTTAAAACAAGTGACCATAGTAAAGGTTTATTTGTGTAGAAGGATAAAAATAAAGAGACAAACCTTAAATAAATCTTACTTTTTCTCAAAATTTATGGATAAGAGGAATATATACCAAATCATTTCCTAATTTTTTTTCCTCTTTTGATCTTTTTATCCTTGACTAGTTTCATGACATTATTGAAAACTAATGATTGTTTCAAAAATATTTCTTTTCGTCTATTTTTCAAAGAAATCACTTCCACCCTTTCAAAGTTATAATTATCCATAGAACTACTAATTTAAACTATAATATATTTCTCCCTATATAACTAAATACCACTTAATAAATCCTCATTCCCCCTATGTTTTCATATTGCCTTTAATTCCACGGCATATTCTAAAGAAACAATTAGGTTTCCAATGTGTGTGTTATCACCTTCTTCTGTTTTTCTTCTTCATATTTTTTTTCCAAATATCCAATTAACATAATAATATGATAAATTCAGTATCATTAACATATTTTTATTTTGTTATATAAATGGCATATACCTTATTAATTCACTTCTATTCACTTAGAAAAATCAAGGAACTTCAATCGTTACTGTGCTTGAGATATTTCTTCTAAGAAGAACCATTTTATGTCTTTTACCAAGATTTTCTTTCATTATAAAAGAAATCATACAATATTTCACATCATCCTAAAAAAATATAATAATATAATTATGATTATGTTATAATTAAATTATATCAAAATAAAACCTCCTAAAACAAACTCACCTATCGAGTTAAAGTGTGTTCAAGTTTGGGTAGGTTTAACAACCTAAATGAATAATGCTATATAATCATATCATGTAAAAATATTGGAAGATAAATAATAATAATATTATAATCTAATATGATAATTATTATTGGTATATGGAAGTAAAAATAACATATTAAGTATTTAAATTATTATTAAAGAATGATCTTTGTTCGCTAAAATCACTAAATTATAACACCACTGATTCCATTTCCATAAAGTATAACTAAAACATTTATGTAATTATATAATATATTTATAAATAAATATATTTTATATACTATATTGTCTTAAGTGATATATTAATGATGAAATGTTTATCAAATAATCATTAATGATATAAACATTATAAAAAATGTGAAAATGGTGAAAGTTATTAACACCTGATAGTTGAAATAATCTCTATATAACCAATATACCCATGATAAATAATTATAAATTATGGATAATGAGATTTATTATTTGAATATTAATATGAAATTTATTATTAAGGTATCCATTTTTATTTTAATGCATTTTAGATTATTATTAACTATGCAAGGAAACAAGGTAAGGGTTTTTGACTTGATTTCCTCTCTTTGAGACTTGTTTGGTGTTATGCCCCTAATTTAATTTATGTGGTGTATATAATTACTATTTTAGATAGAATATACTAATATATATTTTAATAATGAAATATGAAGATCAATTAAAATCAAACTCTTTCAAGGGGATTGATTAAAATGTTATTGAAGTTGTAATGGTTTTCTAGGTCCCAATTATAATTCCTTAAGACATGTTACATGTTATGAAACATGTTTCCATTGTATTGTGTTCTATTCATTTAATATACCATGAATGTTTAATAATTTATTAAATTATAATTCATTGGATAAAATAATTCAAATAATGTTCTTTTATTCAAATTTCTTTTCACTCAAGTGTTACTCCAATAATAAGTGTTTTTGGTAAATCAATTTTTTAATTGAGTTATAATCATTCACTTGAACATAGTTCATATTTGTGGGGTACATTATGAACATAAATTGTATAATGTAATATTATCTCAATATTTAATTTTTTACCACATAAATCCCATTTCAAATGTTTCATGCTTTATTGAGTACGTTCCCCATAAGGAATATTGATATCTGAAATCTCTTTTATTTGACATATAATGTTTCATCCTCAATATTTGTTTTCCATGCTCATGTTATCCAAACAGAATATTTTACTATATGGTATATCATAATACTAAATTTGGAAATGATGTTTTAATGAAAATGAATTTTTTACTACTCTTATTATAATTTGTGTTTTAATTAATAGTATTTTAAAAATAATAATAGGTTTTTATTATTTCCTTTATATATGATTTTTCTTCCTCTCTGAATTTATATTATATATATTATTGACTTTTCAAGGACCTATTATTGAATATTATTTTCAAAATTATATTGTTTTAATAATTGTTTTGACTTAGATAGTTAAAAAAGATATTTATAAGTGACTCAAAACATCATATTTAACATCAATGTTAAAAATGTTTTCTAAAATATATTTTAATTTTTTCACTTCCATTTCCCTTTTCATTTTTGAAAGGATTTTTCATAATAGGGAGTATCTTTCACTATTTATAATACAATATATATATCTTTGGGGAGAATGAATTCATGGTACCAAAAAATCCTATCCATGATCATTTCTTGGGTGGTGATGTTGAATCATTCTTTTTCTAGTATATTTTACATCTATGTCAACAAGATTTTAGGTTTCCTTTATTACAATAGGGATATGATTTTTCAAAACCATAAACCGTAATTATTTGGATGGATTATGATCATGTTATTCTTTTATTGTCTTAGCCTTATAGTCATCGATCTATATGATGTGAACCTCACATTTTACATAATTCTAAACAGAATATGTTCACCTAGAAAGAATGTTATTATATTTCCATGGGGAAAAGTATTGGCATACCATGCATAGTTTTCTAAATAAGAATTATTATTGGGAAGTTGAATATGTGTTGTTTGAACATCCACACTCTTTCTCAGTATATGTTATGATAATGTTATCCTTTTGACTAACATGGGTAAAATTATTAACACATTGATGATTTTTGACTGCTAACATAGGTCTATCGTGTATTAATATTCAGTATTATTCATTATATAGATATCCATGTTTCTATAATGCTAATGGTTTTTTAGGGAATGGTATGAAAGGTCTTGTTGACTATTATGGTGAATTAATTGGTCTCAATTAGTAGAATGGTGTGGCTTGAATTATATACCCCCTTGATACATCAACAGGTTTCATGAGACAAAACAAATTGGGTTTTGCTGTATAACTCTCCGCATATTAGTATAATATATTGGAATAAGGTCCTGAAAGCATGTTTTTGATATCTGACATTTTTCATTCTATCAACATGAGATCGTCATTATTGATATCCATGTGTTCATTCAGTTTCATGGATATAAAATGCTTCTAGTTTCCTTTAATTGTGGAATTATTTATATTTTTTATTCCTCCAACATTATGTATACCATGCTTTTGATTTTGATTGATTAAGTTATACATTAATCTTACTTAGATTTTGTGATCAACTATTTCTTATGATTCCATTCCATATGTTATGAAGAAATATACTACACAAGACATGTTTAGAAGTACATTATGTGTGAAATAATTTTTTGGAGATGTTGAAAACTCATTATTGATTGACTATTTTGTTTTATAGTGGAAAAAATTCCATTATTTGAGAAATACATGGGTTACATTAGTTTTATGATGTAACATCCCAGATCCGGGTGCCCCGAACTCGGTTCGCCACGTGACCTCAATCGCATTTCCCCAAACGCCAAACGCTGCCGGCTAGCAGTGAGGGCCCAGGTCTAATAGTGGGGAAACTATGCCCTCATTGGTAAAAGTGTAGCGCAGTGGAATAAAATAAAAAGCATACAACAACAGCGGAAGCAATAAACTATTCATATTTAATATTAACAACTGCAATAAAAAATATCCAACCAGTTATACAGATATGATGCAACATGTCTCAAGTTCTAAGAAAATAGACAGAACATGTTACATAGCAGTACAATAAAATGCAGAGTACAACAAAGCTAATCAAACAGCCAGTAGCATCGTGAGCCTAAGCCCGGTCCCATGCTCTCCTACTTCTCAGCAGCAATCAAGTACATGTATAGGGACCCTTGAACTTATCCATACCTGCAGAACGTAATCTGTTTGGGCTGAAAAGCATGACCCCAACAGGGTGTGAGAAATAAATCCCAGCAGCCACCCACCAAAGGCCTGTGCCCAACTGTGTGAATGGATGCGACAATAGTGTGCTGCAGTAAAATGAAATAAACTAAGCAGTACTAAAAAGTAACCAACTTACCAGTCATATTGTCATTTAATTATTCATTTAATACATTTTATATAAAAAAACACCACAGTGAATTTCTAAGTAAACAGTCAGTGTCCACAGACACTCAACACTTAGCCTCAGGTAATCAGGAATATAACCCACAAGTGATTTCCCACAGGCATAACAGATTTTTCCCTCAGGCGTACGCAGTGTTGCCCTTAAGAACAGAAGTCACTGCCCTCAGCAATATGAAAGGTTTCCCTCAGTCAAAAAAGAACGTTTCCCTCAGGCTAATCCAGTCATGCCCTTAGGCTATAGTAAAACACCACCCTCAGGCACAAATAACCGGGCCGAGCCCAATACGTAAATAAGCAATTCACATACAATTCATCTCAAGGAAATTTAATAAACATTATTACAAAGGCATACCCTCAGGTATCCTGGCCAAATGGCTAAACAGAGTAACGCACCCCCAGGGTGGTCCTGGATCCAAGCAGCGATCCCAAACAGCAGTTTATTATCATATTTAATCACCTATACATTTCTAGGTAGTTAAAATAGCCACGACCTCATCCATACTATACCACAACATGGGTTCGTAGCACAAAAATAAAAAAAATTCACAATAGTTGGAAATTAAACACCAAGACACCTACCTTAAACGCCCCTGATCAGTATACTCGAATGACGTTCCACGAATCATCCTAGAACGAGGTTGATCCGTGTGGTTCCAATGAGATCGATGGAGGCGGAATCTGATTCCTGGTTCACGATCGAAAGATCCTCAAAGATTTTTCTATCCCCTCACAAGATCCCGTCTGGTTCTAAGCCTTCCCTTTGAACAATGGAGGCTAATTCCCATTTTAAGATAAAAAACGAAGTACACAACATGTGTTTCCAAGTACACGGCGTGTACTTCCCATTTTTTTCCTGCTCCACTGGTGGTTTCCTGCCAGCGTGGCACTGTTCACCTATCGACATGACTACACAGAATGTCTCCTTGAGTACATGGTGTGTTCTGTCACACAGCTGGCCACTGCCATACTATTTGGCTGCCAGATGACTACATGATGTGCAAGGGACCACTACAGGGTGTGTAGTTAGTTTTTTCACCCTTCATCACTGACACGTCTATACACCCTGTGTACTTATCCCACATGGTCAACATTACATAACGTGTGGAAAAGTACACGACGTGTACTTCCAAGATTTCAGATTTTCCCCAATTTTCCATGTTTTATCAAGAACACATAAGGAAAATAGAAAATAAGAAACTCGTACCTCAAAAATACGAACCAGGTTCTTACAAACTTCCCCCCTTAAAGTAATTAGTCCATGAATTTCTTTTCCATGGGTGGTGATGATGTAGCCATGAACAACGCCGGCCACTGAGCACGTACATTGGTCTCCCGCTCCCAGATTTCGTCCTGCACTCAGCCATGCTGCCATAGAACCCATACGAGAGTAACTAACCTACCTCGGAGAACCATCGTGCTCCTGTCAACGATACAAATTGGATGCTCTTCAAGGATGCATATATCTGAAGCTCAACCTCCTCGGGATGAAAGACGTGAGACGGGTCTGAATGATAGCGGTGCAACTGAGATACATTGAATACGTCATGCATGGCTCAGTTCCTCTGTGGTAACTGCAACCGATAGGCCACCGACCCGACCCTCTCCAGAATCTCAAATGGCCCCACATACCTCGGTGAAAGTTTACCCTATCTTCTGATCCGCATGTGTCCCTCCCTCATCAAAACACGCAAGAAAACCTGATCCCTGACCATGAACTCCAAAGGTCGTCTGCGGCGATCAACATAAGATTTTTGACGAGACTTCGTGGTTGCCATCCGCTTTTGAATCAACTGGACCTACTCAGAATTCTCCTACATGAGGTGTGGTCCCTGTAAAGCTGCCTCACCTACCTCTAACTAGAACAAGGTTGATCGACATGGCCTACCATATAAAGCCTCTTAAGGTTACATATCAATAGTTTCCTAAAAACTGTTATTGTAGGAAAACTCGACTAAGGGTATATGCTTCTCCCAAGATCCCCCAAAGTCCATGACACATGCACACAACATGTCCTCTAGCACCTGTATCGTACGCTCTGACTGAACATCGGTCTGAGGGTGGTAAGCTATGCTCAGAAGCACCTGTGTACCCAGTGCCCTCTGAAAACCCTTCCAGAAATGAGATGTAAAACAGGCATCCCTATCTGAAATGATAGAATGAGTAACCCCATGAAGACGTACGATCTCGCGGATATACAAATTTCTGGGCTCGTCAACACCTAAGGTCTCCTTGATCGGTAAAAATTGAGATACCTTCGTGAGTCTGTCCACCACAACCCACATGACATCATTGCCTCTAGGTGACCTCAGCAACCCAGTCATGAAATCCATCGTGACATCATCGCATATCCACTCTGGGATGGGTAACTGATGTAACAGTCCGGCTGGCCTCTGATGCTCCGCCTTCACCTGCTGACATGTGGAACACCACGTAACAAAACCAGCTACATCTCTTTTCATAACCGGCCACCAGTACTGAAGTCTCAAGTCATGGTACATCTTGGTAACCCTAGGATGAACTGCCCAAGTTGAAGCATGAAACTCCCGCATCAGCTCCCTGCGTATATCCCCTGGAACCCACACTCACCCATGGAAACACAGAATTTCATCATCATCTTTCGTCCAACCAGGAGGAGGGTCCTCACTAGCCACAGAATCCTGTATAACTAGGCCTTCTGAATCAGATAGCCGTCTCATACCCACTCTATCCAGGAGGGTAGAAGTCACAACTAAAGTTGAAAGATATGTTTTCCACTGACTGTCGTGCACCTCCAAATGAATCTCAGAGAACAAATCCCTAAGCTTCCACTCACCACTGGCCTCCTGCACAGCCTGTATCTGAGTCCTCCTGCTCAATGCATCACCTACTAAATTACCTTTACCAGGTGTATAGGGAAGCTCAAAATTGAAGGACTGAAGGTATTTGACCCACCTTAACTGCCCTAGATTCAATTCATGCTGAGTAAATATATACTTGAGACTTTTGTGGTCCGTAAAAAACACAAAATGTTATCCCAATAGATAATGTCTCCACTAGTGCAACGCATGCACAAATCCTGCCAAATCGAGATCATGCGTTGGGTAATTCCACTCATGTGTCCTTTTCTACCGAGAACCGTATGCAACAACTCAATCGCCCTACTTCAACACTACTCTTAGCCCAATACCTGATGCATCACTCTACACTGTATAGCTCTTCCCCTGCTCTGGGAGTATCAGAACTGGTGCTGATGTCAATCTTCCTTTCAGGTCCTAAAAGGCTATCTCACAAGTTTCTGACCAAACGAACATCACACACTTCTTAGTCAAACTCATCAACGACGCTGCTAAATAGGATAAGTCCTATATGAAACGTCTGTAGTAACCAGCCAGTCCTATGAAACATTATATCGCAAAAACATTCTTAGGATGCTCCCAAAAAACTACTGCTCTCACCTTCTATGGGTCTACTGCAACTCCTGCCTCCAAGATGATATGACCCAGGAAGTGAATCTGGTCTATCCAAAACCATCACTTTGATAGCTTAGCATACAACCTATTCTCTATAAGTGTACTCAATACGATATGAAGATGGGTGGAATGGTCGGGTTGAGTATGAGAGTACACTAAGATGTTTTCCACAAATACTACCACAAAAGAATCCAGATAAGGATGGAACCCACGATTCATCAGTGCCATGAAAAATAATGGCGCGTTTGTGAGTCCAAATGACATAACCATGTACTCGTACATGCCATATCTACTCTGAAAAGATGTAAGAGGTATACCCGACGGTCTCATGTGCATCTGATGATATCCGGATCTTAGGTCAATCTTCAAGAACACTTTTGATCCACGAAGTTGATAAAAAAGATCATCAATCCTTGGCAAGGGATAACAGTTCTTGACCGTCAATTGGTTTAGCATCCAATAATCCAAACAGAGTCTGAGGGTACTGTCCTCCTTTTTTGCAAATAGGACAGGTGAACCCCAAGGAGAAGTACTGGGTCAGATAAAACCCTTTGCCTGTAACTCCTCTAACTGCCTCTTGAGCTCCTGCAACTCTGGTGTAGCCATCCTAAAAGGAGGAATGGACACTGGTGCTACTCCTGGAACAAGCCCAATTGAGAAATCCACCTCTCACTAAGGAGGTAGAACTGAAATTTCATTCGGGAAGACATCCCTGAAATGGTCAACCATTGGAGGGAAATTCGTCTGAAAAGTCCCTTGATAATCCAGATATAAACTCGCAATCTGGGTCGTGACTCTTCCTCTCCCATGATGCTCTGGTCTATCTCGACTCGCCTGAACATCCCATTCACCTTTGTATAGAAACTCTCCGCCCTCTAGTGATGTGAAACACACCCTGTGACGATAGCAGTCTACAAAGGCTCGAAAGGGAACCAACCAGTCCATCCCGTGAATGACGTCATAAGATATCCTCTCTAAGACATATAGGTCCCAAAGAAGGTGACACCCACAAAACTCAAGGGGGCACTCCTTGCACTGACGCACACCAGCCGTTCTAGTCCCCAACGGAGTGTCTAGGTTCATGATACCAGAAGAAGAGAAAACACATATACCATGGATCTCCACAATGGGTACAGATGTGAAACTATGTGTAGAACTTGTATCAAAAAGTGCTGAAGATAAGACATAAGCTAACTTGAATAGTACCTCTGACTGTAGAAGGTTTGGGATCCTGCTCCTACTGGGTCTGTTGCACTGCATATGCCTACCCAGTGTCATGGCCCTGTGACACAGCTGGACTACCCTGAGTTGTCCCACCCTACTGTCTCTGAGATCCTGGTGTTTGGCTACCACGACAAGGACCACCATCTCTTCCTGCACGCCCTGAGGTATTCTAGTTCCCCGACTACTAAGAAGCCACTGGTCCTGCTCCCGCATGCAGAGTCTGCACAGAACCCCTCTCACTAGCCACTGGTGGAAATTCCCTACAAAAACTCTACAGATGACCCATCTTGACATAATCTCGGAACTCCACTGGGTCTCATGGACACTGTGGTCTCTTGTGCCCCTCTTTACCACACTGGTAGCACATGACCTGGCCACCTAAAGAATTCTTCTGGAAGGTACTACCACCCTGAGAGAAGTCCATCTGTCTCTTCCTCTTACCAGAAGAAATAGTACCAGAAACTAGTGCTGAACTGACCTGGCCCACACCACTAGCTTCTCGAAGGTTCCTTTCTTTAATCAGCGCTTGATTCAAAATAGCGTGTACTGAAGGAAACCTGAAAACATTCTCCGGCACTCGGATGTCATATCGGAGACCATCCTCAATCCATCTGGCCCTCAATGTCTCATCACCCATCAGAATGGGTGCAAAATGCTAATGCTCAGTGAAACGAGCAGAATAATCCATCACCGACATAGCGCCCTGCTACAGATTCATGAAATCTCGAGCTCTATCGGCCTTTAGTGTCTCTGGGAAGAAGAAGTCATAGAATAATGACTGAAAATCTTCCCACGCTGTATCTCTATGATGCTCTGTCTGAGAGGTAACATCCCACCACCTCTTGGTGGAATCACGCTGCATATATATCACGAGCTTGACCCTCCGCCCTGGAGGCGTCTCTAGATGCTCGAAAATAGTATGCATCGATCCTAGCCAAGATTCCACAGCCTGTGGTCCCCCATCCCCTGATAACGTAGGTGGATTCTACTGCTGGAAGATATGTGTCAGCTCAGCCATAGATGTGGTAGCCTGCGGTGCTCCCTGAAAGGTCTGCATGAACCGCATAAAGCCTTCACGGAATTGCGCCTCCGCACTTGAGTCCAGTATAATGGTTGGTGCCGCATCTGGCTCTGCTGGAGGATCCACTGGTAGCCCATGGCCCACCATCTCTGAAGTATATTCATTTCCTCTCTCCTGGTGAACAACGCGTGAACGTCTAGGCAGCATGACACTACAAGTTCAAAAACACGCCTCAGATTTAAGGTTATCAAAACTGAAAGCGAAGGAACCACAAGTGGAACAAGAAGAAGTAGGCAATCAAGATTTGAGAAAAAAGACTACACAGTGTGTATACTGACTACACGGCATGTTCCTGACTCCTCTTCCCCTACCCGGGTCCTTCAACACGGCTAAGCCACATGGATCCCATTGAATCAAACCTACACGGTGTGTATATAATCTACACGGCCTGTATGGTGTAAATTTCCAAATGCCCGTGTCGTTTGTGACACGACCGACTACTCGGGTAAAACTACACGACGTGTGACACCCGCACACGGCATGTACACCACCCTGTCTTCCCATCCACACAGCTAAAAGCACATGGTATGTCCTCGTACAAGACTACACGGCGTGTCTTATAGGTACATGGCGTGTACTAGAAGAGCTTCGCCAACCTGTGTTGTTAGTTAAACATCCAGTACACATGGCTCACACTACATGACGTGTTATATACACACACGGTGTATACTCTAAAGGATTACCCCGACCAGTGTTGTTAGATACACGGATGGGTCCCCAGGTCCCACTACAAGGCGTGTTCTTCATTGACATGATGTGTTCAAGAAAAGATTACACCAGCTCGTGTTTGTTAGTTACATGGTCGGGTCTCCGGGTCCACACTCCACGGCGTGTACAAAAGCTACACGACATGTTCATCCCATGCCCTTCCCTTCCCCGTGTAGCCGCCCGCACGGTTTGTGACACAGGAAGAGACTACACGACATGTACTCTGGGTACATGGAATGTACTCAAAATGTTTATTTTTCTTCCCTAACAGAAGACCATACACGGTGTGTTGAAGGTACTACACGGTGTGTATACTAGGTTTTCTGGACAGTATTCCACATAAACTTCCCCAAAACCCAGAAAATACAGAAAAACAACACCTAAGTATCAAATTTCGACCAGTGGGGGCCCATACTCCCCACAAATCAAAGTTTGACATCTTATCTGTGTTATAACAAAATAAAAAGCCAATGATCCACCAAATTCCGGTCAATGATGTCCCATACTCCCCAAAAAGAAAAGTTTGGTATCCATCGTTTTAATGAGCTTATACAAAAATACCCTATCCCATAGAAGTTATTTTATCAAGCTGCTATCACAACAGAATGCTTTCCTAGCACAACAGCTATCACAACAATATGCGATTCTAATGCACCTACATGGCATGGAAGGTATGCATGGAATCTAATTTCTATCATGTGCCTAAATGATGCATGAGACGACATACAATCATCTCATTGGGTTGAAATTAAATAGAACCCATGGATAAAATATAAACAACACAATCACAAGTGCGTCACCCAGCGGTGAAATCAAATCAACTGTAAAATTTGAAAAAATCAGAAGAATTGCAAAAATACGAGGTAGAATGGCTTTTCCCTGTACACGGGTTAGCTATGCCCGGGCACAGCTTATTACCAACTACGGTTTCTGTCCTATCCCTGACAAAGGCTCCAAATAGTAAGTCAAAGAAAAGAAACCCTTTGATACCACTTTGTAACGTCTCGGATCCGGGTGCCACTCAATGGGTGCCCCGAACCCTGTTCGCCACGTCACCTCAAGCACATTTCCCCAAATGCCAGAGGCTTCCGACTACCAGCGAGGGCTCGGGTCTAATAGTTGGGAAACTATTCCCTCATTTGTCAAAGTGTATCGCAGCGGAATAAAATAAAAATCATACAACAACAGCGAAAGCAATAAACCATTCACATTTAATATTAACAACTGTAGTAAAATCTAGCCAAAAAGTAATATAGATATGATACATCATGTCTCAAGTTCTAAGAAAATAGCCAAAACATGTTACATAGCAGTACAATACAATACAGAGTACCACAAACCAAAAAAAATAGCCAGTAGCATCGTGAGCCTAAGCTCGGTCCCATTATCCCCTACTCCTCAGCAGCAATCAAGTACCTGTATAGGGACCCTTTCCCTTATCCACATCTGCAGAACCTAATCTGTTTGGGCCGAAAAGCATGACCCAAACAGGGTGTGAGAAATAAATCCCAGTAGGCACCCACCAAAGGCCCATGCCCAACTGTGTGAAAGCATGCAACAACAGTGTGCAGCAGTAAAATTCAATAAACTAAGCAGCACTCAAAAGTGACCAACTTACCAGTCATATTGCCATTTAATTATTAATTTAATAAATATAATATAAGAAAACACCACAGTGAATTTCTAAGTAAACAGTCAGTGTCCACAGACACTCAAACCTTACCCTTAGTTAATCAGGAACATGACCCGCAGGTAATTTCCCACAGACATAATAGATTCTTCCCTCAGGCGTACGTAGTGTCGCCCTCAGGCACAGAAGTCACAGCTCTCAGGCATACAAAAGGTTTCCCTCTGGCAAAAAAGAACATTGCCCTCAGGCTAATTCAGTCATGCCCTCAGGCTATAGTAAAACACCACCCTCAGGCACAAGTAACCGAGCTGAGCCCAACACGTAAATAAGAAATTCACATACAATTCCTCTCACTGCAATTTAACAAACATTATTATAAAGGCATACCCTCGGGTATCCTGGCCAAACGGTTAAAAAGAGGAACGCCCCCCCGGGGTGGTTCTTGATCCAATTAGCGATCCCAAACAACTGTTTATTATCACATTTAATCACCTATACATATCTAGGTAGTTAAAATAGCCACACCCTCAGCCATACGACACCCCAACATGGGTTTGTAGCACAAAAATAAACGCAAACGCACAATAGTTGGAAATTAAACATCAATAAACCTACCTTAAACACCCCTGATCAGTATACTCGAACAACATTCCACGAATCATCCTAGAATGAGGTAGATCCCTGTGATTCCAATAAGATCGATAGAGACAGAATCAAATTCCTGGTTCGCGATCGATAGATCCTCAAAGATTCGGTGGTCCCTTCCCAAGCTCCCATCTGGTTCTAAGCCTTCCCTCTAAACAGGGGAGGTTACTGCCCATTTTAAGCAAAGAAACAAAGCACACGACGTGTATTTCCAAGTACACGGCGTGTACTTCCCATTTTTTTAACTGTTCCACTGGCGGTTTCCCACCAGCATGACACTGTTCACCTGGCAACATGACTACACGACGTGTCTCCTTGAGTACACGGCGTGTTCTATCGCACAACTAGCCACCGCCATACTATTTGCCTACCGACTGACTACACTGCGTGTAAAGGACCACTACATGACATGTAGTCAATTTTTACACCCTTCGTCGACGACACAGCTACACACCCTGTGTACTCATCCCACACGGTCAACAGTACACGGTGTGTGGAAAAGTACACGGTATGTACTTCCGTGATTTCAGATTTTCCCCCATTTTCCATATTTTATCAAAAACAATTAAGGAAAAGAGAAACGAAGAAACGCGTACCTCGAAAATAAAAACGGAGTTCTTACATATGATGTGTCCTAATTAAAAAAACCTCTAACACTAAATTGCCTTTGGAATTTATTTAATGAAATATTTTATTTAAGTCATGTAATTATGGGATTGGTATTCTTGAGAATATATAGTTGGTATGGAATGTAGTATGTTAAATATGTGTTTATGGAAGTAGTTGTAGGAGTGCAGGCCCAAAGCATCACACTATTAACATTAAAAATTAAATTAAAAAATCCTCTTCTATCTCCTAAATATTTTCATGGAATGGCTATAAAAAACATTTTCCACCTTTAGAAAATATCATATAAGAGAAGATTATACATATTTAAAAAATTTTATTTTAAAAAAAGCATAAAAAAATGTTTTATGATATTTTACGAAGTTGATGAATTTTTAATATTAGCTACAGTCGAAAAAATATCTTCATTTTTCTCAAAAATTTGGTAATCACGTGCATGAAATTTAATTAATTATATAATTTTATTAAAACATGCTTCAAATACTAAAACACCTATTATCCTTGCTAAACATCATATTAGTGGTGAAAAACATGTTCCAAATTAAACAGAACCATTAATATTTTTATTCAAGGTCATTATCTATATTTATTGTACCATTTTACACTTTGAGTGTGAAATGTTGAAAATACACTTTTAAATTATGAAAAATTAAAATTAATAATTTGGGATCCTTACATTTTTAAATTTATATCATAATAAACATTATATAGTGATTTTTTAAAAATAAATAAATAACTCAAATCATATGTTTTATCCTTTTTATAATTATAATAATATTGCTAGAAGTTATAGACATTTTTCATGGGACAAAATACATACAATATTTAAGAAATTTTTTATAAAATAGTTTCAATAAAGACCACCTTCTATGAGAGCTTGAACAACAATAGGGAGAGAAATGATCTTTGAGGGTTATTTTATTAGAGGGGAATTGTTTTATTAGTGATAACCAAAAATTCCTCATAAAATGCATATTTATCAGCACTAAAATATATGTGTTGATATTTAATGATTTTTTCAATGGTACATTGAGTGTCAATAAAAACAACTTTTTTCAGTACTAAAGTTTGCGTTAATAAACACTTGAGAAAATGAAGAATGTATTAAAATGAATAAAAATGAAAACATAAAAATGTTAAAAATTCATAAATAATATTAAATGAATAAAAATTAAAAATGAATAAATAATATTAACTATATAAATTAAAAATATTGAAAATGAATATAAAAATGTTATTTATAAAAATTTAAAAAATATTTAAAAGTATATTAAAATCATATTTAAAAAACAAGACATATAATAAATTATTAAGAGAAAAATTAATAACAATTAATAGTATGGAAATTTATATAAAAATATATTTAAATAAAATGACAGAATTTTATTTATAAAAATTAAAAATTTATTAAAAATATTAAATTTTAAAAAATAAAAATGCATGATAAATATTAGGAAATAATAAATTCTTTAATATATTAATTAATAATTATTAAAAATGATAAATATTACAAATAATTAGATGAAAAATTATTAAATATGAATAAATATTAATAATGAATAAATAAATTAATTGAATAAATTTTGAAAACGAATAAAATTTCATAAATAAAAATGAATAAATTATAAAAATATTCAAGATGGAATAAATAATAATAAATATTTTAATTACAAAAAATATTTAAAATGATTAAATTTTAAAATAATAATAATTTTTAAAACAAATTCATTTAAATAAATAATATTTATAAAAAACTTGTAATTAAAAATGAGTAAATAGTAATTATATAAATACTTTCATATTAAAATATTAAATAAATACGAATAAATACTAATTATATAAATGATAAATATATTAAATATATTAAAAGTTTATAAGTAAATATTAAAAATGAATAAATTAAAAAAAACATTAACAATATGAATAAATAATATTAATTATACAAATTATATAAATAATTAAAATTATATTTAAATAAAAAATATTTATAATAATGTGATAATTAAAAATGAATAAATAATAATTTTATAATGATCTAACTAAAAAAATGTTAAAATTATAAATTATAAATTACATATTCATTTATATTATTAAACTATATATATATATATATATATTAGATTTCATTAATTACATTTCAATAACATTAGTTGTTGGTACTAGACACACACACAAACACACACACTTACACACCCATATACACACATACATACACATACACACACATACATATATACAAACTGACACAGGCATACATGCACATATACATACATTCACAAACACTTACAAGAACTTCGATGCATATACCTACACACATAGACATCCATACACATACATACACAAACATTCACAAACAAAGATACATACACATACGAAAAGACATATATATATATACACACACACACACACACACATAAATACACATACATACATGCACATGCACATGCACATACACATACAAACACATAAAAATACATACATACACAAACATACAAATACATGCACATACATACATATATACAAATACATAAACATACATTCATATACATTCACAAATATATTTACACACATACGAACAAATAAAAACATATACACATATACCCACAGACACACATATATAATATATAGATACATATATACATGAATTCATACACATAGATAGAGAAAGATGTATAGACATACATACACATATACACACATACGTATACAAACATATAAATATATAAATAAATATAAATATGTATATACATATTTAGATACATCTATATGGTCTTCTTCTTTTCCCAATAACTGGTAATATTTTGGATCCATCCTAAATAAAATTAGGCATCTTAAAAGTGAAATATATTATTGCATATTCTCTTTGTTTAAAGAGAGGTGAATCTTGTTTCCCACTTTAAGTATTTTATTAGAGGGTATGAGGGGAACTCTCTTTAGACTTCTTATTTCTCAAGGAACATTATACTGTTATTAGAGTTGAGTTATAATTACATATTTTGAGTTTCAAAGAAACACACACACACAAATACATATGTACGCAAATTTTTATATATATATGCATATACCGACCCCCTTTATTTTGTTATTTTATTTTCATATTTCATATCATGAGTTTATGTCCATATTAAACCAGTGAAAAAAAACCAACAATTTTCTTAATATATATATTTCAATTTATTTACATATATCATTATAAATATACTTAAATAAATATATGATCATTTATATATTTATATATTTATTAATATAACTTATATTTTATTATATTAACATATTTATTTTAAATGTATTTAAATACAAATTTAAATATTTTTATTGATTAATAATTTAATTTTTAAAAATATGAAAATATAATTTATAATAATTTTTGTATATTAATTTTTTTTAAATTTAGTTTTTATATGTCAAAATATTTGAAAATATTTATATGTTTATTTATTCAATTTATTAGGTATAATCATATATATTCAGTTGGGGGTGTAGCTGAGTTGTAAATCTCTGTGATCCCGCATCGATGGGACCAAAGTTGAAAATCGAAAAGGGGAAGTTTCTTAGTTACTGCAACAATACATTATAAGGTATTATAGAGGTATTCTAGTAGTGGAACTATTCCCATGAATTGGGATTTTAGGTCATAAAAGATTCCCTATGGGCCCCCAAGGTCTTTTAAACATCAATGGACTTCAGGCTACAGGGCCTAGGATGCATCATTAGTGGATGGCCCAAAGGTTATATGGCCTTCGATTTAGCACCAATGGGTAGAAGGTGGAGTGAAAATTACTAGGAAATTAACTCAGTGCAAGATGAAGGAGATGTAGGTTAGCACGACCGGGTGAGGTCCTTGATTTTAAGGATAATAATTTTGACTCATATCATCGAACCTTTTGTACCCATGGACCATTGATATGGTATTAAGGGGTTCTCTACCATAAGACCATCTACACTTGGGACCAATTTTGAGGATGTATAACAATAGTAAGGTGATGAAAGTGAGGGAAACATATAAATTACTGGGTGGGTGACATGAAAGAGAGAAAGGTGTGCTGACACCCATATTCCAATCCTTCTCCCACACCATGGATTGGATGGGTTTCCTGCCACGATGAAATAGTACCGAATGATTCAATGGTTTATTGTAGGTGAGTGGGGATGTAACTTTCATATTTGTATCATGGAGCGATGATTACTACTTGCGGTTTTGTGATGTTTGACTGACAATATGACATGATGCATACTTCTCACTCAGGGTATTTGGGTCATGTATTGGACAATGGGCCACTGGGCCTTCTCTACATGTTGTTTTAAGCCCATGGTTCACTAATCCATTTGGTCATGTAAGGCTGACCTCTCAACCTTGTTTAAAAGAGGGCTTTCTTTTTTAATAAAAAATGGCTTTGACCCCCTAACTGTTACAAATATATAATCATATATATATGTATATATTTGTAATCACACAAACATATATAATTATAAATGTATTTGTATAACAGAAATATATTTTCATATTATAAACTGTAAAATCTAAATATACATTTATTAATTTATATATGAACTATATTAAAAGTATATATATTTCATATCACTATGTTTTATAATATATTTCTTTGTATAATACCAAATATATATATATAAATATATATATAATAAATGTAGAATAATAATAAAAAATCTAGGTGATCAAAAATGTAAATATCATATATTTATATAAATATATATTTATTATAATAAAAATTATATTTAAGAATTTATAAATATGAATAAAAAAATATGCATGAAAAAATTTATATATATATATATATATATTAATATATATTTTTTGAAAAATGTATTTATATAATTATAAGTATAATATAAAAACACACACACATAATTATAAAGATATATGTATATTATAAATTATATAATAGAGAAAAATAAATAAATTTAAATATGAACAATATTTAATGTTTTTCTTATTTTTATTTTTATTTTTATAATTCATATTACTATAATTTATAATGGTAGAGCGGATGGAATCTTGTAAGACAAGTTGGTTCTTAGAGGAGAAAGATTTGACACAAAAAAGTTGACTAATCCCTTTTGGATATGTTTGTATATGTTATATATTGATTGCTTTGTTTGTTCCACACTGCTGGAACCTGCATCCCCATTATTCTCTTATACATGTGCATGTGTTTTTTATTAATACTTTTTTGGGACCATGGTGTTGGATTTCAAAATCCATGGTAGGTGTCATTTTTGATATATTATTTTATGTGTTTGTAATTATAATTAAGTATATAATTACAAATAAACTTATATACATATATATATATATATATATTATTTATATAAATATATATAGTTATTGTTGGATAAATAATATTTATAAATTAGAAAAAATGTATATAAAAAATAAATTATTCACAGTGGCCTTTATCAGAATTAAATAATGTACTGATAATGGCTGACCTTTATCATGGATAAAAAAGCACTGATTTGGGGTTCCCTTTTTCTAGAAAATTTGTTAGCACTGATAACAATTACCAATATCAAGGCATTTAGTTATTGTTGAAAAAAGTGGTACCTTTATTACAATTTTTTACACTCTTCATGTGTAGCACTTAGTATATGTAAATTTTTTGTAGTGACATTTATAGTTATAAATAGAAATTTTGTGTGGCAATTTCATTTTCAATGAAAACATATGAAACACAATTCAAAATTTACAAAAAAAATTCACAATGATAATTTTCAATTATTTGTGAAAATTTATACATACATACATAATGTCTAAAATTGATATAAAATTTAAAAATGGTAAACAATATCAAAAATTTAAAATGACAATTGACACTAAATATTTTCTATGATAAATTTCAATAGAAATTTACATTTACAATTTATTGAGTATATTTACTAAAAAACACAATCAATGGAAATTTACACTAAAAATTACACACACAAACAGTAATAAAAATTCAAGATAAAATTTACAGTGAAAATTATATATATAAATTCTTTTTAAAATATATATATATTATTTAGTATATATATTTATATAATATATATACATAATATTTTCTATGAATTTTATTATATAAAATAATAATAATAATATAAATTTATTATATGATATATATATATATATAATTTTTTCTTCATTATGTATGAAAAACAATTATATATATATTTCAGGCAATGGCTAGTAGGAATTTAATTTTTTTTGGATATCACCCTTATAAACTAGGTTGAGAGGGAACCCTACATGGTTCAAAAATTTCTATGGTACAAGGCCATTGCGTATCCTATAGTCTTATTAGCAAAGAGGCCTAGTACATGACCCATAGACCAGAAGCCCTACTACAAAAAGCTCGGAAAACAGTGCCACCCTTTATCAGGGATAACTAGAAAGAACTAATAAAGGAAGGTCTCCATCAAAATCTATTTTTAATGTTGATAAAGTCATGACATTATGAGCACTTTTTTTGGTGCTGATAATGGGTGTTATTTATCAGCATTGATAAAAATAATATTTATAAAAAAAATATATCATTAAATAACATATATTAATATATTAATATATTTATATTGACATAATTATAGAAAGCATTATTAAATATTATTCATATATGAATAAATATACATTTAAAATCGGGATATAAGATATTTAAATAAAAACGAAATATAAAATAAAAATCATATATCATTAGAAATACTATTTCATATAGACATATATATTGATATATATAAACTCTTTATAGTATTTTAATTGATATATATATATATATGTTAAACTTATTCATTTTGATTTTTGTGTATTTTTTTTCTTTTTAGTATGTATTTATATTTATTTATTAGAAAATAATATTTTTTTAATGTCATTTTAATTTACATATATCAAAATTGTGTTACAATAATTTCACACACACACACACATCTAATTAATATATAAACACATAGAGACATAATATTTCTGTAGTTTATATAATTTTTAATATTGATTTTAAAATTTTCTTTATTAGCACAATATAAATATATTTAATATAAATTATTCTTTTTAAATGGAATTTTTTATTCAATAGGTATATTTTAATTCAAGATATACGAATTTTTTAGTTTTTAATTTATATATATATATATATTCAAATTTAGATATTATTAATATCATTTATTCATTAACAATCTTAATTATTTTTTTATTATTTTGTTAATTTTTTGTGCTCATTTTTTTGAATTTATAATTTTTTTTGTAATTTTATACATTTTTAATATTTATTTATACATGTTTATTCTGAAACATATAGTGATTTTTTTAAATGGAGGGAAATTGATTAAAATGATCGAAGGTCTAGGATTACAAGAGAAAATATCCATGGAGGAAAATCATATATCTAGGTGAGAGAACCATAAAAAGACTCATAGTCACCAAAAAGTTAGCAACTTTGTTCCCATATCTTGTAATAAAGGAGAAGGAAAAGTAAAAAAGTTATGGATTAGAGACCATATCTTCATAATTAGTTGTCTAAAAGGATGAATGGATATTTAAAAAGCATGGATAATATTGATAACCGTAAGGCACTTAGATAAAATGAGGATGTATTTCTATCCTCTTTCAATAACAACGACCAATCCAAGATAAATTGAATAAAATTAAACCATCGGGGGGGGGGGTCCCAAAGGTGTTGAGTAAAGCATGGTGATCCATGATAATATTTCCAGAAGAGTTATGGGAAAATAATCTATTTCTAGTGATGCTGTTCCAGATGAGAGACACATCCACAATAATTTGAAGGATATCCGATGGGGGAGGAATCCATGTAAATATGAGTGATTTAGATTTTGAGGTGGCATTATTGTTGACCTATGAATTCCTAGTATCTAACCCTGACCTTTCCCTCTCCACCCCTAAAAAATGTGGTCTAGAGATCTGTTTGAAAGCTAGATAATTTTCCCACCCAGATGATTCATGACATTGTGAATAAGGAAGTCATCATCTCCATGGGGAGAGAATAATACCAGACCATGAGAAGCATAATAAGTTCAGGTGCTAGGGAATGATATTGATCCAAATTAGAGATCTCTGAATCCCTGACATCCCAGGCTATGTGGAATTTAATGATTACTTGCATGGCTAATCCTAGGGTTGTGTCACGAAGAGAGCATGAGGGGTCATTAAGAGAATAGAAGTGTGATACGAACTTCAGGGAGGGTAAGATATAGCTGCATACCTTCAACCAGAAAAATTGGGATTTGGGAGGAACTGAAGAGAACCATAGTACATTAGAGAGTGTCTCCCCCGAGGTTCTGATTTTCTCATAGTAATTCGTAACAAAATCTTGTTGATCAAACTCCAAAATTTTCTTTAAACATTAAAAGGATATCTTTCCCCATTTCCTTTATGTAGGGGATACTCAGAATAATTTTTTTATCCCAGTCATTGATCCCATTCTCGATAATTTCCTTACACTATCTAGCACCCAAATCATTAAAGAGAGAGATAATCAAAGCATCCTCTTACCCAAGGATTGTTAGAGAAGTTTGCATCAAACATTCACCATTAGAAATAAAAGGATATTTCCATATTATGACCATGGAGCCATTCCCAATCCTACAAATTATCCTAGATTGATGTAGATTGTGAGAACCCCAAAGTTATCTCCAAATGAAGTTGAAAGGAGGGCACAAGTCCAAGTATATGATGTAAATGTTGGTAAAATACTTGTATTTGAGGATTGAATCACATAGAGAATCATCATGAAGCATAAGACTACAATCTTGTTTGGCCAAAAGATCATTACTAAAGGGGTTTAGGTCCTTGAAACCCATTCCCTTGCTCAATTTGGGGATGAATAGGTTATTCCAAGATAACCAATTAGTTTTATTATTTCTATACTTATCTCCCCACAAAAAATTATCATTGCCCATAAGGATGTGGTTAATAATCAAATTTTAAATCTGAAAAGAGACATGACATAACTTGGGATCAATTGAAAAAAAAATTAATGTGAATTTCCTTCCCTGTATTAAAAATATTATTAGGATTCCATTCATGGATACTTTTAGCGACCCTAGAAAGAGTAATTGAACACTGTTTTGGGACAACCAATGATTTTATAGAGTCTAAAGTATTAGTTGTGTTTGTCAACCACATGAGTACTCGAGAGTTTGTCAAGAACATCTATCCTATATCACTGTACTCTAGAGTTGAAGGAAATTTGATTTTCACTAAATTAATGAATTTACCATACACACTCTCATAGTGATGAAAACCACTAATTTTTATTTTCAAATTATTCATTATTATTATTTATTTTATTTATTTGTTTATTTTTTTTAAATTTATTCATTTAAAATTTGTATTTATTTTGATATTTTTGTGAACTTATTCATTTTAAAATATTTTGTAGATATTTATTAATTAAAATCTAATTTATTTAATAAAATTATACTTTTTATACTTTATATATTTATTCATTTTCATTTTAAGTGTTTATTTTTAATTATTTAAAGTTTTATACAATTCATAAATTTTATTCATTCCTTTAATATTTTTTAATCTATTCAGTTTTATATAATTTAAAACATTTTTAATAATTATTAATTCAATAATATTAATTCATTAATAATGTTAAGTGTTTTGTTTTTATTTTTTAATTATTTCTTTTTTTAATATTTATTATTTTAGTATTTTGGTAATTTATTCATTTTAAATATTTCGAATACATAATTAGTCATCAATATATTTCTTTATTTTAATATATAAAAATCTTCAAATTGATATATATACATTAAATGTGATTTATATAAAAAATATGTATTTATATTTAATCAGTTAGATATCTAGGAAAAAATGGTCTATAAATAAAAATAAATATTAATTAAAAATGATGACAAATTATTTTTGTGTAATAAACATTTCATATTATATAATTATATTTTGAAATTTAACATATATCAAACTTGTGATATATATATACATACAGAGACATTAATTCCACACATATATTTATATAAATAACGAAATCTTATATAGAAACACACACACAAATTATATTCATTTAATTTATTTAATTTTTTTTTATAATTTCATTTAGTTACATAAGATATTTAACATATTGTGTTTTTAATCTGTAAATTTCATTTAATCATTTTAAATATTATTTCAGTTAATAATATTCATTTACATTTTATATTTATCAATAGTTATATTTTTTGGAATATATTCATTTTATAATATTTATTTATTCATATTTATTTACTATGTTTTTAAATTATTAATATGTAACCATATTCATTTTAATATATATCATGTTTTTTTATATTATTAATTTTCAAAATTAATAAAACTTATCCATTTTTTAATATTTTTTATTTCATTTGGTTTATTATTATTTAATATTACTAATTTTTAATAGTCATGCATTTATGAATATATATTCATTAATAATGTTAATTATTTTTAATTTTATTAAAATTTATTCATTTTAATATATATACCTTTAATATTTTTCTATTTTATTTTAAATAGTATTTATCGGTGACTTCAAAAAAGTGTTGATAAATATGGTTTCATTATCACTATAATATAAAGCACTGACAAAGATATATCATTATTAGTGATAACAAATCATTGAAGATAATAGGTTTTATCAACACTTATTATTTTATCATCTAGAATCCCTTCCAAATCTTATAAATTCAACCCTAATAGATATCTCTTCATTTAACCATTCCAACTCTCATGAAAGTCTGCCTATGTTGCTAGTCCCCCTCATGCTTCATGGACAAATCAAATTTCTAAAAAACTATGGCATGTGATTATTTATACTCCTCTTTAGTGGAAATCACATGTTCTCCATTGTCTGTGTCTTTATCCTAGTGATATTCTCCTCAATGTGTGTCACCGCCCTCACATATACCTGATATGGAACCACCATCACACACTACATCATACTATCTCGATAATTTCATCATCAAATGGGGCTATCACATGGTTCAAAACCAAACTCACTCTTCTGTTGGTCCATTTGATTCTTATTAGCCTCATTATTTTTTTTTTGTTTTCACTTTTATGTGATAGATACTTATCAGTGGAAAAATTTCTCTTATGATTTCAATTGATCAATTCTCTTTTTAGATCCTCTATGAATATTTAATCTTATGATATATCTTCTAATTAATCATACGTGACATTTAACCATTGAAATATATTTGTCACCAAAACATTCCAACCCCTTCAACATACTGAGGTAATTTTTGAGTGATGGTTTTGATTGAACATCAAACATGAGAGAGAACAATGCAATTTCTAGGTATCCTTCCCACTCCAATGTAATAAAATTAAAAAATCATTCCAATTTTCTTCCATTAACAGGAATAATAACCTCAATAATTTTAATATATGTATTATTATGAACATCTGTCATAGGATTTTTTTAACGCAATCCTCTAACAAAATTTTGAGTAAAAAATTGCTTCTTGTAAGAATGAAACAAAAAGTGTAAATATGTCGTAAAAGTTTTGGTTCATTATTAAGTAGGTTAACTGACCTACATTTTCATTCATAGTTCCCATGTTCTGTAAATTTTCACTCATAATAGTTGCTTCTCCATGGTTATCCTATTGAGTATTCCTTCCACATTCATTTCAACGATGATATCAATTAGTTATGGAGTATTTATTTTTGGTGTATCCATTCTCTTTTCCCCACTTTAATTAATTATGAAAAACATTGTGTTTTATTAATTCATCAATATTTTGATCTTTTTTCTAGTTGAATTTATTTGTTCATCCCATTGAGGAAGACCCATGGTTTTCTTTAAAACCTGGTCCCAATTATGGGGACGAGCAGAACTCTCTTTAATGCTCCAATCAGACTTCCTTTTACCCATTAAATTTGAATCATGAGAAACATTGAAAACATCCATATCTTCTTCCATCTTGATTAAACTTCTCTCCTCATTTAAACTTTGATATTTTTCTAGAGTTATTTCTTTTTTATTGGTTCTAATGAGGTTGAGTTTTGTTTTCAAGATATCCCATGTCGGTAGGAATATACTCCAATCATTAGTGTGATATAAGTATTATTACTAATTCCACTTAGATACCTATTCATCTTGTGTTGAAGTCAATTGTTCATTAAAACCCCAATATGAATTTTCATTGATATTTGTTTAGGCTTCACACCAACCATATTAATTGTTTACATTTGAATCACTCATGAAACCATAATTATATTGTTTCTTAGTTATTATTGTCTCTTAAGAACCATAGATTGAGAGTTATAATTAATTATATTTGAATTCAATAGTTTCTTCAAATGTATCATTCTCATGACCATGTGATTATGCCCTATGAATGTATTCATCATCTAACAAAATATCATCCCCATATCCTAAGATTCCAACCATTGAAAAACTACTTGGCCCACAACATACATTGTAAATAAATAAACAAATGTCAACTTCTCCCTTTTGTTTTACTCCCACATAGAAAATTTGCAAAAACCGTTTTATTATTATTGAATCTACAATGGTTTTTTATTAAGATAAGTTTGATATGATTGAGGTGTGGGAATACATACATCCATAGAAAAAAAAATTTGAATCATAACCATCATTAGTTTGAGATGAGGGATGCCAGAACTCTCTATAAAGCTCCACTCAGACTACCCACCACTCTTTAAATTGGTAACATGATTAGTATTCAAAACACCTATATCTGCTTCCATCATATTTTACCTCACTCCAATTTTCTACAATGACTTTTTAATAGAGTCTATTCTCTCAATTTGTTCCAATATGTTTGAGTTTTCTTCTAGGTGATCCTAGGTAGTTAGGCTTATACTCAAATCATTTGTTTGCGATGAGGCTTCCTACTAATCCCATAAGGGAGCATCATCAAATTGTATAAAATTTAACTGTTTAATCATTTGATAAAATATCATCATCTTTATTTTATATAAACCCTTTCACTAAAACACCACCTATCCCTTCACATTCCAAATAGAGAAATGAATAAACATCAACTCATCCAACTTATTGGAATCCCACATAGCATAGTTAGAATAACCATCTTATAATTACAAACTTTTTTACCATAAAACATTATATTGAGAAGCTATACCAATAACTAATTTTTACCATAGGTTGTTTCTTTTCATGTCACCCTGGTGTAAAATGATAAATTTTTAGGATTAATCACTAATATCATTCAAATGTTGGGTTCCCCTAATTATAAGTATTTATTACTTTATCCTTTTATTACGAACAAAATATGTGTATTTATTTAATTTTTTTAAAAAAATTAATATTTAGCGAACCTAATAGGATATATATTAATTGTAATTGATGGATTATAATCATATGAAAAAAATGAATTAGTACGGAGTTAAAGGGTTCATCTTGTTTTTAATATGGAATGCATACATCCATGCTAAAATCCTTTATCTTTGTTTATGATTTTTTTTATTCGAGATAAATTCATTTAGAATAGTTAGAAGAATATTTAGATTTTTCATATAATATATCATAACTATAAATGTATTACTAAACATGGGGAGAATGAATATAGAAATACTGATTGAGATGATACTATGATTTATTGATAAAATGATATGAAAAATTGTGTAAATTATGATAGAGAGCTTAAAAAATAAATGAAAGGATAGTTGAATATAACCTCATTTCTTATCCAATGTTGTTAGAGAAGTTAAAAAAATACACCAAGAGACCATTTAATATAATTTTTACTAAATATATAAAATTTTATATTCTATTGAGGTTATATAATTTGAAATATAGTAGTAGATGTAGATACACCAATTTTATATAATTACATTATCTCTTAAATGATATGATAAAAAAATAAAATTAGAATCATTATCAAAAAAAAAATTTGTTAAATGAATGCATTTTTCAATGTCCATGATCTCCGAAAAAATATATACGTGTATAAATGATTAAATATTATTTATTAAGGACCATTAATAATTCGGAAAATTCCTTATGTGTGGTGTGTATTGATACAATAAAGGAGAATCACATCCTTTGAAAGATATATGATACATTTTTGTCAATAAAAGGTATACCAAACTATATAGATTTCAGGAAAAATCTAGACAATTGACATGTAACACAAATTAAAAAATTTAATATAAGAAACTATGTAACACATTGGACTCCCCTCAGTTGATGAAAATTTTATACGCATATAATGAATATGGAATTGAGCCGAGAAACATTTTCCTTTAATTATGTGTAGATGGAATAAATATTTATTTTGAATATATGGTAGTACTTAAAGCACATGTACAGTTATCTTGGTAAATTATAAGTTACCCACATGGTTGTGTAAGAAGAACAAATGCATTATAATGTGTCTTTTTATATATGAAAAAAAACTGGTAATGTTATTGATGTCTATTTAGATTTGTTTGCTAAAGAACCAAAATTGATTTGGGAAAAAAGTGTCATTTTTTATAATGCTGATAGAAGTGAAAAATTCACATTGTGAGCCGTGTTCCATGAGATGATAAATTAAACTGATGATTAAAGAAAATATTTGGGCTACAATATTAATAAAATGTTGGGGTGTCCTATTTGGGAAGAATTCACTCAGTAAGTTAGATTAAAATATTCTTTAAAGAATGTATTTTTGGGATATCACAATTTTTTACCCTAACAACATAAATACTGATCATGGATGACGTTATTTAATGGGAATACATAAGAAGATACAACAAGGTCTCTAAGATGGGTGATCAAATGATATAGAAAGTAAAAGATATTGACAATGTTTTTGGTAAACCTTTTTCTAAAAACGTTGAGAAATTAAGTTGGAAATGAGATCAATTTTCTCATAACTACCATATGAGAATTTTTATACATTAGATATTTTCATCATAGAATGCATGTAGGAAAAATTCATTTGATAGTTTTATTATAACATTAGTAAATAATCTACATAAAATAAAGGATGGAATCAAGACTAGGTTGAACATGATTTATATAGTGATAATGGATGATTTTTCATCAACAAAGGGTGAAAGGTGGACTTTACTTCCTTGGGAAACACACTCCCTATCTAGAGAAAAAAAATTATTTTTAAATTTTTTTAATAGTGTAAAATTTATATAGAGGTATTTTTAAAATATCTAAAATTTCATTTAAATTTCTAATTAGTAGTTATTGGTTCTAAAATCACATGAATTCCAAGTTTTGATTTAATATTTTATGCCAATATCTTTTCATTGTATTCATATAAAAAATTTACAACATAAATTGACAAGATACATATTATTTTTCAAATCCATATGCAATAAATTTGTAGACTGATGATGTTTCCAATCATGAATAAGGATATTAATGCCTTGTTATGTGAATTGGAGATGGTATTCCAACTTTCATTATTTGATAAAATTTTACACCTATTTTTTCTCTAATACAGGTAAAACAATCTGATTATCTCCATTGCTGAAGGATGTACCCCACTGAATGGTATATGTAGATTTTGAAAGGATATGCCAAGAATCAATGTTGGAATAAGGCTGTATTGTAGAAATATATATTTTTCAATAATATAATGAATTATATACCAATTACTAATAAGATATTAATATCATTTGTCTCCCAATATGTCATCACCACAGATGCATTATGGTTGAATAGTTTTTTGGAAGAGATGTTGTTACAATTTCAACCATAGATTCAGAACAAGATCAAATTTAGATTTCCCATAATAGTATATAGGTTTATCCATAAATTTAATCCCATAATGTAATTCTTTCACAATTTAATTCATCATGGGAAGAATGATGGATATAAAATAAAAACAATAAATAGTTTTTAGGATGGTTTTGAGATCATATTTTTAAGGTGTTATCTGAAAATTTGATTTCAATTGCCTAAAAACATTGATTGATAACTAGGGGACATATTCAAAAGTTATATATTACACTTATTTTGTAATTAATGGATATACATTCTATAAAAAGGAAAAATATGAACGCAATACAATAAAAATTATAGTGTTATGGTTCTAGAATAACCGATTAATATATCCTATTTTAAGGATATAAATCCATATTATGTGATTAGGTTAATTTTATCATCAACCAAAAAATACATGAGTTGGTTTATACAACATTCCAAGTGAATATTTTCCATTTTAAATGGGTTGACAGTATGAGTTCATGAAGATCAATGAATTTGGATTTTTGATGGTTAATTTCCATATATGTGGGTATAAGGATGAGACGTTCATAATAGCATCACAAGAAGTGTAGGTACATTATGTCTCAGAACCATCAAACCATAATTTTCTAATTGTCCTATTAGCAGCTAAAACAACTCAAAGTTCAGATGAATATTCAACTAAGGATGGCCCTTTCATTGAGAGATCACAATTTTTTATTGGTGGTCCATATTTATAAAATTTCTTGTACATTAAAGGGTACTATAAAAATTCAAATTGGATACCCAAAAGTGGATCAAAATATCTTCACCATTTCATTAAAAAAAGAGATCAATGAGCAGGTATAAGTGTCTTTTAATATACTATGATTTTCCTCAAAATATTATGTGTTCAATACTGCATTTACATAATCAATATTAAATGGTTTACTGATCATGTAGACAATGACTTATGCACATGAAGATTTTACTAATATTGAGGAATAATACATGATTGATATTAGAACTATGGAATTATTTTGGGATCAACAATATGTTGATGAAAAAACTAAATTAAATAGTAGAACATTGTTACCTATAATTAACAAGTCCTAAATTTTTTTTATAAATTTTATTATTGGATTGAATTAATGTAGTCATCCTTTTGATCCAAACAATTTATAGTTCATTTGTTATGTTGGGATCATAATGAGAATGATCATTTAAATTAATATAGACACATGGAACAATTTTGGGGCTACGTTGAAAGAACCCCTTTGAGAAGATATTAGGGTACTGTTATGATATACTTTATCAATTTTAATGTTAAGTTATATAATGAAATACTGATTTCCATTTCATTATCCTATGAATATTTCACTTATTTTAGATGATTTTATATACAATATGTCTTAACAATCATTGAAAAATATGATATAGGATTCCAAAAAATTCTTAAAAAGCATCATATTAGGGATGTTAGGGGATATTAAACCCCCACCAACCAGTTGTGTATGCACACATTATAAAACACATAAAATGGAATAGTTCATTAGTTGTCATGATGAGAAATCATTTCAGGTGTATTTTAGTCAATAATTTTTTTATAAATTATTTAGTTTATCCACTATGATTCCAAGTATTTAATTTTTGAAAGAGAGAAGCTGTGATGAAAATAACTAACATGTAAAAAAAATAATGGACCCCAACTGTAAAGCTTGTATTGGTAATACTTCACAAGAAAATAATATTTTATGTATTTTAAATATATAATAATGGTTTAATTATATATGAAAAATCACATGTTCATTTTTGAAAATGAATATTGATGAATCATAATACAAATCCACTTCTATCCCATTTCATGTGTTATGGAAGGAGGCCCACACAAATAAAGATTGTAAACTATTTGATGAAAAAACACTAGAAGTATGAGAATCATGTATAAGAATGATATAATAGTAATTAATTGTACATTGTAATAGTATTATATAAAAATATATATTTATTTATGTTTTTTATATGGTTTAAAGAAAAAAATTAAAATCAACTATGCCTGATGAAAAAACATTCAACATCTTGGAGGTGGCCATAATAATATGGCCACAATAGAGTTTTAGGTTTTCGAGTGTGACCTAAAACATATTCTTAAATAGAAAATATACAAAGAGATATATATGATATGATGAAATAAATGAAGTAAAATATATATTTTGAAATTTATTGTTGATAAATCTGGTTTGGTGGACTAGTATATGTGAAAAGATCAATGAAAGCTGGTAGTGGAAAAAAATCAACACAGGCTGAGCCACATGACCCCACTAGTTTTTAGGCTAGCCATTCACCTCCATTTCCTACCTTACCTAAGGTAGTAAATTTTTTTCATTAACCTTTTTCAAAAATGCGAGTCAAATAAATATATATAACATTATATTATAGGGTGAAGTTGTATGTGATTTATATAAATATGTAGGTTCCGGGTGCAATGAAAGTGTGTTGTTGGGTGTACCCAACATTAATTTTAGTGTTAACAATGATCAATCCAACATCCATCATGATAATAAAATTAAAGATCTTTTGAATAGAACGAAGAATGAAAAAGAAAGAGGGGAGTCCCGGAACCATAGATAGGATCATCATATATTTGTTATAATTAATTTAATTAATTGACAAGAATTACCTTGATGAAATTCTTTCTTCATCGATGTTTCTGTTCAAGATCTGATGTGATCTATCATTGCGTCGTAGAATCCAAGTGTAGGATTCCTCTAGCGGTGATCCACACATGCTCCACATATCTCCAGACCTTGCCAAAGGGATCTCTGGGTGCTAGCTTAGAAGTGCCATACCTTGCAATGTCCATCGTCGATCGCGTTAATCCGGTGGAGGAGGATCTATCTCTCGTTGCTTGAGAGCATTCTTGGAAGAAAAGGATTCTCTCTTGGCTTGTGAGATTACTCTAAATCCATTGTGCAGAACCACAAAAAAATGTATCATCTAATTAGAAATATATAATTGGTATTTATAATTACATAGAATAATAAAATGAATTAATTACCAATAAGAATTTATTCATTTCATTTAATTCTTAGTAATACCCCATGTCTAATAATAATAGTTGTCTCTTATTAGTACCTAAAATTCACCAAAAAAATACACATAATATTATTTAATTAAATAAATACTATTATTTCTGATAAATTCAGAGAAAAAAATACACGATGTGTATATTTAATATACACGTCATATACATTTGTTTTTCCATTTTTCTTTATTTTCTCCACCACATTTACTAGACCTCAAATAATGGCTATTTATTTATAAAAGAAAAATCACTGCATTACTCTCTAATAAAAATATTATTTTTCCCAAAATATATTCTCTCAAATAACTACTGTCAAAATAAATTCAATTAGGAATCCTTAAATAATTATTGAACCACAATTAGGAATAATATTTATTCAACTTTTAAATTAATATTTAACTGAGGTACTTGGACACACATAGTGTGTGACCCTCTAGGACTTTTTCATAGTGGCATTAGGCAGAGCCTACCTGAATTCCAACGTGAGTATCTAGAAACATGTCAAAGAACCCATAGAGAAATTAGTTAATGCCACAATGACTTTTCACCTCCTACAAACACTTACCATGTAATATAATCCCATTGTCTCAATATCTAGAATCAAGCGGCTTTCCTGCTAGTGCCATCGACCCATGGGCTCGATTATTCTTTCTTTGAATTTTTGGAATTGAACATTCCCATTCCTCACCATGGCCAAGGATTTATTTAGCCAATATAAATTGAATCAAAGGGCCAGAGATATCTACTTCCATTATGGAATAGAAGGGACAAATCATTTCTCAAATTATCTATTAATGTAGTATCACTCGTGACACACCCAACGTATCCTACCTCTCTGCGAACTGTGTGAATTCACTATTTTCATCAATATATCTATGTGCGTGAGTTGTAATGCCCATTAATAATAATATTAATGTCTAAGGAAAAATACACAGATCTGCAGATAGGAACATCCAATGACACTATGAAATGTGGATTTCCTACTTGTGGGTATCATTCTGATAATATTCTCTTGAATATTAGCAAGGGAACACACCATGAGAAGGTTCCTCAATGTATTATGAGTCCTCACCCCTAATGGCCTGTATTGTTTTTGTCCCTAAAATAACATCATCCAGCCATTGAGCATATATTCATGAACAATGTTATGGAACTTCTGGGTTCTTATCATAACAGGGTTCCACTATGACCCATTAATGCAAAAACTATCATTATGAAATTATTACATGCAATTTCATGGAGAATAACAATCTAGATGTGATAATGTATTTATTAATGAATAAAGTACAAAGTAGTTGGTACTTGGCCACCAACCCCAATAGACTCCCACTTGGACTAGTGCTAACTACTTACAATTTTACCCTTCCAGCTCTCACAATATATTCATGCTTCTACTGAGATAGGCCTTTAGTCATGGGGTCCACCAAATTCTCTTTCGTGTACACTCTTCTCATTGCAACATCACCCCTTTGATAGAAATATCTCAAGAGGTGATACTTCTAGAGTATGTTCTTTGTTCGTTGATGTGACCTTGGTTCTTCTGAAAGAGACGCCGATGTAGTATTATCCCAATATAATGTGATAGGATCATTACTTCTAGGGACCTTATAAAGCTCTTGCACTATGTTTCGAATCTAGGAATCTTCCTTGGATACATTATAAGACATTATATATTTGGACTCTGTTGTAGAATCTGCAAAAACTGGTTACATTGAACTTTACCAAATGATAGCTCCTCCATTAAGATAGAAAACATTTCCATATTAAGACATCAGATCATTCTAATCTGTCTGATAACTAACATCAGCATACCCTTTGATGACAAGCTCCTCGTCTCCTCCATACCCTAGGAACATATCCTTAGTTCTTCTCTTATTGTTAAGGATAATCTTTATAGTAGTCCAATGTTGTTCTCCTAGATCTTTTTGATATCTACCTACCATTCTCAGTGCATAGGAAACATCAAGCCTGGTACATAACATGGTATACATGATGGATCCTATAGTCGAATTGTGTGGGATATTACTCATTCTATATTTCTCTTATTGTGTCTGAGGACACATTTTCATAGAAAAATGTAGGCAATGTGACACTAGAACCAATCCTCTCTCGGATTGTTCCATACTAAATATATTTAGTATATGGTTAATATATGTACCCTAACGTAGTCCATGTGCTCCCTCACTTTCTTGTATGAAGGTTTATATAGGTAATATTTTTTTGTTTCCTTTGGATATCCTATAAATATACACATCGTGCCTCAGGGAGTTTGTTTATTTCCTGACAAGGTATTAACAAATTCCTCACATCCCCATACACGTGTGTGCGATAAAATAGGTTTCTTTTCATTCCATATCTTGGAGGGAATTACATTTTCCACCTTAGTTTGTACTATGTTTAATGTGTATGATGCAGTCGATAATGCATATCCCCAAAAGGATAATGGAAGATCCGCATGACTCATCATCAACCTCACAATGTCTAACAAGGTTTGGTTCCTCATTTTACTAACACTATTGCATTGTGGTGTATTAGGAGGAGTGAGATGAGATAGAATCCCAGACTCTTATAGAAGATTGATGAACTATTGGTTCAAATATTCTCTACCTCAATCCGATCGAGGCTTCATTAACTTTTTACCAAGCTGGTTTTGTACTTCATTCTTGAATTCCTTAAATTTCTCTAAGGATTCTGACTTATACCTCATTAAGTATACATAGACATAACTATTCAAATCATAAGTAAAAGTAATTAAGTAAACATATCCACCTCTAGCTTCTAATTGAAATATACCACACACATCTGTGTGCACTAATCCTAGATGCTCTTTGGCCCTGTCACCCTTTCCACCAAAAGAAATCTTGGTCATTTGACCATGTAAACAAGTGTGCCATCTATCAAGTTGTTTTAGCTCCATAGATTCTATATAGCCTTCTTTGAAGAGCTTTGTCAGGCACTTCTTGTTTACACGACCAAGACATGAATCCACAATTAGGTGATGTATGATTCATGTGAGTTTGTTCCGTTATAGATTTAAAATACATGCTTTTCATAATTTAATACATACACACCATTATTTAAATGTGCCCTAGCATAACATAAGTTGTTCTTAAAAAAAGAAGAAACCCTTATATTTAAACATTAAAATATATCTATCCATATCCAAACATGATAGAAAAATTTAGTTTTTGATAACACTAGGCACATAATAATAGTTATGTAAAACCAAAATCATCCTTGTTGGTAATGATAGGAGGTAATTTCCAATGGATAATGCAGCTAACCTGGCACCATTGGCAGCTGAAAGATCCACCTCTCCTCTAGAAATCTTTTTATATCTACTTGGTTACTTCATTTGAATAAAAATGTGAGCCTCCCAAGATGTATCTAACACCCAATGTGTAGAAATGGAAAGATTACACTTGATAATGAACACACCTTTAGCATCCCAATGCTTCTGTGTTCAATTCCTCTTCCAGTGTCCAAGATTTCCATATGAAAAACATACCACCTCTCGTTCCTTTCTCTATCTCTGGATCTTCCCCTTCTTAGAGGGATGCTGTTAGGGGGCTTCAGGACATTTATATGTCCTTTCCCCCTTTTCATTTTTATTACATTTCTTATTCCACATAAGTACTATGGGTTTGTCACACCCCATGTCCTTATCTACCTGGAGAATTAAGGTCATAAGATTTTATTGAATCTTCTCATTGTTGCTCAGGTTTTAATTGACAATAAAGCTAGAAAAGGTCATGGGTAGTGATGATAGGATGAGATCTGTACACAACTCATCCGGGAACATAACCCCTAAGATGTAGAGGTATTCAATGTAGCCAATAAGATTGAATACATGAGGCCTAGATAGAACAAAATCTCCAAGATTAGTTGTCATCAAAGCGTTGGAGATCTCAAATACCACTTGTCTCTCCATCTCATGGTAGAGATATTTATGGTGAGACATCATTCTATACGTGTCCTTGTTTTAATGTTGCTTCAAGAGATCATTTAACATGGCCCTTATCATGAAACAATGGAAATATGTGGCATCATAAATATGTTTTATATAGATATATAGTTCCTCATCACTGGCCTCTTTACTAGTCATAAATGGAATATTATCTTCTAGCACATACAACTTCCTCTCGTGGCGAAGGACGACGCATAAACACCTTTGCCACTCTTGGAAAGTGGTGTTGGTGAGAAGATTTTCCTTTACGAGTATGGTTCAAAATGATATGTTTAAAGTAATTTTTCTTGTAGTTTCTAAAAATTAATATGATAAAAAGGTTTCAGTAATTTATTTGGATAAAACTAAGACAAATAAATAAATTAATACGTATTAGTCTCCCACTATTTTATCAAAATCCAATAGCCCTCACCATTGACTTTGGAATATTCTGTTGCCTGAATATTCTAGTGGAAAGGATCCATATTTCCCTTTACATTACCCAAAATAGGGTTGGTCGAGCAACTTGAAGGGTTTTAGGTAGGCATTCCAAATGACAACTGCATTAACTCGCAGCTCCTTGATTCTCTAAGTGGACTCCACAATCCTAACATTCTTTTATTTTGGATTTCCTTAACCTTTGCCTCTTGGTTACACCATGTCCTGCTGTGGAAGTCATTCCATGATTCAAACCTAGTCATGTCAACCCAAAACTGTGAATTATAATTCCCTAATAATTGAAAGCACCCCAACTAGGGTTGGTCAAGCACTTTGAACTACGGTTCGATTCTAACCAAGATTATGGAAGGCTATACCGACTTGATATTTTCATTGAGGGATTTTATCCTTATACATAAATTTAAATTTTATTTTCTTTGATTAAATGATTTTTAATATTAAGTGGTATATACTTAAATGATTAACCATGTCTAAGATAATATTTTATGCATAAGCTGGTATTATTTTTGTTCCATCTTACATGCATGTTTAATTCATTAATTGTGTGATCATGACAACACACCCAAAATAAATAAACCATGCAACTAACATAAACAAAATAAATTGAATGATAATGAGGTTGTTTTACAGGTTAGTTTCTGTAGCAATTGATAAACTAATCCAAGACTGAGGCGAGAAACACCTTGAACCTTTGGGGTTCATGTTTACAGATTTCCATCTGTCCACCTTGGTATCTCCTTGGATTGGTTTCACCTTGGATCCTAACTTGAGCCACCTCCACTAGCTTGGGATCTCCATCCATTACATATTCTTTTATCTCACACATAGGTGAGGGGTAAAATGGGGTTTTACATAAAAGAAAACTTGGGAACACATACCGTACATATTAATAAGGATAAGGCTCACTGAATAAAAAATTTAATTTAAATAAATAAATTTAAAGAAACCATTCACATACAAAGGTCTTGGTCTAGATCATGATCATCCACGCATGCAACGATATTTACGCATAAATACAACTATCATTCAACTCTTTAATCATTATTTTTTAAGATAAATAATGCTCAAATCAATTAATTATCTTTAATTAATCAATCCTTTTATATTCAACCCTTTTCCTGATTTTCCTTGAGATTCTAATCCATCATAATTTTAAAGAAATAAATTCATTTAAAATTATATTTTCACGTAACATATACCATGGAGGCAACCCGGTGAATTCCCGGTCATAACTACCTAATGAGTAAAAATGAACATTACGTAGTTAAAGTAAACATATATATATATAAAACACCTATCAAGTGTTGTGCCTCATCTTTACACCTGCACTATGGTACATGTCTCAAGGGATTGTATAATATGTTATTAAATCTTAATAAATATGTGTAATTTAGAGTAGTACATGACATGTAGTTCCGACTACATGGCTTGAACTTTCGTTCACCATCCATCCTAAGTACATGCCCGGGGACATGGAGTATAGAAGTACTTTGGAACTTTTTCATAGTACATGACTTGTTCAATGGGCCACATGCCTTGTAGTATCCACATCACACAGTTTGTAGCCAGGAAGTCATGTATGGGGTACATGAACCAACCCTAACCCAAAGGGACTACATGTTGGGTTCAATGGACCACACAACATGTAAGTAAGAAATGGTGTACCACCTGTTATTGCTCAACAGACGGTGTCATTGAAGACATAGAAATACTCAAACACACGAACTGATTTGGCGGACCGGTCCAATGCATTGAACCTAGACTACATGGTGTGTACTGTCGAATACACATAGTGTATTCTGGTGTTGTATGGCCAGGAACGTTTGGCACCTTTGGATGAGATCTTGTAGTTTATTTTAATCAAAATTAAATGAAATATTCATCTCTTTAAGGTGAACGTGAAACATTATAGGAGGAACAAATCTTGATATTTAAATTTAAAAAACGATTAACATGAATTTAAAAAAATAAATAAAAAATTCATAAATCACTAATGAAAAACTAAATAATTATAATCAATGATATGACCCCTCTAATACCACTTGTAGGTTCCAGGCACAACAGAAGTGTGTTGGTGGGTGTACCAAACATTAATTTTAGATTTAATAATGATTAATCCAAGATCCTTCACGATAATAAAATACTAGATCTTCATAATAGAACGAAGAATGAAAAAAAGTGGGAAGTCCTGGAACCATAGATAGGATCATCATATGTTGGTTATAATTAATTTAATTAATTGACAAGATTTACCTTGAAGGATTTATTTCTTCGTTGATGTTTCTGGTCACGATCTGATTTGATCCATTGTTGTGTTGTAGAATCCAAGTGTCGGATTAATCTAGCAGTGATCCACATGTCCTCCACATATCTCTCGATGTCACTGAAGGAATTTCTGGGAGCTAGCATGGATGAGCCTTCACTTGCGATGTCCTTATTTGATAACCTTGTTCCGGTAGAGGAGGATCTCTCTCTCGTAGCTTGAGAGTGTTCTTGGAAGAAATGTATTTTCTCTTGTCCTGAGAGCTTTCTCTAGATCAATTGTGTACAACCAAAAATAAATGTCTAGGCTAATGATAAATATATAATTGAGATTTTTAATTAGATAGAATAATAAACTGAATTAATTACCCAAAATAATTTATTCATTTCAATTAATTCTTAGTAATACCCCATGTCTAATAATAACAATTGAAAATTATTATTACCTTACATGCACCCAGCGAATTTCTCCTAATATTATTTAATTAAATAAATAATATCAATTCTCATAAATTCCCTGAAAAAAATACACAGCGTGTATATTTAATATAAATAGTTTGTACTTTTGTTTTTCCATTTTTCTTTATTTCCTCTACAATATTTATTAGACCTTGAATAATGGCTATTTATTATTAAAATAAATATAACTACATTACAAGCTGATAAATATATTATTTCTCCCACAATATGTTCTCCAAAATAACTTGGGTCAAAATAAATGCGATCAGGAATCGTTAAATAATTTTTAAACCACAATTGGTAATAAACTTTATATAAATTTTTAAAATAATATTTAACTGAGATACTTGGACACAATTAGTGTGTGACCCTCTAGGCCTCTTTCTCAGTGACATTAGGTGGAGCTTGCCTAAAGTTCAAGGTTAGCATATAGCAACACCCCAAGGCACCCATAGAGAAAGAAGTTATTGCCGCAATGACGTGTCTCCTCAGACGAATGCTTATCATGTAATATAATCCCTTTGTCTCGATATCTCGAATCAAGAAGGTTGCATGCTAAGGCCATCAACCCATGTGCTCGATTATTATTTCTTCGACATTATAGAATTGAACATTACCATTCCTCACCATGGCCTTGTATTTATTTATGCTATATCAATTCCATCAAAGGGCCTGAGATATCTACTTCTGTTATGGTTCATAAGGGACACATCCTTTCTAGCATTATCTATTAATGCAGTATCACTCTTAACACACCCAACATATCCTACCTCGATGCGAATATTTCATCATTATAGTTTTTGTAAATACATATAATTGCACAAGTTGTAATACACATTAATAATAATAATCTTAAAGTCTAAGGACCAATACACAAGTCTATAGATTGGAACATCCAATGAAACAATGAAATGTGTATTTCTTACAGGTGGGTGTTGTTCTCATAATATCGTTCTGGATAATACCAAGGGCGCACACCATGAGAAGGTGGCTCATAATTTTATGAGTCATCACCCTTAATAGCTTGTATTATTTGTGTCCCTAAAATAACATCATCTGTCCATGGAACATATAATCAATAACAATGATATGGAACTTCTGAGATCTCATCATAGAATGGATCCGTTGTGACCCTTTAATGTAAAAACTATCCTTAGGACATTATCACATGTATTGTAACGCAGAAGAACAATCAATATGTGATAAGGTATTTATTAATGAATAAAGTAAAAAGTAGTTGGTTCTTGGCCACAAACAAAATCAATACCAACACCCACACAAAGCCTTTTCATGAGGGGTATGATGTATAACATCCTTGGATACAGGATAGATATTAAAAAACTCTCAAAAAATTACATGAGAGTTGGGATTGAAGTAATTCATGAGTCGAGTGCTGAGTTACCAATTCCACTTGATGATTTGGATGTTACCATGACCAATAATGTTATTGGAACTTTCATATCATGGATCTATAATATAATAAATTTTAATGAGGTTTATCCTTAATTTTTTTTCAAATGAAAAAGATTTAACATTTGATGAAAATGGAATGTAATTAGTTATGATATTAAAAATATATAAAATGATTGTGAAATGTATGGTCGGATCCAAACAATAAAATTAATCATCCAATAAACCAGAAGGAACTCCCAAGAGTACCTTCACAACAAATGTTTCGCTTCAACAAATGTTAACATTACTGGTTGATGAATATACAACATTCAAAGATGAAAATATGCCCTATATTGAATATAATGGAAAAATATTCAGATATTTCATTACCCAAATGGTTTTTATGGAGTGTATAAATAATATTATCTTCTTTTAATGACTTGTTGTCTTAGTTGGGAATACATAAATGATGTACATTTTCATAATCCATCTATCTAAAAAATGATCTACTATGTTCATTAGAGTTAATAAATAATCATATTTCTTATAGCCATATATATTACTATTATATAAATGTAATACCATGTGAATAAAGATATATACCCATTAACATCTCTACCATTCATATGGAAAAAATTCTTTTGAATTAAAATAAATTGAAAATAAAAAAGATACACTAAGCAAGACATTTGAAAAGAAAATAATTGGGGATGAAATCCTCTTGATTCATACAATGTAGGGGTAAATTCTACAATATAATCATAGAAAATATATTTTTATCTTTTCATTAGTTATTAATTTTAATTTTAATTTTTTATCAATCACTTGATTCTCACTACAATCAAATAGGACACTCCAAATGTTTATATTTTTTTTGATTCAATGCATGTATTTTCATCTTACCAACCACATATGATGTATATTGTGAATTCCTAATGCACTGTAATCAAAATTTTATAGATATAATTCAAATTGAATGTTTTATTTTATGTTTTAAAGTGATTTTTTAGGATAATGTTATCAATAAATATCAAATAAATAATGGTATAAAGTTAGTGAATAAATTGAAGAAGCCTATGAATTTATTCAATTGGAAATAAATTAAGGTATATATATTAATATTTAATTATCAAAAAATATTTCAAAAAATATTTACTTATTTTTTTTCACTGTTTTTACAGTGTGTGATGAAAAATAATGACAATGATTTTGGATATTAACATTCTAAATTTATGAAAGATATCATACCCCATCAAAAAAATTTATCTTAGAACAGGTAATTTATATAGTTAATTAAAATTTTATTTAAAATATTTTCAACTGCTTGTTTGTTTTTATTATAATAGTATTATTTAGAAATTCAATAATCTACATACTCAAACGAATGAGTATATTTGTTTTGAGATGAGTGGGTAGAGTATATGGTGATATAATATTTACCTACATCAAGGTGAGGTGATTACCTATTATGTTTCTAATATATTATGTGTTATAACCTTAAAAATTCATTTTTAATTGAATTATTTGTATTATAATGCTTATATATTATTTTTGATCAGTTTCTCATGGATAATTATAATTAATGGTTATGATATACAGATTGTTGTAGAGTTAGTAACATGTTTGGAGATATCTGTGCTTGTGAGAGATTGGACTTCTAGGTTGAAAATTAGGAAATGAAGAATGAGAAATGGGCAAAATATCATTTTAACAACAAATATGATGACATATTACTAAATTATTTGGAAGGTAATTCCTTGAACATAGCCTCAACAATTTAATTTTTTTTATTCAATAAAAATGTTTCATTTTAATTTAAAACACATGGCATATAGCCAAATCCAATAAAACAATATCGGTTTGTTTTTAGACTTTAAGAATATTATCCATAAATTTATTTGTGATGTGTAGAACTCAATAGAACATAAATCTGACACACAATGTGTTATGTAGGACTTGAAGTTCATGTTTTCAATATATAAGTGTCATTTTAGTTTAAAATGTGCCTCAATAAGAAAAACATATAAAATGAACTAGGATAACTTTCAAAATATAGTGAAACATCGCATAACTCATTTGGGACATTAACTAATCAACAACATGCCAATCGAGAACACAATGTGTCCAGTATGAATCAATGTACATGTTTTTAAAATATATTCCTTATATTAGGTTAAAACATATGTCATATATATAAATTTGAGAAACCAAGGTTGTATTTTTTTCAAACATTAATAAAATTTTCTACAATTAATTTTTGATGTTTAGTAATCGAACACATGTCAATTTGACAGATGATGTAGTCGATATGCATCGAAGTATGTGTTTTCAATATAGATGTCCCCTTTTAGATTAAAACATGTCTTCTATAGAAAATACCATGAAAACAAACTTATATTATTTTCAATATTTAGAAAAAAATAATAATTTCTTATTTACTTAGAGGAATTGATCACATTTTTATCCAATAAATGATGTGACTAATATGACTTGATGTTCTAATTTCTAACATAAAAGTTCCATTTTTTTAAAATGTGTGTCATTATATACAACTGATCAAATGATATTATTTTGTTTAAATAAATATGAAAATGTTTCATAATTAATTTGTGATATATAACAATTTACCACACATCAATTCGGCACATATTGTGATTGGATGGACTCAATGTGGGTGATTTCAATATTTGACTTGTTTTAGTATTAAAAATCACACCACTAGTGAAAACCAAAGAAATAATATTACATTGTAGTTAGTCATTAAGAAAATAATCCATATCAAATTTGTGATTTTTAGGAATAACCAACTTGTTAATATGACCCTTAACATGGGCAGTATGACTCAAAGTTAATATTTTTATTATATAAATTTCATTTTAGGTTAAAACTCATGTCACATACCAAAACGAAGAAAAGAACTCAATTTGATTAATTTTTTTAAAAAATGATCCATTTTTCATTTTTGCAATGTGGAAATAAACTAAAAATAAATCCAAAAATCGATGTGATCCATATAACTCCATGTGTGTCTTTTCAATATAAAAGAATCAATTTTTTAAATTAATTTCACATAGAAAAAAGTAAACAAACAGGATTACATTACATTAAACATATAGGATAATAATTTGAAATTAATTTTTCATATTCTAGAACTGATCATAAGTTAATATGATACATGATGTGACCAGTATGACTTGAAATGTGTTTTTTCAATTTATATGTGCCATTTTAGTTTAAAACATAAATTAGATAGCCAAAATAGAGAAAAATAGCTTAGATAAATATCAAACATTAGGAAAACTATCTATAATTCAATGGTGACATTTGGAATTTAATGAATGCCAATATTACTCATGTAGTGGTCATTTTGATTCTATGTACAGGCTTTCAATATAGAAGTTCCGTATTAGTTTAAAACATAGATCAGATAAAAAAATATAAGAAAATGAGCATGATTTTTTTTCAAATATTAGGGAAAAACCTATAAGTATTTTCTGATGTGTATTAATCGACCACATATCAATTTGACAGATGATGTGGTTGATATGACTTCATGTTCATGTTTTCCACATAAAATATCCATTTTAATAATATATTTAACAATATAATTAATAATATCTTTTTTGTAGATACGTAATAACAATACAATTTATCATATGTGGATTATATAACATTTTTTTATTTCTTTGTTATTATTAAAATGAACAATGGTTTTATTTTTGGGACACGATTTCATAAAGAGGTTGATAATTGGAAAAAGTTCACTATAGGAGTTTTTATTTTTATTATGAGCTGTAATTTTTTGATTAATTTTAAATATGAAATCAATTTAAATATTTTTTTATGTAAATTTTTAATTAAAAATATGGTGCATGTAATATATGTATTTCAATCCAATTTTCATTATAATTATATTATTTTTTTCTAAATGGATTGGACGTTATTGGGATGTTGTAGGGATGAAATAGTGGATCATTTGATATGGCCTTAATCAATTCTAGGAGAAGTGTTTATTAATATATCCTTTATTAGTGCTATAAAAACATATGAAGGCTACCTTTATCATTTTTAGAAAAAGTGCAGCTAAAAGCCCCATTTATCAGTGCTAAAATTTATGTGTTGATAAAGGATTCCTTTATCAGTGCTTTATTTTTAGTGGTGATTAAGGGGTCCTTTATCAAGACTATTGATATAACTTATAAACGTAGTGTACTTTTAATAGAGATTAGATCGTCAGTTCTTTTTTATTTTGACAATGTACTTTTTATAGCACTGTTAAATCTCCCATCTGTAGTAGTGAATCCCAAGACTCCATATCGAAAAAACCCCTTCCTTGTATTCTTTCATTTTTCAATATATGTTATAGTCATCACTTCTCGTTCATGGTCATCCATTGATTCTACCTGTCCCGAGATCTTGAATTTTAATGTGATAACTACTCGATGAGTAAACCTATATGCACAACTAATCATCATGGGCGGATTTTTCATCTTCAACTCTCCAAAAATTAGGTATTAATCCAACATGATGTCCTTGAATACTAAATGGATTATGACCCACACAACATCCTTGATTATTTGTGGTCATTGATTATATTAGAAAATATATTTACCAAAAAAACTCAGTTTCAAATGAATAACATAGTGGTATTGTAGGGTTGAACCCATACGGAAAATTAGTAGACAGAAAACCTTGGTGTATGATTCCCATGTAAGAATAAATCAAGAATTATATAGTGTTTGGTTTTACTAAAACAATGAAATTTTTTAATTTATATAGGAAATATATATGATCACATGGTAAATTTTAAGGTTTAGGATAAAGTGTAATTATAAATCTAGCTTGTTATGTACCCATGTATTAGGTTGCGAAGTGGTTAAAAGGTCACTAATTGGTTTTCATCTATACAATTGGATATACCTAAGAAGAAACTATTTTTTTCAGATATAGTCAACAACCTATGTGTAGTAAGACTATCTTTTAAATAGAAATTATCACATGTTTTTTGTATTATATTTCTTAATACCAATTTGGTCACCATCCTTCAATTACACATACAATGGTATGGATTTAAGAAAATATGGGATTACCAATAATTTTTAACCTAATTTCTATCTATATAGTGACTAAGATTCAATTCACATATTCATTACCTATAAATATGCCATTACTAACGAATTATAACCCTAATTTGATTAGTTGGAGTTGATGATACTAAAAGAATGTTGGGAAATAAGAATCGTTATCAAGATAATTAATAAAATATTCAAAATAAATCCATAAACAACATAAAAAAAAGTCAATCAAATACTAACTTGAAAAAAGAAAAAATGGAGAACATAATAATCGATGAAGTTTAAAGGGAAATGAGAATTGGATTCAAATGTCAAAACAAAAAACAAACAACCAACGAGTCCTGGAATAGTATTTAGTGAAAATTGAATGAATAAAATGGAAAAAGAAGAAATAGGTTTACTTTTGAATAAAAATTGGAATGAAATAGAGAATAGAAGATAAAATAATTTTTGAGTCCATGATCTACTATGCATTGGGTGCTACTGGACTATTTATAGAGTTGAGAGTTTCATGAAATTTAAATTATTCATCTTGTGAAAGTCCATTAAATTGATTTTGAATAGATTCATTCATAATGAGTATCTCAGATTCACATCATGTAATTAAAATCCATAATTTTATATGAAGATCATAGATCTATGATACTTTACAGCTAATATATTTGGAGGAATTTATGTTTTGAACATTTCATGTCATGTATGATGTTCAAATTTTGTATCTTCACTAGGTTCAAAATTCAATGTTTTCAGTAATTTTTAATGGAATTCACACTTTGTAGTTAGTTCACATCATGTAAATGGGTTTTAAAGGATTGGATTAAGCTCGCATGTTTCTTGTTTGAGAATAAATGTCATGTACTTTGGATTCATGGTGTGTAATTACCAATTTTATGATTATCTAGCATCTTCTCCTCCGAATCTTGAGTTCCTATTCTTTGGAAAAGAAAACAAAAAACCCAATTTATTATTGAATAAAGTTTTATTAAACATTAAATAAATTTTTAATTTTTTTAATATGAATTCATCTTTTCAAATTCTCCCAGACATGATCAATTGATTTACCATAAGAAAAAAAACTCTATATATGGATTTCAAATGAAACAATTTTTAAAAATAAATGTGCATTAAATATAGGATAATAAAACTATATTCTAGAGGAAAATGAATGTCCTCCAGAATATATACTATAGAGAAAACATGACATGCCTCACAGTTATGTTATTTATTCAAACTATTTCTTCCTTAAGTTACACATTATAAACATTTCCAAAGAAGCAACTCCCATATTAAAATTTCATTAATATTGAATTTTTTTTCTTACTAATAAAGGTAAAATATAATTGTATTTATTCTCCAAACAATAAAACATGAAAACAACCATAGGATTACATACGTTCTAATATCTCCACATCATGAATACAAATACAAATTAATCCTCAGAGATTATGAAATGTGGTTCAAATAAAGCTAAAACTGATGGAAGGTTGGTTGATGAAAAACATCATGATAAAAAATGAGGGTAAGATCAATTTCATAAATGACAATAATAATAAATAGTTAAATGAATAACCTATTCTTAGAAACAATGATGTCTCCATGCTCCAAATATCTCAATGTGTGTCCATGAATATGTTAATAAATAATAAATAATGTTACATGTTCCATTCCTTTTTTCATTATATTAATTTATCAAAATTCATGTCTAAGACATATATCACATCAATCACCTAACCCCATATGATCCATCATAATATTCCTTGGTCTAGTGATGATTATTTTTTACCTTCCTAATACACAACAGACATTTACATATTTACTTTTTCAATTTAATAGTTTATATATAGAAAATGCAGAAGGTAATCATAGGACATGTCCAAAAAATCAAGTGAACTTTCTACCAAACGTCTCCTCATCATTTAATATCTTGTGTATGGAATAGATGAAAAATTCCAAACATGTAGTCAATATAAAATAATGAATAGTACCAAGAGTATGGTAGGGATAAATAATAGGTTTGAAATGGATTTATCCTAACAAGGTTATTCATGGATACTATAGGCTAAATAAGGATATATGTATAGGTGAGTATCAAAATAAATTTCTCATAAAAGATTTTATTAACCATATTAATAGTGTTTTTGTTTGTTAATAGCTTTAATAATATTTCAATTCATGTTTTTATAGGTTTACATGACCCAAGTATCTCAGAAGAAATATGATCCAAAAATAATTCGACAAAATAGTTTAAGAAATATCTCAATAATGGGAGTGTATAAAATAAATGGAATTCACTCTGGATAGAATATCTAGTAAAAATAAATTCAAAAGAATCCTTAATTATAATTAAATTAACCAAATCAATAATCTTGAGATATTTCATAAAAGGAATAAAAATGGATTTCAATAATCTATAACAATAAATTATATTTCAATTAAATGGGTGCAATGATATATCAAGTTAAAGAATGATTTAAATGTAAAATGTCTCCTAGAATAATGAATACATGAAAAAATAAAAAGTGTATAGACAATAAAACTCAATAATGACTCCCCCACACATAAAATGAAATAGTGTCCCTACAATTCAAGAATGTGAAGTTGGAGTAATAGTAATAAGAGAATATATAGAAATGAAATGGAAGTTAATAATTTAAATTAGGGAATCAATACCTCCCTTTAGTTAAAGTCATGTTGTGGGGATAACTATTGGATGGTGATGTGAAACTGGGATTCTAAGAAAAATTTGGGAAAAAATACTCGAAATAGATAAACCATCAGTACATAGTGGTTAAAAAATATGTAATAATAAAAATGGGTTGGTGAAAAAAAATCAATAATTGGAAAATGTATCTTAGATAAAGGCATAAAATGAAATAAATGATGTTTTTTATAATTGAAGAATAGAAAATGATATAAAATAATGAAATAAAGGCCATATGGGACTTAATGGAAATATATAAAACAAAAAAGAGGTTTGGTTCCTATAAAGTGATAATAATGATATCAACATATTGATTGAAGGAAAAAATATAAGTTAGTTCCATCTATCATCTCACATGTTTTCTTACACTTATAGGAACTGGTGGTAGTGTTGATGAGCTCATAGGGTCACTCGGTGGGGTTAACCACCTTAGGAATGAGTTGACCAAGACGTTCATGTGGTAGTAGTAAATTCCATAAATATCATCGAGGTGGATCTTATAAAATATGGATCTAGAGATCTTCAAGATAGCATTTTATGTCCGGTATATATTGATGCATGTCAGGTGGAAGGCTATATGGTGGCCTAATAGACCTGTCAATGACCATGGGTGTTCCTATAGAGCTAAACATGGATAAATTAATGTATAAATGAAAATGAGATAAAGAAACAGAGTCATACAATAAAAAATATAACCCACACATATATATATATATAATGATACATCAGTGAATATGGAATACAAAGATATAAAAAAATTTAACATCTGGAAATTACATAAAATAGGGGAAAGGACATGGAGAAAACTAATTGGTTTTGGATGTTTCTATACTATTTGTATCTTTAGTCCCCTCTAAAACCATGGTTTTATAGATCAACACTTACCAATATATGGAATATATGGTGGAAGATTTAAGTTCAGAAGCTTGGGAGATAGAGGATCATCACCCTAAACGTTATGTTTGACTGATTTGGTGTAGGTAATTTCAGGAAGAGGTAAGTAAACACAAGTGAGAAAAGGACCGAATGGTTGATTCAGGGAGACATAAGAGAAGAAATATGGAGGGTGGATGTCTGTCATGTGTGGATATGAGGGGAGGTGGGAGCATTGGTTGGGAGAAGGAGAAGAATGTGGGAGTGGAGAATTGGGGGGGAGGGGGGGTTGAATATAGGTTTCACAATTCTTATAAACTCCCTGATGTTTTCAAGTCATATAAATTTTACATGGTGTTTAAAACATGGTTAGTTTTTTCTCAAAATATTCACATCGTGTAAATTTCACATGATTTTAATTTTTTTATTTGAAATTTGAAGTTTATATTTGAAATTTTTTTGGAGGTATACCTCTAAATCATCTCCAACACTATGAAACCTTACTAAACTCTAATCAAACATGGTTATACTATAAAGGGTTTCCTCCTTTTGGGTTCTTTGTTTATTGTCTAGAGCTAAACATGCTTTAATTCAGATTAGGTTTCCTTGTTCAGAGGTTTAGTGGGATCCCTATACTCATGATCACTATATTTATTTTCATCAAGAGACATGGTATCTTTTTTATCTTTACAGGTCATATAAGAATCATTCCCATCAATAATAAACATATATTGAAAATCCCATGGAACACTATATTTCAGAGAAAATTTTACAAAATTGAATACAAATTTTTTTAACCAAAAATATCAACCTTACATGTTTTACATATATCCTTTCCTTAAATGTGGTGAGAAATTGTCTCCCTAGAATTATAGGGATATCTTCTTCTTCCTCCCAATATAGGATTATGAAATAAGTGGGGAAGATGAATTAACCAACATTTACTAAGAAATCATGTAGAAGCAATCAGGGGTACTTGAATGATATGTCAACCATTTAAAGTGAAACTCCCATTGGATTCAATTTTTCAAGCCACGACTTTTAGAATAAACACAAGGGCATGAGATTAATACTTTTTCCAAGATTGTGCAATGATTTTACAAAATATCTTCTCCCTATAGTGAAAGGAATAGAGAAAATCATGGGGTATCAAAATTATGGTGGAATATTCTGATGAAAAACAAGGGAGAAATATTTATTTATGGAGATAAATCCACAGTCTTTCATTATTTGTTTACTAGTGATAAATTCATTGAGAAACTCGTCCTATGAAATAATTTTAGAAATCACTTTTGCAATGATAATTTTGATGTGATGTTTAAAAATATCTAGAAATTTTTTTTACTTCCCCTATATATTACCTTTTATAATCCCCTCTATAAAGTTTATAGGGGGTTTTATAGTGGTGGTACCACATATAGTTATACTATTTTATGATATTATAATTTTATATTTTTATCTTGGCTAGATTCTTGTGTACTATAAACCCTATCATTGTTGATGAATTATGGAAATTTTTTATGTTCTTAATGCTTTTTCCCAAACCTGTGAGTAATTTATTAAAATCAAGATATCTTCCACTCATAGAGACCACATACTTTTACTTATCTCTCAACTGAGTATTAGTATTACAAAGAATAATACCCAGTAATAGATCCAATAAACTATTAGAAATTTTCCTTACGTGATGATCAAGGTTATACAAGGAACCCCTTTGGTCATGAATTTTAGTTTGTTTGGTATTAATACTCTAATTTTTACTATATGGAATGTGTGAAAAGTGTTTCAAAATTTGATTGTAGATGTGGGGATGGCTGTTGATTCCTTTATAGAGATTACTGAAACTACTATGGTCGAGCGGGTGGGAATTTCCAATCTTTAGGGGGAAAATTTTGTTGTTGAAATGATTATTGTGGTTAAGGATATGAATTTTTTGGTGGGTACACAGGTGATACCTGACTCTTTGGTGTTGCTTGACCACAAATCTATTGATAGTTTACTTGGTAATGTTTTTTTAGATTCTGACAGAATATCTACTAATAATACTACTGCTTATATTATTGAGGTTGCTAAAACTACTAATTTTGTTGACTGTAATTGTTGTAATTAAAATAGTGAATTTTTGGATTCTCTATAACTTTCCCATATTTCTGATATGCGTACAATCCTCTACACATTTCATTAGTTTGGACTTTTATAACATGGGTAGGAGGTAGCCATGGTGGGGCAGGCAAGTGAAAATACTCAACAATTTTCATGAATTCATCATGTTGTGTTATGAGGAAAGTGTTCTCTTATAACTAATGTATTCCATGCCTAGGTATTCCTCTATCACTGTGACACTGATTGGATTTGTGGGAGATTACACTTAACAATGCTCGGCTATCTTCAGGCATTTTGACAATGAGACCTATATTAATGGGAGCATCAAAAGCTGTGTGTACAACTAGTTGGAGTACTTGGTAGAATGTTTGATTTTTTAGCCACATATAAAGTCCATAATGTGAGAATTTTCATGATAGATCTTTAAATTTATCCAAATCGTCCCAAGATAGTTCTCCATATTTCTGGTGGACATTTTTTCTTTCATTACTTAGCATCTAAGTTTATGTGGATTGCAATTATGTATCAAGGAATTTATTTTTTAAATATTACCACATCATGATGAACAAAATAAGTTTAATTTTAATTAAATTATTTTATCTATTTAATAAAGATAAGGAAAAAACATGATGTTTGATGGTGTTAAAGGATATTCTTTAATTATGAATGGTGTTATAGAACTCTATGAAATTTGAGATTTGTTTACGGGGATTATTGATTTTAATTCCACCAAAATGATCCGTGTTTTATATCATATGGATGATTATAGGTTTCATTTAAAATGAATTCACCTAAATTGGATATAGAACAATGCTGGGTGCAACACGACTGATGGAAAGAAAGATATAGTCCATGATGGTGTGCTCATGAAATTATGATTGATCTCCTTGTTGTTTAGTGGGTGCATTTTGTGTATTTTTTTGTGTTTGGTGGTATGATATTATGATGAACTACCACAAATAAATAAATATATTTTTAAATAGATATTTCTGTTTAAGGATTGAAGGGTGAAAATTCATTATCATCTAGGCTCCTAGATTAAGATAGAGGAAACAGGTGCATGAATTAAGCTGATAAAGGGTAGTCACATGTTCTAGTACATGAAAAAAAGTTATAAAAATAAGGGGGAGAGAGAATGAAGAGTGGAGGGGGTGAGTCAATCCTTGGTTCATATTTAAGTTCACTATACTATGTCCTACCTATCATATACAATGACACCCAAATTTGACTGGCTGACACATCATCATTGATTATGCATAGGCTTTGATCAGATTAATTTTTTTTCCCAAACTACACTCATCTATTAACATGTAGAATAGTGGTAGTGTGGGGTAAAACCCACATGGACTACTTGTAGGAAAGAAACCTAATGGTATATACCTTATGGATGGATTACTCACAAACTCTATTTTGTTATGTTTTAAGAAAACTATATAGCATTTGTTGAAATTTATGAAAAATATTAGCATTTAGGGTCAATTTCTGGGTTAGGAAAAAGTGTAATACTAAATATAGATTTGGAAAGACATATATATTAGTTTGTGAAGTGGTGTAGAGGTCACCTGATAGTTTTTATCCAACCAATTGAATCTACCTAATCAGCACCCTTTATTTTGTCTAAAGATAGTGATCAACATACTTGTAGAAATCTTTGCTTATAGGTCAAATTTATAACAAGCTATTTTTCCTAGGATTCTCAACTTCAACTAGGTCAAGCTCATTCAATTACACATATCATGTATAATGTTTATTAAAAATAATGATATTAACAATAGTTTTTAACCTTATTATTATTCATAGGGTTACCAAATTTCAATTAAGAGATTCATTATTGTTAATCCCACACTTACTCTCAAACCTATACCAAAGAGGATTAGCCACACTTGGAGGTATCAAATGAAAGAAGGTAATCATGAATCTGGAAAGGGTTAAAAAAACATTCTAGAACTAAAATTATATAAAATCAATAAAATAGTAACTTTATTGAATAAAATATTAAGAACACAATAACAAATGAAGTGGAATGGTCATCGAATTGGGATTCAAGCATCAGAAATAAAAAAAAGTAATGAACATGTATTGGAATAGTAAGAAAGAGAAACAAAATTATTAAAATTATAAAATTATGTAATAGAAATAAGTTGAAAATTAAAAGGAAAAGGAACAGAGAATAAAAGGGAAAATAGTTTAGGAATCTTACCTCTACTGCACACTAGGGGTCACTATAATATTTATAGGGCATTGAGTTTCATGACTTTTAAATGATTCACATTGTGAAAATTATTTATGTGAATTATGAATCAAGGAATTCTAAATGTAGAACTCGGATTCACATCAATTATTTCATATCTATAATTTTTTCTAAATATAAATGTTCTCATGGAATCCACTACCTATATCTTAGATGAGATTTAGGTTTTGAACATTCCACATTTTATTAGATGTTCATGTTATTTATATTCATCGAGTCTATAATTAGAGGTTTTAATGATGTGTAAAAGGAATTCATATCCTGCACTAGGTTTGCATAATGTAGAAGTTTTTAATGAGCTAACATTCAACTTACAAGTTTTCTGCTCGAGGAATACACATTGTTTACTTTGTATCCACTATGTTTAATATTGAATTTTATAATTTTCAAATCTTATCCTCCGATTGTGAGTTACTATTCATTTTAAAAACCAAATAAAAACCTAGTTTATTATCATATAATATATTATTAAATAATAAATAAATGTATCCAAAAGATGGCCATGAAGCTTATTCAGGATAAATAACACTACTAATACAGTACACCACTATTTTATCTATACTACTACAATGTATATTCAATACTTGTAGATATTCTCTTACACCTAAATTTGAAAATTACAATGTGGAATATATATACACATAGAAATTTATACTCGAAATCCAATTTAAAATAGGGACTTCCACACTTTCCTTTTTAAATTTGTGATGATATTTTCTTGAGGAAATTTCAAGTCACTAATTTAAATTTATACTCAAAATTTAATTTTCGTGAACAATTAAATAATTTCATTTATAATTTAAAATGAAAACATAAATTATAAATTTTTGGTTATTAAATGAAATCTATAATCAAAATTGAATAAAATTATATACATATATATTTCTATAAATAAATAAATAATTCAATAAATACATATATATTAATATAATTACATACATAATTAAATTTTAATGTAATTATTCAAAAATATAGAAATATATAATAATATAGACAAATAATGTATTTATATATACACATGAAATCATATAACATATGTTTACACTAGAACTTTTCACTGGAAATTTACTAGGAAATTTTATCGTGAAATGTAATTACCACACATTTTAAAAAATTAATATATAATAATATAATTTAAACATATTAATACATTTATTTCATTTTGAATTTTCACAATAAATTATCATTGAAAATTTTAGTTTGAAATTTTCATTTCTAATTTTCATTGTTACACACCATATATCTCATAATATAAATACACAAGTTTATTAAGTGTAAAATTAAATTGTAAATTTTTAGTGTATATACATATATACATTCATATCTATTTATATATACTAATTAATATTTTATAAAATTTAACTATAAGTTATATTGAGAGTTCATATTGTAAATTTCCAATGAAAATTAAAAATAAAAATTTTACATATTGATTTTCAAGGGAAATCTTACCCATATATTTTTTACTCAACATAAACAATGGGTATTTTTACTCAAAATTACACACATACATGCATATAATAATATAAATATACACTATAACATTACAATGAATATTTTTAGGAAAATTTACCTTATAAATTTTCTTTACATATATACATACACAAAAAAAAACTATAATTTTATCATGGAAAATACCAACTAGATAGATTGAAAATAATTCATTACAAGAGAACCATGGAACCCTAGAAATTTAGAAAACCATGATTGAGTGCCGCCTTCTATGATTCAACCCATAGAGTGATGAGAAACGTGGCCCACTTCTTGTCTAGCTAAGGAAAAGCTGTGGGAGTTAAAATTATCCATCAAAACAATAATCCTATTTACAATTCTTCCAAATGGAAATGAACCTTTATCCTACAACAAAATGGAATCAATAACTACATGTAAATCAAAATCAATCCTAATTTCCTTACATTCCTTCTCAAAATCCAACTCATACCTAAATGAATATCCAATACCTTACCTACCATTGGGGTCCTATTAGAAAAATAATATGTATAGAGATATATACTAATCAAAATGTGTTGGTCCTAAGAAACCTGACCAACACCCACCAAATTATTTCAAGAAAAAGATGCATAAAAATGTCTAAAATTAGAATAGGCATAGGGGTATCCGTCTTCACATTATGGAATCTTTTACTATTTTAGGCCAATGATTGATTTTGAGTTCCATGTAGATATCCATTCAGTTTTGTTTATAATCCAAAATGCTATAGTTGGTCAACTTATTTAAAATAAACTTATTCAAACAGTCCCAAATAATCCCTGAAACCATGAAATGATCACAATGTTTTTCAATATTGAGCAAAGAAACCCACTAGATAAAATTGTATTGAAAATTGATGGAAAATTAATTTACATCAAGGAAATTATCTTCCAAACATGATATACACAGCTGGATGTTAGGATATTCGTAATTGTATGTTAAGGGGACTTGATTGTGATGAGATAGATGAATCACAAAGTGTCACTCATGGAGTTATGGAAGAATAAATACTTTTTCATCCAAAGGATACCCAAAAAAACCTCCACCTTAAAAAATGATCTTATGAAGGATTTCCAACATCCATCTGTATTTCCACAATTGGGAAACCTTACACTAAAAATTTACCCTAGATATTTCAAGTGAAAAATTAAATTTTATATATAAATTTATCTATACATACAGAAATTTATGTATATAAACATATATAAATATACAATGCAAGTATCCTGGGAAAATTCACATTGAAAATTTTTATTGCAAATATACCTAATTTCCTATATAATTGTATTAAAAATTTTCATTGAAAATATTTAGTTACCAATAGAAATTTTTAGATGAAAATTATTTTTCAAATAAAACTTACAAAATGTTAATAAAAATTTTCAATGGATTTTCAAAGTGACAATTTACAATTTACATTGAAAATATTGACAAAAAATAATTTTTCTATAAAATCATACATAATTACAAAATAATATTTGAAGTCAAAATTCATAAATAATATTTTCATTGAAGAGAGGAAATTTATATATAAAATTCAATTTCTAATGATAAATTCCTAAACACCAATAAAAATATCCAAATAAATTTTATATTGAAAATTTTTAACCAAAAGTGGAAATTTAGATATGATTATATAAATATTGAATAAAATGTCACTATAAATTTTTATTAGAAAATTATATTAGAAAAGTTTAATTAAATATAACACTGAATAATTTATTTGAAAATTTTCTATGTAAATTTATATATAAATTTTAAAGTGTATATTTTCCTTTTAATATAATAAAAAAATTACATTGAAAATAACATAAACACACAATGAAATAAATATACATTTTAATATAAAAATTTAAATTTATATTACAAATATACATTTTAAATTTAAAATACATACCAACATACATGTTAAAATATCAAAAAAATGTAAATTAGAAAAATAAATTTATAGATAAAAAATTTCACATAAAATTTTGTGTTAATATTCATAGTTTATATTTTGATGAATTTATACATACATATAATATGTATATATAAAAATATAAATATGAAATTTAAATTTATATTTTTATGGTCTAAAGTCTCCCATGTGTTAAATCACTCACTCCTAAAGTTTCTTAGGTTTTGGAAGATATCTTTTTTGTCAATTGTTGTGAGTTATTTTTTTAGGTGTTTCGATTCTCTTATCACATGATTCTCCAAATTTTTAAAATGGATGATGATTTGATCATATTTAAAAATGAATTTTTATCTTATTGACATATATAATGTGTCAATTTATATTTCTATGAAAGTATTCATATTTATCTAGAATTTATTATATATTCTTCAAGTAGGATTATTTATTATGAATTGTGTGTTCAATATAAATTTGCAGATGAATAAATATTTATTTTGTGTCATGAAATGCCCTGAGATTCCCAAAAATAAATGAATTTAGTGTATAGTTACTATAATCAATTATCAGTTATCATTGTTTTAATCATTTTTCTAACCTATTTTTAACTATGATTTTACTAGTTTTAATGTTCTGACAAACATGAGATTTATTTTTTATATTATAAATCAACACATTTCTTGAGAATTCGTCTATAATGGTGATAAAATAAGAACCTTCACATGGGGAGGTAGTCATTAAAAATACCGATAGATCAGAATGTATATATTTTAAGGGGTACAAGAATATTAAAATTGGACCTATTAATGGTGGTTCCCTTAGCCCTACTGATCATAGAATCATCATAAAATGGATGGTTTCTAGGTGTGATTATATTTAACATCCTTTGTTTGTTAAGCTATTCTAGATACTTGCAGCTTCTATGCACCAATATCTATTTCTATAATAGAGTTTATCAGTATTAGTGGTATACAAACTATCAAAATATCATGAATGGTTATTTAGATTCTAAGAATACAATATAGTAATGAGATAACCCTTTATTATAGTTCAAGAGACTTTAGGGTTTTTTAAACTTCCTCATTTAGACCAAAAATTGATCCAATTTTTGTCAGGAATCCCTAAAGAAATTAGATTTCGATGGGTGTTGAAACCCAAACTAACCTCATGAAAAGTTATTCTGGAATGGTCATCAAGTTCCATTAGAATATAACCTTTTTCTTCTATATTACACCTCTTATTATTCCATAATAGGGCCTCTCCTTCTACTATTTTTTCAAATTATAGGAATTAACCTCTAAAAAGAAACATTTGAAGTGAAAAACCTAATTCTAGTACCCACTCATTGGTGAGGGCATGTCTTGACTTAATCAATAACTCTACTGTGTCATAAACTAGAAGGGAATGGTTAGTGGGTTGTTTTTCTCAAGTTTTTATTTTTACATCCAACATTTGGGCTTAGTGTTACCATGATTACCATAATTAAATAATTTTTTTATTTACCTAAAATTAGACATTGGTTTGGGATTCGTATTCTTATTAACTTTATCCTTGTTAAATTATTTCTTTTTACCCTTAGACATTGGACTAACCGTAGTAAACAAACTTTCCGCCTCACATTTTATTCTAGGTTTTAAAGGTAATTCTTTAAAGATAAGGGAATACTTAACCCATGGAAATACATCATGGTTTCTACTAAATTGATTTGTTAATTATATAAATAAATTATAAAGATCATTTTAGAATCATCATCATAACAAATTACATTTAGTTTTTATATACATGACATTACTTCATTAAATTCATCCAAATGGTCTTTAATTGACATACCATGTTTCATTTCAAATGTGAACATTCAATGTTTCTTATAAATCCTAAAAGGTAAATATGTTTTCTTGCATAATTTTTATATTTAGTCCATATAAAAACAATATTAGTTTCATAGGAAAATTCTATAATAACATAATCTTCTAAATAAAGAAGTATAGAAATATGTTCCTTAACTAAAAAATTGGGGATACATCTTGATATTCAGTTGTACTCTCTCTAGTTTTAGATATAGTTATAATATATTTCTTAGTCCCACAGAGGGAATGAATTATTCATTTTTTAACTTGAATGTATCTCACTTTAAATGTCTTTAAATTGAAGCCTTTATAACTATCAAATTCTATGATTTCAAATATTGTTGTTAACATATTTATAGAAATGATTAGATTCCAATATATTATAGATGAAATTAAGTGTAAACCCCTAATACCTAACCAATATCAATTGATAAACATGATTATCTAACTAGATTTAGAATTCAAAGGAATTAAAATGGTTAAAGTATCCTTAACCAATAATTGAGGAGAAAAAGTAGAATTAAGATGATGTTTAAATGTAAATAATATAATAGAAACTAGAACAAAAAGGAAGGAAAGAAAATTGACAAAAAAGAGTTACAATATGGATCCAATAACACTTTGTGAAGGGTAAGGGAGGATTGGAAGTATTATAACACTCGAACTATAAGAACTAATGTTAGAAATTTTTCTTATAGTATTAAAAATTAATAGAAAATAAACATTAAATATTCATGAAAGAAAAAACGATGTTAATAAAATGTGGATTTATGTTCTTTGATACATTCAGGGCCTGCGATTAGAGAAAGGCTTCCACCCACACACATGTTTTATTAAATATTAAAAGATAAAATGGTACATGATAAAATCATACAATAATAGGCAAGAAATTGATGTGTGCCGATAATCCAAAATTTGAAACCAAAACATTAAGAAAATACAAAAATTACAGAGCTGGAGAGGATTACTCTTTTATAGACATGATGTACGAATGCTAGTGGAATATTGGGTATAAGAGCCACCATGTTCGGAGGACTCTAACTTCTTTTGTGATTCTTTATCAATCATAGGGAATCCACATATCTTGTACTAAAGAAGGGATTTCACCTCACATATAAAATATCTACGATGAGAAGCCAAAGTGGATGATATAATAGGTCCTTAACATAGATAAAGTAGATGAACAATGAGCCATCCTAGGTTTCCACAAGATAAAAAATGGACCCAAAACCATAAAGAAGCTGTGGGTCTGAATGAAATAAAGATAGGCTAAGGAGGGGTGATAAATTCCCTTGACACAAAATATACATTAAATAACACTAAAAACCATCTAGAACCGTGAATCTTCACCTAAAAAAAATAGAACGAAAAAATGAGTGTTACAAACCAAGTGTATGTCAATGATCACTCAAGTTAAAAAACTAATCAAAAACCAATCAAAAAAATCCACAAAGATCTATGAGTCACAAACTACAAGAATAAGTCAATCAGGCTATCATATAAGCCCAATAGACAGACCCAAGTGTAAATACATTAAATAGAATAAAATGGAAATGAATAATAATAGAGGATCCTAGAACCAGTATAATATAATTAGAGTATATAAAAAATAATTATAAATCATTGTGCATGCATGGAGTATAAAAAAACTTAATGGAATAATAAATTCGAACAAGGGCTTTTAATATAAAAAAGGAAAGATTATAAATTCATAGATATCCCCCATTTTCAATTGAAATTTGAAATTTTCTTCCACCTAATGTTATAGGATTTAAACCAAATACATTATATCTAGCTGAGTTATCATTAGTGCATATCTTCTTAACACACATGGTTCCACATTCTGTAATATCTCTAATAAAATATAGTATAATTTCTCTATGTTTCAATTTACCATGGCATGTTAAATTCATTGATAAATTCAAGGTAGATTGAAAATCACTATAAAAATTATTAGTTGAATTAAAAAGATTGAGTTCAACAGAGAGGCCTTGAAGACATAAGGACTCTCTAACAACTACATTCAAGGATATATACTATGAATATATGGTTTAAAGGGAAACCATATATTTTATGTAACATTTTTAGGAAATAGGGCCTCCATAAGTAGTGAAAACATAATCTATCAATTATTTTATAGTATAAATATTTCATGTATTTTTACCATATACATATCAATCTATTAATTCTGAAAAATCAAAAAATTTAACAGAACACAAATAAAAACTGCACTGCAAGAAAAATATAGAAGTATCTGTTTTTGGGTATGCTAATTTGGATGCCCTGCAGAAGCCATAAATGAGATAAGGGTGAAGATTTCCAAAGAAATATCTGGCCCAGTTTAATCATTCTATACATGATGCTGCCATCTATATTAGAAAAGATTATTTTAAACATAAAATGAACATGATCAGTAACAATAGGTTCATGAGTTGAAGAAAATTTAATGTTGGGTCCAACAGGTAAAAAAATAAGTTTTGAGAGATTCAAACATTTAACTTTTTATAATCCTTAAAAAATAAGCACGTTGTGACAAATAAAACACCTAATTAGTACTATCCCTAATTATAACAACACCTAGAATATTATTAGCTGCATCTAATACCTTTATTTCAATCCTGCCTTTTAATTTAAATTTTACTACAGTAATGTGACTCATTTTATAGAAAATTATATGTATATCATCTATATACTAAAAAAAATTCTACATACAATTTCTAACTGATACAAAATATAGACATCTACCACATTAGATCCTAGTAAAGTGTTTATCAAGAATAATGGAATAATTTTTCTATAATTTTCTTGTACCTTTTTTGAAACATTACAAAGGTTCATTTAAAAGGAAAAATTTGTTGGACTTGGATTCATTAGAGAAACCATAAAGAGGATTCATGTAATGTTTCCAATTAATATATAAATGAAGGAAGTAAGTTTTCACATTAATTTGATTATTTTGAAGGTCATTATAAGACTAAAAAGTAAAGAATTTGTCTTATATTATAGTTATTAACAACTAGAGAAATTTTTTAGAGTAGTGTATTCCATCTCATTGAAGGAATACCTTAGATACTAATATTGATTTGAATTTTATTTTATATATAGTAGTGTTATCTTCCTTATTTTTATAAATCCACTTATATCTTGTAAAATTAGAAATGGGTGGTTAATTTATAAGGGAACACGTGCGATTTTTTCTTAATGAATTCATTTATTCATCCACATAAAAGACCCAATTTTTAGTGTCTTTTTCAATAATATATTTTTTATAGGTATGAGGATTATCATCACCATGATCCTGGGAAACATGGAAGGAATAAGAAGAAAAATAATTTTGGATAGTCCTTAAAGGAGGTGTATAGACCCTCATAACCCTATCTCAAGAAAGCTAATAGTATATATAATTATCAAGTGGATCAAATTTTGATTCTAAATTTTATAGCTTTATTGATTCATCTTGAGTCCTAGGCAAAGGATATGTTAGAGAAGGCTAGAAACTAGTCTCGAACAGGGATGAATGCTCAGTTTATTTAGTCTAATATATGGAAAGATCACTACTATTAGGTGTGAAGGACATGGATTTGGGAGAATATGAATAACATAACACCACATCCCATCCTATAATAAATTTTTGGAAACCGAGTTTATTTAAAAAAAATTATATCCTTTTACATTAGCAATTTATATGAAAAAAATACATTTATTTGCTCGAGGATCAAGCTTATTAGTTTTTTACATGGGCATAAAAAACGAATATGTAGACTCTTAAGTAATATTAGATGGTAGTTTACCATTATATAGTACATTCCAGGCATTGAATTGATTTAAAGAAGAAATAGACCTATTAATGAGGTAAACCACCATAGTGTCAGCATCTTCCCAAAAGAATTTATAGAGACCGATCAAGAATGAATGTTTCAAAATATATCTAAAATGGTTCTACTCAATTATTATATAATCTCATTCTATTGGGGGGGGGGTTCCCTAATATATTGGTGTCTTAAAATACCATCAAATTCATAGAACTGAATAAATTTTATGGATAGGTACTCTATGGCATTATATGTTCTCATCTTTTAATCCTTTTTCCAAACCTAATTTTAAACTAGGATTTTCCTTGTTTTAAAAATAGAAAAAATATATCCTTTATTTTTCATAATTTAAGCCCACACATTTCCAGTGAAATAATCTATAATGGTGAGAAAATAAAAACCACTACCATGTGTGGTAGTCCTAACAAGTCCCTTTATGCCAACATGTATATAAACTAATGGGGGTTAGAACATTTAAAATTCTTATTATTAATGGGGGCTCAATTAGACTTACCCATCACACAAGCATCCAAAAATGGAAGGATGTTAGGTTTGATGTCAGCCAACAACCAATGTATTTTATGAACTTATAGACCCATGGAGATTAAATTCCCCAATAAACTATTCGATAACATTGTATTATTAGTAATAATGGTACACACACTACCCAACTACCTGGAATGTTTATTTTTATTTAAAACATACAACACATTAATGAGAGAACCCATTATGAAAGCTCTAGATCCTTTGGATATTTTTAGAAAACATGATTTAGGACTAAACATGAACACATTTTGGACTCCAATACATTAGACAAAATATGATTTCTAAGATGTTTCAAAACTCACCTAACATCAATAAAACTTATGATGGAGTGTTCATCATGTTCTATTAAAAAACCTCTTCCCTCTACATTACACCTTTTAATAATCCCTGACAGGACATCTCCTTCTACTCTCTATACAAATAATCAGAATAGATATCTAATAGGAAACATGTGAAATTAGTATTCAGAGTCTAGGATTAATTAATGAGTGCGGGAATGGCTAGAACCATAAAAAATTCACTATTTAATTGCTTGAGAAAACTTGATGGGATTGGTCAATGGGTTTTTTTCGCATCATCTTGTTTATGATTCAAATTTTCGAGCTTTGTGTGCCAAGGTTCAACTAAATGAATGATTTTTTACATTCACTATATTTAGACATAGGTTTGGTTTTCATATTCTTATTGACTTTATCCTCATTCAAATATATCTTTTTTAACCATAGACTTTGTTATACCCATGGTAAAAAAACTCTTGACCTCACCTTTTATTCTAGATTTTGAATGAAAATACATTGAGAGAGGGGAATAATTAGTCTCTTAAACGGATAATGAGTTGTTAGTGAACATCATGGTTCCTACTAAAATTTAGTAATAATTACATAAATAAACTATAAGGAACATTACTGGATCTTTATCCTAAATATTTAAATTTATTTTGGCTAAATGTCACATGAATTTATTAAATTCATCAAAATGGGTATCAATTGATCTACTAGGTTTCATTTTAAATGTGAAAATTAATTTTTTTTCTTATAAATATTTCCAACTAAAGAAGTTTTCATTTAATATTTTTCTATTTTAAACTATATACTAGAAAAAATTTCTTCATATGTAGGTTCCCTAAGAATATTATTTCCTAATAAAAGAAGCAGTGAATGGTGTTCCTTAACAAACAACATCAGAGGTTACATATTGATATTCAATTGTATTATTTCCATTTTTTATATAGTTATTATTTTTTCTTCCACCCAAATATAACATGAATCAATAAATGATGAATGCACTATATAATAATATTCAATATATTTTGAGGCTGGATTACTGTGTGGCCATTAGATAAGTTGAACATGGGATTTTGATTTTTGAATTCCTTTACAATTATGATATTCTACTGGTGCTGCAGGGTATATCATAGTCTTTTAGTAAAAATAATTTCTTAATTAGAGACCATGAAAGGATGTATACTATTTTAGAAGTTGTCCTGTCAAAATATATCTTTTGGGTTCACATAATGGTATTCCTTTATCTTAGAGAAATAACAAGATCACACATGATATTGGTAATAAAATCAGTGAATTCTTAGAGTAGGATATTTCTGACCCAATCTTATGGGGATGTTTGTTCAAATAAGGTTCCTTGTTGATATTATTATTCTTCTTATGAATGGGATGTTATTATAACATGATTATTATAATTCAATTATTACTTATAGGTTGGAAACGATTAGTATTTTTTATTTCTTATATAGTTTTTTGGGTTATATAAAAATGAACATTACTTCCAAGGAAGCTGGATTAGATGAGAATATTGAAATCCTATAGAAGTTTTATTTCTGCACTAAAAATTCTTTCTACCTTTTGTGTCATGATCTAAAAAAATATAGGGAAAATTTTACGTAGTCCTCATCTTTGAAGACACCCTCTTCATGTGAAACTATTATCCGGAGGATCCCACCAAGATTCTTAAAGTGAGGAATGTTCTTTCACAATGATTGGGTCAATGACTCATTTAATGAGAATAATGATGGGTTCCAAGAATTGTTAGGTAGTTCATCTGAGTAGTTTAATGTTTTTGAATCTGAACATAAATCTTGGATGGATAGATTGTATCAGGACAGTTTTCCTAGACTGATATCTTTTTTTATTAATAGGATTAATCTTGTGGGTGTTTCCAAATTTGTGATAACATATTTTATTAAATTTTAGATATCTTTTATCCAATCACATATATATGGGTACTTGTGTATCTCATGGGGAGATAAATTTTATAAATATATATGAGATAATATTTTGATTTTTTAACATTGTAGATACATGATGTTCATGAAAATTTATGATATAATATTTTATATCTTATGAGCATAAGAAAAAATAAAAAGTGGAGGATTTAAAAGGGGATTTAGCTAGTGGTGATCAAATAGAGGGTGATTATCAAGTTTTAGTCCACTGATATAAAGAGGAATGGGGACTCCGTATTTGTAGTAGCCCATGTGGATCGTTAGTAATCCCAAAAGAGGCTTTGGGGTGGATCGATGATGTGATGGGACATCACATTTTTGGTAGCCTGTGTGGTGAATCAACAAGGAGAATGTTAGAATAAATAATAATATGACCAATGATTGAGACCATGCATCGAATAAAATATGAAAATGTGGTTGTTCATTTGTAGTAATGGAGTGAAAATTTAAAGGAATTTTATTATATACCACCCTTTGATTTTGTTCTCTCTTAGAATCTAGACCTTGAGAAATATTTAGATAATTTTCATTGAAATGAAGTCTGATTTTAGTATTTTTCGGAGATGGAGTACCGTCTTAAGTAAGGAGATGAAAATGCCTTGTGGTTCCTTTAGAAATTATCTTCATTTTGTTTGAGGAACTTTGTGTTGGGGAAAAATATTCTTGATGGCATCACTATAACCTAGGAATATGAATCCCTTGATTTTAAATTAATATTTTTCAGAAATATTTATTCATCATGGGGGGGGGGGTTTAACTATTCACAGTATTGTATCAGTGAATTCGATCTCTATATTAACTTGCATTTTAATCCAATAATTTTCCAACATTGATTGATTCATTATCAATAAAAATTTATTCAATTTTTTAAACTCAAAATATTCTAAATTTATTAATTCATTTGGGTTGTTTTTTTGGATTCTATATACTAGGTTTTCACATAGGCTTTTGGATAGCGTTAGAATGACCCTACTTAGTTCTACAACCCACTGGATTGAGCTATTGTTTTCTAAATGCTATATTGATCCTCATTTGTTTTCTTATGTATTATTTTATCCATTGATTAGAATTTCTTCTAGTATTCGTTGTGGTTTTCTATGTGTCCCCCATCTGACCACATTTCTTTTCTTGGGTGGTTTGTCTATGCCTCATCTATTATGCCAACCAGGTTCATTGATTATTTGTATATGGATATAATTTATAGAATGTGAAACCCTAATCATTCTCTATTAGTCATCCCTACCATCCTTATCTCTTAGTTGAACTGGGTTCATAACCTAGAAAACGATCATTGATGATGCTTACAGTTTTCTTAAGAGCTACTGATGCCCAACGTTTATGCCTTGAATCCTTATTCTGTCATCATATTAGTGGTTCATCCTTGTGAATAATACCAAAGGATATCTTGTTCTCATATTATAGAGAGGAACATATTTAGTGGGTTTTATAGATCTAGGGACAAGAACAACGATATGAAATGATTGTATAAGGTTTATTAGATAGTAGTAAGATAATTAGTTTGTATGATTCACTTTAATATTTTTTTCTGTAATCATTTCTAGTTATTATAATTCTATTATTGAAATTAAATTTTTATTAAATAATTTTAATAATATTTTGTTTTGATCATAATAAATCATATGTGTGGGCGGTGTTGATACCATGGTTAATGGACCACAAATGTCTAAAGCATATTAAATATGTTTTTTCTTTAATACTTCAAGTTTTCATTCTTTTAAAGTGGTATTATTTGTCAATTTCTTGTTCTTTTCACATCTCCATTCAACAATATCTCATTATCCATAGATTTTGGGCTTTTTGATATTTCCTTCATCTTTTATTTTGAATACTTAGTAGAAACTAATAATATATTCAGTTTTCCTTGTCCTTGTTTAGGGTCTTACTATTCAAAATAGCCCATAAAATTGGTATGAGAGTGAAAAAAATCCACAACAAATCTACCTAGTATGGAATAGAAAAATTTAATCATTAAAACGAATTTAATATATAAGGAATAAATAAGAGATCCATTATTACCATGAAATGGATAATTAAAGTCATACACAGCCCTAAAAACCAATTATAAACAATACTGATAATGGTAAGACTGTAAAAAAATATAAGGATATCTATATTGATGTTATTTTCAATGACCATACCTCTCTGATGTTATACATTAACTTTTTTAGGGATCTTTCTTATAAATATATCATAGTTAGTATTTCATTAAAATTTTAGAAATTATAAAAGACTTATTCATTAGTTTGTCATCTATATTAAAAGAATAGATTGTTTACCCTTAAAATTTGTTCAGGTACTTCAATGTAACCACATCTAGATTAATTCAACAAAATTATGCTTGTTTTTACTAATATTATGATTTTTTATTGATGATGAATACAAAGATATGGTCCTACTTATTTATCATGTAAATCCATAAATCACTTTTATTGAGACTCAAATGTATGATTGAGACTCATTATATCTTGAAGAATTTAAATCAGATTTACTTTTTAAGGAACTTCATAATAAACATAAATTAAATTATAAGGAAGAGATAATTTTTACTTGTTAAATAATGAAAATAGAAATAAAAAAGAAATAAAATTATATGGAAAATGGAAAGAACCCAAATCACAGAAAAATATAGAGGAAGTAGGTCTATGTATTTTTATATTCATGTTAACTATGACAATTGTGAAAAGCCTAGCCATATTAGACTAGAATATATTAAGTCAAATAAGAATAAAAAACTATTTGATACTATTGACAAATCCCTAATTTTAGATGTTGGTTATGATAATGAAAAGGTCCTCAAAGTGTTTAGGCATGACCTCATTGATGATTGGGTCCTAGAATCGGGATATTCTTTTCAGAAGTGTCCTAATGGAGAGCCCATTCACAAGTTAACCAAGATAGAGTAGAAATAGAGGTTATTATTTAAAACAAAATGAGGTGTTGGTTCTAGGGTAGAGGATGTTTTTTATAACCATTCAATTTTTAACTTATTAGATGTTTTATGGGTCTCTAAAAAACAATGATATTTTATCTCAGAGAGGTTTGTAGGTTAGATGAATTTAATTTAAATTCCAAATTAGATTTTTGTAGGATCTAAAAAGGCTCTATAATTGTTATTAGAGGTTCTCTTGTGGATATGATTTATGTGTTCAATTTGAAGACCCATTATAGGAAGTTGGAAAATAAATATGATACTAATAATTATAATACCATTATATGGAATATAATGTTGGGTAAGGTAAGAACCAAGGGTCTTTAATAACATAGAACTCAAGAATTATTGAATGATATCACACCGACTAATATTCCATTTTGTAAGGATTTTATTATAGGTGAATCAAAAAGACTTAGTTTGAATATGTATTTTTTATGGAATTATATCCAATTGAATATATCTATTCCATCTTATAGGATACTTTATGGACTTCTATCTATGACATAGGATGAATTTTATGATAATTTTTGGATTTATATTTTTTTTGAAATAAATTCAATGTGTTTGAAACATTCAAAACATGGAAATTAATTACTGAAAATGAAGTTGGAGTAAAAAATAAATCTATGGGAACAAATGATGGGATGGATTAATTATCAACTATATTTATACAATTATATGAGTATGAAGTCATTTTCATACATTGTATTTCTAAGGATACTCCTAAAATGAATGGAGTTGATTGGATGAACAAAACAACATTGGAGCCGGGTCACAACATTAATACAAGCTCTGACCAAATGAAATCTTTTTGGGACGAGGATGAAGCTAATATAATATATATTATAAATATATGTACATAAAATGATAATAAGCTTAAAATTTTAGAGTAAATGTGGTATACTAATCCCCTTTCATACAACCATTTGATAGTATTCTGGTTTACAAATTATTCCCAGCTTAGAAATAAATAATTATATCAAAGGCCTCCAAAATGTATATTTTTGTGCTACACTAAAAGATTTAAATTCTATACATAGTTTTTTGATAATACATGTTATATAATTTTCATAATAACACGATATAAAGTATTTAGTGAATATATTTTCTCCAAAATGCATGCCTATCACCAATGAATGTGATAATACACCTCAAACCAAGATTTTTGAGATTGACCAGCCAACCTAATTGGAGGATCCTACCGACCCCTCTCCACATAATCCTAAAACAATAGAATAATTTTAGTATAAATATCATTTAGATTTATATAGTGAGACTCTTATTAATTGTTTTACTATTAGATTACTAGATATTAAGTTATGAAGATTGTTACACTACCTTCTCATTTTCACTAATATGATATGGCTTCATTTTGATTCCAAATTTTCAAAGATATTATGATTGAGGATCTACAAATATGTAAGTGTTCCATTAATGATATATATTATAGTAATGGGATATATTCTATAGAAGATGAGATGAAATCCTTACATAATAATAACACTTGTCATATTGTGGATAAACCACCCCAAAATAATGTAATTGGTTGTAAGTGGGTTTTCAAAAGAAAAGAAGATAAATATAGAAGATTTTTTTTAATTTTAAGGATAGTATTATACCAAAATGTTTCCTCTAATCATAGAGAATTAACTATTATTAAATACTTACCCTGATTATTAAATAATCATATATCTAATCAGTGTTTTATTTTTTTGTTCCATGAAATTCATATCAAGTACCTTGATGTAAAAACAACATTTATTCCTAGTGATATTGATGATAAATTTTGTATGAAACTTGTTTAAGGATACATGAATGACTTCAGGAAGAATTTGGTATATCTTTTAAATAAATATTTATATGTTTAAAGAAATAATCTTAATGACTAATTAAAAAATTGGATTCATTCCTAGTTGATAATCATTTCAGTATGAGTGAACATAATAAATTTGTGTATTACAAATCTATAAATATTCCCATGATTTATCTATTTTTATATATAGATGATATGTGGTTAATATTAAAATATATGAAACTTATTTATACACTAAAATAACAAATGATGAAAATTTTTATAATGAAAGACCATTGTAATTATAGAAAAATTATTTGATTAGAAATATTTAGAGGTAGACATAAGAAATTTTTATACCTATCTCAGCAAGCAAATATTTTAAAAGATCTTATCTGAAAAGTACATAAATACCTTAAAACTATTAATGTGTGTTTTTAACAAATTTTAAACATTCATCATCTCAAGAAAAAAGTTATAAATTTTTATATTTAATACACATCTAATACCCCTTATGATTTCATTGTTGGTAGTATCATGTATTAAATGATTTGTTCTAGACTTATTGTGGCCTTTTTTGTTTTCACCCATTGCATGTTTAGGTCAAGTCTTGGAATGCCACATTGGATTTCCATAAAATGTATTGTGATATAAATCTCAAATACACAAACATTATCTTTATTATTTTTTAAGAATTATAATCTTGATGATATTTTAACTAGTTTCATAGACTTTGATTATGCATGTATTGAAACTCGTAAGTCCCTCATGAGATATGTTTTACCGAATATGGTGGAATCATATCATGGAAGTGCAATATAAAGTCTATTATAACTATCTCAATGATATAGGTTAATAATATTTCAATAACCAATGATCTCAAAGAGGAAATCTGTCTTAGTTGTTTTATTTCTAAACTCTCTTTATATAGTTCGATTATAAATAAATATTCTGATAGCTAGTGAATCTTATTTGTTTTCAATTTTTTTTTAAATGCTAGGTATAGACATATTTACATGAGGATTTCCTTTATTAGAGACATTATTTAATTAATATTGGTGTGTGTTATTAAGATACACACTTATAATAATTCAGCTAATATTTTGAATAAGGTTATGACATTGTTCAAATCAAAGCATTAGTTAGATATTTTTTATATGATTCCAATTCAATGAATATAGGAACAATAACATCTTAAATTTTATATGAAAATATTTGATATTTGTGAATTTGATTTTTATATTAAACTTTCGTTAAATCAAACAGTTTTTTATTCATCTAAAAAATTATTGAATTTATTCTTCACAATATATTCTAGAATTATTATTTTCCTTGGAATATTTTTTCTATGCTTCTCTATCTTAGGGGTTTTACCTTGGATTTAAGATGGAGGTGTCCCGACTTATCTGTGCTCTTGGATTATTGTCTTGGCCCATTTTTTCTCACTATTTTAATAATCATAATTTGATTTTTTTTGGAATTTTTTGAGTCTTGAAATATAATTTGTGTTACTATTAATCATGGTCATCCATATCTTCCCCACATATACTTTTTCTGGAACTTGTGTGGTTGGGTTGCGCCTCATTTGTCACAGTTGTGAGGTACATAGGTAACTTATTGTTTGACAAAATTTATAGAATATGGGACCCTTATAATTTTCTATCACTTGAAATTAACTTCCTTCATACTCATTTTTTCTAGGTTTAAACCCTAGAATGTGATTGGAGAAAAAGCTAAGAGTTTTCACTAGAGTCATTGCTACACGACATTCACACCTTCAGTAGAGTTTTGTCTTATTGTGAATAGATGATCATGGTGTAGGGAGTCGATAGAGAACATGTGATTATTTCCTATTCAGTAATGCCAACCATGAATGATTGCAAATCAAGATGTAAGAATATCTACATTTAATGTATTTATATGGTATTTTTTCATTAATAAGTTTACTGGGTCGCACTTTTCCCTTTAATTTTATATTTCGTTAATTATTTCTAGTTATTATAATTCAATTGTCAATATATCATGTCTGGGTCAACTTTTGTAATAATATTTTTTTAAAAATTAATAAAAGATGTCTGTGTGTGGTATTATTAACATTTATATAGGAATAAAATTGTCCAAAACATGTTAAATTATATTATTTTTAATTCTTTCTGTTTTCTTTCTCTGAATCCAATATTCATTATTCATTTATGTTTTTTTCATTTCAATTATCCAATTTCAAATTACATACTGACGGTGGCCTGTATCATTTTTGTTAATTATTATATATTTAATTCATATTATGAACAAATTTGATTTCTGATTTTCCTTGGCCATCATTATAGGCATACAATTCAATGTAGCTCCCAAGAGTTATAACTTGGATCTCTGATATTGTTACTCTATCTATAAAATAACATTTTATTAAAGGTATTTTTTATAAGGAAGTTCCACCGACATTTAAAAATTGTATGCCACTATAGAACATAACCTTGATGTGTTTTATGGTCATTACTCTAAATATCTATGGTACAATATGGTCTTGGATATTATTAATATCATGGTGGATTTATAGGGAAGCCTTTATTTATTCATACGATTTTATGAAACATTGAGCAAACTTATCCAAAAGGTGTATAATCCAATCTATAATCTTTAATTTAGGCTGACTGATCATTACAGTGTGACCAATAATATTTTATATGAAATATTTTCCAATAACCTTTTAAATATTCTTCATTTTAATATTTCTTAAAATAAATGTTCATTCATTCCCCAAAAAAGTTTCAATGAAAATTATATTATTTTGAATGTAATTATTCTCTCAATAAAAACATGTACTTATCTAAAAATATGTGTGTTGGCCAAGAAATTAGACATTGTAAATGAATATGATAGAATTGAATGGATTTTCATGCATTATTTTTGGGTAAAATTTTTAACACATTGTGATTTTAAAAGAACACTATGATTGATATCATAGCTTGCACAAACCACCGAGCTAAAATAAACCTCAAAATATTTTTATTTTAACACAACTGTTGTAGAATAATCATTAAATTGACAGATGTGAATATTATTAACTATATAATTAAATAAATAAGAAATTAATAATCAATAAAAATTTAATTAGGCATAGGAAATAAACAGATAATTTTTAGTAATACCCGTTCATTCATCAAATACAAATTTTTCTTCAAATTTTTTATTTCATTCTATGAGAGAATAAGAATATAATTAATTTTTGTTACTTTTATAAAATTTATTTTAGAAAATAAACTTAATTTTTTGACTCTTCAATTTAAAATTATCCGTAGGTACTTTTTTTGTGAAATTTTTGAAAAATTATATTTTTGGGTTAAAAAGCGGAAATACTATTTTTATGAAATACCATAACTCTTATGAAATAATTATTATATGATCATGATTAAAAATTTATTTACCCTTATCCATTATAAAAATTTACTTATGGAATGACATAATTCATAATGTGTTACATTTAGGAACGCATGTGTAATATTTTTGAAAACCATGATTTTAACCTTAAGAAACACTTTTTTTGAGTTATACACATAACATATTTAGGTTTTATTTTAAACACTTTTATAAGTTGAATAAAGTAAAAAAGATTCCATATTTTGAATCACAAGGTCTAAAATTTTTATTAAGGTCTATTTAAAGACATAAAAAAATTTATCATGGAAAAGATAAAATTTACAATAGTATAAGAAATATAATGTAGCGTGTTAAAGTTAAATGGTAAAATATTAAATTACGAAAAAACTAAAACATTAATTGGGTGTTTGATGTGTTTATAATCCATAACTAGATAATAATACATTAATTTTCAACCAAATTATTTGGCGTAAATTCCACCCAAATATTTTTGGGTTTAAATATAAAATCATTATTATATAATCACTTAAAACCACCCTTCCTCAAGTGTACAAACCAAACTTCACGACCCCCATTTCCTTAAAAATCCATTAATAAATTAAAATATCACCTAATACCTATCTTCCCCACTCCATACATTTCTCTGTGATACTATTCTAATCCATAGACCAATTCAACGTTTTAAGGGTCATTCAAGGAGGTTATACTCAAGAGGAAACTTTATAAAAAAATCCCCTCTTAATTTATTTTCTTCTTATAACATATATTAACCACAATAAATTATTAAATAAATATAACTTCCATATAATGTATATACTATTATGTTATATTTCTAATGGAATATATACTATCCATCACTACTTATATGTCCACTTATTCAATGAAATGGAACCACTGTTCAAATGATGGGGGTTAACCATCTCTGTAAATAACGATTTATCATTATCCATTACCACCTTCAAGGATCATCATAAAATTATTATTCTGGTTAAATAATATTTTAATATATATATATATATAATGAAATATATCAAGTTATAGAAATAATTTGTAGAAATAATATTAAATATAATGAAAGTATATGGTGATGGTACAAAAAATATCATAATAAAGTAAATATTTATATATAATGTTTTATCTAATAAATGATCCTCACGTAAAAAAGAAAAATGATATATTGAATAATTTTATCTTATAGATGTGTTTGAATACCATTTCACTTCACTTTTAGAGTTTTATTTCACTTTTCCAAGAACATTCATCACTCCATTTTTATCTTTTAAAAAGAGAATCACCAAGAGATTCCTATTTAAACCCTCCATACTAGGGAACCCCAGCCCCATGATGAGGAAACTGTAGAGTGAGTCCCATCCAGGAGAAATATATTGCTATATGAGATGGATGAGAGTCCTTTGGGGTGAAATATTATTAATTAATGGGTTGAAATATGTTATAAAAGGATCATTTAAGGTGTTATAAATATGAATATAGTTGTATAATAATTTGATAAAATTATTTAATCCATTATAAAAGATTTAAGAGTATGAAAAAATAACATGAAACATGAGGTATGGGATTTCTTAACTCAATTTCTATTCATTGGGTTAAACATCTACTTCATTAACTCTATAATTCTACGATTTTGTGTGAAATGAGATCTGGTTATATTAGATTGTATTTACACTTGTTTTATATAGATTTAAAGTGAATAAATATAACTGATTAATTTTATTAACACTCACGTGAATGATATGAGCTTTGTGAAGGACTCAATGTCAATTTTCTTTCATTGAGGAATATTTGGATATTATGCCCATATAATCTTTTCTGAGGTGTATGTGACTCCCCTTTGACATGTTAAATCTTGAATTTAATTATTGTCATTATATTTTAAGTTTTGTTAAATGTTATTCCTTCATAGGTCATATGATTCGACTAATTACAAAGTGTCAATGCTTAATTTAACAATCTCCTCAATGTTCAGGATTTTATAAGTTTTAGTATCCACTACTTTATATTCCTCATCCATATAAATTTTTCTTAAAAATATTTTCAATATTTTTACTATTATAATATTATTTTTTAAATTCATTTTTAAACATTTTTTACTTATTAAAAAATTGTTTTAAAGGAATATTTTTTCAATTTCCAAATGAGGTATTATGTGACTTTTTCAATAAAAAAATATAGAAGGATTGTTTTATTAAATTATAAGGCATGAGTGCATATTTCCACATTACTAAAATAATAATGACTGGAATATCCATTTAAATTTTTATAAGTTTATTTTTAAATAATTTTCTTCTTTTATAATTGCACAGTTTTTTAGAAAATTAAGTAAATTAATGTAAAATATGGTATTTTCCTCAATATTTTCTAATGATCTATATAATGTATATTCATCTATATATAAATCCTTTGTTGAATCTAATTATTCACTAAGGTTAATATCATATTATTTTATGTACCATATTTTTTCAATTTATTATGATAAATTTGAGTGAAAATGTAATATTTAGATACCATTCACCATATTACACTAGATGGTTTGTGATTATTTTTAACAATCGGGATAAGTTATTTACATTTCTTAAAATAGTTTTAATACATTTTTATAAATTGATTATGTTTTACCCCTTTTATAATCGGAATGAATTAGACTTAATAATTGATGGGTGGGGAAACTATAGCCCCTCAATGCATCAGCATGTCTAATAAGACAAACTAGTTTAGGTATTGGCTAATGGCTTACCCATTTATTTTTGGTTTCTTCGAAAACTCCTTGACGGTATATTTATGAGGTCATGAACTATGAATCCCATCATTATGATATTTGGATTCATTTCCATGTGATTATTTGATTAGTAAAATATCTAGGGTTATGTTTTCTAGCTCATTTGATTATTAATATGGCAGTAATTGATTATCATTTCTTCCAAGCATATTATGATAATGTTATTGATTAAATAACTTATTTTGTTGTAATCCACTTTTCCATAATTGTTATTTCTCATTTACAATATCTTCCAAAATAACTAAAACTTAATGAGAATTTGTAATAACCCCATTACCATGTTTTATTTTTATCCAGGATATCATGAAGTTTATTATGGATGATATATAAGTTTAATAAATGATAATAATGGTGTTCTAAAAGGATTAACTATGTTTTATTTTATATTTTAAATTGTAATATAAGGTTCAAATATGTATCTACTATCAAAAAACTACTAAAATATTTATTAATTATGTTAGACCACTATATGTGATAATAAAATCCATCATTCACTGAAACTATGAATCCATTTGCAGCTGAGCAGTGGATATGTTCCAAAATATATATATAGTTTGCCTTTAGAAGTAAGTAAATCAAGAAGTATTTCTTGTAATTTTATCATCTCTCAGAGGATGTGGATCATTTGAGGTCATTGTTTCAAAACACTAATGAGGATTAGGAAATAAAACACTTGGAATGAAAGGATTATAAGTAATTTGTTTTTGAAAAAATATGTTCCACATAAAGGGATAGAATTTATGGAGAGACACTTTTTGAGTCAAATAAAAAATTTGGATATGAATGATTCTAAGTCTGAACACAACATTAAATGGTAAATAAAGAATTCCACTAACCACATACATAATATAAAAAGAAATATTGACTGCTTCTTTAATGGGATTAACCTAGTTCTCCGAAGGTCAATAGTTTTCCAAACCTCCACATCATATAAGGATATAATATCATGTTCCATCAAGATAGAGATGTAATTTTACATGTTTTCTTGATATATAGGATGAAAAAAAATCATATTATGGTAGATAAAATGTTAGATAACAAGAATATGGGAAATAAGAATTTTCCCACACGTGATAGTGTTAGAACGAAACACCCCAGTACATTCTTAAAGAGAACAAGAGTTCGTTACACTTGTAAATAGAAATAAAACATGTCTCATAATTATAGGAGAAATAAATAATCTATGAATGTGTAATTTTTAAGCGATAAGGATATGAGGCACTACAAAAATTAATGCTCAAAGCATCAAGGGAGTATACCAAAAAAAATCAAGCAGACTAAGGTCAATCTTCTGCTATTGATATAGCTGAAATGGAATGATTACTATGATTTTGTTAGATAAAAAAAATATGTTTTATTATGTTATCATTATAATAATTTTGAAACATATAAGTATTTTACTATAATACTTTTTATATAAGATTTTATAGAATATGTTTAATGGTACCGATAACTATGAAAAGTGATTCAATGGAAAGTTAATCTTTTTTAAAACACATGTTTTAATGAAATATATCCCTTAATATTTTACTAATGTTGAGATACTGATGTTGGGATATATATATTATTGATATAGATAAATGAAATTGGATAGTACTTATTAACAGGGTGATTAATAATGATTTTTTGAAAAAGTGGTTTATGCTACCATTCATGGCGTTTACAACATTTTTGGATTTAAGGAAAATATCCAGTAGTCTTTACATTACTGATGGGATAAGGAAGCACATATGTTTTCAATATGGATTTATGTTAATTTAGGGTATTACCATTTTCAATAGAATATATGATGATGTTATTCACCTGTTTTTATGTGATTATTACTTACTACTTCATTTTTTGTGAGATTAATGGTAAGTTAGTTTTAGAATTTCAGTAACCTTCTTTCTAATGTTTTTGATCCTAATTCATTAGGCGGTTCATAAGGATAACCATTTATAAAATGTTTTAAGTTGAAATTTTTATAAGTTATTAAATATTAATGAGTTTATGTATATTGGTTAACTTTCACCAACCATATTGGTTTTAGAAAATATTTTGAGACAGAATGAAGGAACTGTAACTTTTTGGTGATCTTATGATCCATTAAAAGTGAATTTTAATTATTTAGGCATAAAAATATTCATTTTTTGAGTAAGGGATGACATTAAAATAGAATATTTTCTTTTATTACCTATTTATTCTGTAAAAAAAGATGCAATATGGGCTATTTAGTTTTTGGGAATGAAAAATGGAAAATTTTAAATAACGTTTAAGGCTAAAAAATTTCATTAATGTTGAATTTATTAAGGTAATTTTTGAATTTTTTTAAGATTTAATTAATATTTTTTTAGAAAAAATAGAAAACATCGGTCGAGCAACAACCTATCACATCTGGCAAGGTTGTGAGGCTTGTACACACAACAGAAGGGAAACAATGGTGAATCTCCCACCACAAGACTATGTGACAACCATTTTAGAATAATATAGTTTTATTTTTTTAAATGGTATGAGAAATTATGGATAATTTCATTTTAAAATCCTATATGATTAAGATAAATAGAATATTTTTCATTAAATGTTGAATATTCTTTTGGAGAAAAAGATGAATTTCTGGTGGAAATTAATCATAGGATGAAACTATACTTGTTATGTAAGTATATTTCCTTATTTTATAACTATGGGAATTCAAAGGATTCTTAAGCTCTAGGAAAATTATTTTAGAACAAAAACATTATTTCCAAAATTTTATTATTGTAAAATTAATGACCTTTTAACCCATAAAATATTTATAGTTTTACAATGGTAAAATTTATACTGAACGTGTTATATATCACTCACTATCAGAACTTGATTGCCATGTTTGGTTTTCAAGTCTATTTTTCACCTTCAATTAATTTTATCTTATACAAAAACCTTGTTTTGTGGTGACCATCACATTCTCCTTTCCCTTTTTCAAGAGGGAATTTTCTATGCTTCTTATAATATGGGCTTCCCATAAATGAATATTAAAATATCAAAATTTATTTTTTTAAAAGTGTATTTCTAAATATCAAGGATAAAATTTATTTATTGAAGGGAGAATATGACACCCAAATATAATAAAATAACACTATGTTCGATAGCTTATGGTGCACAAACCACTAAGCTTAAAGTGACTCTAAAATATTATTATTTTAAGACCAATATTTTAAAATAGCATTTATATAATATTTGATATATTATGAAATAAATATAAAGTTGATATTAAATTAAAAATTTTATTATAATTAGTAAATGAACACATAATTTTTAGTAAAATCATTTTATTATTTAAATATAAATCTTATTCAAAAAGAATTTTTTATTTATATATATGATAAAATAATTATAGATAATTCTTAATACTTTTAGAATTTTCTTTAAAAAAAATTAAATTCATTTTTGGACCCATCATGTCAAAATTATATTTGGGTAAATTTTTGGGGATTTTCTAAAAGAGTCTATTTTTAGGTTAAAAAGTGAAAATACTATTTCTAAAAAATAACATGAATATTATAAAATAATTTTTATATAATCCTGATTTAAAATATATAAATAATTATTATTGAGAGAAATTTATTTATGTAATGAAATAATACATTAGGTGTCACATTTTGAAACACATCCTTATCAATTTTGAGAACCTTGACTTTTACTTTAAAAAATACTTTTTTATGAGTCCTATAAGTATCATATTTAGAATTGATTTTATCACTAATATAAATTGTGTCATGTAAAATATATTCCATATTTGGAAAAATTATTTCCAAATTATGTTATAATTTCATTTCCATTTTTATGTATAAAAAAGATACCCTGAAAAAAAGGATTTACCATAGTATTTGTAAAATAATGTACATGTTAATGTTAAGAATTAAAGCTCAAAATAACAAAAAAATAAAAAATTAAATGGTTTTTTAAAGTATTTATTGAACTTAAAAATCAATTAAAACATTAATTATAAAAAAAAGAGTTGAAATTAATTCCAAAAAAATTTGGTAGTCTTTAATAAATAAAATAAACTTTATTTAATCATTTAAAACTACCCCTCCTCAAGTACAAATACCACCCCAAACCACCCAAATTCTCCTCACAAGACATGAATATATTTAAATATCCACAAAAACCTCTCTTTACACTCCACCAAAATATATGTGCTTCTTTTTATCACCCAAATAATATGTTTAAGTTCCATAAGCGGTCTTTCAAGGAGGTGGTATTAAAGATGTAACTATCTCAAAGAAGCTTTCTAAATTTATTTTCTTTTTATGCATTATATTAAAATAAATCATCCATAAAATAATAATAAATCCAGTAACATTTATATAATTTAATATTATATTTTTAATTTAATATATTATATCCACCCCTTATCTCATATCCTCTTATTCAAATATTCAAAACTATAGTCCAAATTATGGCTGTTAATCATCTTTGTGGACAATGAATTTTTGTTTTCCATTAAACCCTTCAAGGATGGAAATAAAGGTATTATTATGGTTAAATCATACATTAGTAATTATATTATAACATATTTAATTATATATAGCTAATATATAGACATAATATGAAATAAAATGAAACGACTTCATGATGGATAGAAAAACCTCCAAAATAAACAAAAAATTAATCGTTGACATTTTTTAAAAGCAATAATTCTCATAAAATAAATAAAAATGATATATGGTACCCTTAAAACATATCAAAGCGCATTAATAACATTTTATTTCCCTTTTTGTGTGTTTTATTTCCATTTGACAAGAACATCCATAATTATACACATGTAAACTCCCAATGCAACCATGAAATGAAAGCACCCGAAACAATGAAAGTAATGAAATATTATTAATGAATTAGTGGTAATATGATATAAATGTACCTAATAAGGAATTATAAATATTAATTTTGTGTTGAAATAAATTAATAACATTATTTAAATCATTATACAGGTATTTAAGGTAGACAAATCTTAAGGGAAGTTTGAGGTAAGGGATTTTTTAACCAAATTTCCATTCATTGGGTTAAACTTCTACTTCATTGATTACGGAATGATATGATTATGTGTGAAATTAATTTTCATTATATTATGTTTTTATATATAAATTTTTATTTGTATTTACATATAATAAACATAATATAATAATTGTTTTAGTTCTCACTTGAATGATATGATATTTGTAAAGGACATTCTCTCAATTTTCATCAATGTTAAATATTTTGATGTTATGCCCCTATAGTATTCTCTACGGTGTATGTGATTCCCCTTTGGAATTTTATATCATGAATTTACTTATTCTCCTGATATTATAATTCTGTTTAAATGTAATTTCTTAATGGGGCCAAGTATTCCACTAATTATATAGTTTTAAGGGTTTATATCAAAATATTATCATTTCTCGTGATTGTGTATATTTAAGTCCCCATTGGGGGATATTTCTATTCCATATCCATGTTTCTTGAATAAATATTTTAATTTTTTTATTATTATCCTGTGATTTTTAATTTCATTTTTACACATTGTTGACTTATTACCAATCAGTTTCAAAAGAATATTTTTATTACTTCCCAAATGAGGTACTTTGTGACTTTTGGGATAAAATATGGAAGGATATTTTTAAACTTATACATCATGATTTAATTTTTTTATTCATAAATACTTAATTATTTTAATCTTACTTTATATTTTTATAAGTTTATTTTCAAGTAAAATTTCTTCTTTTATAATTATGTAGTTAAAAAAATTGATTTTTATATAAAAGATGATATTTTCCTTAAGAATTTTTCATGATCTGATTAATTTATTTTCTTATATGTAAAATTTAATTGATTAATATTATAATTCATTTAGTTTGATCTCTTATTATATCAGAAAACATATTTTATTGAATGGTTTAGAACCATTTCAATAGGAAATGTAATATTTAGACACCATTCACAATATTACTCTGGATGGTTTGTGATTATGTACACTAATTAGGAGATGTTATTTAAATTTCATGCGATAGTTTCATTACAAATCTACATTTTTATTTTTTTAACCCTACCATATAGGGAATTCATTGGTTTTAGTAAGTGATTGGCGGGGTCCATTATAGCCCCTCGGTGCATAAGTAGGTCAAACGAGGCAGACTTGTTTGGGTATTGGATGATTTCTTAACCATTTATGTAATGTCTCGGATTTTTTTCCATGTATTATTTTAATATTATATGGGAATTATTTTGAGACCAGGCTCTAAGACGGTGTGTAGTTCTGAGGCCCAATTTTCCCGGAAAAAATGTATGAATTTAATTTAATAATTAAATTACGCGTGCGTGCAGTTTTCCTGAAAAAGTGGAATAACTCCCGAACAGGTGCTCGGATCAGAAATCTGAGGGCACCGTTGTGTTCAGAATAGCGATTTTATCTAAGGTGAGGCCTAACATTGGCCGGCACAGGTCGGTGGTGAAATATAGTTTTTGGATGCAACAGTAATAAAATATTTAATTAAAATATTTTATTTAAAACTTGTTTCTGCAGCGAGATCTTTTAATTCTTGTATCTTTTGTTATTTTTAAATAAAGGCATGTGCAGGGGGTCCAGGGTTATAAACATCAAAACCTGAAACCCTTGGAGGATCTGGAGGCTCTGGAGAAAACCTCCCAATGCAGCGACGACGATGCAGCGAGCAGATCTTCACCAACAAACGCAGTGAATCCAGGTAGGATAATTGTTATTGATATCCCCTTCCACCGTTTTTTATTTCTATGATGAACGTGGACTAATCCATGAACCGATTAGCCCGCGGGTCAATCGTTCTTGCAGGACGGGTTCATGCAGGGATTTGAGGCTTTGATTCTAGAGATTGTTTTTGTTTTCAACCTAATGGCGGCAAACCCGGATCACCACAAACAACGATCGATGTTCTCCACTCTTATTGATTCCTGTTTTCCCCCTCACATTCTTCATTGCGTTCAACACATTCTTGGAGGAAATAGGTCATTGTGCATTCATTTTTTGACGCAATGATATGAAATCAAAGATCCAATGTCGAGGGGACCTAGCGGAGGAGCGACGACGACGACGACGGATGAATCGACGTGGTTCAAAAGTTCCCATTCTTCAGGCGTTTTCATGTGGATGGATCGAGATGCATTTTCAAGACCGATCAGAAGCTCGAAACTGATGGAAGCAGTTTTGTAGGGGCATGACGACCCCAAATCCGGAGTTTTGTGATGATCGGACGGTTGGATCAAGATATGGAGCAATAACCAAGGCGCGCGGAGGAAGATGATGCTTCTGTAAATTTCCTGACTACACGTCGTGTAGTATGGGCTACATGACATGTGTTCGTTGGTAGGGTTACCCGGCATGTACTCCGTGAGTACACGGGCACGGGAAGGGTACACGGCCCGGGACACGCCATGTATACCCCTCCCCAGCCAGACCCGGCCAGATACACGACATACCCCGTGTACTGGTACAGGGGCAGGCGACACAGACACGGGAAAAGGCCATGTACTGGCAAATGGCCAGTGTACACGGAGTGAGCCCATGTGCTCAAAAACGGCGTGTGATTTCTTCTACAAGATGTGTAGTTGTTTTTATATCTGATAAGCCGAAGGACACGATCCATTTACATAGGTAATACCTGGTGTCAAGGAACACGACGTGTACTTTACTACACGTCGTGTAGTTTGGTTTTGCACGGCTTGAACAAAGGACATAATCCATTTACACGGACAGTACCCGGGGTCAAGGAACACGGCGTGTAACGATACTACACGCAGTGTAACATTTTCTTCATGGCTTGGACCACTTGTCTTCCGTGACTTGGACTAGCCTTCTTAGGGTCCGTAGCATTGGCCTTTCTCCTCACAGTTTCCGATATTATTTCCTAATATATATGAGTATGATTCCTTCAGCAGGACTCCCTGAATAGAGTTGTTGTAATCCACTCTGTGAGTCATAGATCTGGATCCTCTATTCATTCCTGATACCCTAGGTAGAGTTCTTGGTATCGAAGTGACCTACCTTGCCCGGGCGCCGATCCTCTGCCTAGAGGATTAGCTCAGACTAAGTTGTCGGAATCACCCCATGACTTGGATGTGATCCTCATCTGAGCATCCTGTTCCCAAGGAACATGCAGAGTGTGTTCTCCCGGAACGAGTACATCCTGTCTCTCCCTCTTAAGACCTAGGAGTGTGTTCTCCCGATGGTATGCTTAGTGGAATCTTCGAGCTGGATCCCATTAGCGGTACCACAAAGGTCGTTTGTGTATGAGTATATATGGATATTCTTGTTATATGTTCCATAGAAATATTCTGTGTAGAGCTGACTGTACCTTTCTTTGTGGTATTTTTCCACAGTTGTATTTCCTTTGTGGTTTCAGGGTGTCCTAATGGATATTGTTATACTCAACCCTACACGAGCTTTGCCCGCACATGTCATGTATTCTGCAGACGAGGGATCCTTTGACAGGATTATAGGCGGACCAGGACCGGACGGTGCTCAGTGAGATCAGACAGGCCGAGGTGTCTTCCTTTGGTGACAGGTTGTAGTCCCAGTACCTTTATCTACAGGTTGGACTTGTTTCAGACTTTCTTTTAGTGGGATTTTACTTTTGGCCAAGGGTTTTACTTTTCTGTACTTCACTTTCCTATCGTACTCTGTTGGTTGGGTTTTTAGTGTATGCATGCTTTTTCCATCTTTAGTAGTTTTTACTTTTCAGCTTTGTGGTCTTGGAGATGTGTGTCCATGTGTACAGGTTTATAGCCAATGCCTCCCATGTTATTATCATGCCTACTCGGTGCTAGTCACCAGCCCCTGGCCTATTGGAGGCGGGCTTGGGGAGTTGCGGCTCGAGCCCCACCGGGACAGGTCATGACAGAGTGGTATCAAAGGTGGTCAGTTCTACCTTAAGAACAAGAGTCTGTGAGTTGGTTTGGGGAAACATTGTTAAGTGTTTTGAGTTTGGCTCTCAGGCTAGGGACGCCAGTGTTGGTGCGGCGACCGACATATCCATAAACCAGGGCTCTGATAACTTGCTTTTCGACTCGGAACATGACTACACTAGTTGTATGGGGGAAAATAACGGTACATGCATAATATAGGAATGTGTTATGGTTTCCATGTCCTTCTTAAGTCAGCTCTCTTGATTTACTCACAGACTGTGATACATCTTGTTTCATAAATAGGATTCCTCTACGACTTGCACCTGCTAGGATCCAGCAGCTCGATCACGAGGATTACCCCCTCAGTGATGAAGCTTCGATACAGGGACCAGATCCCCCTTTCCTACCACTTGGTGGCGTTCCAGTTATTCCACCACCTGTGGGGCAGTATTTAGCACCTGCTATACTAGTGGAGGAGGAGCGCACTCCACGAGCTTCAGAGATAGAGACCCCTTAGGTTTAGAGGTGAGCCTGACCCTCATGCAGTAGAGGACTAGCTTGGGGTGGTGGCCAGAGTCTTCTGTTTGGTTAGGACACCAGCAGACCAGATAGTGATCCTGGCAGCGAGCCTTCTGCAGGGCTCAGTAGGGTGAAGGTGGAGTTTGGTCATCCAGACTCACGACGAGGTGACTCTTGCATGGTCGGAGTTTGGGCATCTCTTCAGAGAGGATTTTTCATCGGTTACCCTGAGAGCAGTACGCATACAAGAGTTTCTTCAGCTCCAACAGGTAACCATGTCAGTGGCCGACTATTATTTTAGGTTTACCGACCTCCCGTGGTACTCGATGGATATGGTCAAAGATCAGTACTTCAGATCTTGAACTTTTGAGTGGGGCTTGCGCAGATATATTCAAGCTAGCATCATCCTTACGAGCATTCCTACTTATGCTGGGGTGCCCGAACGGGCTTTGGTGGTCGAGAGCATCCTGGCATAGTAGGTACAGCCGACATTTGTTAGTGGTGGGCGAGCTGGAGGAGAGAACTCAGCGGCATGGAGCCGATGTTAGGGTCCCAGGCGTGGGAGACGTTTTTAGAGGATATCCCAGGACAGGGGATCGGCCGTACAGGGTTCACAGGGCGCATCCAGCTAGCCTCAAGAGAGGCGATGTTACTCATATGACTGTAGGGGACATCTCACTCGAGATTGTCTGAACCGCCGTACTACTGACACGGGAGCAGTGGATGGACCACCGAGGCAAAGGCAACGTGTGGAGCAGGCAGATCCGCAAGGCAGCGGACATGGAAGAGGAGCAGGGAGAGAAGTTTGAGGTGGTCGGTGTTTCAACCCTTTACCACCACCACACCCAGGAGGTCCGCCCCAAGCTCAGGGAGCTGGTGGACAGAGGTAGGGGCAGCTGCAGGTGGCAGAGGCTTATGACCCAGGTACTCCCGAAATGATTAGATGTACTATATGTGTCTTTTCTACTTTGGATTCCGTATTGATAGACACAGGTGCTAGTCATTCCTTTCTAGCTGCTTATCTTTTTCGAGACCTTGAGATTCCAGTTGAGCCATTGACTCAACCCTTATGCTGTGAAACACTGAATAAAAAAGATTTAGAGATCACACACCTTTTCTGGCAGTGTGACCTGACCCTTGGAGGCGAGAGTTTCTATTGGAACCTCCTTGTGGTAGCATCGAGGCCTTACGATGTCATTCTTGGTATGGATTTGCTATCCAGAGTTCATGACCAGATTCATTGTTTTTGGAAAAGGGTGCGGTGTGTCCGCAGTGATGGGATGAGGTTCTCTTTTGTCGATGAAAGAGAGACACAGGCATCATAGGATCGACTCGTGCATAGGAGGGCAACCCCGATTTCACATCAGTTGGCTAGCCTAGCCTTTGGTATGGTAGATATTATGAGTTTCTAGTTTCCAGCAGTGGTGGCTGAGTACAAGGACTTCTTTCCGGAGGATGTCCCTGGGCTACCTCCCCATCGGGAGATAGATTTATGCATTGAGTTGCAACTCGGGACAACCCCGATATTAGCATCAGCTTATCGGATGAGACCTGAAGAGCTTTGAGAGCTGAGGATGCAGCTCGATGAATTTTAGAAGAAGGGATTTGTGAGACCCAGTGTTTCACCCTGGGTAGCCCTAGTGCTATTTTCCAAGAAGGCGGACGGGAGCTTGAGGTTGTGTGTGGATTACCGGCGCTTAAATCAGGTGACCGTGAAGAACCGTTATCCACTATTGAGGATTGATGACCTCTTCGACCAGTTGAGAGTGGCATGATGGTTCTCAAAGGTTGTTCTACGATCAGGCTATCACCAGTTGTGAGTACGGGAGGAGGATATACCGAAGACGGCTTTCAGATGTCTCTACAGTCACTATGAGTACTTGGTGATGCCCTTCGGCGTGACAAACGCCCCGACAGTGTTCATGGGACTCATGAACTGGATCTTACATCCCTATCTAGACTGGTTTTTAGTGGCCTTCATCGATGATATCCTTGTGTACTCTACGTCCAAAGAGGAGCACGCGAGACACCTAAGGATGGTTCTGGACACACTCTGAGAGCACCAGTTGTATGGGAAACTCTCGAAGTGTTAGTTATAGTTACAAGAGGTCCACTTTCTGGGGCATATTATCTCAGGAGATGGTGTAGAAGTGGACCCAACAATGGTGGAGGCGGTGCTAGCATGGGAGCCACCACGGAGCGTGACAGATGTGCGGAGTTTCCTTCGGTTGGGAGGCTACTATCAGAGATTCATCCATGATTTCTCTAGGATTGCAGCACCCATGATAGCTTTGACCCGAAAGGGACAGCCTTTCATGTGGACCATGAGATGACAACAGGCTTTGCAATAGTAGAGACAGAGTCTGACAAGTGCCCCGATCTTGAGATTACAGGAGGAGGGTGTCGAGTACGTAGTGTTCTACGACGCATCAGGAACCGGGCTTGGTTATGTCCTGATGCAGAGAAAAGCGGTGATGGCCTATGGATCGCATCAGTTGAGACCACATGAGTAGAACCATATGACCTATGATCTTGACTTGGTAGTGGTAGTCTTCACATTGAAGATGTGGTGGCACAAACTGATGCCTGATGGGCGATAGGTTTACCATCTACACTGATCACAAGAGTCTCAGATATATCTTTTCACAGAAGGATGTGAATTTGAGATAGAGGTGATGGCTTGAGTTCCTCCAGGATTATGACTTTGAGATCGTTTATACTCTTAAGAAGGGTAACGTGGTGGCAGATTCTCTCAGTAGGAAATCTAGTTAACAGTTGATAGATGCGGCGACAAGGCAGTTGGCCTCTTTACAATTGTCCTTCGTAGATGGTGATGAGGGAGATTACCTTCAGTCGATGGTTGTTACCCCTGCACTCATATAACGAGTCAGGGAAACACAGCATGAGGATGCTAGCTGTGAGACTCTACATGCTCAAATATCCACAGGTGATGCTGCTGATGGATATTCTGAAGGTGGGGAGCACGCTGTCCTTTTTAGAGGGCGCACGATAGTACCAGTGATGTTATGGGAGGAGTTTCTGAGGGAGTTTCATACATCCCCTTTGGTAGTACATCCAGGCATGGAAAAGATTTATCAGGACCACCGATGTTAGTTCTGGTGGCCAGGAATGAAGAAGAGTGTGGCAGAATTTGTTTCTCAGTGCCTTACTAGTCAGAAAGTAATGGCTGAGCACCAAGTTCCAGCAGGTTTGGCTCAGCCCCTTGAGGTGCCAGAGTGGGAGTGGGATGGAATATCCATGGACTTTGTGATGGGTTTACCACGTACGTCTAGGGGACACAATTCCATCTAGGTTATCATTGATCGACTCACCAATTCGGCCCACTTCCAAGACATATGGGAGCTGAATTCAGTAGAGAGCTTGGGACGCCTCTACGTGTAGGAGATAATTCGACTTCAAGGAGTAACATCCATGATCGGCTTAGATTGTGATGCTCGTTTTACATCCCGGTTGTGGACGGGATTTCATGAAGCTTTTGGGACCCAGTTATGCTTGGGCACAGCGTTTCATCCCCAGACTGATGGTCAGATAGAGTGGACCATCCAGGTCCTGGAGGATATTCTATGAGCTTGCATACTTGACTTCGGTCATAGCTAGTATGATCACCTACCACTGGTGGAATTTTCTTATAACAATAGTTATCATTCCACTATTGGTATGGAACCGTTCGAGGCTTTATACAGGCGACCTTGCAGGTCACTAGTTTACTGGACTGACCCGATAGAGTTAGCAGTCCTGGGCCCATAGATGGTGAGATCTACTACAGAGAAGGTGCAGGTCATCCTGGAGCGGATGAAGACTACACAGAGTCGGAAAAAGTCTTATGCCGATCGGAGACGGAGGACCTTGGAGTTCGAGGAAGGAGACCATGTGTTCCTTCGGGTCTTACCTCGATGGGGATTGTGGAGATTTAGCTGAGGCGGAAAGCTATCTCCGAGGTTCGTTGGCCCTTTTCATATTCTGAGTAGAGTTGGTGAGGTGTCGTATCGCTTGGATATACCTCCTCAGATGGACCGGGTACACAACATCTTCCATGTGTCATAGCTACGGAGTTACGTGCATGATCCATCGCACGTCATCGACTGGGGCAAGCAGGACATCGACGATGGAGCGACCTTTGTTGAGTACCCAGTGTAGATCGTGGATCGGTAGGAGAAGATCCTTCGTGGATGAGCTATTCCCTTGCTGCGTGTCTGGTGGAAACATGGGAATTTCCAGGAGAGCACGTGGGAGCGGGAGGTTCAGATTCACGTGCAGTACCTACATATTTTTGAGTACCCTTGTTTTGGATTTTCGGGGACGTAAAAACCCTAAGGTTGGTGTGATGTAATGTCCCGGATTTTTTCCTATGTATTATTTGCATATTATATGGGAATTATTTAGAGACCAAGCTTTGAGAAGGCATGCAGTTCCGAGGCCCAGTGAGCCCGGAAAAAATGTTTGAATTTAATTTAATAATTAAATTACGCGCGCATGCGGTTTTCTTGAAAAAGTGGAATAACATTTGAATGGGTGCTCAGATTAGAAATCTAAGGGGGCCGTTGCATTCAGAACATCGATTTTACCTAAGGCAAGGCCTAACATTGGCAGGCGCAAGTCGGTGGTGAAATATGGTTTTTGGACGCATCAGTAATAAAATATTTAATTAAAATATTTTATTTAAATTTGTTTCTGCGGTGAGATCTTTTAAATCATTTATCTTTTGTTTTTTTTAAATAATGGCCTACGTAGGGGGTCTAGGGTTACAAACCTCAATCCCTGAAACCCTTGGCGGGTCTGGAGGCTCTGGAGAAAACCTCCCAACACGGCGACAACGAAGCAGCGAGCAGATCTTCGCCAACAAACGCAGTGAATCCAGGTAGGATAATTGTTATTGATTTCTCCTTCCCCCGTTTTTTATTTCTACGATGAATTCAGACTAATCCATGAATAGAATACCCCGTGAGTCATTCGTTCTTCCGGGATGGGTTCATACGGGGATTTGAGGCTTTTATTCTAGAGATTTTTTTTGGTTTTAAATCTAATGGTGGCAAACCTGGATCGTCACGAACAACGGTCGCGGTTCGCCCCTTTTGTTGATTCTTGTTTTCCCCCTCATGTTTTTCATTTCGTTCTATGCGTTCTTGGAGGAAATCGATCTTTGTGCATTCATTTGTTGACGCAACGATCCGAAATCAAAGATCCAACGTTGAGGAGACCTAGCGGAGGTGCGACGATGACGGCGGCAGATGAATCGACATGGTTCGGAAGTTCCCGTTCTTCGGGCATTTTCATGCAGACGGATCGAGATGCTTTTTCAAGACCGATGGGATGCCCGAAACCGACGGATTTGGTTTCATAGGGGCTGGATGACCGCAAATCTGGAGTTTCGTGATGATCGGACAGTTGGATCAAGATCCGGACCAACAGCCAAGGCGCGCAGAGGAAGACGACGCTTCTGTACATTTCCCAACTACACACTGTGTAGTATGGGCTACATGGCTTGTGTTCGTCGGTAGGGTTAACCGGCGTGTACTCTGAGAGTACACAAGCACGGGAAAGGTACGTGGCTAGGGAAATGCCGTGTATACCCCTCCCCAGCCAGACCCATCCAGATACACGACATACCGCGTGTACTAGTACACGGGCAGGCGACACGGACACGGGCATAGACCGTGTACGGGCACATGTCCAGCGTACACAGAGCAAGCCCAGGTGCTCGAACACGGCATGTGATTTCTTCTACAGGCCGTGTAGTTGTTTTTCTATCCAACAAGCCAAAGGACATAGGCCGTTTACACGGGCAGAACCCAGTTTCAAGGAAGACGACGTGTACTTGACTACACGCCGTGTAGTTTGGTTTTGCACGGCTTGAACGAAGGACACAGGTCGTTTACACAGGCAGTACCTAGGGTCAAGGAACACGGCGTGTAACCATAATACACACCCCGTAACCTTTTCTTCATGGCTTGGGCCACTTGTCTTCCGTGACATGGACTAGACTTCTTAGGGTCCGTACCCTTGGGCTTTCTTCTGAATGATTCCATTATCATTTCCTAATATACATGAGTATGATCCCTTCAGTAGGACTCCCTAAATAGAGTTGTTTGAATCCCCTCTGTGAGACTTAGAGCCAGATCCTCTATTCATTCCTGATACCCTAGGTAGAGTTCTTGGTATCGATGTGACTTACCTTACCTGGGCGCCGATCCTCTGCCTAGCGGATTAGCTCAGACTGAGTTGTCGAAATCACCCCATGACTTGGTTGTGATCCTCATCTGAGCATCCTATTTCCAAGATACTTGTGGAGTGTGTTCTACCATAACAAGTACTTCTTGTCCCTATCTCTCCAGACCTAGGAGTGTGTTCTCCCGATGGTATGCTTTGTGGAATCTTCGAGATGGATCCTAGTGGCGGTATCGTGAAAGTCATTTGTGTATGAGTATATCTGGATATTCTTGTTATATGTTCCGTGGAAATTTACTGTGTAGAGCTGACTGTTCGTTTCTTTGTGTAATTTTTCCTCTGTTGTATTTACTTTGTGGTTTCGGGTTGTCCTACTGGGTATTGTTACACTCACCCCTGCTCGGGCATCGCACGCATGTGTCGTGTCTTGTGTAGACGAGCGAGCCTTTGACAAGATTCTAGGCGGACTAGGACCGGACGGTGCTCAATGAGTTTAGACAGGCCGAGGTGTATTCCTTCGGCGATGAGTTGCAGTCCCAGTACCTTTATCTATAGGTTAGACATGTTGCATACTTTCTTTTGGTGGGCTTGTACTTTTGGCCCCGGGTTTTACTTTACTGTACTTCACTTTCCTGTCGTACTCTATTGGATGGTGTTTAGTGTATGCATGCTTTTTCCGTCTTTAGTAGTTTTTACATTTCAGTTTTGTGTTCTTGGAGATGTGTGTGCATGTGTACAGGTTTATAGGCAATTCCTCCCATGTTAGTAGCATGCCTACTCAGTGCTAGTCACCAGCCCCTGGCCTATTGGAGGCGGGCTTGGGGAGTTGTGGCTTGGGCCCCACCGGGACCGGTCGTAAAAATTTATGTATTATTTCTTGGTTGAATCTTTAAATATATATATATTATATTTGGAATTATTCCTTCCCTCATTCAGAGATTAGTTTTTTATTTCCATGAAATTATTCTATAAAAATAATAACTATGGTTATGTATTCTAGCTCATGTGATAATGTAAATCGCATTATTTTACCATCTTTTATTCCGGCCATATTATATTCAAGTTATTGATTAAATGACATGTGTTTTATTTTTTACATTCAATAATTGTTATTAATTATTTATTTTATCATTCATTTTACTTATCACTTATAGAATATTTGAGCTCACAACTTTCTCATGTTTAATTTTTCCATAGGATTCCAAAAAGGTTATTATTGTTAATATGAAGGGTTTTGTTAAAATAATAATAATGTTCTCTAATAGTTTTCTATATTTTATTATATATATATAATTATAATGTAAGCTTCAAGTATGTATAATGTTTTCAGAGAATACTAAACTATTCGGTCCTTTGGGATGCGATTCCCTATATATTATGCCAATGTAATAAAATAACCACCGACTCTGGGTTACTGGGGTCATGCTCTTTAATAAAATGTTGTTTTATTTTTAATGTGATTAGGTTATTATGAAATTTATTTCCTTGTTTTATTTAAATATTTGGGTTAATGGAAACTTTAACTAGTTATTTTTTCTCACTCAAGGCCTTTGATAGGGATACACAATGTCCTCAAATATCTTTATCCTTGTTTATAATGTTTTTTCTCTTCTTATTTTAGGAGTTGATAAAGATAATATTCATCATGACCCAAAAGTGTGTCACTAAATCCCTCCAATATCCCATTTATTTTATTTCAGATGATCATATTTTATTGTAAAGGGACACCCTAAATGAATTTTCTTCCATTCATAGAATTATTTCAGTTTTGTAGAAAAGATCTGGATAATCCATTATTCTGATGAATGTGAAAATATCATTAATCAACATTTTCACCCCATTTAACCACATGGGGTTTCTGAAAGATGTGAGTTTATTGGTGGTTTAAAAACACCGAAATCATATTTTCCACCTTATAGTTACTAGAATATTGAATAAATAGATTTTCACCACTATACTTTATATGATCTAAAAGAAAATATAATTGTGGGCCAACAGGAATGTTTCCAAGGGTGGATTGGAGGTTCTTACTAATGTGGTATATTAATCTATTCACACTCATGTATGAATTTTTATAACATTATAGGTAATATCGTTGACCAAAATAATTATTTTTTGGATAATTTCTCATGGAGACATGATAATTTGAGAAACAAACCACACTAGGTATTGTGTAAAAAACATTCTATAAATATTTTTTATGTATATAACAACCCTTGTTTTTATTACACATAAATTCATAATTTATTGAATAAGAATTCACATAATAAAACCAATAACATCGATAAGTATTGTTTATTTTGAAAATAAAGAGCATTAAATAATAATATAAAATTATGTGGCAAATCTATATTATTGTAAGCATAATTAAAATTCTTATAATATTCCATCATTCATAAATTTAAAGGGTTAACCCATGGACATACATAAGAATGGGGTGAGATATGAATCACTATAAGGGAAAAATCAAAAAATAACATGAATAAAGTATTATATATTAGATAATATTCATTTCAATGGGCCTAAAAAGGGTGAGAATCATACACAGGAATAATGAGACATAATGTTATCTGATAAGATAAAAGAAAATATGGGAATGTTGAAGTAATGTTATACATGGAACCATAAACATAGCTCAGGGATGAACACCATGAAATCATAACATGGTGGAAAATTACCATAATGGATTTGGTTCACTCTTTAATCCTATACACACCAAATAATTTGGAGTACTATAAAATTTCGGGTGTACTCTTCACTTTCATATCTTGTATATGCAAAAGTGTACTAAATAGAACATACAATATAAAGATGTATTTCATAACTTTTAACCCCATTTCAAGGAGTACAGGTTAAAAACACGTAACTTCCCAATCCATGAAGAACATGAACATCTTGGTGAACACCCTTGAGAGGAAATTAGGGTAGGTATTAAAGACATAATCCTATGGCATGGAAAATCATAGTGAAATTTCGATAGTATAACGACAATACATTAAGATTCATAGAATGGTTTAATGAGAGTGAAATGGGTCTCTCATAATTTTTATATAAAATGGAAAATAATGGGGTGTGGATATATATATCTCAACATTTGGAATAGGAAATCAAAGGGTATAAAAAAGAGAAGTTGCTTGAATAAAGAGAATAAGGTGAGGATCTCTATCTAAATATGAGAATATTAAAAAATTAGGTAAATAATCTAATGAGAGGAGATAAATTATACATCATTTTAAATAAATAAATTAGAAATAATAGGGATATTTATAAATTCATGACAACATAACCATTTGATAATGAAAGGGGATAAATACAAATAAGTTGTTAGACTTAAAAAGAAGAGAAAGGAGTCTCTTCACATTATAGGGAGATTAAAAAAGAATGGGAGTAGATTATTGAGAGATTGGAGGAACCTTGGGAAGAATATTGAGACATTAAGTAAGATTAATGATGAAATAAAAGGACTTTTTGGTGATGTGGAATGTGAGAATAGGTGGTTTTATTTAGGAAAAGAGAGGGGAGTTCTTTAATATTTACTACACATTTGTATGTGACTCTATAAAATAATTTAATAAAAACTAGAAACCTCCACATGTTTTTTCCTAAGGATTCATCCAAATAGGAGTATTTGTTATTTATTTATAAATCAATGGGCATAAATAATCAAAATATTACCCTTTGTGAAGTGTTAGTGAGTCAGGTTCATAATGAAATGATTTTGAAAACATTAAATATAATATTGGTTTTAGTGGATTCATAGAGGCTATATAAACAATTAAATAAGCTAAAAATAACATTATTTTATATGTTAAACATATTATTGGTCGTGTATAACATTAAAATAATTTATTACATCATTTTTGGGTCATTATTATGTCATAATACACAAAATATATTTATACCCTATTTATTGTTTACCTGAAATTTTTACTATCTTAGAAAATAATGAAAAATTGAATATTGGATAATATGAACATGATTATTCCAAAAATAATATTTCTTTTATAAATATAATTTTCTAAATATGTATAATTAATACATTTAAAACTATAATTTTCATTTATTGAGAAATACTAGGTTTATTAACAACAACAATTTTCAAAGGCTTATAAAAAATTAAATTTTACATTATTATAATTTGATTATGATTTATATTTAATAAAAATTATTTAATAGTAATATTTTATTAATATATATATATATATTTTTTTAAAAAAATCCATTAGTTAATCAAAAATAATAACTTAATTGAAATTTTATATTACATAGAAATGCAATTTGGGTTTTATCATAGCATAATCAAAATCATTTACTATGTAAAAACAATAAGAAATTAATATAATCATTATTATATTGAAAATAAAATATACATGTTCAAACAATTAGGATATTGAAACATAAAAATTTATTACACCAGCAAAATCCCTAAGGGTAAGGGGTGTAATGGTGATATTTTCAAGTGTTAGTTCGACATACATGTTTGGGAAGTCTTCTTAATGAGCTTAAACTTCTCCCGAAAATGGTTTCGATATTGATTTAGTTAGTGGATATTATCTTTGGGCTGGTAAAGGGAAAATTATAATGATTATATATCCCTTGTAAGATTTGATAAATGAGTTTCATAGTGTATGATCTTATTGGCTAAGACAATTGATTATTTTATCTATGTCAATTGGATTTTTAATAACCTTAAATTTATACTAATCACATGATCACTATTTAAAAGATATATTATCTATGGTTATGATTCTGAAAAATATTTTAAATTTGATATTATGTAATAAAACCAAATAAGTAATTTTTTTCTATAACTATAATTGGTAATCAAGTTCATTCACAAATGGTATTCTATTTATAAATGTTCAGGTTTCTAGGATATTTTCCCCTTCAGAAATTTACCACTCAAAATTTTCATTTCATACCCTAAAAAATTGGAGGGTAATTATTTTTCATCAAATCCTTAGGTTCCAAAATAACTTCTCCAAACATTTGTTTTCTCTATAGCACAATTAATTGGTGCATTGTATTGTTTATTAGAAATTTTTCTCTATATTCAATGATCTTCACTAGATTCTCCTCATATAAAAGACCATTCCCCCAAAATAACACCTATAGATTAAGCACATGATAGAGGTTGGGTATGAAATTTTTCTTGAGTGATACATGGAACACTTTCTGTACTTGAGATAGATTAGGTGGGAGTTAAAGTTGATAGGCCATCACTCCGATGTGATCAAGGATATCAAAGAGACCAATGTATATTGGACTAAGATTTCCCTTCTTCCCAAAATCATGGTGTTCTTCCATAGAAGTATATAGAGTTATTAATTATTAAAAAACATAAAGTCTATGTCCCATTGATTATTATTAACATAACATATATATTGAATATTATAAACCCTTATGTGCTTCTAAATAGCCTTGATCTTTTCCACCATTTCCTTGGCCATTTTATAACCCAATAGTTTGAGTTCACCATCTTCATCCAGATATATGGGTATTCTACAACTCTTCCCATAACGGGATTCATATGGAGACATTTGGATTATTGAGAAGAAATTATAATTGTATTATAATTTTTATAGAATAATACATTGATCCCATCCTCTTTTGAAGTCCATTTAACATGAAATCAATATTTACTTGATTTTCATTGTAGTCAACTCATATTTTCCATTAGTTTGAGGGTGATAATAAATGATGATTTTCATCTCTGTATTTAAAGAATTTTGGGGACCTGTCCATAACATGGAGTTAAATATAGAGTGTTGATCAGATAAAATTGATAGTGGTGTTCCATGCTACCTTAACACGTCTCTACTCTATCACCTTCCATGATGATCGAGTTTGATATCCATTAAAATTACAATGATGTGAGTAGTCACTAAATGAAGATTCACCACCACCCAAAAATCATTATTTCCATTTGATATATTTAAAAGTCCAGTGGAAATTTCCATGGTTATGTTTTCCTATTTCCATGTTGGTATGAGTAATGGTTACATACTCTCCATCTATTTTTTTTATTTTATCCTTCACTTAACATACATGAAAACATGATGTATATTCTATGACCTACTTATTTATATTGTATATCAAATAGTGCCCTCATATATCTTGAGACATATTTTTTGTACCTAGATGGACGTAGAAGGTCCAACTATGTGCATCATCCCAAAAATTATTCATAAACTAATTATTTTATGGTTAACATAGCTATGAAACGAATAATAAAACACCTTCTTCATTAATATTTAATGCCAAGTATTTTCAATTTCTTATAGCTTCAAACTTCTTTTAAATTTCCACATTGTCTCTTTCAGAATCAAATTTTTTTTCTTTATAGGGTAGGGTTTCAATAATTTTTGAAAATATTGCTGATGTTCCATCCTTTATGATTCCCATGTCCATCCTTATAAATTAAAATAAGATTAGATGCTTCCCAATTATCATCAATGATAAAATTTCTAGATCAGCTTTACCTATAGAGTCAACTAATTTTTTTCTTTCCTAGGATGGAATTGGATTGAGTATTTTTAGTATTTAATCATGATTTTTCATCATCTATAGATCATATTCTTCTCTTTATATGATAATATATACTTGAATCTCTTATGATTTGTATGTATTTCACACTTCCCCAAAAAGTTTTAATGCCACCAAATTTACATCATGAACAATACCACATCCAACATCGGATCATGAATTTGGTTTCACTATTCATTAGAATTCAATTTATTTGAGGCATTTTCTAACAATTTTTCATCCTGCATTAGTACACAACCTAATCCCCTTTTCAATGTATCACTGTATTCAAAACAAATTTACCCATGTTTGGGTTGAATAAGTATATGTGAAATGAAAAGACTCTACATAAAATAATTGAATATCTCATCACATTCATTATTCCAAAAAAGAACATTAATCGCTTTTGAGTTAGATTGGTTAGCAGTTTTTACAATCATATGAAATATCTTAGAAACCAATGATAATATTTATCTAATCGATAGAAACTATATATTTCCATCATAATGCAATGTCTTTTCTATCCTCAAATATCGACTATTTTTGAATGATCTAAATATATCCCTTTACTGGTAACAACATTCCCCTAGAATGAGACTTCTTTGAAAGATAACGAAGCTTTTCTATAATTTTCATAGAACTTATCCTTTAGTAATGTTTTCAACACATTTCTCGAATACTCCTCATGATCCTCCTTGTTTTTAAATTATATTAGAGTATCACCTATAAATAATACCAAAATTTTATTGAGTTAAACTATAAAGGATATATTAATGAAGTCTATGATTATTGATAGAGTATTATTGAGTCTGAATGGAAAAAAATATTAACTAACAGTTTCTATAACATGTACATAATTTAGTCATGGGGATATAATCTTTCTTCATCCTTAATTAATAATTTATAAACTTAAGTTCCACCATGTTGAAGTACTGGGATCCAAAAATCTTATAAAAAAAGTATTCAATCCATGGTAAAGGATACTTTTTCTTTATCATGATCTTATTGAGCACAAGATAATCAATGAAAAGGCTCATAATCACATCCTTCTTTTTGATGAAGTGTACTGGTGCACCCCATGGTGACGAACTTGGGTATATGAACCCTTTTTCTAGGTTCTCTTATATATTCTTCTTCATATCCACATGTTACACAAAATCCATTCTATATGGAGTCTTGGATACTATAAATTACACAAGTATAATCTCAATCGAAAATTCAACCTCTCTACTAGGGGGAAGAGTAGAAAATTCTCCAAGAAATACATCATCATATTCCTTCATAGTGGAAATGTATTAAAGGATGATATTTTCCTTATAATGAATAATTTGAGTGAGATACACTTATTTATAGGGAAATAATAACCATTATTGAGATGATTGTGCTAAATATGATTCATCCTTCTCCTTGAACATGTACAAAATTAGGGGATAATTCATGATATGAAGAGTGATTTCCTTATCATGATAATTTATGTTGGATCTTTGTAAGGAAATACAATTCATAACTATAATTTCATCAAATTTCACTAAAATAAGTATTAAAATGTTTTTTAAGATATTCATCCAAAAATATTTTGATGGAGAGGAGTTATATTATTGGGATTAAATAATTTCACTATTTTCAATTTTAACTAGCAGGTGAACATATTTAAATTTTGGTGGTGTTTAAATAGTTCTAATAAACTTGTTTAATACAAAAGAATTTTTATAATTAGAATAAAAATGTAAACTATATTTTATTGAATGAATAACAAGCCCAATTCTCTCCACTTCGATTTTAGGATCCACGTCAATGGTTTTGATGGAATATGCAAACCCATGCTAACTGGGATGTTTTTGGCATTGATTTTCTGCAAACACCCTTGGATTTATGAATTGGTATCAAAAGTCCCATTTTTTGTAGTTGAAACAACTAATGAAATGTTGTGGATTTACTATAGCATTCCATTCCTCTATCACATTTTTGAGATTCTCCTATTAGAAATCACTTTCTAGGTTCCCTTCATTCATACCGTTAAATAAATTTTTAAACACCTTTCTCCTATTTTGATAGTACTTATTTACACACTTTTCACAAGTGGGATGTTAAAATTTCAAACCACCATCACACTTATCCATCGAAATTTTATAATAAAACTCCACTTTCAACTATTATCTCTACGAGACCCCTGATACTCACTGATCTCTATTTCTACTTTGAGGGAACATCATAAAATTTCCTCATACCTATCAAAGACTCAGATCTCTAGGGGTTTTTGTAGAATTGGCTTTATCCCACCTAATAAGTGTTCCAATTTTCATTTAGGGGTAATGAAAAAGTAAGAAGCATATCATGAATGTCTTGTGATTTTTTCTTCATATGACCTAATGGACTCATAGTCTTTGTTCTTTATGGTAAGGAAACCCCCTTCCATTTTATATTGGGGAGTTTGTGGAAAATATTTTTCATTTTTTTTTCAAGATTTCCTCCCACACCATTACTTAGATCTCTTCCTCATGTTTTTTATTCTTAATAAATTTATACCATTTTATATCTTATCCCTCCATATAATAAATAAAAAGCATAAAATTATATTTCTTGGAACATTAAATGATATGTAAGATCTTTAAAATGGATTCGATCCATTTATCATGATTTATGGATTGTAATATACCATGAATTTAAAAGTATTGTGTCGCTTAACAGAATCAATTATAGATTTTTATTTATTATTGGGATTCAGGAGCATCTCTGGATTCAGTTCTCTATTTAAAAACTGATTCAACTAAGACAGTATCTTTATAAATTTCACGATTCCTTCACCCATTGGGTTGGGAATCCCATTTGGTTAGTCAGCACATTTCCCTTATCATTGGGGGTTTACCATGATCCACATATTTCCAGCTATTGAATAGAATAAAGGGAAAATTAGGTGTGAGTAATTTTAAAATATTAAATACATAAATATGAATCAAATAATATTAGAGGGATAATTTATAAATGACATTGATTTCATTAACTTATGAATTTTTATGCTTCAATCTATGTTATCCATTATCAATTTGCTAATATGGACTGTTATCCAGATTTTTGTTTGCATACTAATTGTTTGTCATGATATTGTGAATTTATAGAAGACGATACCATAGGATTGTCGAACCAGGTGTTTATCGAGGCCCAATTCTATACACTAGTTCCCGATAGAGTATAGCTAAATGTAGGGGTTTTGAGATTTTCCTTAAGGTATATTTCTTCCATATGGGCATCCAATTATAGTATGCATACGTTGATTAATTTTATTAGAAATTTAATAATCTATAATTTACTAAAATTTAGGGATGACATATTATGTTTATTGTTATACTTAAAGTTTTTTATATTTTTTTCAAATCCTAATCCCAAAAATTAATAAACATTCCACTGATACTGACCATGGAAACCCTTTCCCTTATTACAAGTGAATTTATGATTTACTACAGACGAATACACAAAATAAAACCTATAAAATAAATAATTATAAATTATTTGGATAATTTAGTACATTATATAGTTACTTAAAAATAGCTGGTACATTATCATTTTTGAAAACATCCTTAACATGATCACATTTTGTCATTATTATTAAAATTTATTGGGACAACCTGGACATATACATAATAAAGGGGTGAACAATAAATCAGAGTAAAGGAATAAAAAATAATAACTTTAATAAAGTATTAAATGTTATAAAATAAGATTATCAATGGGTTATAAAAGTGGTGAGAATCATAAACATGATCAATGAGGCATGTTGTTGCATTATAACTTAATGGAAACATGGGAATGTTCCAATAACATTAAAATTGACATTATAAAAATATGCCAAGGATTATACCATGACATTATAACAAGCTGGAAAAAGTCACATAAAGGATTAGGTTAACTCAAAAACCCTATACACGATGTCTCATGATGCTAAAATATTACCCAATGAATTATAGAGATATGAAATTCAGGGTGTACCCATCACTTTCATATCTTGTTTATGCCAATTTGTTTCACGTAGAACATACAAAATGATTATTTATTACATAAATTTTAGCCTCATAATAATTGATTTAGGGTTAAATACAAGGATTTACTCAATAAATGAAGGATATGTGAATCTAGGATAATACGCTTGAGTTGAAATATGGGTGGATATTCACAACATAATCATTTGGCATAGAAAATCATTGTGAAATTTTGGCGGCCAAAAATGTGTAAATTATAATTCAAAAAATGGTTTAATTTGTCTAAAATGGACCTATCCTAATTTTTATATCATAATTAAGTTAAAAAGGATGTGTTAAAATATATCTATATATTAATAATTGGAAACAAAAAGGAATAAAATAGACCAAATGCATGAATAATTAGGAGAGGATCCCTTACTAAATTTCAGCATAGTAACATATTATTTAAATTCCAAAATGATAGGGGATAAATGATATATAATTATTATGAAATCAATTCAATTGTATATGGATATTTTTAATGTTATTACAACCAAAGTAGTTTATATTATAAAGGTATCAATGCAAATAAGATGCTTCAATTGGAAAGAATAGAGAGGACCCTTAACATGAGTGGGTGATTCCTAAAGTTTGAGAGAATATTATTGAGATATTTGGTTTAACTTGTGAGGACTCTAGATAGGAGATGGTAGAGTAAAGATGTGTTCCATATTTTTTGATTGAATTGGAATGATATCATGAGAGGGTTTATATATTTGAAAAGAGAGGGTAGTTATTTATTATTTCCCAGAATTATGTTTTGGAAATTATATAATAATTTAATAAAAACTAAAAAACTTCCCATGGGTTCTTCCAATGGTTTTTGAGAATTTGGATTTATTTTCTTTATTTTATATTCTGAAGATCCAAAATCATTTACATTTTACCCTTGGGGATGTGGGAGAGAGTATCGATCATAAATAAATGATTTTAAAACCATAAAATATATTATAGGTTTTTCAAGATTCATAAAGGATTTATGAAGATAATAAAATAAAAAAAACATTATTTTAAATGGGGAAAATATATTATGTTAGAGATACAAATTGTTCAATTTATTTCATAAATTTTAGGTAATTATGATTTCATAATACACATCTCATATTTATACTGTATTTAATTTTTACCTAAATTTTTTAATTTCTTAGAAAATAATGAAAAATTAACTTTTCGATAATTTAGATATCATAAATAAAAAATAATATTTATTGTATCAAAATAATTAAATAAATATGTTAATTTTATCATTTATCACAAGAGTTGACATTTTTGAGAAATGCTCGATGTTTCATAATAACAGTTTTTGAACCCTTATAAAAATTACATTCCACTTCATCAAAATTATATTCAATTTATATTAAATACTCAATATTTATTAATAATGTTTTATGAAAATATTTTATATTCCAAATAACCATTATTTCATTTAAGGTAAGGTCTTAATTTAAATTTCACATTACCAGAAAATAAAAATTGTTTTTTATGTAAGGAAAATAAAGATTATTTTTAATGTAACAAAGATAATAATTAAGTATAATCATTATTCTATTTAAAATAAAATATAGATAATTATATTATTATGTTATTGGTACGAATATCTTTATTACACTATAAAATGACTTAATGGTAAGGTGTGAAATTTTGATATTACAATCGCATGGTTTAGAGTACATTTTTTGGGTTGTGATATCAATGATCTTGAAAGAATCCCATAAATTATTTATCTCATGATTTAGTTGTTGGAAATCAGGTTGGGATTGGTTAAGGGAAAAATACATGTGATAATAGATCCCTTAGAAGAACTGATAAATGAGATTTATAGTGTATTATTATTCTTATCGATAAAATTGATTCTTTTATATATGTCAATTGGATTTCATATAACCCTATAACTATATAAATCATATGAACATTTTTGGATGAGTATATTATCAATGATTATGATTATTTATGGTTATTTAAATATTATAGTATTTAATGAAAAAAATATGTTCTTGTGTTTTCTATAACCATAATAGGGCATCTAATTCGAATAAAAGTGAATTTTATTAATTAATTTTTGGTTGTTTATAGTGGAGGCCTAAAATATATGAATTTTCATATTTTTAATGAGGATCGTCTCATTAAGCAGGGATTCAGACTTTTTCAAAACCCATAATCCCTTTTTTCTTAAGTCCTTCATGCCAAATAATATCCTTATGTCGAATTTTCTAACACATGACTTAGTCCCAAAGGCGATTTTCGCTAGAAAGTATTATGGGGCCTACACATATTAATATGTTATGTGATACATTACATAATCATAAATGGAGAGAGGTTTAATATCTTGAATGAAACTTGGCTCATTGATAATTCTTATTGGAAGGTGATGTGCCTTGTAGTTCCTAGATTTTAAGAGGAAATCAATAGGGAGTTGTTTAATGATGAATAGAATCGTTAGTTTCAGGATTTTCGGTCAGTGATTAACAACACAATGACATGAGAATGGGGTGAATTGAGTTCTTGAAATATTATTTTCTAAAAAAAATCATTAAAAGAATGAAATATTTTAGTGTTTATTATTAAAATAAATCATCCCAGAAAAAATAATTAATAAAATGATTGAACCTAGAATATTTAGAGTGGTTTTGGGACCACAGATCCCCTAATACACTCTACAAACACCCAACTTCTAGAGCTTGGTGAGTTCAATAGAAATAGTCATTTTCCAATGGACTTCTCGAATAAGTACACGAATCCATCACATGGTAGAAATATAGGTTCTTTTTTAAGTGGACCTATGAGGATTTTTAAAAAAACATCCTTCAACACTCATTACCAGGAATGAACACATCTAGATATTATATAATAATTATTGTATAAAAAAATAGGCACATATTTCAACGATTAATCTAAAAGTATATAAGTAAACATCCAAATAAAATGACTATCCTCAAAGTGGAATCATATAGGTTCTTTGATTGTAAAATGTTTAATTATAATAGAAAAAACTAAAGGGAAAGATTAAATTTTATATATTGTGAGTTATGAGATTCAAGTATCTTATATCATCCGTATAAATGCATATTTAATGTAGTTCAAAAAAATTCGATTTTTATATTCTCTTATGAGTTCTAATTTAAACACACTTGATAATCTAAAATATCGATAAAAAATACCATTTGATAAATTGATGGGGCATGATCTTAATTATAAAATGTATTTATTTTCAAAATATGAAACAAACATTGATGATATATTTATAAAAAAAATATCTTTATCAGATTTTTCCATTCCATGGAAAAATATGCTCCATCCAAATCAAATTTCTCATATTTAAAAAACTAATTGAAAGATTCTTGTAAAATTATAATTTTTCATATAAATGATTCACCCCAATAGTAAGATGTATGATCATAATTATCCTCTATAATGTAAAAGTGTTTCATTATTTTTCTCATAATAAAATTTCATTAATTAGCTTCATAAGATAAAATAGTCCTTAAATCGTCAAATTCATCAGCAACTAAGATAAATAATATAGATTTATTTTTTCCATAGGATAATTCTTTCTTGACTGTCTCAAAATGATAAACCATAAATATCATAAGAAAAATAATTCTATGCATTTATTTTATGATCATATGATAATTCAATTATGAATGTCCTTTTCATAAGATAATCATTTTATTGGTTTTCCATATGTCATAACTTACTGAACATGAATTATATGAATGATAATTTATATAATCCATCAGTTAATTTACTTATGTAGTAAGATAATATTTTTTCCTTAGGTTTTTTAAGATAAAATCCTTTAATGAATATTTGAGTGTTTAGTGCTAGTACTGAGTTTTCACTGTAAGAGAATTATTTTACATGTAAGATAATCTTAACATATGAGATAAATTATTTTGACATAAAACATAATTCCAAAATCCCTAAAATGGATCTATATATATATTTAGTATAAATATAATAGGCATATTATCTATATAAGATAAATTCCTTTAGGATTTATTCCATAAACAACTTCTAAATTTAGATAATGTTAGATATAAAATCCTGAAATACTCAAGATAACCTCATAAGTAAGTTAGTACGTACTTTTGAATCAGAAAAACATATAATATATGGGGATATGTTGGAACTTCATTTATTGATAAAAAATATTCAACTTTTTAAGGATAATATATCCATGATTAGATAATAAAAAAAGAATATTTTATAGAGAAATATATTATATAGTAAAATTTATTAATTTTGTGATATTTTTTATCCTAAGAAATGTTTTGGATTTATTCACGGATAATTTGGAATATAAAAAAGAATGATGGTAAGAATATATCCACTAAAACATAAGATAAATAATGAGAAATAAGGTATCAAAAAAACAAAACATAAGAAAAAAGCAATGCATTGTAGCGAAACAACATTGTGTAAACATTAAATAAGGATAATTTAATATAATTAAACAACCATTCAAATGGTTATTGAAAAACCAAGAAATTTCATCAGTTTATCATGATACAAGTAGAAATTCAAATCAATACTTTATCTTCGTGTTTGTAGGATGATTCTTTGGTCGTGTATTCCAAAAGGATTGAGGATGGACCAGTGGTACAGATGAGGTAGGAATTTGGGATTTAGCACTCTACCCACAAATAAAATTCCATAGAGAATATGATCCAAAAGAACCTCCATGTCCTACTATATCACAATGTGTCATCATTATTGTACTAGATTGAATATTGGAAAATTCTTGATGAGATTAGGTAAGAAAATAAAATTATCGGAAGTAGTTGAAGGAAACATGGTTGATGAAACATGAGAGATCATCATGGTTTGGACACAATGATTTATATTTTTCATCGAAGAAATCTCTATACTGTTTATAATTTCTTTCTAAAGCTACATTTTGGTAGGATGGAAATCAGGAATGGGAGGTTACAGAGAATATCTACCTCAAAACTGAAAGAAATCATCCAGTCACATGTCGATAATTTTGATAATATCATTCATGAATTATTGTAACATGGATTTGAAACAATTCCATAACATTAAAAAAATTCTGAATTATTTCTACATATCAAACTTCTTCAAACAATTTAGTATTTATTTCTTCACAAAATTTAATTGGTTATCATAAAAAATAACTAAAATGGTTTTTGGGAAGCGAAACTATGAAAACTTGTGGGGGTGAGACACATCAATGAATATTCGTTTTGAGATAGTGGGATTTTAATTTGGTCTTAAAAATCAATCATCTTCATCTGAATAAGAAATTAATTTCACTTAATTTGAATCCAACTTATTAAAGTGGAAAAAAATTTCTTCCAAAACTAATAAATTATTGGATTAATATCTATCCATATTCTTGAGGAATGTAAGAATGAGACTCTCATCATTCCATGATTGCATAAAAGAATCATTAATCACTAGTACATTCTTGTTATTCTTTGTACTGATAAAAAACTATGATTTATCCGTATGGGTTATGGTTCTATAGGGAATGATCCGAATGGTCCCAATTTGAACCACAAGATCTCATTGAATATCTAGTAAAAAATCTAGTGAAAAAGAATTCACACTACATTGGGGAAATTTTAAGATTTCAAGGTATCTAAAACTAGTGAAAATACATCCCACTTGGTTTCTATTATAGCTTTATAGTAACAACATTTTTTGGGGACTATATAGTTATCTCCCTTGAGAACATATCCAAATTATATTTGATCGCAATTTTTATCCCATAAAATCCATATTTGGTGACCATATTAGGATAACTAGTTTGTATACTTTTGATGTTCCCAAAATAAATATAGATTATATTATAAATGGTCTCTAAATCATCTTTTTAAAGATATTATTCTGTTAGAGTATGAACATGTAAATGAGACACTATTTATAGAGATCTGGGATTAACATTCATGGATATTACATGATTTTTGATGAATATCCTTCACATTATAGAAATACAAGCCTAAGGACCATAATAGTTTACATTCTTTGGGAATATGAAAACGTAATCATCTAACTTGTTAGAAGATCTCCAATTTTCCCATAAATATATTCTATTTTTGTAATCTTACATAAAACCTTTCTTCATAACCTAAGGGATGTAAAAATAAAAAGATATGAGATCGTATGATAATTAATAGTAAATAAATAAGTTAGGTAACGAAAACATGAGAATAAGGGTATAATAACTTGACAATAACATTTTCAGATCATACCCTTCATACCAAAGATCATAATCAGATGTCTGAGAAAAATAATGTAAGTACATAGGATGTAAATCATAAGGTAATACAATAACACGATCCATGAAAACATAACATATGAATAAGACATAAAATTTTGGTATACACACAAGCATATAAAATAATATGTCAAGTATACATACCAATAACATCATGACATGTTAGGATTTGGATAATCACCTATGTACCTATTTCGTGTATAATAGGTAAATCTATGTACCCTCTTATTTTAGGCTTGGGATTCCCTCACATGTACCCTCTTATTACGAGCCTTGGATACCCTCTTGTGTAACATCTTATTATGGGATTTATATGCCCTCCCATGTACCCTATTATTATGAGAATGGGATGACCTACCTTGTACCCTATTGTTATGGGCTTTGAATTACCTCCTATATAACCTCTTGTTTGGGATTGTGATTTTCTCCTCTGTACTCTGCTGTTATTGTCTTGAAATTCCCTCTTATGTACCATCTAATTATTAGCTAAGTATACCCACCCATGTACCCTCCCGTTATTAGTTTAGAATTCCTTACTATCTATCCATTTAGATCATAGAACATTTAAAACTAACCAATGCATTGGGAGAATATATATGTCCCACCATTCACATAATTAAATCATATAGATGCATGCCATAAGATAATAAATCTGTCATCATATATAGACCCATAAAAAAGATGAGTCTCATAAAGATATTACCATAACCCATGAAATGAAGTGGGATTCATAAAAATTTCATCATATCATAACATGTAGAAAAATAGATATGTTTCATAATCCCTTCATAATAGTATAAAATGTGAAAGGAAGTGTGATTGATATGCATTTTATTAGGGTATAACCCATGTAAGAAATATGGGTGTCATAAAAAAAATTCCATCTTAAATGCAAACTATTCAAAAAAAGAATAAGAATGGTGTCCCTGGATCATATTAATAGAAAGAAATGAGTATCACCAATATGTTTCATATTATATGTAATTTTACTTTGAATGGTCAGTTAAAACATTTCTTAATGGTAAAACCATTTCCGATTAAAAAGTTCTATTTAAAACATTCATAAGAACCATTTTCTTTGAAAATCTCATTGAAAGATTATAAAAAATAATTACAGAATAATTTAAACACTTTTTAAAAACTAAAAAAAATATTTAAACACCATTTCATTTAAAATGATCAGAAAAGACCATATAAAAACATTTTTTAAAAGATTTTTAGAAATCATGGTTTTGGGAGAAAATAGATTTCAGACTAAAGAAAAAAATGAGGTTATATTTTATTCAAAAAATTCCTTCATAATTTTGAACACCGAAGAGTGAAAAATGTTACCAATTCATGAATAAATCTTGAATAAATAGTTTATTATAAAATTAAAAAGTATTCATGAGAGTTGGATCATTATATTCCCTTGATGGAAGCATAATCACAAATAATTCTGATAAATGATGACATTTTTGTAATAAAATATTGCAAATTGGGTAACATTGAATCTTAATAATTATGACAGAATAAAATTAAATTAAGATTAAAATATCAATAAAATAATGATATTCATTTTGCAAAATTCCAAAGGGATGTATATACACCTTGTAAAATAATAATGGTGCATTACATAACATGTGTCTCAAAGAATACAAATTTAGACAAAAATATGATTTGGCATCTTTTGATCTATAATAGCCACAAAAGAGGGATCAATAACTGGATATTTAAATTCCCATAAATTTAAGTATAATAATCGTAGAATAAATTCAATGTAAGTATACACACCACACAAAATAAACGAGTGGTGAATATGGAACAAGTCTCACAGAAAGAGATGTGAGACAATAAATCTCATTACTACTTGAATAAAATTCTAATCATGAGACCCATGAGAGAATATATTCATCTTAAACATTAAATATCATAAAATAAATAAAATTTATGATTTAACTAATAATATGTAAGTATATACACAAAAAAAAAATTATTAGTGGTGAATAAAGCATATATCTCACGAAAATAAAAGTGAGATGAGAAAACCCTTACCTTAAGTCTTGAATTTATTCATATAGGTCAAATCCTACTGTGTAATATATATAATTTTATTAAAAAAAATAATGATATTATTATACATAAAACAATATATTATTATATTATGACTTTATATTATATGTTTATGTGAAACATAATATAAAATTTACATTTCGAGTAAAAACTGCTCTATGTTTCAATTATGTTTAGATATTTTATTCTTGATACTATTACATAGATGGCGATTTAATTATTTATATAATTTTAAAAAATATATAATTATCATATCTATAATTTTCCAATCTTAACATACATGGAAATTACATTACTATGGTAGAATACTTTATACATGACACAAAAGACCCCCAAATACCGTATTAGTTTAGTGTCTTTGGAAACATGGAAAATAATCTTATTAATTGGTGAAATATCTTAAAAATAAACAATATAGATCTTCTCCATTAGTTTTCCTACCTAAAATCATTTCTCTATATCATGGGGAAATGAAAACATAAAAATCGCAAGCTCAAATTTTATGTAATTTTAAACATGATGAACATCAAATAAAACATAAACATAAGTATGTGAAATCATGAACACAAATTTTAAATATCAAAATTGCATGTAATAGGATAAATATTGGAAGTATGTAATGAATAAATCATAAGTGAACATGACTATGTTAACATAAAATTGACAAAAAACATGGAATTTTGAAAACAAAATAACTTGATTTGCATAGTAGATAAGGAATTACTACCAAGACCATCATAGTGGACAATGACCCATACTGAACCGGGATTACATGTCATTCTATCCATGTATTACTGAACCAGATTTACTTTCTGTTCCAATCCTTTATTACTGAACTGGATTTACTTTCTATTCAAGCCATGTTTATCTGAAAAAAATATATAAAACATTACCTAATTAATTAGAGGGAGATATAGATCCCACCCATATCATAAAGAAATCATTCTTACATGGGCCATAAAAACAAAAATCATTTATGATAGGATATCCCCTGAAATAAAATGGGTTTCTTAAACATCATTCCATCATAACATAATCCATATAAAATATTTGGTTTTCATAAAAATAATCCCATCATAAACACAATAAAATAAAATTAATAATAGGGATATAAATATAACCCTATGTTATCTTATATAGAAAATAATTTTGATAAAACACTAGAACTTAATTATTGGTGAAAATATCATTTCTTCATCAAAAACTCTTTTTTTTTCTCCAATTGATGAAAAATTTTAAAAGAAAATAATTTAGTTGAAAATAAACATGAAAATGTGTAGAGAATGATTCATGTAAAAAAGTCATTATGACGATATAAAAATCTGTTCATGCCGTATATGTTTAGAATACATTCTTCTGGTACTATTACCAAAAAAGTAAAATCATACCTCATATGATAAATAAAAGAATGATTCCTTACATACCATTTAGTAAAAGTAAAAAATGGGTAAAAATGACTTTATGAATATAGAGAAGAATAATTTTTTTTTATGAAAACATTTTTATAAGACATGGATATGGATGATAAATATATCCCCCTTAAATACTTAGGTATAAAGAATCTCAGATAAAAAAGAGATTCCAAAATGATCACATACCTGGTAATTCTCATTAGTTGAGGGTGTATTCACCACCATTATAATGGTTAAATAATGTCATTATGTTATAACAGTACCATATCCATATTTATGATATCATATATAATCATATTATATCATTTGGTTAATAGTATTTTAATATTACCTTTATTTTGGGTATTAAAAGCATTATTTTCACATTATTGTTTTTTCATGTAAGTCATGCTTGTTATGAATATGATTTATTTTATTAATTAAATTAAGTTCATAATTATTATTTTCACAAATCACATAAATTTTATGTTTATTCTTGTATTGTTAATGTGGAGAACGAATCTCACCATGTGGTGGAGAAGGTACGCCGCACGGATGCACGAGCGATGATATCATTCTTTGATGGTTAAATGGTATGTAATTGGATGGTATATTAATTATAAGGAATATTTATCATGTTATATTAATTATTTAAATCCATTATATGAATCATTATACCCATCCTATTAATGAATTTTTGAATAAAAAATTACACTATGACGTAGAGATAGTAAGCTGTACGTACGCAAACATGGTGATATTATTATTAGTTGGATGGATAAAAGGATTTATAACTTTTTCCCTTCATAATAATAAGATATAATCATGTATAGTATAATGGATTTATTACTTTAGTATGTAATCAACATAGAAAGAGTAAGTATAAGAAGAAAAAAATTGAATTGAATTTGTAATGCAATGATATCTTCTTCATTGGACTTCCATTAGATCTCTTTTTAGGGACATGAGGGATGTACGGTTTGGGAAACTAGGACCAATAGATGTTAACTAATAATGGTTATAGGGGAATTAGTCAGGGTTTCGTCAAGCTATAAGGCTCATGGAGGTGTGAAGAAAAGAAGGAGGAGATGCATTTTTATATGAGAGGAGAGGGGCTCTTTAGAAAACTATCAAAATATTAAAATATAATAAGACTATTATTGAAATAATAATTAAAAATGTCCCATAAATGAAACATATAATGCATGTTGGACAATATATTATCCCCTTTTTATTATTTATCATTTTTGTGATTTTTAAATAATTTAATAATAAATTAATTTAATAAGATGTTATTATTTCCAAATATAATACTATTCATTTAAATTTTCTTTAAATACAATAATACAAAGTGTAAATTCGAATATAATTTTTTAGAACATCTTTAATTTATCTTATAGATATTTGAAATTTTTTATACACATTAACTAATCCATAATATACGAAAAATAATAATATTAAAATCATTTATTCTATTTTTATGTTAATTGAATAAATGTTGTTTTAGAATTAAAGAGACTTTTAATGTTAATATATAACTTCTAAAAATTGAAAATAATTTCATATAATAAAAATTGATTCATTTATATATATATAGACATTTATATTCGTTTATATCTTGATTTTTCCTCTATGTGGACACATAAAAGATATTAAAATACAAGATAGTGATATTTTGTAACTATATTGGATTTAAATAATATATAATTTATTTTCTTGTATATGTGTCAGTTAGAAAACTCAAAATAGATACTATGGTGATAATTATTGATTTTTATTCATCCAATATTTTTTTGGACATGTTTTCATTTTATTTTATACCATTCAGTTTTGATTTACCCATAATTTACTCCATTAACTCTTAACATGGTAACAAGTCTTTTTATTTATTAAGGGTAAATATCCTCACTCTAAAATTAAAAAGGATCCCCAAATGGAACATTGGTGAAATATTTAAATTTAACCCAAGTAGTTTGGCCCAAGCTTATATTTGGATATATTTTATATAATTCAATAATATTTTATTTATCTAAAATATCAATGTTGTCAATTTAGATAGTATTCATTGGTTTACTTTTTAGAAATATCATAAAATAGAGATATGTTAGAAAAAAAATCCATTAAACTAAAAATAACATGTAAATTTCATCCATAAAATTAGTTGGTGACATTAAATTAATCAAAATATATTTATTTAAATATTATAATGTCATTTATTTGATATTTCTATTAATAAAATAATTTCTGCATCACTATTGATTCATCATTAATAATAATTATTTAATCTATAAAAATTATAAATAAATTTTTATGATGTAGGTAATTTTATTATATTTACATAGAATACAAATAGTCTATTTTATTCCCTGGTAATCCTTAAAATAAAATTAATATACTTGTATAAATTGAGAGTGTGCCATTTTATTGCATTAATTATTATTTTTATATTCATGTCATATTCATAGGTAAGTGTCTATTATGTTATTCTATTTATAAAAATAAATTATAATGATTGAATTTAATAATCAAATAGGTTTTTCTTCAAGTGTTAAAGTAATTTTATAATATTATTTTCAACATTAAGTACCCTATTTGCCAATAACCATGGTAATAAAAATAATTACCAATGTAACTGTTCATAAGGATCAAAATAAAATTATCCTATTAAAATAATTTGGAGCTACTAATTTGAAATATGGAATCCATTTTTCAAAATTGAAATCACAAAATTTGTTCTAATTAATTTAAAATTAATCCTGTTGTTAGAAATAATATGTTATTGTTTTAAAGTTAATACACTGCAAAAGATTAAAATGTTTTTACAGATGAATTCAATGTAAAAATAATTAAAATGAAATAAATTTTAATAAAATATAAAAATATAATCTATTTATACTTTAAAAACATTAAATAATATATTTTAACCATATAAATTATTTCGATGAAAAAAGATAGTTTCAATTGATATTTAACGTGTTGTTTCTATTTATCAAAATAAGAATGTTATCAAAAAATATAAAAAATTCATCCAAATCAAATTTTGTTTCCCAATTCCTAATAAATCGTTTAGTTTTTCAAATTTAACTTATAAATGTTTCAAAAACAAAATTTAAAATGGGTTCTCCATTAAACTGTGGCAAAGTAAATTTTTTTTAAATATACTTCTTTTATCTAAAAAATTGAACTCATACTTATATATTGTTCTAGAAAATACATAAGATAAATTTTAATTTTATAAAATTAAAAAGGTGGTTAATACTATTCATAATGTATTATTTCTTCCTCTTTTAACAGTAATATTTTAATAATATATTGTTGTTTATGGAAACTCGATATTGCATGTAACACATGCCAAGAATAGTGTTAGGTAGACTGCAAGATAATACAGTGTTGAGTATAGAGCAGTATAACATTGGTGTATTTTACAACATAATACATCAAAGAAATTAAAAAGAATATATCTCCTAAAATCTCCGGGTGTCACATTCTTTACCCCTTAAAATTAATTTTTCGCTCGAAATTCATCAAGGGTATGGTTTACTATAGGAAATTTTTCTTCAAGGAAAACCACATCGTAAAGAGGGATACTAAAACATAAATTTAAAAAGGAATGTTTAAAAAATAACAATTATCCAAATTAACTCATCACTTGGTTTTCATATATAATAACATATATGGGAAGTGAAAACTTGGTTATGGAAGAGAAATATAACCATCAGGTTCTGATGAGTAGTGATAGAGAATAAGGTTTGTAGAAAGATTACTATCAGCAAGCCATAAATATGTGGTGAATTAAGGGACAATCTGATTCATCAGATTAGAAGGTACTGGGATTACATTTTAGGTTTCAATATCTTTTTCCAATAGTTGTAGATTTTATTCATGAGAAGAAATACTTACTTGATTTCATTACAATCTCATCGTTGAACGTTCCTTAAAAAATGTCCACATCATCTCTTATTTAAAGAAGTTGAATTTTTTACTCTTTATGTGCTATCAGATCATGAAATAGAATGACCAGTCATTCCATATTTCTCAAAAAAATGGTTATAACACGTTATCAAATATGAATAAGTCAACCTATTGTGATATAATGCATTAATATAACAAACGTCAACCGGAATATAACTTATAATATCCGTCATTTTATAACATTACAATCCTTCTAAAAACTAAAAAAAATAAAAAATAATAAAGTAATGAACTAAATCAAATTAAAATTTTCCTTTCATATCTCGTTTAGAAGTTCTTGGTTGTCACATTTCAAACATATGAATACCTTATTCATATATTCTCTTGAAACATGGTAATGACATGAATTACCACAAAACCTTATTGAAAACATGCATTATGTCAAAATTAATTATTTCTACACACCAAAAATACCACAAATTCTATATAATCAAATCATGAGATCACTTTCTCCTTATATCAGTCATATGATCATTAATACTATACAACATATCACTATCCCCTTATCCCTTCACTATGCACATATCATGTTATTTCTAATTATATTTCTATAAAATTTCATGGTTACCAGTACAATATAGTATGGAAAACCACAATGGGCCAATGTATTGACATTCCAATATTCTATAATACTCTAAACATTATTCCACTAAACTATCCCATTACACAGACACTTAATCAGTCCACCACTTTGTTGCCATAATAAACATCACCAATAATGATCGCATGTGACTTCCCATTGTCTTTTAACTTAAGATGTTATTGACGTCGATCATTATTTTCCATTGTAATGCGGCATTGTTTTGCATAATGCCCAATTTCTTTACACTTGTATCATTGATGTGCTGGTGGTGCATTCTATTTAGTCTTTTCTCTATTCACATAATTATAAACCTTTTTCCCTTTAATTCACTACTCAAATTTCCTATGACATTCTTTTCCAAACTTGAGACATTTAGAAGTCCTTTTAAGACAATATCCACCATCCTTCTCTCTACACGTTGAGTATAAGGAAACATTCATCTTCTTCTCACAATTTTTTTATATTTCTCCCTTGAACTCCATCATTAATTTCTTTTTAAAACTATGAGATTGATATTTAACACCAACTTACATTTCTACCTTTATAGCGCAACACAAAATCACTTCATAGTTACCAAATCCCCTTATAGATAACTCCTTTCAAAGATTTGGTTTTAAGCCATTGCTGAGTCAATCAACTTTACTTTTAGGATAGATGATAAATCCAAAATCATACCTTTTATGTCTTGTAAAATTCTAATATTATGTACCAATAGATTCTTCATCCTTTTTCTTAAACTCAAGGAAGTCATTTTCCATATTTTTTTGAAGAACGCAAAGGATGTAATTATTGAAAATCATGTTCTTGAACCGGTCCCATTCCATTCAATTTCATATTACTGCATTGTATTCTTTATTAGAGTCCACCACTAGTCCTCCTCACCTTCCAAATGATAAATAGCCTAAATGAATTTTTTCATGTTCCAAACAGCAAAGGATGGAAAATAACTTTTCCATGGTACTGATCCATTGTTCAGTAAAAATTGAATCAGAAGACTCATTAAAAGAAGGTGGATATTGCCTTAGGAAGGACTTAATATAACTTTATACCATTATTTTATTATTTGGTGGTACAGAATGATTCATATCTTATGTATGTATAACAATAATATTTTTCATTCAATCTACCATAACATTTGGTTGTTCAGGAGGACAATCATTGAACTTCCCTATGCATTGTTCATTAAAAAAGTTCCTTCGGCTTCCATCCATCTTCTAAAACCCAAAAAAATATTTTGAGAGGAAAAAATCATAATAGGAAATCAGTATAAGCAAGGGGGAGTACATTCAATCTCCAAAACATTAGATTTAATTCTAGGTTATTTAATATCATTAAGATAATTATTGGATTGTAACCTATAATTGGACTTACCCTTAGGGATATCCCTAGAAATACCTTATAAATATCTCTAGGAATCCGACTAATGTTTTCACACCCTAGTTTCCAAAGATTAACTAATACTTTGCTCTGTTACCAACTATAAATACCCAAGCATGATGTACATAGAAATTAAATTACTATTATGGAATAATTAAATCATTACACAAAAACAGACCCAATGACTGTATTATTATAGTGTCTTTGGAAACTTGGAACAAAATATTCTAACATGGAGAAGGATCATCCACATATCCTATAATGGTTTTCCCATTTAGTTTTCATACCTTTATACCGTTATTTATAACCTGGGTAAAAACATTAGAATGGTTAGTTAAAATGCTTGTTAAGGGTATACATGAAGAATATCAAACAAAACATAAACATAAGAATGTGAAAACATTAACATAGATTTTGAATATAAAAATCATGTGTCATGGAATAAATATTAGTTGTAGGTAAGGCATTGACATTAACTGAATAGAACATGATAACTTTCCATTGACCAAAAACATGGAATTTTGGAAAACAAAAAATCACATAAAATGATTTCCATAGTATCCAAGGAATTATTTCAGAGACCATCATAGTAGACATTATCCTTTACTAAACTGGGTTTACATTCCATTCCAACCACACATTACTAAACTATATTTTCTTTCTATTCTAGCCAAGTTTATCCCATGATATATAAATATTTACCTAATGCGTTGGAGTGAGATATAGGTCCAACCTATCTCAAAATTAAATCAATATTACAATTTACACAAAAACAAAAATCATACATCATACCAAAACCCATGAAATAAAGTGATTTATTTAAACATCATTCCATCATAACATAATCCATATAAAATAAAGGGATTTTATAAAAATAATTCCATTATAAACACAATAAAATCAATGTAATAATATGGATAGAAACATAAACCTATGCTATATTATATGGAATATAATTTTGATTAAACACTTGACTTTAATTCCTAAAAAAATTCATTTCTTCTTTAAAAATGTTTTGTTTTTTCAAAATGGCGGACAATTTTAGATGAAAATAATTTAGCTGAAAATAAAATTGAAAATTTGTAGAGGAAGATTTATGAAAATAAGGCATTATGAAGATGTAAAAATCCATTCATGTCGTATAAGTTAAGAAAATATTCTCCTAGTACGTTTACCGGAAAAGTCAAAAAGTATCTCGTAGGGTAAACAAAAGAATGATTCCTTCGATACCATGTAGTAAAAATAAAAAATGGTTAAAAATGAAAATAAACACGCATATAATATTTGTAAAAATTTTATGAAAACATTTTTATAAGACATGGACAAGGATGATAAATATATCCCTAGTAAATATGTACATATAAAAAATATCGGACAAAAATGAGATTGAAAAATTATCATTTACCTTGTAATTGTAGTTAGTAGATTGTGTGGTCACATTTAATATAATAGTTCAATCATGTTATTAAATTATACAAGGGCCATATCCATATTTATGATATCATATATGATCCAATTATATCATTTTGTTGATAGTATTTCAATATTACCATTATTTTGGGTGTTAACTACTTTGTTTTCCAATTAATGTTTTACCATGAAAGTCTTTTTTTTATGAATATAATGTACTTTATTCATGAAATTATGTTCTTAATTATTATTTTCATAAATATTATAAATTTTATAAACAATTGTTTATTTATAAAGTGGAAAAATAATCTCACCGCATCGTGGAGACAGCGGGTCATACGTATGCACGAGGGACAATATCATTCTCTTGATGGTTAAATGGTTTATAATTTGATTGTATATTAATTATACAGAATTATTATCATGTTATTTTTATTATTTAAATCCATTATACTCATAATTATACCCATCCTAATAAAATATTTTTGAATAATAGATTATACCACATCAGGGAGATGGTAATCCGTATGTACGCACGCATAGTGATATTGTTATTCGTAGTTGTATAAAAAGAGGTATAAAGTTGACCCATAATTATAATAACATCTCATCAGGTATAATATACTATAGATATTACTTTAGCATATAATCAACATATAAATATTAAGTAGTAGAAGAAAATAATTTGAATTGAATTTGTAAAGTAATTACCTCTTCTTCACTAGACATCCCTTCAATATCTTCTTTGGGACACTAGGGATGGAATTTTGGGAAAACCATGAGCACTAGATATTAAATATGAATTTTTATATAAAAAATGGGCAGGGGTTTTCTGATCTAGAAGGCTCAAGGAGGTGTGAGGAAATGTGGGAGGAGATTCCTTTTTATAAGAGAGGAGAGGGCAACTTTAGGAAACTCTCAAAATATTAAAATATAATAAGAATATTCAGGATATTAATAATTATAAATGGACCATAAAAGAAATTTATAATACATGTTAGACTATATATTATCCCTTGTTATTATTTATCGTTTTTGTGATTTTTAAATAATTTAATAATTAATTAATTAAATAAGATACTATTATTTCCAAATTTAAAACTATTTATATAATTTTACATAATATTCAATAATAAAAATTTGAAATTCAAATATAATAATTTAAAACATCTATATCATATCTTATAGATCTTTTAATTTTTTTTCCCACATTAACTAATCCATAATATAACAAAAATAATTTTATTAAAATCATTTATTCTATTTTTATGTTAGTTGAATAAATATTGTTTTAAATTCGAGAGACTTTTAAGGTAATTTTTTAAATTATAAAAATTCAAAATAAATTCATATAGAGATATATATTTTTATTTATATCACAATAGACAATTATATTAGATTATATCTTGATTTTGACCCTATGTTGACTCATAAAAGATATTAAAATACAAGATAGTGATATTTGGTAAACATCTTTGATTTAAATAATATATAATCTTGTTTTTAGTATAGATTTCAATTAAACAAGTTAAAAAAGATCATATTGTGATAATTATTGAATATTATTCGTCCAATAATTTTTTGGATGTGTTTGGATTTTATGTTATACAATATAATTTTGATTTACCCTTAATTAATACCTTTAACTCTTACTATGACAACATGTCATTTTCTTCTTACTTAGGGTTAATATAGTCACTATAAAAATTCAAATAACACATAAATGGACAATTGGTGACATATTTAACTTTATCAAAATTATTTTGGCCAATTTTTATATTTTTTTAACGAATTTTATATAATTTAATAAAATATTATTTATTTAAAATATCAATAGTTTCAATTTTGACACTATTCATTAGTTTAATTTTTAGAAATATCATAACATATAAATATGTTACAAAAAACTATGTTAAACCATAAATAATATGTCAAATTCATCCATAAATTTACTGGATGTAATTAATTCACTCAAATTATATTTATTTTAATATTTATAATAACATTTTTTTTGATATTTCTAGTAATAAAATAATCTCACCATCACTATTGAATCATCATTAATGGTAATTATTTAATATATAAAACTTATAAGTAAATGTAAATGATGTAGTTAATTGTATTATATTTTCATATTCTACCTATAGTCAATATTATTCCCTAGTAATCCCAAAATTAAAATTAATATACTTATATATAATGAGAGCATGAAATTTTGTCTCATTCATTATTTTTTTAATATTCATGTCATATTCATAGGTAAGTGACCAATAAGTTATTGAATTACAAAAAATAAGCCATAAGGTTATAATTTATTCATACAATAGGATTCTTACAAGTTTTAAGGTAATTTTATAATATTATTTTAACCCTAAATTACACGATTTACATTTAACCGTGGTAATAAAAATAATTACCAATCCTACTTTTCATGATGACCAAAATAAAGTTAGATATTAACATAATTTGGACTTAATGATTATAAATATGGAGTCTATTTCTCAAAATTCAAAACACATAAGTTTCAGTAATTAATTTAAAATTATTCATGTTGAAAAAATGGGATTTTGTTTAAAAGTTTAGTCATTGCAATAGATTGAAATGTTTTTACATATGTATTCATTGTAAAATCAATGAAAATGAATTAAAATGTATTAAACTATGAAAAAATATTATTTTTATACATTAAAAAATTAAATTATATATTTGGACCATATAAATTATTTTGATAAAAAATTTTGTTTTCAATTAAAATTTTCTGTACTTTTAATATTAATCAAAATATGAAAGTTATCAGAAAAATTCCAAAAATTCAACCATTGTAAAATTTTATATCTAGCTTCCAAATAAGATTTTTATTATGTAAAATTTGGCATATAAAAGTATCAAAAACTAGATTTAAAATTTGTGCGCCATCAAAAGGTGGAAAAACTACATTTTTGGAGAAATACTTCTTTTATATGAGAAATTGAATTTGGTCGTATATCATGTTCTAGAAAATAAATAAGACAAATTTTAATTTTCTTAAATTCAAAATCTGTTTAATACTATTTATAAAGGCTAGTTTATAACCCATTAAATAATAATATTTTAATAATGTATCGTTGTTTAATGAAACTCCATATTGAATACAACGCAGGCTATAGAGGAAGGCTGCTATTACGTGTAATGCATTCCAAGAATAGTGTTTCATATACTACAAGCTAATACGGTGTTTCATAAAGTGTTTGATAATATTGGTGTAGCTTACAACACAAGACATCAAAGAAATTAAAAATAATCTATATCATGAAATCTCTAAGTGTCACAACATTTTTTATGTATATAAGTATTTATAATAATCTATTAAATATAGATATTTGTAATGAAATAGACCAATCTTGGAGACAGTAGGTCGTACGTATGTATGAAATCTATTTCCATTTTCTTTTCATGTTTTTAATGACTTAAGAGTAAAAAATATACATAAATTTATATTATTATTCCAATTTAATTATTATTTCATATATATCACATATTATAATTAAACCCATATTTAATACCCTCCATGTAAAGTGTTAATGAATCATAATTCATTGAGGAGGCGGTAGTCCACACGTCCACAAATGAAGTTATCATATTCCCAAAAAATATAATTTATTAAGGAATGTATTATAAAATAATTACATAATATAATGCAATAATAAATATCATATATATCATATAAAAATAGTATGTACATCATTATTTTTGACACTGATTGGTTGAAATAGAAGACTGAATGACACTGGTTTTCTAGGAGGTAGTCCCAATACACCCAAACGATGAGTGAGTATCCCATTTTATTTATTTTTGTAAATTTAAAGGTATTAAAATTAACATAAAACACATAAATATAATCTTGACAAAGATTTTATTATATAATATTTATACAATAATAATTTAAGGGGCGGTGAAAGAAATAAAATGGATGTTCTCGTTGAAGAATATTACCTCTTTCTTTATTACTCCTTTTGGTTTGAACTAAAGGACCACCTTTGTTTTATTTATTACTAAATTGATGGTAATTGGATTATAGGAGGGATGTGATTATATTATATGGTAATTTTTTCTGATGAAAATGTATTGAGAGGAGTGAATAAGGGAGGGGGTTGAGTGCCCTTTTATATTGGTGGAGTGATATTTTTGTAAATTAAAAAGGTAAAACATATTAAAAGGTCTCCCTTACATCATGTGAATCCAATAATTATCCATTTTATATAAATTATTGTAAATGTTATAATTATATAAATCGAATTTCTTTAGGAATATTTTCTCAATCATTTCCCCCATAAGTTTAATGTTATACTAGTAAGTATTCTTGTTTTTCTCAAAATCACTGTAATTATTTTTTTATTAATTTCAATAATTTGTTTGGGTAAAATATGTTCAATTTAATATTAATTTTAAATTATTATTATTCTAAATATGGAATCCATTTTTCAAAATTCCAATCATGTAATTGGAAGAATTTAATTTCAAATTAATCACACAGTCTGGATGCTGCAAATCATTTTTTCATATTTTCAGAAGCCGGTTTAAGGGGTTGCCGGTACCCATTACACCATTTCACCAAATCCTTTTAACCACATCTCCACGTCCAGATGAAATACCAATTTCAAATTTCAAAATCAAATCCACTGCCAGCCTCCTCGAGTTTCGAACCAGCGTCATCTCCACGCGCCTACAATCGCTTCAAACCTACCAAAGAATCCCGCGACAGCGCTGACATGCCTCGCGCCGCGCACCGCATGTCAATCACTCACAGCGCGACAGCCGGCACGCAGAACGAAATCCACGCGATGACTTGATCACCGTCACACGCCACACTATCACCAGAACACCGGCGAGGTACCCCGGCTCCCGTCGTCGTCTTCAGCAGTGACCTTCGTCGTCGTCCCCGGCGAGCTTCACCGAATCAAAAAATCCCCGTTGGAGAAACATCCCGACACCAGCACATCAACTTCTTCACCCAAATCACCAGGAGAGCAGAGCAAAGGCCTAAAACCTACACCCACCATCTCGCAAAAGGGAATCAATCGCAAATGTTCCTTGATATACAGCAAAACCTCCACTCCAGTAACCAACACGAACAAAAAAAACCAGAGAGATTAAGAGAAATTTGACCAAAAAACTAAATCAAGCCGCTCTAGAAATAGCACCACAGCAACACCCTGACTCAGAAACACCCGCCGCCACCCGAACAACTGACCACATCAGACACAACAAGACCCCAACGAATTCAGAGGAAAAGAGGAGGAACCCACAAACCGACGACAAACGAGTGCGACCCCCCAACACTGAAAAGCTCACCATAGGGCAACTGCAAGAAGCCAAGAACAACACCAGGAGCGCTCCGTAGAGTATGCCGTCGACGCAGACCGATCTTACACCCGCAGATCTGAACCATCAACCACTGAATCCCAAAGAGAAACCTTTACAGCAAAAGGGAAGACCACAAACCCGCCAAACGCAATGACCGCGGAGACCCTCCACAAACTCACCGAACGCGGGGGAAAACGCCGTGTCTTCTGCAGTGATGGAGCGGAGATGGCGAGAGGAAAAAGACCTAGGTCGGGAGCCCCTTACGGGCGCATCATCAAAATATCCCCTCCTCTACAGTCTAGATGAAACAATGAGTTTTTAATGTTAAAATGTTAAAAAGATTGATATGTTTTCATATACTATTTTATTGTGAAATTGGTTTACATTAAAAAATTGGATTAATAAGTGTATAATTTATATAAATATAGGTTATAAAAAACCAAAATAAAATTTAAATATATAAATAATTTTGACATGAAAATAAATTTCAAATAAAAATCAGTATTTTACACTATTAAAAAAAATAATCTTCTAAGAAAAAATTTCAAAAATTAATTTTATGATATTTTTAAAATTATTAATTCAAAAAAATTAATTTGTTCAATTATAATTTGTAATAGTGTAAAAATTTTGTTCTAAAATAGATGTAACATTAAAAGACTATAAAAATGTATGTTAGAAAAATATAACTTTTTCCCTCAAATTGGATTTATTATTATCCCTTTTCTAGAAAACACAAAACAATATTGGTAAATATTTAATTGATTATATACTTTTTAATTATAATTAGAATAATTAATAAAAAGTTTTTTATTTTATTTATTTGGATGAAATGTTCTTATATATAGAAAAATAGTTTTAATAATTTAGTTAATATTATTCATAACATCTATTGTAATGGAAAGGTGGTAACTATAATAATATTTTAATATCCGTATTTATATTTTATTATAGTTTGGTTGAACTCAGTCTTGTGTGCAGTGAAATCTATCAAATGAACTCTACATTTCCTATAACATAAGAAAACTATATTGTTGTGTGTAACTTAATCAAATATAGGTGTTGTGTGTAGTGAATTATTAACTATGTTTTTAACATGGAATGCAATCCATTAAATAAATTTAATGTTTTACAATAAAAATTAATTCATAAAAAAATTGGGTGTTACATTTTACGCCCATTAAAATGATTTCCCCTCAAAATTCATATAGATAATTAATGTATTAAGACTAGAAGGCTATTTTTTTAGAAACCCACATCTTAATAGTGATTTCGAAATATTCAATAAAAAAGGAATGTTGGGAATTTAATAGTTTACCTAAGTCACTCATAAATAGGTTTCCACACAAAAGAACATAGGTGGAATATGAAAATATAGACACAAAAGGCAAAAAAAACACGCAAATACTGATGGAGAGTGATATAAAACATCGATCAGAAGAAGTGAGTGATCTTGAGAAAGTAAGCAATAAAAAACTATAAATATGTGATGATCTAACGAACCATTTGATTCATAAAAAATGAAGGTACTTGGAAAACCTTTTTTGATTTCATGATAATTATCCAAGTGTTGAATAATTTTTTCCAAGATGATATGCTTACTTGATTTAATCTCGTTCCTTATAAATAATATCACCCTTTGATTGTGTCTTGATCAATTCCTAATTCATCTATTACTCCCTAGAATGAAGGAAAAATATATCATTCCAGAATAACTAAAAGATCATGAGATCTAACAATAGAATAAAAAGGAATTCCATATATCTTTAGTTAACATCATAATAAAATTGTTTGAACATGTTATCCAATATTCGTCAATCCTAATATAGTGAGATAATAAATTAATCTCTAAAACGTTATTCAAATTTTAACATAAACCATTTGATAAATTGTTAACCTTGTAACCCTTTTGAAGGATGGAAATCCAAAATTCAAGAAATAATTAAGTTACTAAATTTCACAAAATGACCATAACAATTTTTCCCCATTTATCATAATGTAGATCCTGTCTTTTATTCACTAAACATTTGAATACCTTCATCATTTACTCTTTTGAAATATGGTAAAAACATAAATTATGATAAATCATAATTTAAAACAATCATGCTTCCTTCTTCCAAATATTATTGGATATATGAAACAATTCCAGAAATGTTGTAAACATCATTAATGATAGTATAGACCACATTTTTATAAAATCCTTTATCTGTTATGATGTCAAAAATTAGTTTAAATTTAAATTGTCAATATCATCATCTATTCATCCATAATAAAAATAATTATATCATCCTCATGAACATGTTAAGGAATACCTTCCATTAATTAAACATTTCCCTTAAATCACTTTTCACGACACGTCCCCCAAGGCCACTATCATGACTACCCCAAGCCCGCCTCCGATAGGCCAGGGGTTGGAAACTAGCACAGAATAGGCATATCATACAAATGGGAGGCATTTTCATAAGTACATGTACAGACACAGACAACTCCAAGACAAATAAATTCGAATGTAAAAGGCCAAGGAAGCTATTTATGCCATCAAATAAGTATAACATAACCAAAGTGCAACATAATGTAATGTATTTGGTGGAAACAAGGCCAGTATACAAGCCCACCAAAAGAAATACAGAACATAAGTAAATATCCAAGTCCCCGAAACTCGTCCGTGGATAACCCTACAAAAAGGGTAGGGTATGAGTGAAAGGCTATAGCAGTCGGATTACATCTTGTCTGTCGGATCTCATTGAGAACCACCTGGTCCTAGTCCTACATTCACTTTGTCATGCATCGATGGTCTAAACAAGACATGAGATGTGCAGGTGAAGCCCGTGAAGGGGTGAGTAAAAAAATACGTAGTAGGAAACCCCAAAACCACTATGGTAAACCACATGGGGAAAACCACAAGAAATGCACAGTCAGTTTGACACAGGTATTTTCCCATACATATAACAATAACTTCCAGATAGACTCATTTCAAACACTAGAAATCACAAGGTTCCAACCTCATATCCAGCATCAAGATTCACATTGTAGGTTTGAGATGCAACACATGAATCCCGGAGATCACACTCTCTGAGATCATCCATATTTGATGGAACCCATATGAGGGGTACAATCAACCTAGAACAACTCTAACCTTCCAAATGGTATGTATGAGATAAATTTCTCTATCAAGAACATACTATGAGGTCCAACTACAGTTCCCATCACTAGAGGTTCAGTCATTTGTGTCTTGTTCCCAAGGGAAGACTAAGGAATCCCAAGTGGAGAGGTCTACCCTTACTACTATACATGAAATTTATCGACCTTATCCTAACTATCTCACAAAACCTATGTCTCCCCTATAAAGGGTTTCCCACATCTCAGTCCATTGAGGGAGCACTATCACCAATTTAGGAATCTTTTTCATCATGTGGATTGGCCCGCTCCTCGCTACTATGTCCGACAGAAGAGGGATCTCCAACTATAATTGAGGACCCACACCAAACCCATTAGGTGAGTACTGCACGGGGACTATACGACCCATGCCCTGGTGCGGTAGGGGATTACTGACTCTATTAGTTCACGTGTGGAGGAATCACAACCTGGAACCACCGAGGAGTACCAAATACTATCATAGGGGTCCCACACCCTACCCATTATGGGAGTACAAACTATATTAGATCATGTATAGTGGACATGCATCCTTGAATAACTGAGGATTACTGACTCCTATAATATAAGACTAACACCATATCTATTAGGGGAGTACCAAATCTCTGTATGTTAGAGGTGGAGGACCTGTTCCCATGTCTTATAGGGGAGTACCAACTCCACATATAGAGGAGACACACCTTTGTCTCACAGGGTAGTTCCTAAACTACCTTCACAAAAATCTCTAGGAACACACCCCAAAGTACTTCAGGAGTGTGACACCCCTGAAGGAAGCTACCTGAAGTAATCAAACCCCCTCCCAGGACCTAGGGAGTCCTATATTTATGAAACACACTAATTCCCTCTCAAGAGTTCTAGTACCGGAAGGACCTAAAACTCAGAACATTAGGCCATCTTCCAAAATTTACAAAGACTCACTTAGAGTATCATAAAAGGGATATCTTGTCGCCAGTGTCCTAACACCACATTAAACTCATGAAACTGATGATCCGTTTTATAGTTATGGATGTTTATGAAAAAAGAGGATTGGTTGGGTCTGAGTCTAGGCCGACCTGACCTGATCAGGAAGACCTGACCAGGGACCCATCGACCTAGCCCTAGTCCACTAACCCAACCGAGTTCCACCTACCCGACCTAGGTATGACCAGGCCCAGGTTCAACCTGGCACGTTGGGACTACCGCGGACCGGCTGGGCCCGATCTAGCATACTACTGGCCTGGCCTTACTGGCAGGTCTTGGACTTCCAGCTTCAGCCTGACCCACATTGGAGTAGGCTGATGGAACTCACCCATGTCCCGACAGCCGCTTCCATATCCCCCTTTGTGAAACGTGAAAAAACATTACAGACCTCCAGACTAGCATGCCTATGCCATTTAGCTGGAATACCATTTCAATGGTGCTTCCAAGGATGCGTCCTCCTCTGTATAAATTTCTTCTTGGATATGGCAGGCGCATTGGGGGAGGGGGGGGGGGTCTCTGGGCCACCAAACATACACTTGTGATCCGTTTTCAAATTTGAATGTTGTTCTGGATTACTGAAGCCACCTCTTCACTATTCTTGGATCATAACTTCATTGTGATCAATTTCCTTACAAATTTATGAATTGATAGTATCTCATGGGACACTTTGATCCACTCTCCATCTTTGTCGTCACAAAACCTTAGTTCCACGATCATCTATGATCCGTGATATTGCATCATTTCACCAAAAGATGAATTCCTGCTGATCATTCATTCGTATCCCCATGAAGAATGAAGAAAATTTGGTGATAAATTGGAGAGGAAGATGTAGAAAACAATTCATGTAAAGAACCTCCGCCATCATTCATCATAGTGTTAATTCACATCCGTTAAAAGGATCCAGAATGAAATCAAAACAATAACTCATTTCTCCCAAATCAAGCCATAGTTAAGAACCTCCCACAAGAAATATCAAATCTCAGATAAACTTTTTTGTGGGTTGATACATGTTCATCATTTAATTCCAAGAACAGGGAAAGATATTTTTGAAATAAAAACCCCTACCTAGAGTAAAAGTTTGGTCAAAGGGTGGATTTGTCGCAGATAGGAATAAGTCTGCTGAAGCAATTGATCTGATGCTGAAGGAAGGAACTCTCAAAGATGAGGGGGAAGTGGTCAATATCATTCATGACCATTGCTCCATATTTTAGTTTCATAAATGGTGATCCTCCTAGGATTTGGAGTGTTTCTCCCACATCAATGATGCACCCCTAGTTAAATCATTAAAGAGGGAATTCATTTCCATTACCACTACATTTCTACATTGTTAGACTGATTAATTAATGAGGTTCATTAATGAGATTTAGTGTCACCTCGTCGCTACACCACTGTGATGACGTTCCACTACTTAATAGTGACGAAAAGAAATAAAATAACTTTTTATGAAATTTTATTTTTCATTCAACAATTATGGAAACTATATTTTCCATTTGACCATCACCGGCTGATGTTTGGTATTTTTTAGGTGAATCATGATGGTATGAGTTCCAAAATGCTCTTAGATATTTGATATGAGAAATGGTTTAAAAGTTAGAAAACCTCACTTGCACATTTATTTAAATGGACATTAAAATAGTTCAAAAATAACATTTTCCCCTAACTCACACCATTCGAGGTTAAGTCCTGATTAAGGATAAAAAATCATTAAAACTCAACGGTGGTCTAGTATTTTTAATCTGAGTTACCGTTTTTTAGTTATGAGGATTATATAATTAAGTAACTTATATTTAAATTAATTTATTTACTGTTATATCCCATAAACCAAATTTCCTAGCCGGCCTGCGCTGAATGATGTTTGGATTTTCCTAAGGGAATCATACCCTAAAAAGATCAATGGTACTCTAATATTTCAAATATATGTTACCATTTATGAGTTTTAAGGATTGGAAAATAATATAAATTTATTCAATTATTTTATTTATGAAAAAAAACTACTTTCCACTATTGACCCAGGATGGCCAATGTTAGGTTTTTCCTAAGGAAATCATACCCTAATGAACTCAATTTTACTTTCGTATTTCTAATCCATGTAACCATTTATGAGTTATAAGGATTTGAAAATATAATAACTTTATTCAATTATTTTATTTATGGCCAAACACCAATTTCCACTATTGACCCACACAAACCAATGTTAGGATCTACCAAAGGAAGGAATACCATCTTGGTCTCTATGGTGGTATCATATTTTAATCTGGGTCATAATTCTTGATTTATAAGGATTTTAAAATTAAAATTATTTTATTTAATTATTTTATTTACAGTATTTCCATTTTCAGGTTTTTTCATTGGAGGCCCACACTGAGTAAAATTAAGTAATGCCTAGTGTAAAACCACAACACTGAATGCAACAATGCCCTCATATTTCTTATCTAGTTCTTGGTTTGAGTGTTTTTACAATTTTTCATGAAAAATTATCTCACCCGCTATTTATAAGAATAAAATTTTTAAACAAACCATTTCGCGCACTCCAGGCCTCAGAATCGCTTGTTGTCTCAGTGTATGGTCTTGAAACAATCCAATTTAATTTAAAAAAAAGAATCATTGAATTTTGGAAAATTACATTACTCTTCCCTTTAGGGATTTACATCCTTGTAAGGTAAAAAAGGAATTAACAAAAAATGGGGGGACTGAACACGAATTTGAGCCTCCTGCTCCCACGAGATCTCTTGGGGATCTATGTGCACCCAATAAAAATGCATCATAGGAATATACCATCCATGAAAAATCCTTTCATGTCGTTCCTCTATCTCCACTGGATACTCCGAGATTGTCTCCCTAGCTAAATCTATGTATCCTTCGTCGAGGGTATATTAGTAGGAATACATGGCCCCCTTCTTTGAACCCCAAGGTTCTCCATTGCCTATCATCATAGGAATTTTGTTAGCTCTATGAAGTCTTTATCTTCTATCGGATATCCTGAACCTTTTCAGTGGTAGCCTATAACATCTCTGTACCCATGAGTACTGACTCCCCTGGGCCAATTCAGCATAACGGTGACCTCCATGGTTGTTCGTACAGTACCCCGAACAGTTCCAAACCATTGACCGCATGCATTTTTCCTCACCCATTTCCTCCAGCTCCCCGATCTTGGCATGGTCCACCTATTTATCTACCTTCTAATTTTCCTTGCACACCATCTTCCAGAACTCCATGCTCCATGTGCTGTCTTTTCCAAGGAAGCTCCTCATCCGGCTCCCTCTCAGTGGCACGGTGGGTCAGACAGTCTCTAGTGAGATTCTCCCATCCATTTAAAACTGAACACTACCTACCCTATGACTGATCTATCCCTCAACACTACTCTTATTCCATAGTACCATGGGTTTGAGTTCAGGAATGGGTATCCCTCCTACATTGAGATCCTGTCACATATTGTCTACTAGCTCCTGCAGAAGCCTTTAACTAATGACCTCTACTATGGGTCACATCCATCTGTTCCGTGGAAAAAAACCACTCGACCACCCAGGATCACTCCATCATCCCATCATTGTTGCTAATATTTAGCAGAACTACTAACACCTAAACTCTCAGTGAACACCCTATTCAAATTTCTGAGATCTAAAAAAACTGGTCTCGTACCATGCCCAGGGGGGCCGCAAGAAGGTAGTGAACCTCACGGAAAACTCTTCCACTTTCAAGATTCCCTATTAATGCTACAGAAGCTCTTAAATAAGTACTGACCTCAGCATGTCTAGGTAAAACTCATTTTTTAAGAGTATTTCAAAATCATTCCATTTGAGTATCACCTCATCATGCAATTTTTTTACCTAGATCAACCATCGTCACACTGATTCCTGAACAAGGATCATGTCTAGGACCACCATCTGACCTAGAGGTGTCCTCAATAAGCATAAAACTCAAGTAACCGACTCTAGCCTATCATCTTTTTCCTGGGGGTCTAGATCACCATGGTATTTAAAAGGTCACTACCACTAGAACTCATAGAATACACTAAGATTACGAGCATCCTCATCCAAAAATACTATCTAAACGTGTTGTTCTATGGGTGGTGGAACCTCCAGTAGACCACCAGAGGGAAACTCCTAAGAACTAGTTCCCTACACTGAAGCCCCATCACAGGGGATATCGTCATCACGATCACACTAATGAATCCTCTCTGGATTTCGTTATGGAGGCATCCTCAAATAGAACATGATGAACCATGGTTAATAGAGTATATCAGAAGTGCTGACCCAAGAAGGACATGGAAAAACCAAACTATTCATAAATGATGCACGTACCATTTATTTCCCTATGACCAGTGTTCTAATGCACTGAATCAAAATGATGGTTTTCTGAGGCATAGTTAAGGGATACATCAACCACCGTACCAACACTTGAACCCCTGGCCAGAGAGACTAAATCAAAACATCTTAACACTATCACTACGTAACCCAAACTGTGATAAAAACACTGCAGTTTTATGGTATAAACAACCTCCTCTAATACCACTTTATCACGACCCATACCTTAGGGACCATGCCTTGAATACCCCAAGACCACATCTGATAGGTAATGGGCTGTTTGGTAGCACCATGTTGGCATATCCTACAAATGGGAGGCATTTTCCAAAGTACACGTACACACACACACACATACTACTCAAAGCCCAAGGTATTAGAATGTAAAAGTCCAATGATTCTATGTATACAATCCACTAATTATAATGCAACCAAAGTGCAATGAAAAGTAATGAAAATTGTAGAAAATCAGGCCAGTATACAAGCAAACCAAAAGAAACATTGAACAAAATTAAAACTCCAAGTCCCTAATGCTCGTCTACCAGCAACCCTAACTGAAGGGTAAGTGATGGGTAGATACCTATAACAACATGGGTATGCCTCTTCTGTCTGTTATCATCATTCAACACCTAGTCATAGTCCTCCCTAGACTACATCAATGTGTCAATTGTCTGCATAAGACATGACATGTGTTGGAAAATCTAGGGTAGGGATGAGTAAAACAATACATTGTAGGATACCCCGAAACCACAAAGGTAATTCTCAAGGGCAAACCCACAGGAAAAGAATAGTTATCTCAACACAGGTATATTTCGATATATATATACTATGAACATCTAGATATAATCATTTATGAAACTATGAACCATAAGGTTTCAACCTCATTGTTAGCATCAGAATTCTCATTGTAGGTTTGATAGGCTACACATAAAACCATGAGATCACACTCGACAAGCATAGCCATTTCCGATGGCACCCATCCAAGAGGTACACTCCATCGAGAACAAATCAACAACTCCAAAATGCACATCTATGATAATGTGCTCCATTAGGAATATTCTACTATATCCAGCTTCAGTGCCTAGAACCGAAGGTTCATTAATCACTATCATGCGCGCAACAAAAGACTATGGAAAACTTGTTTGAGAGGCCTACTCTCACCACTGTACACAACAGAGGTAGCCCTACTCTTTACCATATCACAAAAACTCTATCACCCCTCTAAAGAGTGTCCCTCACCTTAGTCCATCGAGGGAGCACAAGATCTTATCTTGGAATCATTTACACCATGTGGATGGGCCCTCTCCTCATTACTTTGTCCGATATCCCGAGGAGCTCCAACTCTAATTAAGGACCCAAACCCTACTCGATAGTGGAGTACTATTTGTTGTCTAGAGGACCCATGTTCTGGTATGATTGGGGAGTACCAACTCTGTCAGTTCATGTTTGGAGGACCTGCACCCTGGAACCATAGGGGAGTACCAAATCCTATCATATTAGACCCAAAACCTACCTAGTAGGGGAATACTATAACTATTTGATCATGTATGGAGGAACTAATCCCTAGAATAATAGGAGAGCACTGACAACAATCATGGAGTACCTGCACCCTACATAGTTGGGGAGTACCGACTCTATGTATGTTAGAGGTGGAAGACCCACACCCTAGTCCTATATGGGAGTACTATCTCCACAGATGGACTTTCTCTCTAGTCCCACAGGGGAATACCAACTCTACCTTCATGAACATCCCTCTGAACTCGCCACTAGTGCTTCATATGAGTGAAACCCCTGAAAGAAGCTACTCAAAGTAAAAAAAACCCCTCCCATGAGCTGGGGAGTCCTATCTTTAACACGCTGATTCCCGTTCACGTGTGTTTGTACTGGATGGACCAGCACCTCAAACCATTATGCTATCTTGCAAATTTTACAAAAAAAATCACTTAGAGTATCCCAAAAGGACTGTCTCATCAAAAGTGTCCCACCACCACTTACATATCATCAAATGGAAATCTGTTTGAGTGTATTGGATGTTTGATTGAATAGATGTTTGGTTGGGCCCTGGTCCGGTCTGACCCGGTCGGACCGACCAGACCCAGCCAAACATATGTCTGACCCAACCCGTTGGGCCTGCCCTGGACATGCTGGGCTTGGTCCGGCCTACTTCTAGCTCGGCCCGCCCGGCTAGGCTTGGTGTTCTGACTTCATCCTGGCATGCATCAGAGTGGGTCGGTGGTGCTCTCTTGGGAGGTGACAGCCAAAACCACACCCCCCTTCATGAAATACAGCTGAACATTGCCAGCTACAAGATAAGTATTCCCATGACATTGAGATGAGGGACCAAGTCAACGCCATGACCAAGGCCATGAACTCTTCCTTCTAGACAACCACATAGATGCGGCTATCACTCCCACCATGGCACACTGCCGTGGAACACCACCTCCTCCCCCCGGCACACGACCGTTGTGCCCAAGGTGTTTTTCATAGGCCACGAGACTTGCTCCGTTGGTCCACATTTGAATCAGGTTATTTTTTTAGATCCCTCATGATTCCATCTTCAATGATGTGGGCTTGTAACATTGTTGTGATCTCTTCTTATAGAAGTCACTCAGTTGATGATATTTCAAGCGCCACTTCGATCCACCCGCCATCATCATCATTGTACTACCTTCGTGCCATGTCGTTCTACGATCGACGATATCAGATCGGTGCACCACAAGGGTAATGCATGATGATCACTCATTCAAATCCATGCGAATAACAAATAACATGTAGGGATAAAGTGGAGAGAAAAATCCAGACAACAATTTGATAAATGTAACTCCATCGTCGTTCTTCATAGATTTAATTTTCATCCTTTAGATGGATCAAGAGTGAAATAAAATAGAAACTCTTTTTCCAAAAATCATACCACAGTTTATAACCTCCTGAAAAAATGATCGAATCACGAGCCAAACTATTCATAGGTTTAGACATGTTCTTAATTTAATTACAAGAACTGAGAAATAAATAATTTGAAAAGGACCCATACTTGGGGAGAAAGTTTGATTGAAGGGTTGATTTTTCACTGAAGGTGATCTTTCCACGGAAGTGCCAGATTCGACACCGAATGTAGGATCTCTCCAAGAGGAGGGGGAATTTCTCAACTTCATTTCTGATCGTCAATCGTTATTAACCGTTCATCAATAATGTTCCTCCAAAGATTTATTTTGTTTCTCCCACATTAATGATGCACCACTTGGTTAAAACATTATTGGAGTGAACACCATTTTCTTAGCACTACGTTGCAGAGTCGTTACACTTATTCATTAATGAGGATCATTAATGAGATTCCAGGTCACCTCGTCACTGCACCGCAATGCTGACACGCCACTATTTAACGGAGAAAAAATCAAATAAAATAAAATTTTATGTTATTTTACTTTTATTCTAATAAATATGAAAACTGTATTTTTCAGTCGACCCTCACTGATTGATGTTAGGTATTTTCATTGGGAATCCCAATGTTCTGAGTTCCATTGTGCCCCCAATTTATTTTGGGCACCAGTTTAAAATTTATAAAACCCCATATGCATGTTTATTTAAATAGACTATAAAATAGTTTGAAAATTTAACTTTTCCTTCAATTTTTGCCGATTGAGTTCGTTTCTTTCTTAAGGAGAACATATCCTTTAAAAATCAACTATGGTATAAGATTTTTAATCGAAGTTACTATTTGTGATATATGAGGATTCTAAAATAAATCTACTTTTGTTTTAATTATTTAATTTACGGTTACATCCCAAAAATAATCATTCACAACTGACCCGTGTTGGATGATGTTTGGATTTTTCTAAGGAAAGCATACCCCACGAGTTTAACGGTACTCTCGGATTTCCAATCTGAGTTACTTTTTATGATCTCTCTGGATTTTAAAATAAAACAAGATTATTTAATTATTTTATTTAAGGACAAATACTACATTCCGTTTTTGACCCACAACAGCCAATGTTAGTCTCTGACTAAGGAAAGAATACCTTCACGAACTCAATAGTACTTTCGGATTTCCAATTCATGTTACCGTTTATGAGTTATAAGAATTTGAAAATAAAATAACTTTATTCAATTATTTTATTTTTGTCCAAAAACCACATTCCATTGTTAACCCATGCCGACCAATGATTGGATCTACCTAAGAAATGCATTCCCTCATGAGCTCAATAGTGGTATCATATTTTTAATATGAGTCATATTTCTTGAGTTATAAATATTTTATAAATAAAATAATTTTATTTAATTATTTTAATTATGGTTACGCCATTTTCAGGTTTTCCGACTGGAGTCCTGCTACAACTAAACTTAAGTCGTGCCTTGTGTAATACAACCATACTAAATGCAACGACGCTCTCTTATTTGGTATATAGGCACCCATTTGAGAGTTATTATACATTTTCCTAAAAACTAATCACATGCGCTATTGAAAAACATATAAATTTTTCACAGACCATTCTGGGCACACCTGGCCTCGAAATTTTATTCCATCTCAGCACTTGGTCTCAAAATAAACCCATTTAACATTCAAAAAACAAATCATGGAATTATAAGTCATTTAATCACTTTTCTAGGTCAATAATATCATTTAACATATTCATAAAAATTCGTAAAGAAAAACATCTAAAAACAATCCTTATATACTTCTGTATTCATCTTACATAGTCCTTGAATTTATACTTCGATCATTACACATCTATATTAAACCATATACTAAGCTTAATTATCTTATTCCTTAAAACTTATTTCCTAAAATATGAAACAGGGATAATGTCTAATAAATTCATTCATACAAATAAACATTACTAATTGAAAAGAAAAAACATTTCCTATATCTCTCATGGTATCTTCATCATTAGAAGCAATGAAATTACTCTTACAAACATTCATATTTAATTTAAGATATTTTTCTTTAGAAATTAATTTTCATAATTCCCATACCTTCCATATTAAAATAATTTGATAGTTGATGATACAATAGGGTGGTAATGATTCTCATCCATTGTGTTATCTAAACTTTTCATTTTCCATTTGTAGTTACTTTCATTGTGTCCTTATATTCAAAAAATATTTATATTACCCTAAGACATTAACTTGTAGTATCTATACTAGGAAGTAATTTCATGGAAACCACTCAATCTATCCTTTAAAAAATTGTAGGACATGTTGATAGACTTTAACTCATCCTTAGAATTATCATTAAAACATCCCTAGACATATCCTTAGAAGTATCCCAAAATATATCACTAAATTTTTCCCATCCTAGTATCCAAATGATGAATAAAACTTCCTTTTGATACTAAATATAGTGACCCAGACTTATCATAGATGGCTATTAAATCATTTTGGAAAAATATTCAGCACATTAAAAGTATATCCCTAAGGATCATAACATTTTAGTGTCTTTGGAAACATAGAACATAATCTTCCAATATGGTGAATCATCTTCCATATAACCCATAAATATAATCTATTTTAGTATTCCAAATTAAAACCATTACACATAACTTGAGGAAAAAATAATAGTAAATGTCATTCTCAGATGCTAAGTAAGAGAAAATATAAAAGATATATAAGCATAACATAAAAACAGTGGTAAGAGGGAGGAAAATAACATTTGAAGAACATAACATTAATATAAAAGATCATAATCAGGAGCCATAGAATAAAGACTGACATTTCATAAGATATGAATCATAAGGGAGTCATATAACATGATCCAAGACATCATAACATAGGAATAAGACATATAATTTTTGCATACAGATGAGAATATTAAATCTAATGTCAAGTTCAACTACAAAGCGTTTATAACATGTTATTCGTGGGATAATCACCAGTGTACCTACATAAGGCATGTGATTTACACCTGTATACCCTTTTGTTTTAGGTTATGGATTCCCTTCCAGGTAACATCTTGTTATTGGATTGAGATTCACTCCAATGAACACTCTTATTAGGGGTTTGGGACGTCCACTGGTGCACCCTCTTAATATGGGCTAGGTATGTTATCCCATGTAACCACTTGTTATGAGATTGGGATGCCCTCCCCTGTACCCTCCTTTTATAGTCTTGGAATGACCTCCCATGTTCCATCTTGTTATGGGCTTTGGATTCCCTCTTATGTAACCTCTTAATATGGGCTTGGGAAGACCTCCCATGTACCCTCTTGTAATGGGCATGGTATTACCTCCCTCATACCCTCTTGTTATTGTCTTTGGATTCCCTATCACGCTCCCTTTGATCTCATTAAGAATTTTCCATTAACTAAATAATTGGAGGGAGATATACCCCCACCCATCCCATAATGAAATAATAAATATGTGTGCCCTAATATAATAAAATACTCATCTTATCACGAACTATAAAAAGTTATGTGTTTCATAAACATATTATCATTACCCAATAAATGAAATGGTTATCATAGAAATTTGATCATTTCATAACATATGGAAATGAGAAATGTTTCATAATCAATTCATAATAAAATATCTTATGAACGGAAGTATGGATCATAAGCATTTTATCATGGTATAACCCATGGAAGATAAAGTTGTCTAGTAAATAACATATCATCTTAAACATAAACCATTCAAAGAAATTATTAGAATCTTATTCTTGTATCATATTTGTAGTAATATATAACTAACACAAATGGGTGCCATCTTAGATGGAAAATAATTTTGATAGATTAATTAGAATAGTTCTTGATTAATATATCCTTTCCTCTTAAAAAATGATTTTCAAAACATTTTTGAAAATCATCTTCTTTGAAAATAGAATAGAATGAATAAAAAGAAATATTTGAAAAGAATTTAAGAAACTTTTAAAAAATTAAAAAATTAAAAAAATTTCCCTAACAATGACCATACAATTTAATTTAAATTTTTCATTTTTTATTTAAAAAAATGATTTTGAGATAAAATAGATTTCGGATCAAAGGGAGAAATATGGTCATATTTTCTTCAACACATTTTATTAATCATATTAAGTACCATAGGGTGAAAAAAGGTAACAACACATTATTAAAGCATTAATAACCAATGTATAATAAAATTCATAATATTTCTTGAGATATCGATCTTAATAATTCATCAATGGAAGTATAATCATAAGAAATCCTGATAAATGATGAGACTATAGCAATAAAATATTAACACATTAGTAACATTTAATAATAATACCCATGAGATAATGTAATTAAATGAGGATTAAAATATAATTAAAATAATCATATTTATAATAAAACTTTTTAAAGGGTAGTATAAAAACCTTGAAAAATAATATAGGTGCATAAACTAAGACATGACTCGAAGAAAAAAAATTAAGACAGAATTACTTTACTAATTTAGTAACTTTTTAACCATGAAACACATGAAAAGGGTATCATAATATTTATATGTAAATATACATAAATTTATGTTTAATAATCATATAATAAATTCATTGGTAGTATATACATCAGATAAGATAAACAAGCACTAAATATGGTATAACACTCTCAAAAATAAAAGTGATACTAGAAATCCCATTATAACTTGAGTAACATTTAAATTGTGAGATCTGTGAGATAATAACATAAATTAAAAATATATATATCATTAAATGAATGAAATTCTTGATGTAAAATGTAATATGGTATTATATACACCACAAAAAAAAGACGAAGTGGTGAATATATAATATATCTCAGAGAAACAAAAGTGAGACGATAGAACCCTTAACTTATGTCTTGAATTTCTTCGTGCACATTCAAAAATCTTGTATAACCAATATATGTTAATTATAAAATAGAATATACCATTATTCTTATATATAATACCATATATTATTTTATTATGGCATTAATTTAACTTTTTTTAACAATTTCAGTTTAATGGTATGTTTTGAGTAATATCTACTTTGTTTTTCATATATATATTGACTTGTTATTCCGGATCCCCATATAATAATGATGGTTTATTTATTTGAAAATCTAATAAAATTATCTAAATATCCTATATATTCATTATATAATTAATTTTAATAATCTATAAAATCTATAAATTTGAAATAAACTATACCATTTATGGAGATTGTATGTTGTACATAGGCATAAACACTGTTTTCATTTTCATTTCATATTTTTAATAAATGAATATATATATATAGATATATTTTATTTATATTTTTATTATTATGTCATATATATCACATATGTTTTTAAAACCCATCTTGAATAAATTCCATGGAAAGCATGAATGAATCATATCGCTCCGAGGAGACAATAATCCACACAACCACAAACAAAGTTATTGCATTCCAAAAAAATATAATGAATGAAGGTATTTGTTATATAATAATTAAATAATAAAAAAACTATAAAAATCCTATATATCATATAAAAATAATATTTCCATAATTATTCCCAACCTTGTGAGGTGGTAATTCAAAAATAAATGACACTGATTCATGAGGCGGTAGTCTTCATGACACGGAAATGATAAATGCATAATGGAAGTGTGTGAAGGTATCTATAGAAACAATAAAAAAGGAAATATTAGTATGTTGAGAATAGTAAGGTTATTATATAAGTCTTATATAAGAATTATTAAAGGTGAGGAGAAGGAAATAAAATGAAAGTGTTCATTGAGGAACGTTGCCACTTCTTCGAGTAACTCCTTTTGGATTTCACAAAAAGTACCACCTTAGTTTACTTTATTCCCAATATTAGGATTCTTGTATTAGTTTAGGGATGTTTAGAGATTATTTGGGATGATTTTTCTGAGAAATAAATCTTTATATCTATGAATAAGGGAGTGAGGTTAGTGCCCTTTTATATTGGAGGTGGAGTGGCATTTTTGTAAACACCAAATGTTAAACACTATTGAGAGGTATCCCTTATCTAATATACATAAAATGATATGAAATAATAAATTAAATAGGATAAAAGGTATAAATATTGGAATAAAATGGATTTTGGACATGTTTCTCGGTCATTTCACCTTAATTTTATAGTTTTATAACAAAGTAAACATTTTTTCTCTAAATCGCTATAATTAATTTTAATTTCCCTCACTAAATTTTGGCGGAAAAAAACTAAGTTTGACTTACTAGAAATTATAAATTATCACGATTAAAAATATGTAATAAATTTTTATCAATTCAAATCACATAAGTGGCCTAATTAAATTTGAAACTAATCCCACTTACTAGACAAAACAAATATTTTTAAAAGTAAAAATGTTCAAAAGTTTGAAATATTTGGATAACATATTTCAAATTGAAATTAATTAAAATATACTAAATTGGTTTAATATGTGTATAATTTAAATAAATATAATTTATAATAAAATAATAATATAATTTAACTATAAAAATAAATTAGATGAGAAGTCAGTTTTCAATTAAAATTTACTATTTTTATCAATTAATAAAAAAAATTATATTCTCATAAAAATGTAATATATTTACCATAATATAAATTTCCTTTTTATATTTCAAAAATAATATTTAATTTTTAATATAAATGTTTTTAAAATTTTTAACATATATTTTTAAAATATGTGTTCTACTAAAAGTTGGTAAAACCGTGTTTTATAAAAATATATATTTTCATGCCCAGAACTAGATTTATTATTACATCTTATCTAGAAAATATATAATATTGATGTAAAATATTTTAGTTAATAAATAATATATTAATTTTACTAAAATTACTCATCATAAGTAGATTTTTTATTATTTAGAGATACAATAAGTTTGTGCATTGAAAAATTGTTTTTCTGAAAACAAATTTCTATTTTTCTCAAATAGTTATTACTTTAATTTATAATTAATTAGAATCCAAAAGATTTATTTAAAATAAATTTTAAGCCATATATTAATAATTTAGTTAATATTATTCATATATTCCGTTCCAATGGATATGTGATAATTATTATATTATTATTATAATAATATTAATAGTATATTGTAGTTTGTTAAAACTCAGTCTCATGTGCTTTTCATGCTATTGAAGGAACTCATAATTTTTTGTAACAAAAAAACACTATGGTGATTCATTTACCAAAAGATAGTATAATTGTTTATTATACTGAAATATTAACTATAGAATTTAAATTAAGCATAAAATGGTGTAGCCTACAATGCAAGTCATCAAATAAATTTAAATTATTAAAAAAATTAATTCATAAAAAAATCAGGTTGTTTCACTATTAGTTAATTATTTAATATATTAATTTCATAAATTATATCTTTATATATAGAATTAATTATCTCATCATATTCTTCAATTTATAATGTAGTTATTTTAGAACTATTATGATTTGCATCAATAATAGGAGGTGAAACTACTTATTGGGGCAGTGGGATGTCCTTATTTAATCCACTTGTTAATGTTACATAATCTTATAAATTTATTCAACAAGGTAATCCTCTTAAAATTGATATGGTTAGGATAATATTTTATTATATTTCTTATTATCTACCAAAAAATTAACTTTTTTAGATTCGTATGATTCCTCCTCATCAAAACCTAAAACATATCAACTGAAAAAAAATAAATCACTTCTCTAACTCTTTGGAAGGTCTCAAAAATTAAAGAAACCTAAAATAAAGGAAATGAACATTTTTAGTGGATATTGTCATATTTTTACCAATAAATACTAACCTCATAAGGTAGGAAGTCATGATTTTTTATTGGTTGAATAGGGTATGACTAATGGTAGAGAAACTACAAGAGTAGGTGTATCAATAAGCATCAGATGCACAAAATATTATACATCATATGAAGCTTCCTCATCCATATCATCATCCATATGAAGCTCATTAGATATTTCCATAAGAAATCATCAAATTCTGTCATTAAGGATTATAGAATCCAATGGATCCTCTATATCAACACCTGAATCAATTTCTTACAATGCTTCAACAACAACAATGCAGGAGAAGACACCCCATCAACCTGAGTATGGTTTATTTCAAACTCATTTTCAGCTACAATGGGTAATATATTCTAAGATGAGTAACTATATAAAAATATTCTTCTCATTAATAATCCATCGCTGATATTTTTTTATCCATGACATCATTAAGCCACAGTTTCATTTAAGTGGGAACCATCATTGAAAAATAGTAACCTAGAAGCACCCAAATGGAAAAAAAATTCTTGTTTTATTTTCTATGTGGCACATATATTTCATAATATACCATTAATGATTGAAATTATTCCTATTTAAAGATATTTCAGTCAAGGATTCATCTTCAAAAATATTTTTTACGAAAATTACCATTTTGTTGGGTAGTTGTTGACTGGATAAATTTATCATATACATTTCATTCTAAAAAAGGTGATTCATGACATTCTTTTCTACAATAGGAATTATGAGGATATATTTCTTGATCTCAAAAGGTCTAAATTATTCTATGACATTAATATACTTATTAATATCAAAATATCCATAGTGAAGTCATTTCAAGACACTATTAATCACTACTGAAGGCTTCAAAACAATTTTCTGATTCTCTATTAATGTTAAAAGATCATCTGTAATGACCCAGAACTCTATCAATGAAATTTAAATTCTTATGTTTATATAATATATTTTTATCACATAAAATCACTTAAATAACATTATAAAGACAATATAAATGATGAATGAATGAAATAAGAGGTATTTCTAGAAGTTAAGGATCTCATAATGATGAAATAGTAACTTGACATTAAGAATAGTAATATAACCCTTATGAATACTAAATCAGCCTTAGGAATAGTAACCTAACCCATTAATGTATAAATAAAATATAGGAATCTTATAAATGAAGGTTTGATTAAATTATATCATAATATAAGTAAGTGAATATTTTAAAAACTAATATATAATTGTTGGTATTTTTATGAGTTATAAATATTTGATTACTATATTATAATAATATAATGATTTAAAATAAAATTAATTTATATAAAATTTATTCATAAATCAATATTTCTTTGTCTTTTGATTTTATTATAATTTATTGATACCTTAGTTAATTTTCTAAAGTTTTGTAAAATCAGTTATAATGTTAAAAAATACATTTTTCATGTAAGTTTTTATTTTAATTAAAAACAAAATTTCTCATTTTTAGAAACTTATTTTAAAAAAATTGAGTTTATTTTTGAAATATTCTTTTAAAAAAATGGTCAGGGTGATGTTTTGAGATTTTTCTAAAATACTTGAATTTTTCGTGAATACTAAAATACGATAATTTAGGATAAATGATAAATTCATGAATTATAGAGTCATTGATTTTGTTTGGATGATTTAAGCACCCTTGGTTATATATCACGTGAAATTATTACATTATTTGGTCACAATAATCAACACTATTTCTTTTCCTAAGAAACAATAAAAAAATAACGAATAAAATAATGGGAAATCATCCCTCTCCTCCACTACAAATACCTCCCCTTCTCCTAACACCTTCCAAGCTTTGATACTTATCAAATTTACATCAAATACTCTTCTCAAGCCCATATCCCACTTACATGAGCTCTTGGTGTTATTAAAATACCAATACCATTTCCCTAAGGAGGTTCTAAAGGAGGATAATTCAAGATGTCAAATACTCTTCCTTCTCCTTTTAATTTATTTCCATGTTCTTTCCTTTTATTATTCCATCCTAACCTACCCTAATAAAAATAGAATGAAAAATCTATTAAATTACTTATAAAATAATATTTTTATTCTAACGAAAAAATTCATCATAAATATCATTTCTCACTCTCTTTTATTTTAAAAACAAAATTATCATCTGAGAGGTTTCGATTTACAACCTCTATGGATGACATATTTTTGTTCTTCAATTTATCCTTCAAGGATGATAATGAAAACGTTTTTATGGTAAAAAAAGAAAATAATATATTTGTGAAAACCTTTATTTTTTTTATTTAAAATATTTAAAAAATAATAATCGACAAAACAAAATGACTTCGTTATGATCAATAACCGCTGTAATAATTTAAACGATTATCACTAAATATATTATCTAATGATTCATCCTCCTATCATATAACCTAATTATATATATATATATAACCATATAAACTTATTTATTTTCATTAATGTCATATATATTTAATTCTATATAATTATAACTATTCTACATGAACATCTATACACATATATAAGTATACTGATAGTGAAAACCATAGAAACAAATGCTCCCAAAAAATAAAATTGTATATTATATTTCATCAAAAATTCCATAAATGAACATAAAAAATTATAATGAATTAGATACATGCATATAAGGTTATAAATTAATTAATTAATATATTTAAATTGATTATCCATGACATTAAGGTCAGGTAAAGAAGACATTCGAAGAAAAGGTAAGGGTTTTCATCCCGAACCACCATTTTCATTCAGGTTATGCTTTATTCATCTATAAAAAACCATTATTATTAATTATTGATATATAATTCATTTAAATTCTGTTTATAAATTCCAAAATTATGATTTCAGATCATTTCCCCTTTCTATTATAAAAAATACATGTGTTTAAGCGACGTTCCCTTTTTTCAATTCTTCTCGATACGCAGGCCCAATTAAAGGGAATGCCTAGATTTCATACCCATTTTCAAGTACCATACATTATCTATTTTAAGACACAATTATTTTTATAAAATCACACACTTTTTTTATGAAAAATTATATATTTTCCTTACTTGTTTTATACATACAATTTTGAAAAATAATTCTTTTTCCAAAAGAACTGTTCTTTGAAATGTAAATGGGGTATTTCTCTCAAGAATACTCAATAATTTTATTTAATTAATTTCATCTAATTACACACCATTGTTTAATTTTATTCTTTATTGAAGTTTATATATTATTATTTTTATATAAATTATATTATTAAATAGTGTATGAATTTTTTTATTGTGTTTGTGCTAACTTGATGCCATTCACCATGCTACTTAGATTGGTTAGTGATTATGAATACCGATTTAAGATTGTTATTTACATTTCATATGTTCACATTGTTTATGTTTATATCCATTCTTATAAGGAATGAATTATAATTATCATCTGATGGGTGGTCCCACTATATCCCCTCGATTCATCGGTAGGTCTTATGAGACAAAAAAGAATTGGGTTTTGGTTGAGGCCACAGCCTAGTTTTTTTATACACCTTGGTCAAGGCCTTGAATATAAGTTTCAGATGTTAGGTTTTATGAATTACCTCATTATGAGATTTTTAATTGATAACCAACTAAAATTTATCGGTTTACCACCAATAAGTTTCCACATAGACCTCGAACACTTCGAACTACACACAGTAGCACTATCAGATATCCACATATAGCTAATGATTATATGAATGAAGGTTTAAATATATTAAGGTTTTAAGACAAGGAGGGATGGATTAAAATGGGAGAGATATCTAATGTCTATAAAGGGTTCACATGTGGGATTAATTTTCTTTCTTTTATTGATGATATTGAAGGGTTACACTGAGTGATGAAGAGTGTAATCATAACTATAACAAGAAACATGTCGTATTATAATGTGAAAAAACTAAAAAATTGGGATAAAATAAAGTAAATAAGGGGTTAACATAATATAAATTTCAATGACATAAAATATGAAGAATTAAATATCAATAAAAATAAATTTAATAATTGTATTTTGGATTTTAAAAAATAAAACCTATCAGTAGGATGTGGTTTAGTAATAATTTTCACTAATTTACTCTCAGTATAAACAAATTCTAAAGTGATGTCCCTTATTTTTCATTGTCACTTAAGAAATGATGTCTCAAGTCTATGTGATTTTTACGTGGATGGTCTATTATATTTATTGAAAAATTTTATCATTAGTGTTATCAAATTTGATTGGATGATGATTAAAAATGAATAAAAAATAAATTAAGTTGTGTTTAATCCAAAACATACGGTAAAAATATCTATTAGTAGTTGTATACAATATTTCAGTAGTATATAATGAAACTTATTATTTATTCTTAAGTGATAGTGGTACTAGATATTTAAAAATGAAGTGCTAATTTCTAGTGGAAATCTTTGTTTCTAGTCCCACCCAGAAAATTTAGCATCCAAAAATGAAGTTAAAATAAATTCAAAGGTTTTCAAAAAGAGTAAAGAATGGGAAACTATTCCTTTTAAATAACTTGATATTATTTTTGACATATTTTAAATGATATTCCTCAGAATTTCCATTGAATCAATAATACAAGAAAAAAGAAAACATAATTTCACATCAACTTATTATTAAATATAGTAAAATCCCAGTTGTTGAACTTTCTAACATGTTTTCAACAGTTTTTCGAGATCCATCTAAACTATTTTTTTCATTATAACTCACATGATTTTTTGCATGTTACCATTTTCAATTCCAATCCCTTTTAGTAAGTATTTTATATATTATCATTGATTTATAAAATTCTTAAAGTCTTTCTGATAAATTTAAAATCCCTGAAAGAAATTTTACTCACCTATCATGCACATTTAAAATTATTTATTCAAGAGTTTTGAAAATTAAATACATATTATTTTATTTATAAAATAAAGAAATTCATCATCCACATATATTGGAACAAGAAAAATATCCAACGTTATAGTTTTTTTTAAAGTTAAACATCTCAAATTTTTAGATAAAATTCTATTCGATAAAATAATTGAACTCAAAGACTCATACCAAGATCTTGATGTAATTTAGTGTCCATAACGAGTTTTTGTATTTTTAAAAACAGAAGTTGGAAAATGTTTATCTTAAAAACATGGAGGTTGTTCATTATAAACTTACTCCACAATAAATCCATTTATAAATTCATATTTCACATCCACAAGATAAAATTTGTAATCCATATTTGACCTATATGCTAAGAGAATTCTAATGGATTCTAGTATTACAATAGATTCAATGGTTTCTTTATAATTAATTCCATTAATATGGTATTACACATTAACACTAATCTAGAATTACTATTGGTTGTCACCCCATAATAATCCTATTCGTTTATAAATTACCATATTGTTTTTGTAATAGGGTAATTTTAGAATTTATCAACTAATTCACATTCCTTATTTATTTTTAACTGGTTCATATCATCATTCATGGTTAAAACAAAAATTCATTAGCTAAGTATTATTTAATTATGTTAGTTTTGATTGGAGATAATGGTTTCTTACACTTCTTGTAGTCTCAATTTCTTTATCTAACCTTCCTATAATATAATCTACGGGATGATATTTTAGGGTTTAAGTATTTCAATGAAGAATTATTTTAGGTTGACTAATATCAATCCTTTAATGATTGTATTCCAAAAAACTAATGTACAAATTCATCACCCTTTCCATTTTCTAAGAGTGGTCTATGAATTATGTTTCTGATAAAATTACTTAAATCCTCAAATTGAGTCATTTTTTATTCCCTCAAATCACTTTTATCAAATTTCACATTAGTTTATTCCATTTCATTTTTTTAAATTTTCTGGAAACATTATAATAATTAGACATATTATCCCATACACGAAATATTCATCAGTCATTCTTTGTATATAATTTACCAAGATTATCCTTTGGGCTCAAAATATAAACTTTGTATCCAAATACTTTATAATTTTCAACTTTTATCTCTCTATTATTCTAGATATCACAGGGGTTTTTCATCAAAATAGTCTTGATTAGAACTCTATTAATGACACCACATACTATATTTATTACATCATCTCAAAATTGAGTGCGTTGGTTTTATTCATAGAACATAGTCATAGAAATTTCCTATATGGTTATATAGATTATTTGAACAACATAATTATATTTATGCTTCATAGGTGAAAAAATATTTGATACAATGTTTAGAACAATAGGAATTGGTATCATAGTTTTAAAAATATCCCTCATGTTCACTTATCAAAGAAATAATTTTTCCATAATTATCCTTTAGAAATAATTTACAAAACCTTATTAAAAAATTAAACAATATTCACTTTTAAAACTCAAATTGAAAACATATGAAAATCTAGATTACTTCCCTATTTTGAAAATTAATAATAAATTTTCCTCTCAGTCTAGTCTTTTATTGATGAAAAAAATACATGTTGATAAGTTATAAAATCATAGATGGTGAAACATATTTTGATGATTCAAAAGTTGACGTGTATTACTTACCAATTTTTTCTTTGATCCAATATTTTATCTGTCTTCAATTTTTGTTGAAGTAAATCTGAAATTTAATTTTCCATAGAAAATTTTTTCAATGAAAAGACATTACAGAGTATAAGTATTCTATTCCAAACATAAGGCTCATTTTATTCAACATTGGAACACATTAATTAATTTATAAACATTGAATTAATATTTAAATTATAGACATTCATTATTCTTTGTTCTTTAAACATAAAAAAATTATATTTAAAAATTGAAAAAGAATAATTTGAAAAATTAGTAGAATAACATTAAAAAAAGTTGAGAAATTATTATCAGTTTGTGTTTTACCACTTTTATATAAATAAATTTTTTAATGAGAACAGATCATTGATTATCGAATTATCCAACTTTCATAAATCTCTATTTATCATTTTCACTAAATGTTAAATATCATCAATTAACATTTCATAAATAATAGAAATTTTAAAATTATCTACTCACATTCCTTGAGAATACAATATCCATTTTTTTCATTGATTCTCCAAAATATTTCCCATAAAAAAATCAAAATGAGGTTATTTTAGTATGCTTATTCTCTTGGGTCCTGAATTATTATAAAAACAGATTTGGGAATCCAAATATTCTTGTCTTTTCTATAAATTCTTGCAATAAATTTTAAAAAATTTTATGAAGTTAAATCTTGCATAATACTAGAAAATTTAGGGCTTTTTAAATAGAAACAATTATAACATTTTAAATTTTCTATAAAATTAAAAAAATAACTACGTACATGTTTTTTGTTTTTTGAACTTGACACAATTTAATTGTTATACATCATTGATTTTAAAACATGTATTCCAATTCCAAACAGTATTTCATTGAATTTATTATTTCCATGTTTTTTATTTACAAACTTCAATCATTTTATAAAAACAATAGAACCTTCTTTAATGGATTTATTTTGTAATAGTCTTTCTATTTTACTACAATCATTAATATAAGATAAAAATGAATTTTCTAAATTATATTTAATGTCTAATATTTTTTTATATTCCATTTTTCACTCATCGAATTCTCATAATATTTTTTAGGGATTTAATTTTATTTTTCAAGATTTCAAATTTTTTACCACATGGTAAATTAATCACTTTTTTCTTTGAAAGAAAAAATTTCCATTTTCAGTTTCATATTCATGCTTACGAGAGTAAAATGAATGTACCTCATTTGACTATGACAAAAAGTACATGTTGGCCTTTTGATTTGATATTTTAGGTTTTACTTCGAATGATGTATTGCCACAATGATCATTATCACCCATTGTCTCCTTTATAGTTCATGTAATTATCATTAATTTTATTATAAATATTTTGATTGTTGTTATATTTATTTTTATCTTGATGATTTGGACAATTCGTTTTGATATACTCAATATTCTTTAGTTATATCATCTTATCTCTTTATAACTTCCATCAAATTTCTTGTATTTTTTAAGGGATTTCATGAATAATATTATCTTATTATACAAATTATTGAAATTCCTTCCAAATTGATAAATATCATTATCAGAATCATAACTATTTCTAGTATTTTTATTGGAAGACTCATAATTTTTTTTCATTTTCTATTCTTGTATTATTTTAAAGTGGATACCTGAATAGTATAATTCTCGTTTTTAATAATTATATGATCACCTTTATTAAATTCCATTTCTTCCTCATTCACACTGTAACACCCCGAGATTTTATAAAAAATATTCTTTTTAATTTCACTAATGTCTTGTGTTGTACGCTACACCAAATGAAGCTTGCACAACACGCATCCTTGATTTGCCTTGCATTACACGAAATCGCGACCTTCCTCGATATCGTGTGTAGTACGCATTAACGAGTTTCACTAAACAACAATACGCTATTAAAATATTTTTAAAACTAGCCATTATGAATAGTAATAACCACTTTGTGAAATTTTGTAATTTTATTTTTTCAAAATGAAATTCATTTTTGGATTCGTAATATTGAAATTATCTTAGGGTGAAATTTTTGTTATTTTCAGATAACTTTCATATTTTGATGAATAGTGAAAATTACTAAATTTTAATTAAAAACAAATTTTTCAATCGAAATAATTATTAGTGATAAATTATTAATTTGAGTGGTTTTAAAGTATATTTAGAATATATTTTTACAATTTAATACAATGGATCAGTACCACTGAAAAGATATTTTCAGTTCTTCAATGTTCTGAACATGATAAAGTCATCTTTGCAGTATATCGTTTGGAAGGTGAAGCTGATCAATGGTGGAATCTTATCAAGAATACGAGGCCAAGAGATGAAATTGAGTCCATGGAATGGGATGAGTTCAAGAACATGTTTTTCAGTAAGTACTTCCCTCGTATTCTTCGAACGAAGATGGAAAATAAGTTTCTTGAGCAGAAGCAGAAGGATGATGAATCTGTTGGTATATACGAAGCAAATTTTACAAGAATTGCAAGGTATGCATCTGGCATTATCATCCTACCTGAATGTAAAGTTGATCGATTTTTCAGTGGGTTAAAACTAAGTCTTCGAAGGGCATTAGCTATAAGAGACTTCAGTAGCTGTGAAGAAATTTTGCGTTGTGCTATGAAGGTAGAAATGAAAGTTGGTGTTACATATCAATCTCATGGTTTTGAAAATAAACGACAGATGGAGTTCAAGGAGAAATCTCAGAATAATGGTGAAAAGAAAATGAATGTTTTCTTATGCTCAAAGTGTGGAAAGAAGCATGGTGGAGATTGTCTTAAAGGGACTAGAAAATGTTTTAAGTGTGGAAAAGAAGGTCATCGAGCAGCTGGGTGTCGAAGTAATGGAAAAAGGGTTTCTAATGATGTGAACAAAGCAAACACTGCAGAGAACGCACCACCAACACTTCAATGCTTCAAGTGCAAGGAAATGGGGCATTATTCTAATAAATGCCCTAATCCAAGGTTTAGTGATGATCAACATGAGAAACCACTTAAGGCAAAGGACAAAGGGAAGTCACATACGATCACTATTGGCGATGTTGAATATTACAACGATGTGGTGGAATGATTAAGTGTTTATGTAATGGGGTTCCAAAATAATGTTGTATCGTGGAATATTGGAATATTTATGTTTTGGTCTATTGTGGTTTTCAATAATTTTATGGTACCAGTAACCATGGAAAGTGATTGAGATATTTTTGGAAAAAGAATGACATGCGCATAATGAAGGGAAATGAGAAAATGAAATATTTGATAGTATTCATGAGCTCATGATTGATATAAGGACTAAGTGATATAATGGTTTGAGTATATAGAATTTTGAGGATTTTGGTTTGTGGAAAGTGTTAGCTTTTAACTGCATTCATGTTTTCACTAAGGTTCAATGGGTATTCATTCTTCAAATAATACATGATTAAGGTATTCACATGTTTGTAATTTGACCAACAAGATATATCTTATGATATATGGGGGATAAATGATGGCATTCACATGATTGTTATGTGAAATTTCAAGTAATCATTTTCTTTATACTATGAGCTTGGACCGAAGTATTTTAGATAAGCCTAAATATTAGAATGGATTATGTTGGAAATAAGTTAGGATAAAATGTTTTTCGATATTATTGATGGGATGTTATAGTAATATAGCTTTATAAAAAGGACAACCTGCAGGACGGGCGACAACCCATCGCGTCGGACAAGGCTGTGGGAATCGAACCCACAACCAAAGTGCGACTGGCCTTTATCGCATACCACTGGCCTACAGGAAGTCCCTGTTTAGTAGAAACTAGTTTTATTATATTAAGAAGTATGATATATGAAGTATAAGTCCATTTTAAGAACCATATATGATTAATCTCACTATAGAATGACTTATGTATATTTAATAACTTTTGCTAACCTTTTGTTTGAGACAGATGGAATGACCTGTCATTCTATCACATGATCTGCTAACACTTCACGAATAACAAATTCAACTTCATTTATTTAAGAGATGAAGTATAAATTGTTCAAGGCACGAACAACAGTGAGATTGTACCAAAGTAAAGTAAGTATTTATTCTAATTCAAACTCTTCAACTTTAGGGAAACGATCTTGAAAACCAAAAATGTTGTCCTAGTGCACTTATATCTGATTAATCGGATGGTACCTTAGATCGTCACAAATTTATGGATTTGTGATTGTTGGATTTTCCATAGCCATGTTCTCTACCACTCTCCATCAGAACATGATGGTTAGATTTTTCTTCCATATCCATATTTTCACCTATGTGGAAACCGAGTGATTAGTTTATTTGGGTAACCGTTACGTTTCATAATTTTGTTTTTAAAGATTGGTTTTGGTATTCCTTTTTACGATGTGGGTTTCTATTAATGAAACTTTCGAATAGTAAACCATTTATAACCCCGACGAATTTCGAGGGCGAAATTCATTTTAAAGGGGGTAGAATGTAACACCCCGAGATTTTATAAAAAATATTCTTTTTAATTTCACTAATGTCTTGTGTTGTACGCTACACCAAAATGAGCTTGCACAACACGCATCCTTGATTTTCCTTGCATTACACGCAATCACGACCTTCCTCGATAGCGTGTGTAGTACGCAATAAAGAGTTTCACTAAACAACAACATGCTATTAAAATATTATTAAAACTAGCCATTATGAATAGTAATAACCACTTTGTGAAATTTTTTAATTTTATTTTTTCAAAATGAAATTCATTTTTGGATTTGTAATATCAAAATTAGCTTAGGGTGAAATTTTGGTGATTTTCGGATAACTTTCATATTTTGATGAATAGTGAAAATTACTAAATTTTAATTAAAAACAAAATTTTCAATTGAAATAATTAATAGTGATAAATTATTAATTTGAGTGGTTTTAAAGTATATTTAGAATATATTTTTTCAATTTAATACAATGATGGTCATTGGATGTAATTACACATTTAAACCAGACATAAACAAGTGTCAATCTTTTGATAGTTATTATCTCTTAAGAACACACTATTCATTTTGACGACGGGAATAAATTTTTTAAATTAATTAATGCAACTGATATGTTTTGAATTTGGTAAAATAGAAATCATTTTTGAGTTCATAATATCAAATATAGCTTAGGCCTAATTTTTGGTATTTTTCTAAAAACTTTCAATTTTTGATGAATAGTGAAACCACTAAGTGGTAGTTAATAAAACTGAATTTTTCATAAAACATAATTTTACCGCTTCTGTGAGTGGAATTTCGAAAATCCGAGAGACAAGGTTAATATCAAGGACTAAAATGTGGTTCAATGATATGAAAATAATTTTTTGGTGAATAGTAACTTTTTACTTTTTTTTACCACGGTTAAAAGTAAATAGGGTAACTAGGGGTAAATATGATATTACTATTACCTAACACATGTCCTAATTATATTAGTAAGTTTAATTCGACCAAAAAACAAACATAGGAATAACATATGACCATTTAGGCCCACTTGGATTAGATTAGGACATTTATTATTAATTTATTTAAAGAAGGGTTAAAAGAGGTAAAATCAAAGAGTATTTACTAAAACATTTTTAATATGGGGTTATACATAAGATAAATTCAACTATAAATATTAATTAGAAAGATAAAAAGATTTCCTACATAATGGTATTTTATTTATAATTTTTAGGCTTTAAATAATTCAATTTATTTATGACACAATGATGCTGCAGTAATTATCTTATTAATGAAATGTTGACATAATTGATGTTATAAACACCAAAATAAATGTAATTTGAGACTTTTTATAAATACCAATTATTTTCTAGGTTAATATGACATGTTAGTATTTATTTATTTAACTTGGTTAGAACTAATAAGTTAGTTATGATTTTTACAAAAATCAATTACTAAATAGTGTCAAAATTGACATAAAATAGTTTTTAAAACTAATATTATATTGGTAATTGTTATTTTATTCGTAAAAATCTAAGGTTCTGCCAAATGACTTAGATAAGGTTATATATATTAATAATAAACAATTTGGGGTTTTTTCGGCTTCTTATAGTAAGTTTATTAACCTTATAGTGTAAGAACACAAGAAGACATGGTAAAAGTAAAATTATTTAACTTAATGTTAAATCTAAATGATAAGGTTAAAATAGGAACCTAAACTTGTCTAAATTCTATTGTATGAGATTATTTCGACCCATACCCACCTTAGCTTAGTAATATATCAATTGGGAGCTATTTAAAACCGAAATTGACTTTATAATAAAATAATATTTTTAGTTATTCCAATGGTACCCCTCTCCTCCCTTATAAAAGGGCACCTCCTCCCTCTCCTCCTCACACCAATTTGATCATTCAAGCTCGGCCAACCCCCGCAAAAATCTGTTCTCCACTTCCCTAGTATCATCCTAGAGGTCTTGGTATTCTTCAAAGACCATCCTTAGTTCTTTAATTGGTGGTTAAGTGAAGGCGCGTCAAAAAGAGGTAATATCCATTACCGATCTTTTTCTATTTCTTTCTTCTTCAACTTCTTCTTCTTTAGTTGTTTCATGATAAAGTAATAACATAAGTATTTCTTATATACTGATATGTTATTATAAATATGAAACAACCCTAATTAACCTTCTATCCATCATACGGAAAAAGGAAATCACCGCGCGTGCGTACGTACGGAATACCGTCTCCACGCCGTGGTGTAATCTATTTTCTGCCACCACCTTAATTGGATGGGTATAATGGTGTAATGAGTAACTATATATGATTATTATAAAGTGATATTGATACTGAAATAGTATACATACACTTCAACACAAGTTCACGATCATGAGAACGATATCATCGCTCATGCGTACGTACGGACTACCGTCTCCACGACGCGATGAGATTCATTCTCCATGTTAACCATTTAAGAATGATTATAAAGTATATATAAGAAATAATAATAAAATATATGGAATTATAAAGATACTGGATTTATGTATATATTTATGTCATAACTTACTTCCATTCAAGACAATAAGGAAAGGAAAACAACGTTCATGCGTACGTACGGACTACCGTCTCCATGAACGGTGTGTTTCATTTCATTTATCTATCTATTATATATATATATACTGAATATATATGATATATAAATCATGTTTTATATTCTGGAAGTAAGTAAATCATGATATAAGTAATAATAATGTCAAGAACAACAAATCCAGACACCTACGATAAATGAAACAATTTTACCCAAAACGCTTTTTAACATGGAATTTACAAAAGAACGGGTAAAATAATGTCATAAGTGAACCATATATGATATCATAACAATTAGTATGATTCTGGAATAAGTCAATGACATTATTTAAATCATTATACAGGAGGTTCGGACACTTACAAAGCAAATCGGACCTAAGGTAAGGGAAATATCACAATCTCATTTTTATCCGAGATAGTTTATTCGGGTGTATTTTATCATCCACATCCATGTTTCATCAATATGTAATGTTATTTACATCCACCTATAATTTTTTAAATCCAATTTTAACCTTCGGTGAGTTTTTGGTAAAAGATATGAAAAGGGATCTTTTGTCGTTTTTCATACGAGGTACTTTTTTGACTTTTCCGACAAAAGTACGAGAAGAATGTTTTTTTAACTTATACGGCATGAATGGATTTTTAAAACATTATTTCCAAGAATCTTTCATTAAAATTTTTCAATTTTATTTTTAATCAACTTCTTTTAGTTTATAATTGTATGACATATTAAGAAAGGAAAAGTGTTTTTGAAGAAGAAAGGATATTTTCCTCAATAATTCATTTCAAGTGTTTTATCAAAATTATTTTCCATCTATGATAATATAAGGTTTTGTTTTTATCCCTATTATTAAATTGATTTGATTATGTTGTTATGGAATTATTTTTATAAATTCATTTATCTTATATGAATTGTTTTATGATGTCATGTTGTTTAAGAATCCCATTTTTATTACATGGGTTATGCAATGATGTATGATTTATGATTTTTTGTCACACATAAGAATGGTATCATTATGAGATGGGTGGGACCTATATTTCCCTCCAATGTATTGGGTAATGATTTTATATCTCATGAGATAGACATGGCTGGAACGGTAGGTTATACCGGTTCAGTGAAACAGGACTGAAACGAGGGTGACTCGGTTCAGAAAGGGACTTTGTCCACTAAGATAGTCTTGGAAATGAGTCTTGACTAACAAGAAATGATTCTCTATGATTATGTGTTAACGCCAAAAAGTATTCATGTTTTAAGTTATGATTATTGTGATTACATTTCACTCCCATTATTTAACCCATGTTATGAAATTATGATCTCTTTTGCAGGTTAAGATTTCCAAAAGTTATGTGCTTATGTATATGATGTGATTGATATTTCTTTTGTTTACCCTTACTGAGCATTTGAGCTCACCCTTTTATGTTTTCTTTTCCCCAGGATATAAAGAAAGGTTTTAGGTAAAAAAAATTAAGATCTTTATGGGAGATTTTGAAGATCTTTCAACACGATTAGAAGATTATATTCCGAGTTTCCAAAGACACTAAACTATTACGATCCTTGCGTGTGTGTTTTTGTTATGTACTAAGTATTCCGCAAATGTAATGTAATGTCAATGTATGTCAGGATTCGGGTCTCTACACACATTGAGTGGTCCAATGAGATTTTTCATTTTTAAATATTTCATATAATTGGATATCCTAATGGACGATGAGATTACACACCACTAGGATGGTATCACTCTGATAACATTAGTGCTTAATGAAGTTTATTAATTGGTCCTCTACGAGAAGAAACATTATTAATAATATCTATTATCCATATATTCATATGACTTACAGTCTCTCCATCATCCATCCTGAATATATAGAGACTAAAATTTTCAGTACTGTATCTGAGTGGTTCACATTATCAAAAAATTCACAAGACACCAATATAGTAGGCCACATCTCATATGCCATAGTATATTGAGAAACTCTATTAAACTCATCTGGTCAAAGTCCACATATTATAGTACTCATAAATTCATTGTTTGGATCATATTTTCCTTCAATAATAGTATCCCATTTCTCAGGATCACCTATAGAGATTGTATAGTTCTTAACATATTTTATGTAAAGCTTTTGACAGAAGTTTTTTATATAGATTATCATATATTCCATCTAGTGTAACACCCCAGGTGAATACGGAATATGAAATTTTCACATTTATCAATATTTTTGAATAAAATACTAATATAACTTTAAAGGGGACGCTATGATCGATGTCATACCCAATACGCAACAACGAGTTTTTTGGGAATCTTACGTTGCACTCTAATAATAAAATAATATTATTTTAAATTGTAGTTAACGCCTAGCCGTTGTAATGGTGGGAATGAACAGAACTAACTAAAAATGATTATATATGTTTGTCAAATATTTTTACTTTTTACAATAAATGTTAGAGGATTAAAAATGCGAATGAATCATATTTTAAGCGTAAACATTCTAATATTCTTTAAAAGGTCGATTAACAGCCTTTTGTTGACGAACCTCTTTTAAATACACTTTTTAAAAATTTTATGTGTTATATTTGACAAAATAAAATTCTTCTTTAGAATCGGGACATCAAAATTAACTTTGTGTAAATTTTTGGTGTTTTTCCGATAATGTTCATTTTTTAGTGAATAGTGAAAAATGTTGTATTTTAATTCAAAACCTTTTTTTAATATAATTTAGTTATATGATTATATTATATTTTGAATTTGTCTCAAAGTGAAATTAGAATATATTTTTACCATTTAATCCAATAGTGGTCGTTGGAATTAATTTCATCTTGAAATTGGACTTAAACTGGTGTCAATCTTTTGATACTTATTATTTCATTAAAACACGCTATTTGCTCTGACAACGGGAATTAATTATTAAATTAATTAATTTAACTTATATGTTTTGAATTTTGTAAAAAATACAGCATTTTTGAATTTGGAATATCAAATATAGCCTAGGGTGATTTTTTGTTAATTTTCTGAAAAACTTCAATTTTTGATGAATAGTGAAACCACTAAGTGGAAGTTAAAGAAACTGTTTTTTCGTTTAAATTAAACATTACCCCTTCTATGATTTGGGTTTCAAAAATCTGACATACATGGTTTTCATTAAGAAGTAAAATGTGGTTCAATGGGATTAAAATAATATTTTGGTGAATAGTAACTTCTAAGTTTATTAATCGCAATTAGAGGTAATTAGTGTAAATTAATGTAAAAATATTGTTTTAATAATATGAAATGACCTAGACACATGTAATACCCTAATTGGATGTGTCATGGCCGACCAAGACAGTCCATGGGTCAAATTAGGGACCCCATGGAGTCACTTTGGTTGGAAAATCACATTAATACCTTTTTATTTAATGTTAAAATTAAAATATCACAAACATGTGTTGTTTTACGAAAACAATTTTTATATGGGGTTATACAAGTCATATTTTTGAATATAAATATTCATTATAAATCTAAAAAGATTTTCTACATCATGATATTTGTTTTATAATTTTTAGACACTAAATAAATTAAATTATTTATGACACCATGATGATACATCGATTACCTCATTATTTAATGATTAAAATAAAATGAAAATATAATGTAAAATATAAGCCCTAGACTTGTCAGAAACCTATTGGATGGATGTATTTAGAAAACGTATCACCGTATCCTCGAAATATATCATTTTGGGACCTTTAAAATCCGAAAATCATTTTATAATAAAGTCATTATTTATAACTTTCCAAGAGTGCCCCTCCTTTTCTCTTATAAAAGGCCCCACCTCTACCACCTTACCCACACCTCTCAAGCTTTTTCCTCGGCCAACCCCTGACAATGTTATCTCTCCACATACCTCTATTCATCATTGAAGCCTCACCTTTGGGCAGAATCCTTTCTAAGGAAGCCTTTGAGCTCAAATCAAGAAGAGTTACCCGATTTTATGGTAATGTCTTCACTTGTGTTCTTTTGTTTTATTTTGCTTCTACAACCCTCTAAAATCTTTTTATTAATTTATTTTGTAACAAAAACAGAATCTTAAATATACTAGGATGTTTTTATGTGATTTATTCGAGATACACTTACAAAAACCTTTGTCTAATGGTTGAAGAACATACTGTTTCTGTTGTTGGTGAAGTACTGCCTCACGAAATGATGATTGTTCAATCTTCTTTTAACAAATTTAATGGTGGCAATTAGGACATAACTATACTTTATATATGATATATATGGTATTTATTTTTTCTATATTCTTATGAATTTTATAATTAAAAAATTCCTTTATGCTTTTCATGTTGTGCAAATGAGATAATTTCATACGAGGAAGTGTGGACTACCGCCCCCTCAAGTGATGTGACTCGTTCATGAAATACATGGAATGTGTAGAGAATGAAATTAATGAACATATGTTACCTATATAACATATATATTATACTGTAATTATAATATATATATATCCCAATTATTTTTAATTCCATTAATATGACAAAGAAATGAAAGTAGCGTTCATGCGTACGTACGGCCTACCGTCTCCATGAAGGGTGCATTTCATTTCATTTTATCTCCAAATGTTATGGAGTAGTATAAAATGAATATGTACTTGATATATATGATATTTAAATCATTAAAACTATTATTGAGATTATTTACTCACAACTACATGGACAATCGTTTTCAAACAAGTTCATTTTTGACTCCTCTACCAACCATCGACAAAAACGTCTGATATGAACTCACATTATTAACCAATTATTATAAAATTATAATATGTGATATAAACTGAATAATAATCTTTAAAAGAGGTCCTTAATAAATTATAAATTGACCAATGTTTATTATTTAGGAATATAAATAAACGAACAAGACAAGTCAGACTTGAGGTAAGGGATCCTACTACTCTCTTTCTTTTTAAGTACACTCTTTTATGTCATTGCTTTTAAGCTCATCTTTATTATGATTGTGATGTTATTTTATATTAATCAAACTTTATTTTTTATGTTCATATGATGGGAGACCCTATTTTATCTCATGAATCCATTTTGGATGTTTTGAGTGGCGATGTTATGCTGCCGAATTTTCGTAAGAGATCTAACCTCTCTCTTTCTTTTTTAAGTACTCTCTTTTATGTCACATCTTTTAAGATAATCATTGATATGATGTGGGATGTTATTTTATATTACAATTTCATTAAATTTTATTGTAATATGATGAGAGACTTTATTTGATCTCATCAATCCATTTTTGGATGTTTTATGTAGCGTCGTTAGGCTGCCGTGTTTTCGTAAGGGGTTTTTCATCTCACTTTTAGTCCCATGAGATTTATGCAACATTTGATACCATTTACTTTGAGTGGTGTATGTAATTTACATTATTATACTCTTTGTGTAATATAATTTTATTTAATGGTATTTACATATTCATTGTATGAACCTTCTTCAACGGGGTGTACGTTTCGAAAGTTACCCAAGTCGGTAAAGGAACCTTTCACCCACCTCTTTTTAAAAAACATTTTTTGTTATGTCTTTTAATTCACATACTATTATGTTGGGATATTTTATTATATATTCTTATTGATGTAAATTTTATGTCCATGTGATGAGATACCCTTTTTATCTCTCATCAACTCATTTTATGAATTTTGAAGTAATGTCGTTAGGCTGTCAAATTTCTGTAAGGGAACTTTTTATCCCACATTAAATTCATTGAGTTAAACCTCTACTTCTTGATTTTATTATGCCAAGATTATGTGTGGAATCTCTATGTTGTATTTTCCACAAAACGTTTTGTGGATATACTATTTCTACACATAATCATCTAATTGATAAATTCTTATGTAATTTAGATGAACTTGTATTGGAAATCATAACTCAATCTCATTTCATTGAGTTAAATATCTATGTCATTGGTATTATTTTTCGATGATTATGTGTGAATTACCTATAATTGTTTTACACTTAATATCCACTTATATTTTGTGTATTCATATTTGTCACACATAATCATGTAATTGATTTATCCTTAATCTAAGGATACTGACTTTGTAAGGGACTTCATCTCAATCTCCTTTCATTGAGGCATATTTCATTTTATACACAACTATATTTTATACAGTGTATAACCGCCTTTTACTTTTACATTTATACAAAAGGCATATTTTTCTATGAAGATTTTTACTAAACCACAAAAAGGAATGTTTCTTTTAACGTACGTGGTGAAAATGACTTTTTCCGCCGCCACGAGTATTATTTGGTCTTTGGCTTCCTCAACAAGTCATAATGTTTTTTAAAATGAAATAAATACCATATACTCTTTTATGTATTTTGGTATTGAAAATGGTTTTTGTAATGGATTTGTTATGTCAATATATTTAAGTGATATATTGTGATCGAAGTGTGGAAATGTTTTCTTTCCATTATATTTGTTTTATGTCTTATGATTTTATAATGGTACTTGGACATTTGACGGGTGGTTAAATGATAAATCGTATGACAGGTGGTGCCGTGAATACTAGGACGGGTGGTTACATTATAACCTCCAATGAATTGGGTATGGAAGTCGGCCGTATTTCTATTCCATTAAGTATGTGTGGAAGATGACCGTATGGTTATTCCATTTAAGTATGTTTATGTCCCAAGATACCTTTATATGTTATGTGTTATTTATATGGGTTTTATGGTAATATTTTGGTTACAAAAGGGTAAGTAATGATCTTTTATTCAGTGAAGAGTTTTTACTACTTCATTAAGGTGAAATGTATTACTTGTTAAAGTACTCAGGGTTTACTTGTTGTTTTTGAAAAACTAACAGTTTTCCTTCTTTTTGTACCCTTTACTGAGCTTTTTATGCTCATCCCAAGTTTTTGAAATGTTTTCCACATGACTTAAAGATGAATAGGGTCAAGGATGGGATCAAGGAAAGCCATGCTATCTAAAACATGGAATTAGACATGTTTCTTTTTTAGTGTTTTTTTAATTTATGTAAACGTAGTAAAATTGTCTCCTATGTAATCTTTTGAGATGTAATAGTTATAACCTAATTCTCTAAAAATCTAAACCTGAAAAGATCCTCAATGTGAATTATTCATTCAATTCAATATTAAGAAAGGTTTATGGTTGGGGCCTTATAGTAGGTATCAGAGGTCGGTTTAGATAACTTTAGAGGTTAGTGTATTCTTTAAGCATAAGTGACATTACCATAATGGTTAGGATTTCAGAAAAAGTCTTAGTTTTAGATAAACTGAATGAGTAAGTATATCTTAGTGTTTATCTTCATCATTAGTACATGATGGAAAGTGATGGAAAGTGAAAGGTATGAGATAAAATTGAGATAATTATGGGTTACTATATGTTATGATGGAAAGTGGAAGGTATGAGATAAAATTGAGGTTAAATTATGTTATGGTTATTTTTGATGATTTTATCTCTTTTTGGGGAATGATTTGAGAATTATATAGTTTGGAAAAAGGACAACACGCAGACCATGTGACAACTCGCCGTGTCAGACAAAGCTTCGGGAATCGAACCCACAACCAATGTGTGACTGGTATTTATTGCCTACCACTGGACTACATGAAGTCCCTGGTTAGTTTGACTAATTATTTTTAGTTAGATGATTTTAGGAATCAAGAGTAAGTTTATTTTGGGTTATCTATGGAAATGATTAACCTATCATTGAGGATATGTTATTAGGTTAATTACTTTTCAATAAGAGAATTTAAGAGCAACTGATGTTATTTGGAGATAAAAGTTAATTTGTACCTTGGAAGACTATGTGATTAAAACCTTCAAATATTTGGGTTTAAATCTTAGTTTGGTTTACTTTGAAGAATTTTATGGACAATTGTTTATCAAATGGTCTTCGTTGAACTTTGGGTTTTTGGACAAATTTTGGAGATTATAAATAGATTTTCTTTTTATAAGGGATTATAGTTTTGTGGATTATCTGATCTCATAATAACAATTTTGGTTTTAAATTTTGTCTAAATACATGGGAAATATATAGTACTATTGTTTGGATTAGGTGATTCTCATGATGTTGATTATAGTACTCTTAATGCAAACAAGTCCTCCTAAATACTCGTCTTTTTTAGAAAATATGATTTTGATTAAGGAATCTAGTAAAAGTAGAAATTCTACGTGACAAGTATGTATGTTTCATTATGATTTACTTAAGCTCAAAAAATAAATTCCTCAATGAAGAGTAACTTAAAACAAAAAATATTTTCCGTTAATTTTTCATACTAGGGAATCGAATACCGTTTAACCCATCACAAGTTTGTGATTTTCTTATGGTTATGTTTCTCCTAGACTTGTTTACTATCACTATCCATCAGAACATAACCCTTTGTTTTTTCCTCCATGTCCATATTTTCATACTTGGAATCCTAGTATGGGTTATCATGGGTGACCTTTGTACTTCTATTTCTTTATTTTAAAGTGATTTCTTTACTAACTCTTGTTCCGATGTGGGATTTTCAATGATGTTTCGAAGCCCAATTTTAAAATTGTGAGGACGCAATTCCCAAAAGGGGGGAAGGATGGAACACCCTAGGTAAATAATGAATATGACATTTTCACATTTATCCATATTTGTGAATAAAATATTAATATAACTTTAAAGGTGACGCTATGCTCGATGGCGTACCCAATACGCAACAACGAGTTTCTTGGGAATCTTACGTTGCACTCTAATAATAAAATAATATTTTTTAAAATTGTAGTTAATGCCTAGCCATTTTAATGGTGGGAATAAATAGAACTAACTAAAAAATTATTATATATTTTTGTCAAATATGTTTACTTTTTACAATAAATGTTAGAGAATTAAAAATGCGAATGAATCCAATTTTAAGCGTAAACATTCTAATATTCTTTATAAGGTCGATTAACTGCATTTTGTTGAAAAACCAATTTTAACTCCACTTTTGACAATTTTATGTGTTATATTTGAAAAAATAAAATTCTTCTTTAGAATTGGGACATCAAAAATTACTTTCTGTTAATTTTTGGTATTTTTCCGATAATGTTCATTTTTTAATGAATAGTGAAAAATGTTGTATTTTAATTCAAAACCTCTTTTAATCTAATTTATTTGTATTATTAGATTATCTTTTGAATTGGTTTCAAATTGAAATTAGAATACATATTTTATCATTTAATCCAATCGTGGTCGTTGGAATTAATTTCATCTTGAAATTGAACTTAAACTAGTGTCAATATTTTGATACTTATTGTTTCAATAAAACACTATATTTGCTCTGTCAGTGGGAATTAATTATTAAATTAATTAAAGTAACTTACATGTGTTGAATTTTGTAAAAAAGACATCATTTTTTAATTCAGAATATCTAATATAGCCTAGGGTGAATTTTTGGTAATTTTCTGAAAACTTCAATTTTTTATGAATAGTGAAACCACTAAGTTGTAGTTAAAGAAACTGATTTTTCATTTAAATTAAACCTTACCACTTCTGTGATTTTAATAACAAAAATCCAACATAAATTGTTGTCATTAATAATTTAACTGTTGTTCAATGGGATTAAAATAATATTTTGGTGAATAGTAACATTTAAGTTTATTAATCACAATTAGAGGTTATTAGTGTAATTAAAGGTAAAAATATTGTTTTAATAATATGAAATGACCTAGACACATGTACTACTCTCATTGATGCGTCATGGCTGACCAAGACAATCCATGGGTCAACTTGGGGACCCCATGGAGCCACTTTGGTTGGAAAATCACATTAATACCTTTTTATTTAATGTTAAAATTAAAATGTCACAAACATGTGTTGTTTTAATAGAACAATTTTTATATGAGGTTATATAATTCATATATTTAACTATAAATGTTAATTATAAAGATAAAAATATTTCCTACATCATGATATTTTATTTATAATTTTTAGACGCTAAATAAATTAAGTTATTTATGACACCATGATGATGCAGCGATTACCTCATTAATTAATGATTTAAATAAAATGAAATGATAATGTACAATATAAGACCTAAACTTGTCAAAAACCTATTGGATGGGTGGATTTCGAAACCTTATCACCTGATCCTCGAAATATATCCTTTTGGTACCTTTAAAATCCGAAAATCATTTTATAATAATGTAATATTTTATAACTTTCCAAGAGTGCCCCTCCTTTTCTCTTATAAAAGGCCCCCAACTCTACCGACTTACCCACACCTCTCAAGCCTTTGGCTCAGGAAAAAACTGACCATTTCATCTCTCCACATCCCTCTCTTCATCATTGAAGCCTCACCTTTGTGTAGAATCATTTCCAAGGAATCCTTTGAGCTCAAATCAAGAAGAGTTACCCGATTTTAAGGTAATGTCTTCACTTGTGGTATTTTGTTTTATTTCGATTCTCCAACCCTCTAAAATATTTTTATTCCTTTACTTCATAAAAAAAAGTATATTCAATATACTAGGTTGTTTTTATGTGATGGATTCGAGCTACACTTACACACACCTTCGTCTAATGGTTAAAGAACATACTGTTTCTGTGGTTGGCGAATTTCTGCCTCACGAAACGATGATTGTTCAATCTTCTTATTACACCTTTAACGGTGGCCATTATAATGTCACTATACATTATATATGATATATATGGTATTTATGTTTTCTATATGCTTCTTAATTTTATATTTAAAACATTCTTTTATGCTTTTCATGTTGTGCAAATGCGATAATTTCATACGAGGAAGTGTAGACTACCACCCCCTCAAGTGATGTGACTCGTTCATGCAATACATGGAATGTCTAAAGAATGCAATTAATGAACATATGTTACCTATATAACATATATATTATACTGGAATTATAATACATATATTCCAATTATTTTTAATTCCATTAATATGACAAAGAAATGAAAGTAGCGTTCATGCGTACGTACGACCTACCGTCTCCCTGAAGGGTGCATTTCATTTCATTTTATCTCAAAATGTTATGGAGTAGTGTAAAATGAATATGTACTGGATATATATGATATTTAAATCATTAATACTATTATGGAGATGATTTACTCATAACTACATGGACAATCATTTTCAATCAGGTTCATTGTTTACTCATGTACCAAACATCGACAAAAACGTCTGATAGGACCTCACATTATTAACCAATTATTATAACATTATAATATGTGATATAAACTGAATAATAATCTTTAAAATAGGTCCTTAAGCAATTATAAATTGACTAAAGTTTATTATTCAGGAATATAAAGAAACGGACACGACAAGTCAGACTTGAGGTAAGGGATCCTACTCCTCTCTTTCTTTTTAAGTACACTCTGTTATGTCATTCCTTTTAAGCTCATCTTTCTTATGAGTGGGATGTTATTTTATAATAATAATACTATAATTTTTATGTTCATATTATGAGAGACCCTATTTTCTCTCATAAATCCATTTTGGATGTTTTGAGTGGCGCCGTTAGGCTACTGAATTTTCGTAAGAGATCTAACCTCTCTCTTTCTTTTTTAAGTACTCTTATTTATAGAACTTCTTTTAAGATTCTCTTTGTTATGATGGGGGATGTTATTTTATATTAATCTTGATTTAAATTTTATTTTAATATGGTTAGTGACTCTATTTGATCTCATCAATCCATTTTTGGATGTTTTATGTGGTGCAGTTAGGCTGGCGAGTTTTCGTAAGGGATTGTTCATCTCACTTTTAGTCCCGTGAGATTTATGCTACATTTGCCACAATTTCCTTTGATTGGTGTATGTAATTTCCATTATTATACTCTTTGTGTAATATAATTTCATTTATGGGTATTTACATATTCATTGTATGACCCTTCTTCAATGGGGTGTATGTTTCGAAAGTTACCCAAGTCGGTAAGGGAACCTTTAACCCTCCTATTTCTATAAAACTTCTTTTGTTATGTCTTTTAATTCAAATACTATTGTGTTTGGATATTTTCTTCTATATTCTTATTGATGTAAATTTTATTTCCAAGTGATTAGATACCCTTTTTATCTCTCATCAACTCATTTTCTAAATTTTGAAGTGACGTCGTTAGGCTGTCGAATTTCTATATGGGTACTTCTTAACAAACATTCAATTATTTAGGTTAAACCTATACTTCTTGATTTTATTATGCCAAGATTTTGTGTGGAATATCTATGTTGTATTTTACAAAAACCATTGTGTGGATATACTATTTCTACACATAATCATCTCATTGATAAATTCTTATGTCATTTAGATGAACTTGTATCGGAAATCATAACTCAATCTCATTTCATTGAGTTAAATATATATGTCATGGGTTTTGTTTTTCCATGATTATGTGTGAATGACCTCGGATTGTTTTACACTTAATATCCACTTATATTTTGTGTATTCATATTTTTCACACATAATCATGTAATTGATTTATCCTTAATCTATGGATACCGACTTTGAAAAGGACTTTGTCTCAATCTCCTTTCATTGAGGCATATTTCATTTTATACCCAACTATCTTTTATACGGTGTATAAACCCCTTTGACTTTTACTTTTATACAAAAGGAATATTTTTGTATGAAGCATTTTACTAAATGAAAAAATGGAATGTTTCTTTTAACGTACGCGGTGACAATGTCTTTTCCACCGCCGTGAATATTATTTTGTCTTCGGCTTCCTCAACAACCCGTAATGTTTTTTTAAAATGAAATAAATACCAAACACTCTTTTATGTTTTTTGGTATTAAAGATGGGTTTTTAATGGATTAGTTATGTCAATATATTTAAGTGATATATTGTGATCGAAGTGTGGAAATGTTTTCTTTCCAATATATTTGTTTAATGTCTTATGATTTTATAATGGTAGTTGGACATTTGACGGGTGGTTACATGATAAACCATATGACGGGTGGTGCCGTGAATACCAGGATGGGTGGTTACATTATAACGTCCAATTCATTGGGTATGGAAGTCGGCTGTATGGCTATTCCATTAAGTATGTGTGGAAGTCAATTGTATGTTTATTCCATTTAAGTTTGTTTATGTCCCAAGTTACCTTTACATGTTATATGTTCTTTATATGGGTTTTATGGTAATATTTTGGTTACAAAAGGGTATGTAATGATCTTTTATTCAGTGAAGAGTTTTTACTACTTCATAAAGGTGAAAAGTATTACTTTGGTAAAGTACTCCTGGTTTACTATATGTTTTTGAAAAACTAACAGTTTTACTTCTTTGTGTATCCTTTACTGGGATTTTTATGCTCATCCAAAGTTTTTGAAATCTTTTCCACAGGACTTAAAGCTGAATAGGGCCAAGGATGGGATCAAGGAAAGACATGCTATCTAAAACATGGAACTAGACATGTTTCTTTTTAATTGTTTTTTTATGGAAACTTAGTAGAAGTGTCTACTATGTAATCTTTTGAGGTGTAATAGTTATGACCTAATTCTCTGAAACACTAAACCTGAAAAGATCCTCAATGTGAATTATTCATTCAATTCAATATAAAGAAAGGATTAAGGCTGGGGCCTTATAACTAGTATATATAAATCTATCCATTAAAGTATGATCCTATAATCATTGGCATACCTTCTCTATTATCATTACTTGTATCCTTTTGATTATGATCTTTAATACTTAATCCTTTTAGAGTGGATTACTCTAGAGTCTCGAACTTTAATACCAATTTCAAGTCGTAGAATGACTATAATAAGAGTAAAGTGTGGCGTTTGAATCACGTTTTTTAAATTTTCTTCACTTAAAATCCAATTTATTAATGTTTGAATTATTTATATATTTTATTATCACAAGGAAGACATTGAAATTAAATAATTAAGAAAAGGATTAAATATCTGATATTTATAGTATTTCAGAGATAGAAATACCCTAGTATACTCCATTAAATCATAACTAATAGATATTAGATATTTCACTTGAACCAATCATTTTCTTAGGGGCTTACCAACATAGTACTAGAATATTTCTCTTGGTACAAATCCATTATATTTTTTACGAATCGTAAAAGGATTTACCAAAACAAAAACCTTCAATAGTCAGTGTATTGAGTACTCACTTCCTGTGATAAGAGAATACTATGATTTCATAAAATGATGCACATAGTTTGAAGATACAAATAAAAATTGATATAGAAATTAATAGATTATATGATTATCATCAAATATCATCTATATTGGTTCTTAGATTAAAAAATATTATCTTGTAATCACATAAACTAAAGAGAAATATTCTGGTTTTTATATCTTGCATCAGATAATGTAAGTATCATATCTTTTCGATGTACATTTATATTGAAGGTAGTAGAGAAAACCCTTTTATTCATGTCTCCACTTTTGAATTTGAACATAGGAACCCTTGATAATCTCAATATATAAGGAAAGAATCCATTTTTAAAACTATGGCACTGAGATCTTTATTAATAGGTGTTATTCTATTCCAAATATAGAATAAACTTCGATGGTAAAGATTTTAGAAATAATCATTATCAGATTTTCCATTCATTGAAAAATACAATTAGTTTAAGATGGAATTTTTCTTATTTAGGAAATTCCTTATTAAATTCATGTATAATCATAAGTTGACTTATTAAAAAGTCACACCAATAGAAAGGACTATAATCATAATAACATTGATAAGATAAATGAGTGGTGTTATTATAATATTATGATAATTTCATCATGTAACTTCATAGGTTTAAATACTACTTTATTCTTCATCTTTATCATTTTGTAAGATAAAAAGTATACATTTACCATTTCCATATGATAGGTATATAAAGAAAGTTTTCACAAGATAAAATTTAAATGTTTTAAGATAAATAAATCTAATGTATTTCTCTAGAATTTGTAAGATAATTAATTTAAGATGGTTCTTTTTATATGATTTTATAAAAATTCTCCATTTATGATAGGTTACTGAACATTACTTCTATGATGTACAATTCATCTACCTCATAAGATAATTTACTTATGTAATAATAAAATATTTTATATTGATATTTTAATTGTTAAATTCTTTATCACATATTTGATATTTCTCAGAGTAATTGGGTTTGATCTATAAGAGATTTATTTTATGCATAAGATAATATTAATATGTATGACAAATTACACTAATATAAAATTTAATTCCATCATCCATACAATTTTTATCATTATGATATTAGGATAAGTTAAATATGCACATTATATATGTAAGATAAATTCATTTGGTATTTATTCAAAAAAAAAACTCACACCTTTTATGAATATTTTGAATTAAAATCCTAAATTAAAAACGATAAAATCATATATAAATAAACATTGATTTTTTTAGAATCAAAAAAACATATAAATTACTAAGATATGTTGCAGAAAAATAATTATTTTAAAAATAGATAATCACAATTCATAATTTTTTTAGAGGAAATGAAACATTATTCTTAATATTTAGGTCTTTGGTTGAGCAGATATGGATTAGTTATTCTGTATTAGGGAGGCCTAATGCGCTAATTAAATTAAGCTGATTTACAGGATTACATTGTATGCTCCTCTCATTATTTTTCCCTATCTTGGAATTACCTTTGGTGATCACATGTGTTTCAGAAAATTTAATTTTTCTTGTGGTTTGTTTGTTATGGATTCCTTCATAGTGAATATTTTTTGACCTTGTTTTATTATTATAGTCTCTTAATGTACTCCCTTTTATATAGTGATGTAGAACCATATTGATTGATCTTTTTTCATTTCTCTATAGTGAAAGACGTTTTTAATTCATAGGTGGATGAATTTTAAGAGGTTATGGATATTCATCATGATCTTCTATATAATTTAGAAAAGTTGGTTTCCATGATCCCCATAAAAAATGTTGGTGATATCTACTTAATTACATAAATTATTTGGGTTATAAGGTATGATTTAATTTTTGGCCTCATGGATCAGTTTAGTTCTTTTTTTCTCTATGCTTCAATGTTTTCTGAATATTGGGTTTTAAAGATATCTTTGGATCCTTTGTTGGTTATATTTCTTTTTTGGATGGATGAATACCCAAGATTGAAACTATTCATGTTAACATGAATTCCATGATCAGGGGAATAATTTGGTAAGTATTGGTCAAGATTATCTGTAATATTTGGTTTTGGTTAACTCAACTTCCCAATAATCTTTTTATGTTAACTAGATCCCCCAAATTGATTAAAATCACAATATTCTACTAGTTCCAAAGGATTCCTTTAAATACAATTAAAGTTCATTTATTTTTTAATACGATTTTCTGGTTATTACTAACACTATATTGGACCTCGATGATGATTTTTGGCCACATGGTTTGACTTTAAAGACAATTTTCTATTTGATTGGATGATCCCCCTCTTTTGATTTTTTTAATTTATAGGAAAAGAGGGTAATTAGGTGTATCATTAATTAGTGAGATGATGTTCGACTTGTTTATCCTCGTTTTTGGTTTATTATTTCAATCATTGGCTCATGTACCCTATTATGATTAATATTCAATCATTATATGTGTTATTTTTTCTGAAAACAATTATACAGTGTAACATTTCTTTAAAAATTTACACCATATATCTTTAGTATATCTATGAAAATGTATAGTTATTAAGGATAATTTATTTTTTAAATTTAATTTTCATTAGATTATTATAAAATTATAGCATAGTTTTATAGTGAATATTTCTCTCACTCCATAAGAATTGTTTTTAATAGTGTAAATTTATATATGAAAATTTTTTTCCAAGGGGAACATTAAACTTTTGAATATTAATTTTCTATAAAAATCCACATAGAAAAATGAAACTCGGAATTTAAAAGGAAAAAATTGATTTGAACTTTCAGTTCTACTTCATATACCCTATAGAGAAATTCCATATTACATTGGAAAACATTCCATGAAATATTATTTCTAATAATGATTAAAAAAATTCTAATTGACATTTTTAATGAAAAAATCTTGTTACTCGAATGAACATTTTAGATTGATAATTTATATGTAAATAAAATATATATTTAAATAATCTATATAAATAATAAATAGGTATATAATATCTATTTTTTATATTTATGTATTTACATTATTTATTTAAATTTAAGAATACAAATATTTAGGAATGGATATATATATAAAAATGTAAACTGACCATAAATACATGTTTGATTATTTTTATTTATGTGAATTTCTTTATTTAACTATTTTTATTAACATGCAATTACATTAATATTTATCCAATGATAATACTACCATCAATATATAGGAAAAATTATGAAATTATATATATATATAAATTATTTTAATTGTAAACTAATTATATATTTATTTTTAACAATAATTTATATGAGTATATAAACATTTTTTTTAAATCTGATGCTATATAATTCATTTTAATACCTAAAATACATATATAAATGAAATAATATAAAAATTATTATTTTTATTACTACTATTATTATTGTAAATAAAAAATAAATATAGTTGTAATAAATATATAATACATAAATAATACATAATCCTAGTGATACATTAAAATGGGATGAAGGTAACTTTTAATAATATATTAATACTTTTATAAATAATCTTAAAATAGATGTAGCAATATACTTATAAAAAACCAAATTCTCATAAATTTTTAAATATATGAAAAATTTATATAATGGTGAAATTATATTAAATTGGGAATAAGTTTGTTCTTCTTATCCTATTAATACTCTTATAAATAATTTTCAAATAGATGAAAAAAAAAGGTTGAATAAATCTACTACAATGGAAAAAAGTTGTATCTTGTTTCAACATCAGTTGATATTTTTCACATTTCATCCTAATAATCAAGGAGGAATATTCATCGAAATGAAATATTAATTAATAATTCAGAATTTATTTTATTATCGTAAAATTGATGGGGAGAAAAACATATTTCATTTCCATGTGTTCCTGCATGACCCCCTTCTAGTAAAATAGATTTTTGGTAACATATAAATAATACCCCACCAATGATATTCCATATAACAACATAGAGAGTAAATCAATAAAAACATATATTTAACTAATAAAACATATAGAGGAATGGAATACAAGAAGATAAATAAAGATAATCATAGATAAATTTTTATTATAAAAAAACAAATGTAAAAAAAATTAATAGAAAAAATACAAGAATACCTTTTAAATAAAGAAAAAAAAATATTTATTTCATCCCATGTAAGTGAATAATAATATAAATTATAGGAACATAACTATGGAAATGATATATAAAATGATATTTTAGAATATAAATTATAAAAAATTGATATATAATATGTAATTAAAAATGTATAATTATAAGAATATAAGTGCAAAGAAAATTGTACAAAATAATATAAAAGTGAAAATGATATACATGTTGTGTTTCTAGAATAAGTTCATTGGAAAATAACATAAATAAATTAGTTTGGAATAATATCAGTCTATTTTTTTACTTATCATTTTATTCATAAAGAAATTAGAATACATTAGAGCTACAATATCAATGTATCATAAAATTTCACAATAAAAATATACATGATTTTGGACAAACCTTATAGTATAAGTTATTTGTGGATTTTTATCACTCAATATTATTCTATAATATCAATCATAAGATTTTAATATTAATGTTGAATATGAAATTAAATGATTGAAGATAAATCTGTTAAAAATTAATTACTGAAGAATACTAGCGTTTCAAAGAAGGAAGCATGTTTTTAAATAATAGAAATCCATATATTAATTGAAAGATATAAATAGTTGAACATGGTAAATTCTAAAAGAAAATGTATATAAAAATTAATGTCTCAACTCACAATATCAAAATTCATTATCTCAATGAACATATTCCACGTTCAGTATAATGATACAACAAAATCAACAAACACTCCATCAAATGCATTAAAAATTCCTATATTTACCACTTGTTATTGAAAACATTCCAATCTACATAAAAATTGGAATCAAAAAAATAAATCATGTCTTGAAAAATTCATTGAAATATTTATTCTCACAAATACATCTATAATCCTATAGAAAAAACATTAAAAAATAAAAATATTACAACCTAGATTTGTGTTATAATCACTTTTCCACCAAAAAAAGCCTTATACAGAAGAATATATCATACAGAAGTATTTTTTGTCCTGAAGAATCATATTGGCTAGAAAATATATAATTTTTAGTCACTTAAGGGATAACTTTACTCCTTAAATACATTAAAAAAAATAAAGAGTTGAAAAACCTTGGTATTAATCTTCTATATATTTGTTTGAAGAAGTGTGTGGTAATATGGAGATCCAAGTGTGAGTACTGCCAAATTAACCCAATTTTGGAGTAACGATTCTCAATAAAATTTATAGATTCCAATACCTCCAAGATATATTAAATTATATCAAAGGTATCTTCAATTAATAAATAATTTTTTAAATTATAATGATTTGATATTATATATTATATATTTTTTCAAAGTTCTTCAAACACCATCCCATAAAAAACTCGTATTTTTTAATTATAAAAAAATATGAAATTATAATCAAAATAATACTGAACCGAGAGATTTTTCCTTAATACAATCATAACAACTCATTCTATAGAGAACTATAATCTTCTTTGACTGGAATTGATCTCCAGAATTAACAATTACATCAAATAAATTCATTATTGATTTTATTTATACAATCATCTCTAGCACTAAAAACATAATATAGAGAAATTATAGGTTATTTAAATAATAAATACTTATAAATAATGTATTAAAATAGAATAAAAATCTAGATTATAATACCAAACATACCTCAAATTCTTTAAGCTTTAATAATAAATTCACATTATAAGATCTAAATTAGAATTATTGGGGGTTTTGGGAGTAAAAATATTAGTGGTTGAATTGTTTTTTTTAATTCATTAAACTAGAGGGAACAAAGAATTATAGTTAGATATGACATAAATATTTTAAATTTAATTAAAATATAGATTATTTATTATTATTTCAATATGAGGAATATTCCCTTTCTTGATTCACAATAATATTCATGACCAACCCTTAGTAACTAGTTTAATTTTATATCAACATTAATTTTTTTAGCTTTGTGTATAGACTTGGGGTTATGATATTATTCATTTTGATACTAATTGTTTTAATAATATTTGAAATATATAGTGATAAAAATGTAAATGGTTTTATCTTTCCATTTGGATAAACTCCAAAATAATATGCACTATCTATGAGCAAAAGGTACCTGAATCAACTCTATGTAACTCATGGTCAATATCATATATGATCTCATATAAAATATGACAAGTTTGTTAAAATATTAATATTGAAAAAAGTATGAATGTAAAAATATTTGTATCTATAATTGACCAATTTCATCTAAAACTAGTGATCCCATATTATATTTCTGAACCACATAGTCAGAATGTTTTATAAACATGTAAAACTGAAGAGAAATAGAGAATTAAAAATAAAAATGGGAAATATAAATTAAAATGTTAATAAATAAATCAATATATGTATTTTATGAATTCTGATTTAAACTAACCACTTTTCCCAAAAGAATTACCTTTAGCTTCTTTATCCCTATTACTTTCAAAATAATTATGTAATTTTTTGTGACAAGATTATGACTAAAGAAAACGGATGTGAATTAACATAAAGGAATTTAATTCAAAATCATTGTTTCTACGGTTTAATGAACCAAGACTCTATTATTTTATAGAGAGTGATATGATTGTTAGATTATGAATTAAATAAACCAATGATATTTTTTACATTTTACCAATTTAAAATAACTTTAGTTCTTATGAAATGAATTATTAATGTGGAAACTAACAATTATTCTTAATGTCTCTAAAATGAAATTGTTTATTATACTATATGTGAAAGGCTATAGAGTGATGATTTATAATAGAGGTCAAAATAGTTTATACAAATGAAAGTAATATTTTTAACCTAATTAATCTTATAAGTAAATTAATGATTCTTTGTTCAAAGGAAATGATAAAATGAGATCCTACATATTATAAATACTTGTATTTGAATATATAATATTAATAAATGAATCAATTATAAAAATTATTAATTTCATGAATGCTATTTAAATGTAATTTCAATGAATTTATATAAATACATTCATAATGAATACGTATTATATTTATACATGTCATCTAGACTTAAGTTTTTTATAAACTATGTGATTGTATGAATACATGTGTTTCTTATACAATGTTCATATATGTGCATACATTTATATGAATTAACTAAATGTATTGATACTATTTTTTTATAATATAAAATTAGGAATATATTTTTATACTATTGAAACATGTAAATTAAATAACATTGAAATAGAAGAATTTACATAATATAATTATACTATGTGAATTATTATGCATAAAGAAATTAACATGGAAGGCTCCATAAGGAAATAAAAAATTATAGTATCTTTTATTGGTACACTATTTATAAATTAATTTTATAAAAATGAATAAGGTTGTTTTATTATTCACTGAATTGTATTCATGTAACTGTATAATTATTCATAAAATAGTAGATTTATCATCAGAAGTGTAACAATTTAATTATGTAATTATCCACATAAGTGTGCACGAACCCACTAAATAATTATGTATTATTTAAATATAGGTTTTTATAGAATTAGTTCTTAATATATAAATATATAATTAGATGAAATGGTATAATATTAATGTATATATTATTTATTTTCATACAATTTCAATGTCAAAAGGCCAATAAAAGTTTGTTTACTATTAAATATAATTTGAATTAAATTATGCATACTTTATTAATATAGATATATAGATTGGAAAAGTGTATTTATTCATTATGAGTTATGTGAGTATAGTTTTTATAACATTAAACACAGTAGACACAATACACATACTGTAATTTCAGATGAAATGACTATGGAACATTCATGTGAGGTATGGGAGTATGAAATTGTACATTTTATATAGTTTACCATTTGTGAACAAGATTATGTAATTTCATAGAATATATCCTTACTATTTGGAAACATTTTTATATAATTAAAAAACTTGTACACATACCATCTTTGAATTGTTTTTAAAATGTAACATATGTTTTTCTAGTTTATTTTGTTTTCCCCAAATCTGATAATTCTCGAACATAATTCATATAGGGTTATGTTTATTGGTGTTATTTAAAAATGAGAATGGTATTAATACAATATGAATATATGTGTAATAAATAATACTCCTTTAAAATATTTATCAAGCCTCTTAGTTTAATTTAATACATCAATATGGTATCTAAAAGGGTTAAAAACTATAATTGTTTGAGTATATTTCTTATTTTTTTAAAATTCATTGAAGTAAAATATGACATAAGTACATGGTCCCATGGGATCCAATTCTCAATGTTATATTTCTTCTCTCGGTAGGATCTTTTATCATCAAGACTATAAACTCAATGGGTTAGCACCGAGGGTGGATATCCAAAATTTGAGAATCCATATGGGTACGAGTATCTTTTGGGAAATTTCATACACTGGGAACATTCTAAGTAATTTTTATTTACAATAATAAATTTAATAATTCATATATTATATAATCTATAATCTATAATTTTATATAAGTATGGATAGATATTTTTATTTAGGGAATGGTTTTATTTTTTTAATAATAAAATTGCATCAAATCATTGATGAATGGATTATTAATATTAATTTAACAACTATAAATTCATAAATATTCATGTAACATTGTATAGACTTATAGTGATGATATGTTGGTGAATATATTTTTTAACTAATTTGAATAAAAAACTAACTTTAAGTAAATCACAGAAAATATGTGAAAGATAAAGAGAATTTATATATATATATATATAAATATATATTTAAATTAATTAAAGAATAATTGAATAACATTGAGATTATAAAAATTCTCAATGTGTACAATTAATTATTAGGAGTATAATTAAAATATAACTACCGTAACATAAAATATGCAATGCCTTGATGTTGCAGCATTTATAATCACTTAGAAAAACATCATAGAGTGTAGATTGAGGGAGTATGTACAATCAAGTATCCTATCCAATGATGGTTTTTCCATATTTATTTATATAGATATTGTAATTTGAGGGTTCATGATTCCAAATCTCTTAGAGAAACTAAATATTTTTAGTTTTCAAGATATTATTAGAAATTTTTGTTAATTTTCATGCTAGAGTGGGATATGACTACCTATAAACAATCAGGAATGAAACCAAAATGATTAATGATAATGAATAATCATGTAATATACAATATATATTTTTTAACTAATATTAATGGGGCCCATTTTTAGCTTTGTATAAGTATTTTACTAGCCATCTCATGCTGCAAAAGTAATAGTTAATTAATGAATATTTCATAATTTCAAACTAATTAAGAAAAATTAAGAGCGTAAAGGGCTAAATTTAAGATATAATTTAGTATAAACACCTATTAATTCACTATAGACATCTTTTTATATAACTAAAATAATAAAATAAGATAAAATTTAGAAAAATACTATTTGACCCAACCCACACACCATTAAAATTACTCCATATAGAATTACAACATAGAACAGAGTTCAAAAACAATTTAAGGAAGTTTAAGTACCTATGAATCAATGAAGTACAGACACATGTCAGTTAAGTTTTGTCATTCCCATCAATAAAATCTTTAATAACTATGTCACCATCATCGCCTTGACATTGCAATATATTTAAGTATTTCACTCGCTTATCTTCACATCTAAATGGTATCATAAAAGGTTCATTTTTTCAATTATATTGACCAATACATAATAAAAATAGATTATAATTAAGTGGAATAATTTTTAAAATAAAACTAAACATGACATATTAATTTATCAATAAATAAATTGGAAAAAAATAAAATACAATTAATGATTAATATTGTTATATATATTTTCCAATATTTAATATCCAATATCAACGAACATTGTTCCTAAGATTTAAAAAAAATCCTCTAAATTTTTAAAATTTAAATTTTATAAATGTAATTATAAAAGGTTCTGATATATTCTAAAAGATAATAATTGTTTTTAAACAATTAAAAGGAAATTAGTTACACAAACATTTACATGCATGTGATCCTGTTTAATGTGTTTAAAGGATCTCCAACTATAAAAATGATCTTTAATATAAATAAATAGCATTCCAATTTCAAATAACGTATAAAAACACATTTAATTTCATATGATACAAATATATAAAATGTTTCCAAAAATTAAATTTTTTTGTAAAATTCATGGATACATATAATTTCTACCGATAGAAATAATTTATTCATTGTAAAATGATTACCTATAGTATCAAGAAAAAATGTGAGTTTGTTCCGATAAAATTCAATCAATGGATTAAAATATTATATAAAAATGTAAATATAATTTTTTATTTAATACTAATCTAACTGATTGAAAATTTATATTGATATATATTTAAAAATGATTCATGGAGAAATCTTAATTACATAATACAGTATCCATTGGTAAGATATTTTTTCAGACTTCAATGGAAGTTAATCATTACCATTATTAAAAGCCAAAAAATTATTGAAGATAAAAATAATCGTACAAAAGGTATAAATTAATAAAAACATCCAAAATGGTCTCACATTTGTTTCATTTATATTGCAAATTTGTAAGAGTGATTTTAGTAAGAATATAAAGGAATATAATTGAAAAAAACATAGAGTAATGTATGATAGTAATTGTGTCGAATCCAAAGTGGTGGTGTGAGTTTGTTCGTGTGTGTTTATATATATATATATATATATTTATTAAATGAAAAAATAAGTTCCTATAATTAATAGAGAAAAAATACAGAGGTGGATAGCTGATGAAAAGGTTGAGAACCTACAATCATGATGAAAACACTATAATATGTAAAATAATATGTTAATTTTTCACACATATTATTATGCGTGTATAAATAACTTATTTTTGCGTGGAAATGCAAGAAATTCATCTTTATAAAACATGAAAATAATAATGTTGAATATAAATCATTCAACACCAAGAAAAAAACTTCATTTATGGTTTTCCAATAATTTAACAACCAAATATACTTCATTTGAGAGTAGGGATCTCTTGGAAACTGAATTTAAAATTATTCATTACCATTATTTCAAGGAAGGAATACTTAATTTGGAAATAATATTCAAAATGAAATCTGGAAGACATTATAGTTTTAATCGTAACATTAAATAACTAGATTGAGTACAATCTCTCAAAGATACAATGTTAGAAAATGATACTGTCAAATCTTATGTGGGGATGAAAATATCTATATATAAATAGAACAAATTAGTAAAAATAAAAACTAGATATCTAATACATAGGTAAATAAAAAATTAAGAGGAACATAGATTAATGGAATTTGTATGGTTTGTGGTATATGATAAAACATTAACATTAGGGAACTGAAACCTTCTTCTAAAAAACTGATTCTTATGGGGGACACATATGAGGTTAATTGATAATATTTAGATACATCTCATCAAACATATATTTGAGATCAATATAATCAAAGGAAACCCAATGTAGGAAGACAAAGTAACCTTGAAGAATATATCATTCACCTATATGGGAATATTTTATGAGATATAATGTCATCTTCTATTAAATATTAGATCTTTGAGTAGAGGGGGTTTATACACCAATGTTATAGAAAACTATTGGAACTAGGTGAATGAGGTTCTTCTAGGGTTTCAGACCTAATATTTTTAGTTGATAAAATATGTGAGTAGTATATAGGGCGATAATTTATGTGAAAATAGAAAATATTAAAACAAATAATGATATAGAGTGAGAATTTATCAATTCCAATGTTTTTTTTTTCAGCGAGTGATGTTGTACATCGATGGGGGAAAGGGAATTAATGAGATGATTATGGGAAACTGAATGATGTATTATCCGGAATAGTTGAACAAGGTAAATTAGAAAAGAATATTGATACAAATTGAGAATAAATAATTCCAAAATAAGGTATGTTGTGGAACACCCTATTCATTGGTTGACTAAAAGGAATGAGTTAATGGGTGAAATCCTTTGAATGATATGGCATTTTGAACCTAATTGAGATGAAATTAGAAACTATTGATGATTTATTTCTGAGGAAAATAGTCTATGAGGATAGAGTAATAGAACTGTAATAGTGTGTGATGAGTATAATGGGTTGGGAAAGTTTGATTTAATAGGAAGATAAGTTAGAGGGTATCAATCATCTCCAGTGAGTTGGACACATTAGGGAGAAATAATTTAATGAATCCACTTAGATTTTGAGGAACATCGTATAGTATTGTTAAAGTATGTGATGGCATAAAAAGATAAAAAAAGATAAAAATAAACCCATCTAATTACATATGATAGAAGAAATTAAAAGTTTTCCAAAAAATAAAATGGTTAGGAATATTCATGGATCTATAAAATGTTTTCTTATATAAATATGAAATTAATAGAAAATTCTTATCATGAATATCTATAGAACATATGAATTTTTTCTAAAAAAATTTAATATTTGGGTTAAAATATTTTATATTAATTGAAATATAAGCAATTTTCTAAATATAATGTAATTGAATGAAAATTTATATGTATATATCAATAAAAATTGTGCATAGAGAAAATTAATTAAAAAATTAGTTAACCATCGGGATGAGAAACAAATTATTTAGGCTTTGGTTGATGTTAATCATAAATATTGTTCTAATAAAAAATGATTAGAGATGGAAAGAAAGAGTAAAAATAACCAATTAATAATTGAATAAAAAATTAGTCTAATTTTGTTTCTTTTTCCCAGGATAATACATTAGGGTGATGCAATCAATATAATAAAGGCATATAATAGAATAAAAATACATTGATCGATGTAATACAGATATTGTGTTGAATCCAAGGTAGTGGGGTGATTATTTGTTTGTGTTTTTAAATATATATATAATGAAGAAATAAGTACCAATAAAAACTAGAGAAAAAGGATGAGGAAGGGAACTGATGAAGTGGTGGAGAACTTATAATAAGGATTCTAACAATGGTGTATGTAAAATAATTTTTATATTTTCCCCAGAAATCATAATGATTATTTATATATATAATTTTTGAGTTAAACTAAAAGTATTTCATCATTATAATATAAGAAAATAACAATATAAAATATTCATCATTTTACACCAAGAAGCTTAATTTATAGATACTTTTCATGTTATTTAACAATAGAACATGCATTATTTGAGAATAAGTATCTCTTGGAAACCAAAATTAAAATATTCATTACCATGGTTTCTAGAAACAAAAAATAATGTTATAAATAATATAAAAAATAAGATCTAGAAGATATAGTATTTTTAACAGTAACATCAAAAAACCAAATTTACTACAATATCTCAAAGACACAATGTAATACAATTATTGGGATGAATTTGAGGTGGTGGTAAAAATATATAAATAGAAAGTGAAAAAATCAATACCAATACCAACTATAGATGCAACACATAAGTAAAAAAACCAATGAAGAGAAACATAGATTCCGGTATTTTATGTAGATTATGGAATTTGAATAAACATTAACATTAAATAACAAAACAATATTCCCCAAAAAACTGAAACATATGTGGGAAAACTAAAATGGTCCATGAGATTATTCATTTCCTGAACCGACCATCTAGGGCCCCTCGTGGGCCAATTGTATTTCATGTGTGACACCCCAAGGCCAATGCTAGTACAGAAGAGGCATGTGATAGGAGATGAGAAGGTATATATTTAAAATGGGAGGGATTATCTTATGGTACTTCTACAATTACAGAAACACACAACTACATGATATAGTACATAAATTAAAAAATCAGTGGCTTACACTGAGTAATGAATTCATGAAACAACCTCTAGGATACTTATAAAAGTGAAACAAGGTACACTAAATTATATGGGTAAAAATAAATCCCCTAACAAAATGTAGGTTGAAACCCAAGTTGAAAATAATTGTAAAAGATAAAGTAGGGGAGATCCTAACTCAAGATCTAAGATTCTGACCGCCTAACATATTTAGTTCTACTATGAACTACAAAGATATACTAATACTGGGTCCACCATAGTTACTACTAACATTTCAATCATCTTCATAAGGCATGACATATGTAGGTAAATTACATACAGTGGTGAATATATACATACATAGTTGGACACCCCAAAAACCAAAATTGGAAGAAGCAATAGATTAAACATAGTTAGATCAACTCATATGTAAGAGGGTAAATGAACCTAATGTCATATATGCCCATAAAGAGACATAAAATAAGAGAGAAAGGGGTTTTCCCTTTTCGTGTCTAGTTATGTACAATGAGTTATCATATAGCACATAAAGATCCCATATTTAATTCCATGAACCTTGAAAAAACTCACAAGAATTACGGTGGAGGGACCCCTCCTGACTAATGTGTTTCATAGTAGAGGGAGAACTATCACCTAGACATGTGTCTCGCATAACCTCTAAAGAATGAGTATGGAGGGCCAACACCCCTCCAATGCATAACACTATTGAGGGAGAACTAATATAATATAGGACCTAGATGCTTCTAGAGATCAATAACAATGATTTAAATGATATAGATGTAGATTTATGTCCTATGTAATGTGGATATGTTCCATCTCTACATATATATTGGCTGTGGGGGAACTTCTACCTATAGAAGTAAGGGAGTACCGAATTCTTATTTTCTAGTCTACTAATAGAGGGCCGATTCCCTTTGTAATTAGTGGAGTTCCATACCTACCTATAAAATTGAGTATGGGGACCCGTTCCCATGTGTGACAGTGTATTACTGACACATACATCTCTAGGATGAATAAAACTGATCACTATCATTGGACAAGAATCACTAATGTAATAATCCACATAATGAAACCATATATTGTATCTATAATTCCAGAGATATTTCCACCATCACATCCTCTAAGGAAAACTACCTAGGATATGATACTTATATGCCAACATCCATTTCCCAAGGAAGGAGACATGTAAAGTAGGAATTTATATGTATAAGTACATTACATATACATAAGGCCACATGGTGTGTCATGTATAGTTTGGGTATGCCAATTTCCTCCATCCCATGGTCATGTACATTGACTGTGACTATGTTCACCGGTCATTCCCATATACTCAGGCTATTCCTAGGTTCTCTAGTGTTGTTCAGGTACTATAGTTGTTCTCAAACACATGGTTGTGCCCTTGTACCTAGATATTTCTATTCATGTGTACTCCAATTTACATGCTTGGTCACCCTACATGTTTAACATGGTATGTGTTATAAATCATTTCACATAAATCATTACCACCACGAAAGGGGACTACAAGACATGTGTTCTACTATATTTCATGGAGTAGTCATTAATTTTGAACCATACCTTGTTTTCCCATGACATCTAACTCAAAAAACTAATTGTGATACCATCTTCACCTAAAAATCTTTTTGAGAATTGATATTTGATGGGGAACATATCCTCCATCTTTTATGATGACCGTCAGCCATAAAATAGTACTTTAAAGACCCACTTGAGGTCCACCACTCCTCCAATCACCCATAAGATGTTTTAATCCTTAGTAGAATAATCAAAATCCACTATAGACTATCTGAAACCATAATATTCAAAGGATACTACCTATAGTTATAGATTCATGGACATTAGAGGCTAGAAATTTGAATTCTAATAATCCAAAAATGATTCTCTATTCCTCCCATTGCTAAATTGGTGTTCTGATACCTAGATCCATCATCTGCATTCACTATCACCTCATGCTCCTTCTGTTAAATCATGATTCATTATCTTTCACAAATCCAATATGATAATGGAGGTTTGATCACACTTCAACTAGTCCAATAATATAAAATTGATGAACCCTATTGATCAACAATGAAGTACATGAATAATAGAGGTAAGATACACACAGGAATGATGTGAGAATTATCAGTAGCCAATGTGAACCCACCCAATGATCACAAAATTTAGCATAAAAATGGGGATAAACAAAAGATCAATGAAAAATGATAATTAGAATTTAAATACTAATTAAATTATTTATATCCTGATAAATAATTTATTCCATTATTAAGTAGGCATCCAATCAATGCTCAATAATCAATCTAATAAAGGAATTCAAAAAAATAACAAGACCTACCTCATGAATGGATAAATCACTAGTAAAGAATGATTCATATATAGAATAAGGTGATTATATCACTCTGTTAATTGTATGTATCTTGATTTTTCTTAACTTTTTCTCATTGATCTACATTATTGAGTCCCCGGTTCCAACCAAGCTCTCATCGTCCTCTATAATATCCTAGGTTTATTCAACTATCCCTGAGTATTTTCCCTAATGAAATTTAGATAAAGGTGTGACTAGGTGAATTAATATAATATAAAATAAAATATTTTATTTTAACACACCCACCAACAACTCTATTCCATGTAACATTCGATGCCCCCAGCCTTACATCAGACATATCGAGAACCCTGCATTCTAAAAAAAACATGGACTCTAATTTTCTATCTGAGGTTTTGATGATCCAGAAAATAATTTATTTTAAAATTATGAATGATGGTGTTTTAATATATATAATAAATTTTAATATATTTAATATACAATCCGACAAAACCGAAAAAAACATCACAATATCCAGGGAATAATATAGATTTATAGAGAAATATCAAAAGGATCAAAATATAGAAAAAAGAGTCCTTAAATTATCCCGTTTTCAAGGATTTTCTTCCTAAAATACCCAATATACACAATGATTGCATGGGTATTGTGCTCACATATGGATGGTAAAATTCAAAGATCTCTATTACACTCTACCATGATACCCATCAACTCAAACTAAAGGAATGGTCTATCCAGAGAAGATCTTTTCTAGTTAATCCTCAATTAGAACTGAGTACTTTGAGATAGTGATTCCATCCTCAATGTCTAGCTCTTCGTAGTTAATAACAAGAAACAATTCAAGAACGTATCAACTCATTTATGAAAAATATAATAATTCATGCACTAATTATCATTGTGGTGTAAGGTCAATGGTAAGAACCTCCACTAACCACATGTAGTAACTTGTATGGTGAGACAAAACTCATGGAATAGCTAGCTACCCCAACCAATGCTCTAAAATCAATGGTGTGGGGAGTCTCTAAAGAAGACATGGCCTCCTAGATATAACTAGAAAGGTCAATAATGTCAATATGTGTGATATTTATATAGACACTAAGCTATCCTTAAATTATCATTGAGCGATAAAACCCTTCTCTAATGTTTCCTGCACAAATTATGGCACAAAAGAGTGGTCTAACCTACCTCAGTCCAACTCAAGGGAAACCCATAAGGTCTCTCATACAGTTCCTCACTTATTTCTTTAGAGATAGTGGACTGTATCTATTATTATTGGAGATCTATACTCATGGTAAGTGATCTAAACATCAATGGATGAAATCCAAAAGGTGGGTCGCTACACTTTTTACAAGACATGGATGGTTCACAAAGACTATAAATCCACTTGCGGGAGGAACCTTATGCTGATTTTTAACTATATCCCAAAAACCTATTACAAACCCCGCCACAACTATTATGTATAGCATGAATCATTTTATGATATGAACAATGTTGTCACCCCATGTAGATAAATGATCTCATACACATACAACTGCACCAAACTCTCAATTGAGCTCTTCCCCAAGATTGAAATGAAGTGTATCAACTATAAAATACGGTTTACAGTCACCAATATAAAATCATGTACCATCCATTAATATGGAAGACTCATTATAAAATTTACGGAGATTCCATCCCATAATAATTTTGTATACTCAAGAGGATATTTAAGTCCTGCATGAACATGATTTTCAACCTTTATCTATTTACATGTGCAGAATCATGAAACAAACTCAACAATTATTTACCTCAAGAAAGCTCACACAAAACTATAAATGATGGTTATGGTACATGATTTCAACCTTTCTAATTAATTCCAAGTGGGAGGTAGAAATACCCCTCAACACCTCCTCATGTAATGCGATAGGAAATAACTTCCATTTTAAAAATATGATGATATTCTCCCCTCCTTTAAAAAATACATCCTGTGAAACTACTAAGGATATATGGTCACACAAATCCTCACAGGCGGCATATTGAAACTAATATTCCTTCACACATTGAAGAATATATGGCCCCACTATCATTTACTAATGATTAGATACACAGTTCTCCTCTACCAAGGCCAACTATAGTTACACCAACTGCTATATCACCCCTCTAGAAAAAGAGAATGGAATTTCTTACTGAGAGAATCAACCACTAGGTTTTCATTCATGAGATTATTTACTATCTCAAAGTCATAATCCTTCATGGACTCTAATGAAAACCTTGTACTCATTTGGCATTCATTATGTATTGATATTTACCTATAACTATAATTTATTCAGTTAAAAAATGAAATGATATCCAAGAAGATAACACCACCAATGATTCAAGGTTAAATTTTCCACTTCCAAAACAAATTTTTTGTAACATATATCTACTCATGGGTTCTCAACTACCTTGACCCATAAGAAATCACTTCCATACTCTACATAAATGTGCATCCGGGATCATAACAATAGGCATTGAAAAACACCACTAAAATGACTACCTCTATTAATAGGCTCAACAAAGACGCACTAATCAATATATGCCTGAAATCATTGAAGTTTATGGAAATTCATAGTCTATTAAAAATGATTGTTTTTTCCAAATATAGGTATTTAATTCTTCTATAATCCTAGAAATTTATATCACAAACCTCTGATAACACCCTTCCAAATAGAGGAAACTCTATACATACACAATTCTACTTGGTGGCTCACAAGAAAAAACATCATCTACCATCACTAGGATAAAAAGTACAAAAATATCAGAGTTTTCATGCCCCAAAAATTGAACCTATTGAATATATAAATGACACTTTGAGAACTTACAATTGGAACTCCAAGATTTGGTGTTGGAACACCCTAAAAAGCTCAATGTACACAAATTTTATCACATTGTTTATGAGAATTTCCCCGATAAAAGTAAACAAGAATCAATCCAAATGTGGTTTAAAGATTCGGTTTATAAGATCAATGAACACTATGAAGAATTTTTTCATTCCAAATGGAATCACTAGGAACTCAACATGCTCATAATGACATCAACATGTAGGTTTTTCTATACCATCCCCATGAACCCTCAATTGGTGCTCTCCAGACCAGAAATCAAACATCAGGAAAAATCTAACACTATATGATAAGTTTAAGTGTTTTCAATCCTATGGAAATATGTACTTATATTTGATCATCACCACACTCATGTGATGGAAAAAAATGAAGATATTCTAGCTCTTATCAGCCTTTTTCATGAACATCACAAAATCTACTCATGTGGATAAAATTAGTCTAAAAGAATCATCCTTGATGTGTCTACCGCTCTAAAGTTCATACTATCCAGATAAAGAGGAGTCATTTGTATCCTCTATAACATGATGTGAAATATCATAGGGTCTCATTATCACTATGGAATGATAACATGTGAAGCACTAACTTATAATAATCAATCCACACTTATATAAGTTAAGTGAATAATTAAACACATTCCGAGGAGGAGTCCCTAGAGGATATGGTTTTTATAAATGATATATAAGAATATCTATGTCTCAAAAAAGGTCTGTGAAAATGATGGAGTGATTGATGCCTACTTCTACAAAAACTGATGCTAAATCAGATGATTCCAAGTTCATACCACATATCACTATGACGTCATGGGGTCATAATCCCCCACTCCATAAAGCTATCCTTATAATTACCCAATTAGTTTTTTGATACATGGGTTTGAATCTGACACATTAATAAAAAAATTAACTTGAACAAGATATTCATAATAAATCGTCCACCATACCTCGAGACTGTCAACATTTGGTAGTAATGACTAAATCACACATCTTCAAATCACATCACAAGAGAACACATCTTGGTAGAGGAAGAATCCCTCTACCTTATATCATCATATCCACATTATACATCACTATTATAAGGATCCATAAATTACAATAATTTATCAAAATAAGTACAGCTAGTAGGACCACCATCAAACATGTTGGGATCCCACAGAAGGTGAAAAACCCAATCCATCACATCCATCTAATCCTCAATTACATGTGCGATTGTTGGAAAGTACTCTTATATGAAGATATTCTCATCTATATCCCAAGAGAGGGTCACCTCCTCATTAATATGGATGAAATATCAGCACCAATGCCATACTGCTCAATGAGGAAGTCTGGTTGCATGTTCAATGATCCAATCATTTGGGGTCTACACATACTATAAAACACAAATCACTACCTTAATTCAATCCTCCACTAGATTTGGGACTATCTCAACATGAAACCGAAGCAATCAATCTCATACATACATGTGCAATGTTCGAAGACTACATTTATAATCCTCTGGACCATGTGTAGAAATCAATTACTCAAAATACAAATGATAATCCATCTAGACCACTAAAGGTATGTCTATGCACTACAAAATGTGTCAAAGAACTACTCGAGCCACTCCTGGAGGGAAGAAATCATGAATAGTTCACTGGAATGATCCATCATCTCCTAACTAGTCAACATCATGATATTTCCAAGAAATCCTTGAAGGAATTCATTATTGAGGCTAATCAAATATTTCCAAGACATACCATAGTCAGTAGAATATCAAGAGAGTAACTCAAGGATGGAATGTAAGTCATATGACCCAATCCTATATGAAGCAGGTACAACTAGTTTTCTTAAAAATTGTGCCTCATTATGCTATGTCAACAAGAAGGTAGTTAGGGTCTTGGTGAAAGGATATGATGGCTGCCACACCATCATTGGGTGCTCTTCTCTGTTATCCAAACTCAATAAAATACAAAACCATTTATTTATGTTCCCAAACCAAATAATAAAATTTTTAGGACATGAAACATGGTCACTAGGATAGAACCAGACATGAAAATAAATTTTCAACACCTAAACCATTAGGGCCCCACTTGGTCTAGTTGTAAGCTATGTGTGACACCCCAATCCCACCTTTAATAGGTCATGGGAAAAAACTAGGTAGGCACATCATTGACATGGGTGGACTCATCCGAAGGTTCCTATACTCATTGACACACATAACTCCATTTTACCGTGCATAGATATAAGAAAACAATATCCTATAAAAAGAAAACAATTTACAAAACAACCATTAGGAAAAATATCTGACTGAAAAAAGTTATACCTAAGTATAACAGAAATAATACATTTCCAAATAGAGATGTAGGGGGAGAATGAAAATTATCCACAACTATAAAATGTAATTTAGGGGGGTGCCTCACTCAATATCCAAGAGTCTGACCACCAAATTCAGTCATCACCACCAAAAACTATTGTTCTTTATCGATACCAGATCCACCTTAATCACTAATAATATTTCTAATATTCCCACAAGACATGTCATATTGGAAAACACATGTAAGGGTGGGTATATACATAACTAATACAATTCAATAAAAAACCAAAAATCGAACAAATATAATAAACATAATAATCTATACCAATATGCAAGAGGGTAAAGGAAACCGAAATTTGATTTTCTTGTAAAAAGTCCATGTGAAGTGAGAAAGGGGATCACCATATTTACAGTCAGCTAAAATCAATGAGTCGGCCTCAAATCCAAAAATAACTATATCATATGCCAAATACCATGTGAAACCATACAAAAACTAGAGTGGAGGTCCTTCTCTTTTCTAGTACATTTCACAGCTGATGTAGAACTATCTTATTTATATTCCTCTCATGTGAACTCTCAAGAATGTGTATGGAGGACCCACACCTCACCACTACTAAGAACATCCAAGGTAGAACAACTATGATGTAGCACTGTCAGCCACCAATGCTCAATGAGGGGGGGGGGGGGGGGACCACTCCAGAGATAAAGAACCGACACCCTTTATAATGTGGGGGAATTATATATCAACCTATATATAGGATGTTGGGGACTCAACATCAATAAATATAGGGGAGTACTCACCTTGTTTCTTCTAATATATATAGGGGACCTACACCCTCTTTAATGTCGGGGAGATCAATATATACCTAGGAGAAAGACTAATGGGGACTAGCTACCTAATGTGACGGAGGAATACCAAACTCAACATCTCTCTAATGAAAACAATCTACCATTCATATCATCCAAGAAACTATAAAGGAATCACACACTTGTAAAACGTCATTCAATATCTCTAATGACATAAATAAGAAAAGCCTTGAATACTACATAGAAGGTTAAAATTATTGGATAATTGTAGGCCTGAATATGGGTCCTTAAGAAGGAGATATGAAAGGTAGTGGTTCCTAGAAAATGACACATAAAAAGTATATAGGGCCACATGACATGTACTATCTAGTTAGGGTATTTCGGTGTCCACTAGACCATGTTAATTTATTGTTTCTATTCCCTTGTACACTGGTTGTGTTATTGTAATCTTTCCTTTACTGAGTGCTCTAGACATATCTATGTACTCTCAGTATGCCTGGTTATCTGCACGTTCCCATGTACCCAAAGGTATACGATGAGTATTGAACTACGTGTCGTATTCTATTTGACATGTCATATGACATGTGATATTTATCTCTATACGTGAAACCTAGCTTCCCCATAAGGGGACCACAAAACGTGTGTTCCCCCATGATACAAGTTAGGTAGTCATGTTTTTTTCACCAAACAGGATTTCCTTATTTCATCCCTCTATTTCCAATGATTTTATCACCATATTGACCTAAAATTATATCAGAGGTTCTCTCTTGTAAGGGCAACATCTCTGTAGCAATATTCTTGCCACCACTGGCTAGAAAATGGTAATTCTAGTGACTCACTTGAGAGTTCTCACAATATGTTCATTGAAAATGGTTCTAAATATTATTAGAAGAACAATTATACACTATATAATCTTAGAAACTAAATGAATTTTATGGATAATGTTTTTGATTGTTGATTTACGGCCTCTAATGGATGAAAATCAAGATTCATGTCATGCTCACAGAATCCACCGCACGTACTGTTTCCAAAACTGTGTTGTTATTCATGGGTACAAAATCTAGATTCATGATCACCACATGATCCATCAACTAATCCTAAATCGATTTTAATTCATACAAGAACAATGATTCTATAGTTTCTATCATGCTCGAAACAGTTTGACAATGATGAATAATTAAACCCCCTGGTACAACATTGAAGAACATGACTAATGGAGGTTGGATATGAACAAACAAAAAGTGAGAAATATAATTAGATGATGCGAATCTGGACAATAATCTTTAATCGCATATTTAAAAAATAAAGATAAACACATCTGTAATTAATAATGATAATCAAAATTGGTATACTAATTAAATTATCCAGATCATGTGAAGAACGTAATTCCAAAATTACGTAGATATACAATCAATGAAGACAAATAAAATCAATTTTTGGAACTCCATTAATGAAGATTCCTACCTCCACAAATGATAAATCTCTAGTGAATAACACATCCACTAGGGAATAAGGTTATTTTCCTTCCATGTTCATTATAATATTAATGATTCTCCTTGATCCATCATTGTCGATCCTTGTGCTAAATTTTCCAATGAAAATAAAAAATTCCTTACATTTAATATTTTATGGTTCTGTGGCTAACTTGAACAATTTTGCATAATGAATTTCAAATATTAGAGTGGCTAGGTTAAAATAATAAAAATAAAATAGATATATATTTTATTTAATGCACTCACCAACAAATTCCTTCCATGGAACATCTGACACCGACCAAACTTATGTCATTCCAAGAGTAAAACCCAGGTTCCAAAAACAATTGTGGTCTCAAATTTTCCATCAACCTTTTTTCATGCAAAGGGTAAACCCTATTTCCAGAAGACAACCACTATCTCAAATATTCTTTTAGAGGTCTTGGTCAATGAGGAAAAAAATTAATTGAAATATTGTTCACATGTTATCTAATAAAAATTTATATTTTTTTATTATAACTTTTAGGAACAAAGACACAAAAAATAATCAATTCCAACTATGAAAAAATATAGAGTTATATATATGAATATCCAAGTAATCAACATCTATAAATCATATTCATAAAAATTTACCCATGAATACATAAACATATGTGTGAGATAAATGAATTTGAATGGACCTATAGGAAGGAATTCTATGTAAACCTGATGAATATTTCATTCACCTACATGGGGAATAATTCTGATAGGTCTGGTAATCTTCTTAGAAATAACATATCTATGATGAGGGAATCATATGTTCTAGATGTATAAAATCAATGGATCCCAGATTAAGATCCCCGCTAAGGTTTTAGGTGTATGATTCATTGATTAGAAAATGTGTGAGGAGTATTGTGGGGGGATAATATTATTAAAAATAATGTAGATTAAAAATGAGATTGATACAGTTCAAGAATTTTTTATTCCAATTTTGGGTTTGTAGAGATTGATTATGTCCATCGATGGATGGAAAGGAATGAGTGAGATGATAACAGAAACATGAATGTTCTAAAATTATGATCTAATTATAAAGGTAGAATTTAAAATTATATTAATAGAAATTGATAATTCCTAATTTGAAAATAGTATATTCTAAGGATGAACTGGTTCGTTGATGGAATAAAATGAATGGGTCGATGGAGGAAATTTAATGAATTTAATGATGTTGTAAACCTGCATGAGATTAAATTCGGAATAGATGAAGAATGATTTATTAGTATGATAAGATAAATGGTGATTATGATTGAACTAGAATTGGATACAATTTTTATAGTAGGTAGAGAGAGAAACATTGAATATGAATATATGTGATAGGGAATTGATCAAATCAAGAATGGAAGAAATGTTTGGGAGAAAGGATATGACAGAGCCATATCCTCTTGGAGGGATGTCCTGTAGTATAGATAATGGAATTAATAAGATAAAAATATCAAAAAATTTATTAAAAAACTCATCAGTTTAATTATGATATAAATAGATAAAATTTTTATAAAAAAATTTATTAAAAACTAATGCGTATATTGTATTAGAATAATATAATTTTACACCATTACTACATGTATTTATTCCCCTTTCCAACCCCTGTATAGCTTCCCATTCTATGTAACTCTCCCTGAGACTTCCATCAATGTCTAAGAATCTATTTATCACCTTACCCTATGCACCTTGGTGATTAGAACTACTTATTATATTGTTTTGTTTTATTAATATTCGGACTAAAAATGCTTGGCACACTAGTTTTGTGTTGGTTAAGGGATAAAATAATTTAAAAAATTTGGATATAAATAACGCCATATGTTCCATTGAATACACTAAAAATGAAAGTTAAAAAGCAGAGGAAAATTGAAGGGTAACTATTGTTAAATGTGCGTATACAATTGCAAATAATCACACGGTGAATATCCCTATTAATTATCTCTCTTGAAAATGGTTGAAAATCACCTTAAAAAATTTTGAACTTATTAATAAAGAACTTATGATGATGAGATGACTACAGAATAATTAAACTACTGGGGAGAGATCCCATTTTTAAGGTTGCATCACCTATTTTAATTCCATCTTCGATTTTATTCTTATTTGTTTGTGGATACCTACCACACAAACAACCTCTTGCAAACTTTGAAAAATTAAGGCATGGCCTCAATCCTTGAATAAAAAAATGAGGAAAAATATCCCAATTGGACATTTTATTGATTACCAGTCACATATCAACACATCCTTTTTATCAACTAAACCATGCTAATCATGTATCTACAAGGTCACTCAAGGATCTATAACATCAAAACTTATCTTATTCAATTTATTTTATCATCAAATATGAAAAAAAATTAAATAATATGTTTTTTTTCATATTGTCACTTCATTCATCTGTAAAATATCAGAAAAAGTCATATTGTACCACAATATACATTATTGTGGAATGAAAAGATGGATTATTTCCTCTTTGTAAGATTCTATAATTGTCACCAAATAACACAATCTTCTCTTTTCTATGATCGATATCCACAAAAACATTATCCTAAAAATATCCCATTTCTATGAATATGTAGTTTCCATATACTCCACTAACATCATTGATAAAGCCACAAATGGCTATAAATTTGAATGAAAACTCACAACTCCTTCTGCAAGAGTGTACACATAAATAGTAAAAGATTTATTCCTGTCTGAATCACCGGAAAAATTTGAATCAATATATCCTCTAATTGAAAAATCTTATCATCCATAACATAATGCAATAGAAGAGGTTTTCTTATTGTATCTCAGGATCCATTTCATTATTATCAAACTCTCCCATCCTAGATTATTCATTTTCTAAATAACTAATCACACAATATGTGAAATTTTGGGTCTAGTACCAAAAAATGAGAACATCAGACTTCCCATAGGTAATGCATTTTGTGCTTGAGATATCTCTATACTAATTACTTCACTATAAAAACTCTTTATAGAAGATAAAATGAAATCAAAAATTATTACGATAGAGATTAGATGAAATTATTTTATATTGAATAATTTCACATCACTCCACAATTTATTAATCTATTATAGCCAAATATTAACATTATTTTTTTTCGTTGGAAAACATGCATCATAATTATCTTGTTTGATGGTCCCAAGTCCTTCATATTTAACTACCAAACCAAATATTTCTTCAAGTAAGACCCCATCCTTTTCAATTATGTTTTAATTTGAGTATTGTTTTGTTTATAACATTTTTATTTATTATTTTTACAAGGATAATAAAAACATTTTTATAAATTTTAAATGATTTAAGAAAAAATGTGATTTCTCTGCGAAAAAACATAATAAATGTGATAAAGGAATTTCATAATAGAAAATACGGGGAAAAACTTTGAAATTATTAAAGGAATTTTTTGAGTTAAACATTGAGTACTATGAGATTTCTAGGTCTGTAAAGTCTCAGTGAAGGAAAAATGAAAATATTAATTATATTATATTAAGTGCAAAATATTTATTCAAAATAATCGAATAATACCAAAATGGAACATTATATGAGAAATATGACACCTAAATTATATCTAAAATGTGGTGCTTACCCTGGGTAGGGTATTACATATTTCGGCATCAGAAATTTTGGCTACTCGCTTGTAGGAAAAAAGTTATTAAATAATATTTATTTATTTTTAATAAAAATATTTAATATCTCAATAACTGATTGTCGTACAAGAAATATGAGACCACCATTGTGTCTAGAATAAGAGGTTTTACCTTGGTATGATATAATTTTATTACACAATAGATGTATTAGTAAGGTTTCCAACTAAAATTTATTTATTTGATAACTAAATTAAATAATTAATTTGAATAATTATTGAGAAAGAGGCATTATTCAAGTTTCTTCCCCAAACATTATTTTGGACACTTTTGACCATCAAAGAATCTCAGAAGCTTCATTTTGGAACATTTTGACCATATTGAATCTTGAAACATCATTTAGTGGTGAATTAAATCACTCTGCCATAAACAATTGGTTGAAATGGGCACCAAACAAGAAGATTTAAATTGGGGTTTTTTATGGTCACCCAGTTTGATATTTCTATATAAACAGACCAATTGTTGTGTTTCATAGTAGATCAGGTAAAGTGTTAACATCCTCATATTTCCCTTAGGTAAGCCACGCATTTGTCCTCCTCCCCTTTCGAGACCCAGTGTATGACCTTCTTACTACACGTCCCTCTTGGGGTACATCACGAAGGTGTTTCTTCTTTTATGTTTTTTTTATTTTTTATCTATATTTACAAATTTTTAAAAAATTAGTTTAAAAAATTAGTTTGAATAAATAAAGAGTTCAATATGTTTTTTTATTAAATGATAATAATATTTTTTTTCCAATTGAATATTTCGTTAAATTTAAAAAATATATCAAAGAATAATTTTATGTAATTATCATTTAAAAATTATAATTATGCCATCTTATTAAATAATATCAAGGATAATTATAAATTAAAACGATAAAATTATAACATAATAGTTATATAAGATATTATTATAAAAAATTTATGGGAAGAAAACATGCATTTTTTTCCGATGTTCATCCATTTCATCATTGCTTCTCAAACCATACATAACCATACCTCAATATTTGATGTGTGGATCATCATTGATATAATGTAGGTGGTTTAATTTCAAATCATGTAGTATATATTAATTTTATGAATATGGAATTGTAGACGTGGTATGGTATGATTAACAATTGATAAATTAGTTAATTTAAGTATTTTCAAATTGGGAATGGAATTATTAATTTTAAATAATAAATTGGTGAATTAATTATGAGGATTTTGCAATGGAATATTTTTTTAATATATTATGGAATTAATTTTTGGTTTTAATGTTATTAACTAATTTCTAAATTAATTAATGGGAGGGTTGAGATTATGAAATTTATATAAATAAATAATTGTTGAATAATTGATTATAAAGTATTTAATTATTAAATTGATGTGATTAGTTAATAGTTGGGTTAATTAATGGGAGTGGGTTGTGATTAAACAATTGGTAAATTAATTAATGGACATGAAGGGAGTTAATTAATTATTGAATTAATTGTTGGATTTTAAAAGACAAATTAATTATTAAATTAATTGAAGGGTTTTATATGATTAATTAATTGTAACTTAATTAATGGAATGATTTGTGAAATTATAATTGTAACATATTTATTCATATGGTGTGATTAATTGAATGGTAACATGGTCAATCATTTGATAAATAATAATGGTAAACTGGTCATTAAAATTGTGTGATTAAATGAATGATAGCATGGTTATTCATTTGTGAAATAAGAATGGTAACATGGTTATTCAAATTGTGTGATTAAATAAATGGGAACATGTTAATTAATTTGTGAAATAAGAATGATAAAATATTCATTCTAATTTTATGATTTAAATTAATTATAACATGGCCATTCATTTGTTATATAAGAATCATAACATAGAAATTCAAACACATGGTACCCCATGGGGAAAGATCAAAATCCTGCATGGTCTGAAGCAGGTATTGAGTTATGTGTATCTACAAGAGCTTGTGGTTTATATGTGATTAAATAGATAATATTAATTAATGTGATACAATATTTATTTTTACATTATATTTATTCTTATAATGACTGCATACACTAATTTTGAGTGGATTTGTTTCAGAAACCATTTGCGGTGACATACTGAGTCATACTAACACCCTATTCTGTCTACCTAATTTGAGCTGGAATATACATTGTTGTTTCAGGACAGGTTAAAGAAAAATGGCCTTGTATTAGATTGTTGAATAGGGAATGAGCTTGGTTGAGAGAAAAAGGCATGGTTTGGGACCCAGTTGGGAGTGTCTAGCGTCTTTTCTTATAATTTTATTTTTAGACAAGTGACACCCATAAAATAAATTTATATTAACACATTAGTTTAGTATATATTTATTATTTTATTTATTCTTGTCACATTTTTACTGTTTTTGTTATATATTCCTTCACTATTTCTTTTTTACTTCTTTTGGTGTTTTACTATGATAAAATAGGGTATAGTCTACCTAAAAATGACTTACCGGACCTTTGTTGTTATTTGGTAGACTCTGGAGTATATGGAGGCACACCTAAGGTCACGTGGCCCACCAGATTATGGAAATGTGGCGTGGCACCTGGGCCAGGATGTCACAAAGTGGTATCAGAAGCCTAGTTTTATTTATTCTTATTTTTGTCTGAAATGTTAAGAAAAGGTATACAAAATACTAAGAAGATTTCGGAATGGTATTGAGCTCATTAATGGCAGTTTAAAACCAAAGTATAAGGGAAACCCATAGTACTTGGGTGAGATTTTTGTTTTTACTATTTGTTGTTATAATTGAATATTATTTCACATTAGGTGAAACACTTGTTGTCTGATATGATTACTATTTATAGAATTTCTTGATTATTGATTTGTGAACCAAAAGAGAATGACTTTTGAGTTTACATGCATCATTCTAGACACTTAGGATTATTATGACATGCATCATTTTCAGCACGCATGGGAAAACAAGTTAGGGGTATGTGGTTGAACATAGACTGTTTTAAATTTCATTTAGAATTGAATTTTAAGTAATTCACTAATGAAAATAAATTACTTCATAAATAAGAAAATTAATCAATAAAAATGTGTTTACCCTTTTAAACTAGGTTCTAGGATTAGTATGGTTAAATGTAGTGATAAGACCGCAATTTTTTCCATGTGTAAAGACTTGGAGAAGAGGCTTTTTATTGAATGTTTTTTTTACCCCTTGTGTAATAATGTTAAATTTTTGAACGACACCCTAAGGTTCGTGTTTCGATTTTAAGAGATATTCCTCCATATTAATGCTTATTGAGGGGATGACCATAGGAAATTGTAGTGGATAATCCTCCATTAGTTGAAACTGAGGCACCGATTGTTCTAGGTGAGGAAGCATGGGAATAGTTTCAGGAGAACATCACTTGATTCATGCAATTCATGGATAGAGACCTAGAGTGGGCTGTGAAAATAATGTATGATATGATGAGGGGGTTTCAATTAAAACAAAATTTGATGTTTACTGGATAATTTTGATTGGAGGATATTATGTTTTGTGTTGAGTCAACTGAGACAATAATTGACCATTTGAGACTCTTATAGAAAATATGTTCATGTTGGATGCTTATATACTTCATGGATCAACGTATCACTAATGGTACATTAATATGTGGACTAGACAAGATGATGGAATAATATTGGAGGAATTTTTGGGGAAGTTATTGGAGCACATTTATCTAGAGACACTGATGTTGAAGACAGAACCCGAGTTCATAAATCTCACTCAGGAGAGCATGACCATTATGGACTATGTTAGACACTTCATAGATTTGTAGCAGCTTTCTCTAGCTTTAACAGGAGATGTGGAAGATATGGGTAAAATGATTCATTATAGAATTATCTAAGAGATTATGTACCATGACAATATCCTAAGATTATAAATGTTTACAGAGGTGGTGGATTAGTCTCTCATAGCTTAGGAGAACCAGAGGGAATCTTATACTACTAGACTGATAGTTTCTACTAAATGATCAGGAGGTAAAACTTCAAAGAGAATGAAGTGTTGTTATAAAAACATTAGTCTTGGAAGTGGGAAGAAAATACATAGAATGATGGGACAGTTGCATAAGACAATACTGGTGTGACCTGTCATTAGTGTGGTGGGATGGGACATTATCCTAGGAGCTGTTCCCATTGACCAGTGGAGTGTTGTTCTTGCAAAAAGATGGGATATCTATAGAGGTTCAATAATAACCCAAGGTAGATAGGTAGTGATAGAGAATCTAGATAGAGTGAGAGTGTGGGAAGGGAATCTTCTACTCCTTATCAGTCCCAGTTTTGTAATTCATCTAGCTGAGGCAGTAGAGGTTGCATACATTGTGATTTTGGGAAAAAGTTCCCATATTAGTAGCGTGGTGATAATCAGGGGAGTCAAGTGGCATCATAGGGAAGAGGGGTAGGATAGATTCAGGTGGTATAACATATACTTATAGAGAGATATGTCAGGCCATCGATAGTGAGAGGTATTATTATTTTATAATATAATTTAGTATGTGATTTATTTGATACTGGTTACACTCAATAATACTAAACTGGCCTTTAAAATCACTATAAATAGCATTTATAAACAATATGAAATCATTGACTACATGAGAAAGGTTAAAATCCTTATTCTTTTATCAGCACTAAAAAATAAAAAATAAATGGGTACATTATCTTCACTAAAAAAGTATTGAAATATGGGACCATTATCAATGATTTTAAAAGTGAAGATAAAGGAACTGTTTATACATTCTCAAATTTGGTGATATTAAATGAACCATTTATCAGAACTTATTAAAGCAATGATAAAGTGGTTTTTATCATTACTATTATGTGTACTGATAATATAGAATTTAATAGAAATTTAATGAGCATTGAAAAAATAGGCTTTTATCTGTGCTTATAGAAGAACTACAAAAATATAAATTTATGAGTGATTTTAAAAGCGCTGATAAAGGGTCATACAACATTGTGACGTAATAGCACATCGAAGCATTAGAAACACAACCAATATAAAAAACAATTTGCAATACATGATTTAAATGAAATGAAATTTTTACCAGAAACATAAGAATAAAACACTATATTATAGACATTTTAAATTTCGATTCATTCAATTATATAAATATAAAGTATTAAATACATTCAAACTCATCAATGCTCCTTTTCATTCTGACAGGACTGATGCTATTACCGAACAAAACACCCCTTCTTGAGAAAATAAACTCACTTGTATTTGAAAAAAAATCTTCTGTTAGTAAAAATATAAAAAAAAAATTAATATATTGTGTTAATATTTCTAAAATTGATGTCAAATTTAAATAAAAAGATGAACTTGGAGTAATACCAGTCACAATGTGCATCAGATTGAGGTGTATTTGATTCTTACACATCAAAATATATCTTATTAATTATTTCCCTAAATTATTAAAATAATTTGAATGTGTTTACTTAGTTTTGAGTGGGTAATATGGCCTTTTATAATAAAATTGATGTCAAATTTTAAATAAAAAGATGCACTTGGAGTCATATCATTCACCTCGTGAGTTGGATTGGGGTGAAAATGATTCATTCATGTCTCAAATCACTTTGGATCTTTTTATTAATGCATCAAAACAGTATGAATGTGTTTGTATTGTTTTTAGTAGGTTGGTTTGTTTTTTTTACTAAAATTTATGTCAATTTTAAATAAAGATAAACATAGTGTCATATCAGCCACACCATGAATCAAATTTATGTGCAGCTAATTCCTAGACATTACAAATCACTTATGTATTTTTGTATAAATGTATACAAAATAATCTGAATGTGTTAACTCAGGTTTGAGTCCATCAGATATTTTTTTTTAAATTCCATTTTAAACTTGATACATGCACTTTGACAAATATCAGCCACATTGTGTATTGGGTGGATGTGAGACAAACTCATATAGGTCATAATTGATTTATGAATTAATGCCTTAAATTATCAATAAAAACAGGTGCATTTGCTCAATTTTTAGGGAGTGAAACATTCTAAATTCAAATTTCGTACTTTAAACTCAATATAGACACATTTCTCCAATATTCTTTTTAACTGTAATAAATCTCATCTTAAAATATAAATAATTTCTTGGAGCCATATTAGTCTCATTTTTTGTCAAATTGAGTTGAGGCTAATTCTTACATGTCCTAAAGTCAAAAAGTTATCCTAACATTAAATGTTACCATGATTTCCATTGACATTCAATTCATAACTACCATCAATTCATGATAATATATGAGAAAACCAAATCTCCTAGAAAAAAATAATCCACCAATATATGAAAACAATTATTTTTTGTGTAATAAAAAATATAAATAAACAATACATAATTATTAAATAACAAATTAATTCTATAGACAATGATTTTACCATGAAAACATCAATATTGACTCTACAATTGAGAAGAGGAAACATTTTTTCTCATTCTAAAAAGGAAGGGATGTAACATGATTGAAAGTGATAAATGAACCACTATAAGGGTGGAAAGGTTTTAAGGGATAGAAAGTAGAAATGCTGGAAAAATCACCCCAACTTGAATAAAATAATCCACCTGTAAAAGACCACAATTATTATGTGAGTAATAAAAAAAATAAATTGGACATAAATTTGAAAAAATAAATTAATTCTAAGGATATTGATTTTACTATGCAAACATCAAGATTTCTTCTGTAATTAGAAAGAGGCAGCATCGTTGATCCTCTTGGAAAGGAAGTGGAGGTGACATGAAAGAAAGTGATAAATTAACATCTTTATGGGTGATAACGATTTTAGGGATAAAAATAATGAATATTGGACCGAGCAACCCAATGTGAACAAAAGAATCAACATGTACAAAAAAACAATTATTATGTGATTAATAATCTAATAATTATATAAACATAAATATAAATAATAAATTAATTATATGGAAAATGATTTTAATAAACAACATCAATATTACCCTTAAAATTGAATAGATACAACATCATTGATCATCCTATAAAGGTAGTGGATGTAACGTTAAAGAAATTGATAAATGGACTGCTAAAGAGGTGAAAAGGTTTTAAGGGAGAAGTAGCATGAAAGTTGGACAGAGTACCCCAACTCAAACGAAGTACTCAACCCATACAAGGAAAAATTATTATGTGCGTAATATTGAAAATAAACACATTAAACATAAATTTCAAACAATACATTAATTATATGGGCAATGGTTTTGTTGTGAAAACCTCAATATTACCTCTATAATTGAGAAAATGCAACGTCATTTCTCATCCGACAAAGGTAGTGGAGGTAACATGAATGAATGTGATAAATTCCCCACTATAGGGGTGAAAATTATTTAGGTGATTAGAAACACGAAATTTGGAAATACAACACAAAATGAAACAAAATAATCCACATGTATAAGAAAAAATATATTAATTGAGTAATATAAAAAGGAAATAAAATAAATATAAGAAGAAGAATGAATATAGGATTGAGCACCCCAAATCAAACAAAATAATCCACCATTATAAGAATTTTTTTTGTGAGAAATATTAAAAATAAATTAATTAAACATAAATATCAAATAATAGATTAATTTTATGGATAATGATTTTACTATGAAAACAAAAAGATTACCTATGTGATTGAGGAGAGAAAACATCATTTCTCTTTCAAAAAAGGCATGAAACATGAATATAAATCATCTAAAATAAATGAACTCTACATGGAATAATTAAAATTAAATCAATGTTTCATTATATAATTTGTTGGTAAAATAGTGAATGTATATCGTAACATTACCTTTATATCTTTCTAAAGGGTTTCCTTCATTATAGTATGTTCTTATATCATGTTCTTACGACACTGTATATATTAGTAGTAAACCATTAAATATATATTATGTTAATTTATTAGAGAACATATAAAATTATGTAGAAAAATAATATATAAAAAAAACTTTTACCTTATTATTGAACCCTCTATCATTTTTAATGGTCTCAAGGATTTGGTTCCTCTATCGAGAATCCAAATCCACTATTTTTAGTCCCTGTTAACATAAAAGACATTGTCTACATTGGGGCAGACATGAACAAATTGTGATGTCCCAGTGAAATGGTCTTCCTCGATTGAACTTTCATTTGAAACAACATTGGTTTTATTCCTTTGTAGGACAATCAATCAATTCTTGTTTGTTGGGTCAAACTGATAGAAAATTCAAATTTTTATTTTCCTCTCACCTTTGAAGGAAAAGTGAGAAACCAACAAATAGTTTTAAGGAAAAGTCTTTAACCATACATGACATCAAAACATACAACATTCAAACCCCTTAAACCCAAACCAAATGAAAACACAAGCATCAGCTATATATCATAATAACCATACCCTTCACCACATCCATTGTAAGGATCGTCCTCCACAATGCTTGATTCCCAATCAGTAGTCGAGTTATAATACAACAAGAGATTGGTATACTTTTTACGAGACTTCAGTTTCTATGACGAAATTGGTTCCTTGTATGGATGATTGAATGCACGATATTCTTTAAGAGAGATGAAAACCCCTCATTCCATCGTAGATGAAGAGCAAGCCTTCATCATCTTCGGCAACTAAGAGCAATCCTTCCTCATCCTTCTCCTTGAAAAAGTAGGCATAATTTCTTCACATTCATGAATTATAATTTTTATGAACAATATCAATATTGGAAGGTCACGTAATGCTGAAAACAATTTTCTTATCATTCCAAGAGACATCTCCCCTTTTTCAATGGTATGTAGATATCTGTTACCCTTGAATTTGTCTTTACTTCCAATCCATTATGTGTGTATGTTAGTATCTATCAGATCTAGATACCGCACATCATTTTCATCAACATGAAGGTACTATTTTCCCATAGACACATCCTCAACCATGTCCAGTTAATTTCTATAAATATTATGCATGATTACATCACCAAGGTTTTGATTTTTTACTTGACTGGGTTTCCATCGGTTTTGGTAAATGGGATTATTCCTTGTGCACCCTCCCTTTCTCCCTCTTCGGGATATTCCCCTCCTCATGAAACTTAGTAAATCCAACATCCTCTTCAGACTCCACTACTTTTAAAGTGATTTCATCAGGATCATAGGCTGGATCTTTTGTAAACACATCGATGTCCAAAAATAAAATACATTCACTTCTTGTGATTCAATAATGAACGGATCCTCATTTTCCCTTCCACAATTAAATTTACCTTCACAATGCCCATTTCGTCAAATTTCACTACATTTATAATGTGAACCCATTTGTAATGAAAAAGTGACACCTGAAATATAATATAATACAACTCGTATATCTGTTCAATAATGCCAAAATATGACATATTTATATAAATCGGATTTTTATCCTTGGAACCAAATATGATCATCACTTCATCCACAAGTGTAACATTACATTTTTTCATCATACTCAAGTCATCATTTTCACTTTTATAAAACATATAACCATTTATTATAAAACCTATATAATATATAACATTTTCATTCACTCCACTGGATAGCCATTGAAGTCATTCAATAATTGTCTTCTTATTTTCAAATAACTTCTGATAAGTTGGACTTCTAAACCATCCAATAAACTACTGATTATGAGTATTTTATATCCATCCATCATCCCATAATGGATTAGAATATCTAAAAATTTCATTGTGGGATTTGATGTATCGATCAATATCTTCTATATTATGTAATATGTAAAGATGTTCTTGCTACTACTCTGTCAATGTATTTGTAACAACCTATCTTCCAGAAATTGTTTCACCCATAAGGCATTTTCCATGATGAGACCTTGGTAGACCGAAGATTCAAACATATGATAGGTAATCAATATATAATTAAATAGGTTCTTCAAAAAAAAAATATTTCTTTGATACAACCTTTTATATGACGTTGATTGTTTACATACCCTTTCAAAATATTCTTATACCCTTTGATGGGGTACATCTATCTATAATGAACATGAACAAAATGTTGGACCTCTATGACCAAGTGAACCATCAGGTGGAATATTTTATCAAATAATTATTCGGGATGAATATATCCAATTCACGTAATATGATTGCAATCTCTTTGTTCATGGTGGGAAATTTTTCCAAGTTTACAACATTACTGCACATGATTTGAAAAAGAAGTAGATTCTGGTTAATGTATGTCATAAATTTTGACGTAGAATTTAATTAAAAGTAACATGCTTTAAATTATGAATTAAAAAATGAATGCCATGTGATTATGGTCCTTGTAACCTATAATTAGTCATTGGCATGACATTCTTGATATTGGATGAGTACCCCTATTAAATTTTTTTCACTAGTAAGTAAAAGGCCAAATTACATTTTTTTCTTGTCTATATAGAGTGTAAGATACTGGAAGAAGAAAATTAGGCTTTTTAGCCTTCATTAGTACCAACTCTTCCCTTATCCCCTTTTCAATCATTTCCAACCCAGTGTTGGATCCATCATTAATTTTTTCTACAACATTTAGAAACATTCCTATAACACTATTAATACAATTTTTTCTATAGGAATGACATCAATACAATTTCTGAAATACAAACAATTCCAAAATGGAAATTCAGTGAAAATTGATCGATTATTCTAACTTTATTTTTAGGGTTTTTATAAAATTGTTTACTAAAAAATAGTGTTTATTTTTTTTACTTTTTTGTAAGTTGAAAACCCACAACTGGATATGTCGTTTTACCTTGATTGATATTCCCAGTGAATTCTGTTAACCAGGATTGGTATTTATGTCATTGAGGTTAAAATTTTTGATTAATTTAGAAACCCAGTATTTTAGGAATATTCCATTTGAACAGAGTATGTGGGTTTTCCCAAATGGGACACCCCAACATCCCTTTAATTCTATAGCCTGATAACTTTCAATAAGTGGGAAGTCATTTATCCTTTCATACAACATGGACCTCTATGTGAATTCATCAATTAATGATTATCATAAATTGTAATACCTATATCCCACATCAATTTTAGATATTCAATTAATGGATCCAAATATACATTAATATCATTTCCATGTCTCTTTGGTCCAGATATATGTCGAGACAACATAATGTTTCTGTGTGTCCTGTATAACCAGTGGAAAGATATAATTTACCAATATGATGGGATATGTACTATGAGTACTACACTATAAACCAAAATTATTAATTCCTAATGTAGAAAATGTAATATGAATTTTTTTCTGATGATCTCCAAATTTAGGAATCTCGTAAAAATATTTCTTCCACCAAGGAAAATTTGAATGATTATGTATAATCCCATATTAAATTCTTTTATCTTCATTCCATGTTAACTGTCTCAAGGTTACCTGATATCCATATAGTCATTTAAACCATTTAATTAATGGAATGTACCATACATATTTTGAAGGTCTTGATTCATTTTTCTTGTGTCTATCTACACCACCCTTAGGGAATTTTATAAGTGATTCATGGTCCTTGCAAAACAAATATGTAATCATTTATACCAGATTGTATTTTTTAGGGATCATTAACTTTGAATGTAACATTCATTTAGTTTCATATGTTTGGAATGATAGTTTATTTTCTTCTATTAGCATATCATTAAAGAAGAAAATGTATTTCTGTAAATTGGTGTCGCTCCATCCACTGCTAGATTTTAAATTATATAACTTCAATACATCTTAAAATGTTATTTATTTAGTCCAATCGATATACAATGGTTTCTCGGAATAACTATTGAACTTCTCAAATAAATTTTGAAAATAACAACTGTCATATTTTTTTTATTATTGTCATTTCATCCATGAAATATCTATCATATTTTACAAAGTTATTAATGTTAAATGATTCTTATAACATAGTATAATCCCAGTCAATGTCCACATTTAGTATTTCCCAATGTTTAGTCCAAAATTTATAGATGTGATCTATTACTTGACAAATCAAATATTCTTCGAAATATTTTGGATGAATTTTTCTTGAATAATAATAACCTAAAAAGAGTCATCGGATTTTAGATGTGTCCTATGCAAGTTCTCTTGAAAAATTGATGAACTCTTCAATTCCATCCTTATATTTGTTTCTTAAAATTATTAAAATGCATTCATTTTCGGTTCATATCCATCCTATTGGGTACATAAAAGATTAATTTTATACAAATATATAAATAAATACACATAATATATTAATTATAAAAAGCGAAGGTCATAGATAATTCATATAAGGGAAAAAAATTTGATTATTTCAAACAATTTCAGTATATTGAATAAAAAGGCTAATTCAATTTATAAATAAAATTACTCCACATAAAATCTTCCTTAAATCACCCAAACAATTGAAAATATAAAATAGGCAATTAAGGAGTAATAAGAAATTCAAATATGATGAACAAGAATAATAAACTCTCTTTCAATAAACTGGAAGATATAAAACCTTAGTGGAACAAGTGATGAAACAACTTAAAAAATTATTACATGTAAAATTAATGATATATTAATATAAGAAAACGTCTCAAGACTCTTGGGATGTTATATAACCACACTGACCCATCCCAAGGAAATTCAAGGTACTAAAACTAGATATAAAATTCATATTTACTAATGGATTACAAGATAAGGATTTTAAATAAAAAACATATTTTTATCATTATTTAACATGAGAATAATGTTTTCATATTGAATAAAGGTGATGTGTAAATTGATACAAGAAATAAGAGCTTGGTATAGAATTTTAGATGAACTAATAAAGAAACTATTATTTAAAAAATGAGTAATTGTTCATAATCATTACATAAAAAATAATATTATGGACATCTTAAAAGTGTTTCTCAATTTGTATGACACACTATTGAGTTTTCTAAGAGATGAACAGTGATAATATTTTTATACATTAAAAATGACCAATTTTTAAATGTTGATTATTAGGAAGTAGATATTTTTGTTAGTTTATAGGTGAATCACAGAATTTATGGATTATTTATTTCCCCATACATGTATGCGGGGGAAGTATTTTAAAGATGTCTGAAGGAATATTTGAAACCCCTATTGACATGTATTGAAAACTAAATAAAAATTTCAAATGTTTTGGATGGAATGACAATCTATATCAAGAAGAGAGGGATATTTTTTATATACCAACATTATTGATAGTAAAAAAAATTGAAATATTCTTTTTTTACCTGTAATATAGCTTGGAATCTATGTGATTCCATGAAAATCCATTTTTTATTAGTTAAATAAATACAAAAAAGGGAAACATTCATGAAAATCAACATTTTAGAGCAAGAAATTATAATGTATTATAGTGGTATATAGTACTAATAAGTGTGGTATAACTAAAAAGGAGTCATCTCAGTGGGATATATATTTTAAATTACTGAGAGGGGGTGGAGTATGATGATGCTGAAACATTATAATGTAGTTGGAAAATAGTACATAACATCATGGTATAATATTTCATATATTATTATTAAAATTATTTATAAATAATTCTACATTAATATAAATTGAATTAAAAATAAAATATATTTTTCTAAAAGTGTAGAGAGAAAAGATGTTTTATTATTGAGAAAATGTACAACACACTTAATAATATATATAGATTGAAAAATAAACTAAAAAAAACTATATATCAAACACCCGAGCTATTCTATGATAGTGTCCAAGGGACATTCTCGATCCCCCTCAGGCTGATGAAAACCAATAGGGAAAGAGAAAAAACACAGTGGGAATGATTAGGAAAAAAAATATTTATAACTACTTGAAATAAAATTTAAATAAAAAACCCATGATTCAACCATACATTGGATTCCAATGTCAACACTAATTAGTAGAAAAAGTAGATATGGATCAGTAAAATAAAATAAAATCCCTAAACCTAGCTTCAACACCCTAACATAAAAAATTCCGACTATCAATTTATAAATTTTCTCATGTATGGAATACCATTGGTAAAATAAGGAATGAAATATATGTATGGTAGCATTAGGAGATCAATTTGTGAAATGTAAACAAAATACAACAACCAAGTCAACTCCCCATGTCACAATCGAGTCCAGAAACAATAAAATATCCATGGCTAATCAATATTTGAATTGAAATTGGAATCATAGAAAATAGGGAGACCTACCATGCTAATATACCATCCTTGGACAAAAAATAACGACACTGACTAAGATATAATTAAAAACAAAACCAAAAATAAAAAAAGAAAATTGGAAGGCCTACCTTTCTAGGTAATAGAAACTTTGAAACCCTCTACGGAAACCCAAAATTCAATCGAACAAAATATGAGAGACGAGATGTTCAAGAGTTAGTTGAGTGGTGTGATTAGTGATTCAATTCATTGAGGAGGAGCTCTGACTATGACCGGATTTTGTAGAAGTCTTCTGATATCACAATGGGTTCACAAATGGTTAGGGTTTTTAGTTAAACTGGAAAAATTTTATCCACCCTTACAAATAATCACTCATAAATTATCCATTTTTCAGTGGTAAAAAAGTGATGATAAAATCCATACTTATCAGTCCTAAAATTATTGTGTAGATAAATTTTAATTTAATGAGCTCTCTTTTTAGCGCTCATAAAGACTCATCTTTGTCAGCACAAAAAAATTTCCCATAACGAATCTTTTATCAACTCTTATTACATAAATGAAGATAAAAGATATATAATTATTATTATAAATAAAAAATTCTAAATATTTTTATATACATAATATATATATGTAAATATAAATATAGTTAATATATTCATTTTTAAATATATTTATTATAATTTTGAAATTAATTTTTTTATAACTATTGAAATGTTTTTTAAAAATAATATTTATATCATTATATATATTTATTCAATTACATGTATCAATATTTAATAACTACATATAAATATTGTAAATATATTAATTATTCATGTAAATTTATTAAAAAAATTACAATTATTTATATACATATAATTATTTATTTATAATTACATAAATACTTTAAAAATATTTATTCATTTATATTTATAAATATCAAATTGTATAATTATAGTAAATGTATATATATAAATATATTTACATATAAATATTTTTTAAAAATATATATTTTTAATGTTATTAATGAATATCTAAAATTATGTTCATGCATATATGTAAAAAATGAGTGATATATAATAAATTTAGAATTAGTACACTTTGAAAATATTTTAAAAATACATAGGTTTTATGTTTGTGCATTATATAGAAAAATAAATTAATTACATATATGTGAAATAAATATAACTCAGAATTAATCTATATTTATTAAATTTAAAAATAAAATGACATTAAATTATATGTCGAGTACTATGTTCCCCCAGCGGTGTAGCACAATGGTTACATCTTTGAGGGGTCTCATGGGAGGTCATAGGATCGAGTCTCCCTAAGTACATGTCAGTGCAATCGTTTATTTGTTTCTTTGTAATCCCCCTCCTGGAACTGTTGTAATATATCAAGTGCTATGCAATTAATCAATATTTTCTATTCATATTAATTTTTTATTATAAACCATTATTCAATAAATAATTGACTATTTAATGTATGTATAAACATTTTGAAATATATAAATCATATTTATATTCATTAATATATATATATATATACATTTAATATATACAGTTTAATAACATTAATTATTCGATTAATCTAATTAAATTTTTTTAGTATTTAATGAAGTATAATAAATTTATTCATTTTTACCAATAATTATATAATTAATAAAATTTGTAATATTTTTGTAAAAAGTTCATTTTTTTAATTTTTTAATTATTTCATTTTATTTATTTGCACCATTTTTAGTGCTAAAACATTGATGAATGAAATATTTATCAGTACTAAAATAAAGCACTGATGATAGATTCCCTTTATCAGTGCTAAAAATAATGCACTAATAAATGTTAAAATTTATCAGTGGTTTTTATAGAATGGATAAATAATGTTGCTGTTAAACGTGTATTTTTTATTAGTAGCACATTTGTTTATATGTGTAAATTTTGTAATTGTTTATGCTTCACAGTGGAGTTTGTGAGCGGGATTATGACAATAGATACACTATTGAGGGTACAGTCTAGAGACATCTATATGTTCAGGGTATGTTCTATTGAGATTGAAGAGTATATTTATCTATGGTATCTCTATATCCTTGACATGACTGGCCTCAACCTAATTATCTGAATGTACTAGATTGTCACATTACAATACAATATTTATTGTAACTGAACGTGGGAGACGTTTACGTCTCATTTGGGTGACCATAACATTCACTTTGGGGTGTATGATATCCAATAAGGCTGAGTTGGGCCAATTACTCAGCAATTAGGACAGCTCACTACCCAGGTTTCTTGTATTTTACTAGATGATGAAGGTGTTAAGTTATATTTGCTTCCACTAGAAGTGGAACTATTTCCGTATGTCATTCCAGATTAATTATTAGGGCTGATACCTGAAAGAGATGTGTAATTCACTATTGAGTTAATACCGAGGGATGAGCCAATATATATTTAAATATATAGAATGGAACTGATAGGTCTTGTAGAACTCAAATATCAGTGGGAGGAATTGAAGGATAGTGTATTGATCTATCCCATTACGTCACCTTGGGGATCACCTATACTGTTATTAATAAAAGATAATGAGAGTTAATGTCTATGTGTCGATTACTGGAAGGTAAACAAGATAACTGTGATGAACCTCTAACCTTATCTTTGTGTTGATGATATGCTTATCTAGTTGAAGGGAACTTTTTATCTCTCAATGATCAACTTGATATTGAGGTATCATGAGTTGAGAGTTCGAACTTCTGATATACCGGGGACTACATTCTATAGTACGTATGGGATTTAAGAGTTTTTTGTAATGCCATTTGGTTTGAAAAACCATATATATGTGTTTATTTCCTTGATTAAAAGTATCTTTCATCCATATATAGATCAATTTTTTGGTGGTATTTGTTTACTACATCTTGGTGTACTCCAAGACTCCTGAAAATCATTCTCAACATCTTAACATCATCTTGATTACTCTTAGAGAGAAGAGGTTATATTCCAAGCTATCGAAGCATCAATTTTGGATTGACCAGGTACACTTCATTGGACACATAATCTTGGAGGAAGGTGTTTGAATAGACCCAGATAAGTTTTATGCAGTTATTTGATTGAATAATCCCAAGAATGTTTTCGATATCTAATGATTCATGGGATTTACTGCATATTACATGACATTCATCCTAGAATTTTCCTGTTTTGCAGCACCTCTTTTGGCCTTGACCAAAAATAGAGTAAATTTTGAATGGTCGAAGTCTTGCGAGAAATATTTTCAAGAGTTGAATAAGTATTTGATGTCATCGCCAATTTTGATCCTACATAATGCAGGTGAATATTACATGATCTATTGTTACATTTCTAGGATAGTACTCAGATCTACATTAAAAAAATCAGATAAAGTTGTGACATACGGGTCTTGGCTGCAATATCAACATGAATGGAATTACCTTGCACACAATCTCAAGTTATTAGTAGTTGTTTAAGCTCTGAAGTGTTGACGAAACTACCAATTGGGTGAAAAGTTTACAGTTTATACTGATTATAAGAGCTTGATGTATATCTTTTCATAGAAATATTTTAATCATTTGTATTGGGGATGGCTTGAGGGTATATAGTATTTTGATTTTTAATTGAAATATACACCCTAGAAAGGAAACTATGTGGCTGAATAATTGAATAATAAAACTTAGACTTAGGTGGTTCAATAATCAAGTACAAAGTAGAAGATGATGATGTTGCTAACTAAGATGCATGTTGTGGTTAAGGAGAGGACAAAGTGGATAAACTTATTTTAGTTGTAGTGTAGTATACAATTTTGAGATGGATTTGGTACATGAATTATGAGGACTCAGAGTGATTTTCCTTGATGGACTGATTTGAAGGTGGGGAGACACCTTCAGACGGGATGATAGATGGGGATGTGATAATATATGTGAAGAATTGGGTTATTGTCCCTATGAGAATGTGAGAGGATATATTACAAGAACATTATGGTTCAAAGTGGATTGTACATCCAAGTGTGACCAGAATGTACCATTACCTATGATGACAATTTTGGTGGCTGTGCATGAAGAAGGAGATAGCATGGTTTGTGACATGATGCTTCACCTTCAGTAGGTGAAGGAAGAGCATCAATGTCCATGATGTATAATATAACCATTGCCTATTTAGGAATTTTAGAGGGATGAAATGACCATGTAATTTGTGGCAGTAAATTTGAAGACACTTAATAATAATGATTATATTTGGGTGATTGTGGAAAGGCTGACAAAGGTTGTGTATTTATTACCTATAAGGGAAGCCTTTATAGTAGAGTAGTTGGATGAACTGTATGTTTGGGAGATTGTCCATCTGCACATGGTTACATGAACTATAGTTTTAGATCATGATTATCGATTTACCTAATGCTACTAGAAGGTCTTATATAAGGAACGAAGTACACATGTATTATTGAGTATGACTTTCCACCCACAGACAGATGGTCGGTTAAAACAAACTATACATGTTCTTAAGGATATGTTGCGATCATGTGTTATAATCTTCAGTGGGTCTTGGAATATGTTCTTGGCTTTATTGGTGTTTGGATATAACAATATTGATCTTGAAACTATTCATATGGAACCTTACGATTCTTTTTTTGTTAGTACAAGCAGATCACTACACTTCTAGATGGAAGTAGGTGAGTTGTAGTTATTGAGAACGAGTCTCATTTAGGAGATATCAAAATAGGTGCAGTGTATTCAATGAATGTTGGATATGGCTCAGAGTGGGAAAAAGTCATATGATGATATAAACAGACAACCCATTGAGTTTACATAGGGTGATCATGTATTCTTTTCAGTGTCCTATAGGTTGGGTCACTACAGGATACGAAGTTAGGGAAATTTGGCACCAGGATTGTCAGAACTTTTGAGATCATGGAGAGGATCAGGATAGTGGCATACCGATTGGATCATCCAGAGAAATACAATGATATGAATGACGACTTTCATGTATAATAACTATTTAGGTATCACCCCGACCCTTCTCATATGATCGATAAGGATGATTCTGAGCATGAGATAGATGCATCCTTTAAGGAGCATCTGATACATGTGTTGGATCATAGTGAGAAGGTGTTGAGGGGAAATATTTTACTGATAGATTGTGTATTATGGAAGAAAGGATTTATATAGAAAGAGACATGGGAAAGGGATTTAGATATTTGGACTGAGGGGATCTATCTTTTGGGATCATAATATTTGAGATGTTTGGGAGTGCAGATCGAGGATGGGCTATTTTAAGGTGGTGAGATTGTATGACCCTATCCTTTTTCTAGGTATGTTTTCTATTGATTTTTGTTTCATTGTAACATCCAGATTTATTATTTTTTAGAATGATAATAATGACCTTTTTATATATTATAAATTATTTCTATGAAAAAAATAATTTATCCATGAAATAACATAATAAATGTGTTAAAGGCATTACATAAGTTAAAATTCCTAGTTAACACTTTAGAATAATTAATGGAATGTTTTCCAAGTCAGACACCGAGTAGTGTGAGATTCCAATGCATGTAAACCCTTGGCAGAATTGAAATAAAAATTTTAATTATATTATATCAAACACAAAAAATATATATAATAATAATTTAATAACACCAAGATAACATGTCGTGTGAGAAATATGAGACCACCATTACATATGAAATGTGTTATTTACCCTAAACAGGGTATGACATATATAGGAGTCAGATATTTGGACACATCTCTCATGGGATAAAATTACTAAATAATATTTATTTACTTATTTTTGATAAAAATAATTAATATCTCACAAACTGTGTATCGTATGAGAAACCCAAGATCACCGTTAGGTCCATAATGGGGGGGGGGGGTTACCCTAGGGGAGGTCTATTTTTTATAAGAAATAGACATATTAGTATGGTCACCAACTAAAATTGATTTTTTATAATTAAATTAAATAATTAATTTAAATAAATAATGGAATAGAGGCACTATTCATGTTTCTTCCCCAAACATTATTTTTGGCCATTTTTAACCACTAGAGAAACTAATAAGCTTCATTTTGGATCGTTTTGACCATATAAAAATATGAAATGTCATTTAGGGGGGAATTAAATCTATCTATAATCAATAACTGGTTGAAATAGTCACTAAACACAGAGATTTAAATTTGAGTTTTTTATGGCCACATAGTTTGAGATTTAAATATAAGCAATCTGATTTTTGTTTTTCATAGTATATCTGGTTGAGTGCGAACATCCCTAGATTTTCCTTGGGCATGACAAGAATTTTTCCTGCTCTCACTCCGATACCCGGTGCAAGACCCTCCTACCACGCGACCCTCCTGGAGTTACATAAGCAGGATCTTCTTGATTATTTATTTTTAATCTATTTTATTATCTATATTTCCCTATTTTTCAATAGTCTATTTAAAAAATAAAGGGTAAATGAAAAAAATAGTGAAATAGGTTTGTTTTATAAAATTATAATTCAGCATTTTTTTCAAATGACAATTTTATGGAATTTAAATGAAATTATTGAAGAATAATTTGACGAAATAATCATTTCATAATTATAAATATGATGTCTTATTAAATAATAATTGTGAAATAATATCCAAGATAATTATCAAGTAATACTATGCTATTTTCAAAATATAATTATTTAAAAAATTATTATAATATATTTATTAGTGATAACATGCATTTTTAGGGTGTTCGTACATTTCTTCATTTCCACCATAACCAAACCGAATCATACCTTGATTCTTCATATGGGGATCATCTTCGATATAAGGTAGGTGGTATAATTTTCTATCCCAAATTTTCGATTTCGTTTATTTATATACAATTTTAGAAGAGTTAAGGTATGATTAAATTTTGGGTATATTAGTTAATTTAAGGATAGTGAAATTGGAAATGGAATTGGTTAGTAAAAATAATTAATAAAAGTATTAATTATTAGGATTTTAAAGTGGAATATTTGTTAATTAATTATGGAATTAATTAGTAGTTCTGATGTGATTAATTAATTGTTGAATTAATTAATGGGATGTTTGAGATTGTGAAATTTTTGTAAATAATTAATTGATAAATTAATTGATTATTAAGTATTGAATTGGGAAATTGATGTGATTAATTAGTAATTAGGTAAATTAATTGTAGTGGGTTATTATTGATTAATTGGTAAATTAAATAATTTAAATTGAGGAATTTAACAAATTGTTGAATTAATTTATGGAGTGGAAATGATAATGTAATATTTTGATTTAATTAAAGGATTTTATATGATTAATTATTTGTAAATTATTCAGTGGAATGTTTTGTTGAATGAGAATGGTAACAAGTTCATTCAAATTGTGTGATTAAATGAATGGCAACATAGTCATTCATTTTCTAAATAAGAATAATAACGTGGTCAATCAAATTGTGAGATTAAATTAATAGTAACATGGTCATTCTTTTGTGAAATAAGAATTTTAACATAGTTATTCAAATTCTGTGATTAAATTAATGGCAACATTGTCATTAATATGTGAAATAACAATGGTAACATGGTCATTCAAATCATGTGATTAAAATGAATGGTAACATGGGATTTCATTTGTGAAATACTAATGGAAACATGGGATTTCATACACATGGTACCCTTGGGGAAAGATCAGAATTTAGCATGGGATGAAGTAAGTTTTATGGTACATGTTTCAATGAGAACCTCCGTATTTTATCTGAATAAATAGAGACAATTTATTATAGTGATAAAATATCAATTTTGGAATTATATTTGTCATTATTATAATTGCATACATTTTTTTGACTAGATTTTTTTAAAAACCATTGGTGGTGGCCTACTGAGTCATAATCACACCCTACTTAGGCTTCCGGATCAAAACCCAAATAGAGATTATTATTTCCAGATATGTTAAGGGTAATGGATCGTGATTAGATTGCAGATTGGGGATGGAGTATGGTTGAGGGAACTATATGTGGTTTAGGACCCACATTGGAGTTTCTAGCGTCTTTTCTTCCAGTTTCATTTTATATAGTTGACCTTATATAGGCATTGCATGTTTCCTTTTTTGTTTAGTATTGTATTTCTAATCCTAGTTATTCTTGTGAAATTCTTACTGTAATGATTTAATATGATTCCACTATTGATTTTTTTAATTCCTCTATTATATTACTCTGATAAATTAGGGTATAGTCTCCCAACTAAAAACTTACCCCACCATTATTGCTAGTCGGTATCCTCTGGTGTGTGAGGAGGTGCACATGAGGTCACATGGACCACGAGCCTCGGGAACCCAGGTCAGGATGTCACACTTCCTATCTTGGATATAATCTTTTTTGGGGCCAATAATGAATACATTATACACATAAAACATAATAATTATGATATCATTAGTATTCAAACAACTGTAGTATGCACAAGGATATGAATAAATTCTTTTGTATCCAATGCTGATGATTTAATAATCAGATCTCTTGTACCAACACCTTTGTGCTAGCATGAGAATGAATATAGAGTTGATAAACTTACAAACCAAGTTATGTATTATTTCATCAGCATAGACTTCTTGTTGGAGTGTATATATTTCATTATCAATATCACCATAGAGAAATGTTTTATTCTCATAAATATACTCTAAATGTTGACTTCATGTAGAAAAAAATGTCAAAACTATTCGAATAGTCACACTTCTATAAAGAGGATAAATATTTCATTGAAATCAATTCCTCACATATGATCATTTACTTTTACCACCAATCTTGCATGATATAATTCCATATGGAATTCTCCATCCCACTTGATCTTAATGACCCTATTTTTTGTAATAGCATTAATTCAATGAGTTAAAGGAATAATATCCCAAGTCTTGTTATTGTGCATGATTTCAAGTTTATCTGGAATCACTAAAATCAATGAGGATACATATGGGATATGGGTAAACTCATAAGATTAAGATGAATATCCATCCTCTATCAATAACTAGTATGAAAGATTTCCCTTAGGGACATAGTTTGAGTGACTTACTAGTTATCCTTTCTCTCGTGTTTTCCAAAATGGTTTAGATTCAACTGTTAATGGATGTTCATGCCCTGGTAATTCCTCAGATGAATATTTTTTTTCCATTTATTTGTATCCCACCTCGACTATTGTAGTTTATATATTATATTTAATCATGTTTCCATCAATTATAATTTTCAACTTATCTTCTAAAAAATGTCATCTCTATTGATGATAAGTTTGTGGTATGTGGGGTTCCACAAACTATACCACACCATCATCATATCCGAATAAGATATATTTCCTAGATATCCAATCCAACAGTGATATATATTTTCTAATTAAAATATCAATATATAGAACTTAAAAATCATGTAATGAAGATTTGTTAGCAGGTTTAGCCATCCACATTTCTATTAGTGTCCCCATATCAATACCCATTAAAAGAGATTGGCTGATCATATAAGAATAAATATTCCCCGATTCATCACATTTTTTGGAAATTCCTATAATCTTAAACATCATCACTTTTCATCATATAGGGTTTCACTCATCCACTGAACCATTCCATTTTTTGAGGAGCGTACACCATCGTGAATCGCCTCATGATTACTTCATATTTAGAAAAGGTTTCAAACTCCTCATTGGTATATTATCCACTATTTTCAATCCTCAAATACATTATATTATTTCTAGATTCATGTTACTTTTATGCTTTGAATGTTTTTAAAACTACAAAACCATCGATTTTCTCTTTATTGGGTACACACAACATCTTCTAGAATAATCATCAATCAATAATTAACAGTACCTTTCTCATATTTGGGATATGAATAGTGCTTTCGAAACATCGAATGTATAAACTCTAAGTCCTCATTTTTTCATACTACTGACATCCCAAACATTACCCTTTTTTTCTTCTCAAAAATCAATGATCAAAATATGGAAAGGCTTTCATTTTAAGAATAGGAATAAAATTATGATAAACAAGAAGCTTCATTCCTCATTCTGTTATATGACCACGCTTCTGATGGAATGATTTTATCCATACAAAAATTGAGGATGTTTACATAATAACTATCACTACCTACTTGTATGTTTCACCCCTAAGAACATAAATGTTCTTTGAGATGTTCTCTTCCATCATCATCACAAGTATTCCCTTCAAAATTCTCATCAATCCATCCATTCTCTGTATTTTTCATCTGCTGTCGTCTAATTTCCCCAAAGACAATATGTTCTTCTTCAGAACCTTCATATGGCCTACTCCATGGATTATTCGAATAATATCACCATGATTATTTAGTTTGATGGTACTGACACCAATAATCACTAATGTGGGATCATTCACCATCTACAAAAATTCTTCTTGGATATTATCATATTGATCAAACCATTCTTATCAATACTTCAGGTTCCATTTTTATCCTGAGTCAATTATGCATGCATCATTGTGATGTTGTTTTCCTCTATATATTGTTTCCAATTGACTAAATAATATATCTCTATTTCCATATATACTAAAAACATTTCCATCCATGATGTACTTATATCTCCCACTATAACTATTCTCTAACATCATACATTCTAGCCTTTCACCATATACTAGTAGACAATTATCCGTCTACCATACTACCTTCATATTTATTTTGACATCGTAATATTATTCTAGTTTAATATCTTGATTTTTTTTATTTCACTTGTAGAAGGAAATTGTATTTTTATAAAACCTCCACTATTTGAAATTTTTTTTTAATAATCTTGAAACATTTTATCTAATGTGAATGATTAACTACAGTCGCAGTCACTAACCATAATAAAATTTAAAAAACAATACATGAAAAAAAAAATAAAACCATGCTAGAATATTCTCTGGTGAAACTTTCTTGGGAAAAAATTATTGTTCCAAAACTGAATTGGTTATTACAATAAAAAAAAATAAAAAAAATTAGAAATAAATTACTGAAGTTGTAACATAGAAAACCCCTCAATATGAAAGTGGTATAAAACCATGTGAAAATAAAAGGATCACTATAGGTAAATGTGTGAACACAATCCATCACAATTACAAATATAATATATTTTATAATGATCTCTCGTGAAAACACATGGTAATTTACCCTCAAATAACAACACATATAAATGAAGATCTATTAGTTATTAGATGATTTCTGGGTGCCAACACCACTAGAGGGAGGTCCCTTTTTATAGGATGCCTTCTCCACCTCCATGTATTACGATGATGAATAGTTAGAGAGGTTTGATAACCCACAATATATCGAGTAACCTAGTCTCTTTGAGAAATAAAATGTTCATCCACCATCCTTGAATAAAAAACCATCAGAAAATTAATGGTAGGGTTTGTGATGGTTTTCATTTTTTATAAAGATTGTGGGTACCGACAATGATAAGTGGGTGGTGGAAGAGCATAGGTTGGTGGATTTTTTCTATATACTTCATCCTAAAATTCAATACAACTCTTTCATTGTTTTTAACCATTTCATTTCCATCAACTTTACCAATGTTATACTACTTTTTTCCCATGATACAAATCATGTTTACTACTTTGCGATGCAGTGACTTCTCAATGAAATTATTCTTCATTTATGATGTGATTCATACATTATGTATGGGACCCCCATGAAATTAAGGGTGTTGATTGAGGGAATATTGTAAAAAACCAATCTAGGTGGAAACAAGCCTAGATGTATAATGTGCACACATAACAACCATCGTTGAAGTAGTTTGTGGCAAGGAAGAAATTCCCATGGGTAGATGAACTACCCAACATATGTAGAAAAAAATGTTCCTGATTCTTCTATTTAAATAGGATGAAAGACCATGAATTAAAACAAAAAAAATCTTATTGTAATACTACTTCGATTCTCCAATTTATTATTTATATAGAAGTAAAAAAGAGGACCCCCTTCTCCGATGCACATTAGAAAAGAGGTGAACCATATGACTCTCTCATGTTCTATGTCCTTCCCTTTTGTTTTTTATGTTTTCATCATCATTAATTTATGATTCCACAATAGTGTAGTATTAGAGACACCGTCTTTGAAACAGTGATGTACAGAGTGGATTTTCTAGTGATCATAAAATTGAGAGTGGTCATTCCTTTTAGGCCAGATTTGGGAAGAGATCCATGAGATGATCCCAACAACTCCAGTAGCATCAAAAACAAAGTTGAAAAATATAAAATAACGATTTTCTATGTTTAAGTCAAACCCTAGGTGCTACAATACCCCCTTACTAGAGAAAAAAACACTATTCACATAAGTGGAATCTTTTTGGTGGCTTTTCTAGCAACTGTTCATGCATGCCCCATCATCACCATATCATCGGTCAATCTAGAACATTGAAATTATTTCAGCATTATCTCGGAACTTTGGAGTTTTTTTGTAATCTAGGAGTGGATTATAGATATTTCGACCATTTCAGACACATCGTAATGGTTATATTTTTTATATTTTGACTAAATCAATAGTATAAAATATCGGTAATATGATTAAGTTTACTTATTTTAATTATTCCATATGGAAACACAAAATGTAGGATCTTTTATATATTAATGATTTTTGGAAACCAATATTGGACAAAAATAATACCATTACAACACTATTATATTAACCATCAATGTACAGTCAATCTGATGAGGAGATGTTTGCTTGTACCCCACCTATTGATTCAAAGTGGATCATGATCCATAGGAAGAGTGCTTCCCAAATCAAATAGTGGATGACAAGAGTATCTTCCAATTTTTTTCTAGTAAAAATGATGAATTATTTATTTTATAAATATTTGAAGTTTTTTATGTGAGTAAAACTGCAGAGAAGAAAGAAAACCCAATAAAACATCTTGTCAAATTTATGTATAATGATGCAACCAACATATTGGAGCACATACGCGAGTTCTAAGATACAATTGATCAGTTGAATTCCATAAAAATGTTGATTTTTAGGCATTGTTGATGTTGATTTCTTTACCAAATATATGGGACCCACAATTTGTGTTGGTCATCAATTTAACTGCTGATAGAACTCTCACCATGGTGAGATCGAAATATAAAATGATGAATGAAGAGTCCCTATAAATGATGTAATGCCCCGACCACAATTACACAGAGTCGGTGCATTATTACATAACATTGGTACGATTACAAGGAAATCATGTCTCGAAACACTGATCAGTTTAATATTTTTGGAAACAAGATTCATACAGAAGTTCAAATTTACAATTTGAAAAGAAATACAACACGAATTTATTCCATTGGAAGCATCCAAGCCCCCTAAATAATACCTGTAAGTCACTCATAAGTAACTTCATCATATCATGGGAAAATTAAGCATAAGAAAGGGGTGATCTCAAAAGCTCAGTAAGGGTAAGCAATACAGCAGAAGATAACATAAATATTAAGCATGGTGAATAATTGATAACGCATGCCCTTACCAATAATAAACGTGAATAATTTTATGGTAGGAATATGAGCTGTGTAAATAATTCCATAATAAAAAATAATATGTGTTATTCTACTAGTCAAATGACCAGATGAACCATCAATATTATTTTCATAATGAGGGAATGTATAATGCAGGATATTCTGAAAAATTGTGTCAAGGCCTCGACCAAGAGGACTAAAAATGATCAAGGCATCAACCAAAACAATAAATCAAATTGGGAAAGTTCCTCGGCCAATTCCACATCTAGTTGTCTCATGAGACCTACCGATGCATCGAGGAGCTATAGTGGGCTCCACCCATAACTTACAAAGTCCAATACATTCCTCATATGAAAAGTTTTAAACATATCATAAACATTCATATTAAAACTAGCATACGAAATGTAAATACTTTAACCATAAACCATGAATGGTATAAAAATAGCACATCCACAGTCAAACATATCAAAAAACCGTCAACACAATATGGTTGTTTTGTATCATAATAAATCAACTTCAAATATACTTAAAATCCATCAAGGATGTTGACATAGATGAAATCAAAACCATTTTTAGAGAAATATCTATTTCTATTTTGAAATCATTTAAGAGTCACATAATTATAAAATGAAACATTTACTTTGAAAATAGTCTAATAATTTTGTAAGGGAAGCTTCGATGAGTATATAATGGTAGAAAAAAGCCGCACCCTCTGTATTTGTTTAAAAAAAGACATTCTTACCTTAATTTTGACGAAAAGTTTAAAAGGACCTTGTTTGTAAAACGACAGAAAAATTCCTTTATAAACATATTATAAAAAGTCAAAAAGGGTATAAATGACTTTAACCCATATTCTATAAAATATTAATAATGTTTTGAAATACGTTTTTAAGAAACATGGATGTCGATGATAAATTTGTCCTAGTAGATAATTATGTATAAAAACCTCGGATAATGAAGAGACTGTGAAATAAACCCTTAACTTGTAATTTTCCTTGGTTGAGGTGAGGTTAACCTCCTATATAATGGTGAAATAATTGTTATTAAATTATACAAGAATAATATACATTAATATGATATCATATATGATCTTTTAACATTGTTCTGTTAATAATATCATAGTATTATCGTAATTTCGGGTGTTAATGAATTCGTTTTTCTTATTATGATTTGTTACATAAGCCGTGATTGTTATGGATAGGTTGTATCTTATTTATATCCAGAATTATATTAAGTCTTTAAATATTATTTTTAACCATAAATTGAAATTTATTCTTGAATGGATACGATGGGGAATGAATCTCATCGCGTTCGTGGAGACGGTAGTCCGTACGTACGCAAGAGCGAAAATATTATTCTTTTGATATTAAAATAATATATAATTGGATGGTGTGGCATATATAGAGAATCATTATAATGATATATTTATTATTTACTTGAACTACACATCATTATTATACCCATCCAAATAATAATTTATGGAATAACAATTAAACCACAACGTGGAGACGGTGAGCCGTACGCACCCACATATGGTGACATGTCATATAAGGGATGGATAGATACTGAATATGGTATTACCATATTAATAATAAAATCACAATATTTAAAATATAATGGATTATTTATTTTATAATGGAAATAACAATGAAAGAAGAATTTGAAGAAGAAAAGAACATGAAAGAGGGGGGGGGGTGAAAACATTACCTCTTCTTCAGGTTCTTCCTATTGATTTGATCAAAAGGGCTCCTTAGGTTGGATTTATGATCAAAATAAGGCATCTAGGTTGAAGTGAGGGAAGTTGATAGAATATTTGGTCAGGGGTTAGCCGAACCAAAAGTCTTTGAAGGTGTGATGAATTGGTTAGAAGTGATGTCCTTTTATAAGGGGGAGGAGGGGCTCTTTAGGAAAAACATAAAGTATTAATTTATAATAAATTCATATTCGGTTTATAATGGTTCAAAAGTAGAATATAAAAATTATAAGGTGGGTATGGGTTTAAATCTTTTCAACCAATAGATTTTAGACAGGTTTGGGTAATTATATTAACCTTATCTTTTAGTTTTAACTCTTAGTTAATTAGTTTGACATTTACCATGTCACGTTATATTTTTATATTATATAGTTAATAAACATACTATATACATCCAAGAGACCCCCAAGTGGTCCATTAATTATACAACTATCATGATATAAGTCCTTTTTCCAATCCATAGATTTTTATAAATAGAATATCAATTAATTATATAATATTTTTTAAAAAAACTAATTTATGTCAATTCTGACAATATTTAATAATTGATTTTCGTTAAAGTTTTAACACCATTATTAATACAAAAAAAAATTAATTTAAGAAGTAATAACTTGTCATATTAACCAATAAAATTTTTTTATGGCATAAAAACTGTAAAATTATATTTATTTTATCATTGATAATACTAATTATTTTATTCTATCATTAATAAGGAAAATACTGCAACATTATTGGGTTATAAATAAATTTAATTATTAAATGTCTAAAAATAATAAATAAAATACCATTATGTAGGAAATATTTTTAGATTTCTAATGAATTTTTATAGTCAAAAATATAACATATATAACCCTATGTAAAAATTGTTTTGCTAAAAGATATATGTTTGGGTCATTTTTGTATTTACTTTAACTTAATTAATATAAAGTGTCATTATCACTTAAAAGTGGATCCATGGGGTCCCAAAATCGACCCAAAGATTCCCATGGTTGGAAATGTATCAACCAATAGGGTTAGGACACGTTTTAGGGTAATTACGTTTTATTATAATAATTTTTTTACCCTTATTTACAGGATTTACCCTTTAACACTGGTAAATAAAATATTTACCGAATTAATTAGTCCAAATGTCTAAAAATAAAATTTACCTATTTATACAATTTTTACTTCCTGATTATAAATATGGAATCCATTTTTTCTAAATTAAAAACACAAAAGTGGCAAAAATTATTTTATAATTAATTCCCGTTGTTAAAACAAAAAGCTTGTTTTGAAGAGATAATAACTATTAAAAGATTGACACTAGTTTATGTCCGGTTTAAATGTGAAATTATGTATGATGACCAAAATTGTATTAAATGGTTAAAATATATTCCAAATATACTTTAAAACCACTCAAATTAATAATTTATAACTATTCATTATTTTGATTAAAAAATTTCTTTTTAATTAAAATATAGTAATTGTACTATTCACCAAAATATAAAAGTTATCCGAAAAGTACCAAAATTTTATTCTAGGCTAATTTCAATATTCCGAATCCAAAAATGAAGTCCATTTTGATAGATAAGATTTATAAAATTTCAAAATGTGGGTATTACTATTAATAACAGCTACTTTGATTGGTCGTGGTGTGTTAGAATCTCGAAGTTGTGTACAACACACACTACTGTATTATTCAAAGAGAATCGTACCATGGATGATTTGGGTGTTACATTCTCCCATAATTCAACTAATTTAATCCACAAAATTTCTAGAAAATTAATTTATAAAAAGACTTGGGTGGTTCTTCATCATAAGGTCCTCAGGTTCCCATGTTTCCTCTTCCATCTTATGGTTCCTCCATTGAACTTTTATCAGACGAGTCGCCCTGTTTCTCAGCACTTGTTATCTCGTATCAAGAATCATGATGGGCTCTTCGCAATAAGATATATCGGGTTCCAGTTCTAGTTCTTTGTAAGTGAGTACATGTGTTGGGTTAGGCATTTATTTTCTCAACAGTGATATGTGGAACACATCGTGAAATTTGGAGAGATTTGGCGGCCTTTCCAAACGGTTAGCTACAACCTCAATTTGTTCTAGAATTTTGAAAGGTCCAATATACCTGGGACTCAATTTTCCCTTCTTGCCAAAATGTATAACTCCCTTCCATGGAGATACCTTCAAGAAATCATGATCTCCAACCTGAAATTCCAAATCCTTCATTCGTTATCGACATAGCTCTTTTGCCTACTTTGAGATCATTTGGTGTGGTTTTGGATTACCTTCACCTTTTCCATCGTTTCCTCCACCAGTTCAGGGCCTACAAGTTTTCTTTCACCAACGTCATCCCAACAGGTTGGTGTGCGACATCGCTTTCTGTATAACGCTTCATATGGTGCCATCTGAATACTTGAATGGAAGCTATTGGTATAGGAAAAATACACCAGAGGTAAATATTAATCACACATACCCTGAAAGTCAAGTGAGCATGATCTCAACATGTCTTCTAAGGTTTGAATAGTCCGTTCTGATTGTCCATTTGGTTGAGGGTGGTAAGCAGTGCTCAAACGGAGTTCAGTATCCATGGCTTTCTGAAGACTTTTCCAGAATCTTGATGTAAAACGGGGATCATGATCCGAAACAATTGATAGGGGTACTCCACAAAGTATCACAACTTCATTAATGTATATTTTTTCTATACGTTCAAGTGGTAAATCTTCCATTATAGCTAGAAAATGTGCTGACTTGGTAAGATGATCAATAATGACCCATATTGCATCATTCCTTCTAGGAGTCTTTGTTAGTCCCATGAAAAATTCCATCGTGATTTTATCCCATTTCCACTCAGGTATGGGAAGAGGTTACATGACTCCTCCAGGCTGTTGCCTTCTAGCTTTCACTTGTTGGCAAACAATACATCTTGGCACAAAATCAGCAATCTCTCTCTTCATTTTTCCCACCAAAAATGTTCTTTAAAAACTCTATACATTTTGGTGCTCCTAGGGTGTATAGGAAAATTGGAACTATGAGCATCATCCAAAAATTCCCTTTTTTTGTCAGGTATATTGGGAACACAATGTCTCTTCTCAAATTTCAAAATTCCATCTTCATACACAAAGTTACTCAATCTCCCATCATTCATAGCTTTAATCTTATTTTGAAAATCGTCATCATCAGTCTGAGAACTCTTTATCCTTTCTAGTAAGTATGGTTTGGAATCCATTTGAAAAATTATTGATGTTTCACCTTCCATGGTGATTCCCATATTCATCTTTACTAGATCTATGAAAATAGGAACCTTTTCTACTCTCATCTTGTTCAAAACTCCATGATCTTTTCCACTCAAAGCATCTTCAACCTTATTTTACTTCCCTAGGTGGTAGTGTATCACGTAATCATAATCCTTGAGTAGTTTAAGCCATCTCCTTTTCCTCATGTTGAGTTCTTTATGTGAGAAAATATACTTCAAACTCTTGTGATCAGTATAAATCTCACATTTCTCTCCATAGAGATAGTGTCTCCATATCTTCAAAGAAAATATCACAGCTGCTAACTTGAGATCATGTATAGGATAATTTTGCTCATGAATTTTCAGTTGTCTTAATTCATAGGAAATAACTCTATCATCCGGCGTAAGGACACAACCATGTCCTTTCTTCGATGCATCACTATAAATAACAAAGTCATCATTCGTCGATGGTAGAGTTAATATTAGAGCATTGACTAATCTTATCTTCAGTTCTTCAAAACATTCTTCACACTCTTTTTTCCAAAAAAAATTTAACCCCTTTACATGTGAGCTTCGTTAATGGGTTATCCAATCATGAAAAATTCTAGACGAAACTTCGATAATAACTTGTTAATCCAAAAAAACTGCATACCTCGGTTATATTCATCGGTGCTGGCCATTCATGGATTGCTCTTGTCTTATAAGGATCAATAGAGATTCTATCCTTAGAGGCAATATGGCCAAGAAAAGAAATCTCCTGAAGCCAGAATTCACACTTGCTAAACTTCCCTTATAATTCATGTCTTCTCAGAGTCTTCAATATAACACACAAGTGATTTTCATGATCTTTGTAGCCTTTGGAGTATACCAAGATATAATCAATAAATACCACTAAAAAGTCATCAAGATATTCCTTGAAAATTCTGTTCATTAGATCCATGAAAATAGAGGGTGCATTGGTCATCCCAAAAGGCATTACTGTAAACTTGTAATGCCCGTACCTTGTTCGAAATAATGTCTTCGGAATGTCTTCCTTCTTCACACACAACTGATGGCATCCAGATCGAAGGTCAATCTTTGAAAAGTATTGAGCTCCATGTTGTTGGTCAAATAAATCATCAATGCGAGGTAGGGGATACTTGTTCATTATTATTATAGCATTGATTTCCCTGTAGTTAATGCACAACCTCATAGATCCATCTTTCTTCTTAACAAAAAGGATAGAGGATCCCCATGGAGAAACACTAGGGTGAATAAATCCCTTGTTACTCAATTCCAATAGTTGTCTCTTTAGTTCAACTAACACCACAGTGGCCATCCTATAAGGGGTCTTCGATATGGCCATTGAACCAGGAAATAAATCAATGGAAAACTCAATTTCTCATTCTGGAGGATTTCCAGGTAAATCTTCCAGAATCACATCTACGTATTCCTTCACAATAGGTACATCTTCTATTTGAACATTCTTTTTATCACCCACATATATTTCATTCTCTTCCATCCTAATAATTGAATTGAGTAGAGCTACTGGGGGTGGATCTAGATAAGAATCAAGTGGTGACGATTCTAATCTAAAGACAAGGTGTTCCTTATCAACATCATCAAAAATTGTAACCACTTTCTTCTTAAAATTAATATTCACATCATTGTCTGAAATCCAATCCACACCCAGAAATATATCAAAATCAGTCATAATTATGACGATAATATCAGCAGATAAAGAAAATTTATATGCTCTAATGGGAATTGATTCACAGAACTTGCAGTAATGATACTTCCCTTAGGAGTCTTGACTAACAACTCCCTTGTTAAATCAAATTGAAAATATCTAATTTTCATAGAAAACTGGGAATATATGAAACAATGCAATGATCAAGAATCAAATAATGCATTTTCTAAAATTGAGGAAACCATTAAATTACCTACCACCACGTTTTTCAGAGCTTCTACCTTAGAAGTAGTGATAGAAAAAGCCTGGCCTTGATCCCTTGGCCTTTTCTGAGGTATGTTTCCCTGACACTTAGGAAATTCATTTTCATAATGTCCCATCTCTCTACAATTGTAGAATTGAACATTGGTAGCGTCATTCATTCCTTTACAATCACCAGTTAGATGACCTTTCTGTCCACATATGTATCATACTACTTTTCCTTTTAGACCGGAACCATGGTGCTTCCTTCCGTAATTATCACAGGGTGGAAATTCAATTCTTCCCTTCTTCACTGATTCCTTAATTACTTTCCCAGAGTGTTTAGCAGATATCTTCTTCTCTTCCTTTGATTTAAATTCATAATACTTAGAGAATTCCTTTTCTGTCTTTATAGCACACAAGAAAATATATTCATATGATGAGAAGGATTATGAAACTAATGCTCGTCGGAGAAATGGTTTTAACCCATTAAAGAAATGATCAATCATACATCTTGGGTTACGTATATAATCTGCAGCATACCTTTCTAACCTTGTGAAGTTAGACTCATACTTTGCGACATTCTTTTTCTCCTTTTGTCTCAAACTCAGAAATTGCCTTCCCATATCTGCTCGATGGTCACGAGGAAAGTATTTTTCTAAGAAAAGATCTCTGAACTCCCTCCATTCCATATTTGGTACTTTATCATCTTCCTTTGTGTTTTGAATCAATGACCACAATTGATCAGCATCTCCAGTGAGGTGGTAAACTGCCATGATAACTTTTTCCCTTTCACTACTCCCCAAGGCATGAAATATTTTCTCAAAGGAATTTATCCATTGCTCAGCCACTAATTGATTTTTACTCCTGTTTAATTTTGGTGGTTGTTTCTTTATGAAGCGATCTAACATTGATCCTCCATGTTGTGGATCTGAGTGCTCTATACGGGTAAGGTTATTATTCATAACCTGAGTGAGTTGTCCTAGTATGGTGATTAGCTGATTAGCACAAGTTTCATCACCAGCTCCATTATAATTATCTTGAGAATGAGGGAAATCCCTACCTGGAGTGTGTGCATTGATATGGTTTCCATTCCTTCCGCTAGGCGCCATTTCTAAAAAATGGCATAAACTAGATCAGTTAATGAATCAAAATACATAATTCCATACTTGTAAAACACTTAACATAAATTAAACTATTTATGGATATATTCCATAATCCTAAAAAATGTTTTCTTTGAGGATGTATATAATCCTAAACCCTTCATAATGGTTTGTAAAGAAAATGAGAATTATCCTAAGCAAATCCCCCAAGAGTGTCGTAACCAAGAGTGCAGCATGTCCTGTTGTCATGCACCAGTTCCTGTTCGAGTCTAGCTCAAAGCGGTGTTTTCAGGTTTTACCCCTAGGTACATCTATGCTAGATCAGCCTCTACCTGCTCGTATCCAAACAGGGATGTAATTCTTGGAAAACTCACAAAATCTCTACAACACCTAAATTTTAGGATGTTCTTCTATACAAATCCTCAAATTCTATCTTAGGGTTATGTGCTCTAATCATAGTTTATCTAAATCTAGTTTCCAAGGTTTGAACTAAACTTCCTCTGGTACCAACTGTAACGCCACAACCCCAGTTACACAGAGTTAGTGCTTTATTACCTAACATTGGCATGATCACAAGGAAGTCATGTCTCAAAATAACAATCAATTTAGTATTATTGGAAACAAGATTCATACATAAGTTCAACTTTACAACTTGAAAATAAATACAACCCAAATTTATTCAATTGGAAACATCCAAGACTCCCAAATAGTGCCAGCAAGTCACTCATAACTAACTTATTAATATCCAGAGAAAATGAATCATAAGAAAGGGGTGAGCTCAAACGCTTAGTAAGGGTAAGATATACAGTAGAAGATAACATAAATATTTAGCATGGTGAAAAATTGAAAACACATGCCTTTACCAATAATAAAAATAAATAATTTTATGGAAGGAATATGAGCTGAGTAAATAATGCCATAATAAAACATAATATTCGGTATTCTACAAGTCTAATGACCACATGAACCATTAATATTATTTTCATAATCAGGGAATATATAATGCCAGACATTCTGAAACATTTTGTCAAAGCCTCGACCAAGACGTCTAAAAATGATTAAGGCCTCGGCCAAAACCATAAATCAAATTGGGAAAGGGCCTCATCAAATTCCATTTTTATTTGTCTCATGAGACCTACTGATGCGTCGAGGAGATATTTAGGGCTCCATCCGTCACTTACTAAGTCCAACACATTCCTCATATGAAAAGGTTTAAACATATCATAAACATTCGTATTAAAACTAGCATAAGAAATGTCAATACTTTAACCATAAACCACGAATGATATAAAAATAGCACATCAATAGTCCAACATATCACAAAACCTTCAATACAATATGTATGTTTTGTGTCAAAATAAATCAACTTCAAATATACTTAAAATCCATCAAGGACGTTGACATAGATCAAATCAAAACCATTTTTAGAGAAATGTATATTTATATTTTGAAATAATTTAAGAGTCACATAATTATAAAATAAAACATTTAATTTGAATATATTCATATAATCTTGTAAGTGAAGATTCGACGAGTTTAAAATTATAGAAAAAATCTGCTCCCGCCGTATAAGTTAAAAAAAGACATTCTTTCCATAATTTTGTCGAAAAGGTTAGAAGGACCTTATTTGGAAAACGACGTAAAGATTCATTTATCAAAAACATATAAAAGGTCAAAAGGGTATAGTTAGTTTAACCTATATTCTATAAAATACTAAGAATGTTTTGAAATACATTTTTAAGAAACATGGATGTGGATGATAAAGAGGTCCCATTAGATAATTACGTATAAACAACTCGGATAATGAAGAGATTGTGAAATAAACCCATACCTTGTTATTTTACTTGGTTGAGGGTAGGTTAACCTCCTTTATAATGGTGGAATAATTGTTATTAAATTATACAAGAATCATATACATTAATATGATATCATATATGATCTTTTAACATTGTTATGTTAATAATATCTTAGTATTATCGTCATTTCGGGTGTTAACGAATTATTTTTCCTTTATATGATTTCTTATGTAAGACATGTTTGTTATTGATAGTTTGTATCTTATTCATATCCAGAATGATATTAAGTCTTTCAACATTATTATTTAACCATAAAATAAAAATTATTCTTGAATTCATATGATGGGGAATGAATCACATTGCGTTCGTGGAGACGGTAGTCCGTACGTACACACGAGTGATGATATCATTCTTTTGATATTAAATTAATATATAATTGGATGGTGTATCATATATACATCATAATTATCTTGTTATATTTATTATTTACATTAATTACACATCATTATTATACCCATCCATATAATAATTAATTGAATAACAATTACACCACGACGTGGGGACGATAAGCCGTACGTACGCACGTATGGTGACATGTCATTCAAGGGATGGATAGAATACTGAATATGGTTGTACCATATTTATAATAACATCAAAGTATATAAAAGATACTAGAGTTATTATTTTAGAATGGAAATAACAAAGAAAGAAGAAGTTGAAGAAGAAAAGAACTTGAAAGAGGGGGGTGGAACCATTACCTCTTCTTCGGGTTCTTCCTTTTTTATTTGATCAAAAGGGCTCCTTAGGATGGCTTTATGATCAAACTAAGGCATCTAGGTTGAATTTTGGGAATTTGAGAGAGTATTTGGGCAGGGTTTGGCCGAACCAAAAGGCTTTGAAGGTGTGAATAATTGATTAAAAGTGGTGTCATTTTATAAGGGGAGGAGGGGCTCTTTAGGAAAAACTGACAGTATTAATTTATAATAAATTCATATTCGGTATATAATGGCTCCAAAGTGGACTATTAAAATTCTAAGGTGGGTATGGGTTTAAATAATTTCAAAAAATATATTTTAGATAGGTTTGGGTCATTATATTAACTGTATCTTTTAGTTTTAACTCTTAGATAATTAGTTTGACATTTACCATGTCACTTTGAATTTTTATAATATATAGTTAATAAACATACTATATACAACCAAGAGACCCCCAAGTGGTACATTAATGACACACCTATCATGATATAAGTACTTTGGCCAGACCACATATTTTTAGGAATATAATATCAATTAATAATATAATATTTGTTTTAAAATCTCATTTACGTCAATTTTGACAATATTTAATAATTGATTTCTGTTATAGTCTTAATAACATTATTAATTCAAAAAAAAGTAATTTAGGAAATACTAACATGTCATATTAACCAATAAAATTCGTTTATTTCATCAAAACTTTCAAATTATATTTATTTTAACATTTATAATACTAATTATTTGATTCTTTCATTAATAAGGAAAACACTGCATCATTATTGTGTCATAAATATATTAAATTATTCAATGTCTAAAAATTATAAATAAACTATAATTATGTATTATATATTTTTATACTTCTAATGAATATTTATAGTTGAAAATATAACATATATAACCCTATGTAAAATGTGTTTTTCTAAAAGATATATGCTTGTGTCATTTTTTTATTTACATTAACATTATTAATATAGAGTGTCATTATCACTTAAAAGTGGATCCATGAGGTCCCAGAATCTACCCAAATATGCCCATGGTCGGCAATGTATCATCCAATAGGGTTAGGACACTTTTTAGGGTAATTTATGATTATTATAATATTATTATTTTACCCTTAGTTACCTGATTTACCTTTTAACCATGGTAAATAAAATATTTACTGAAGTAATTATTCAAAATGTCTAAAAATAAAAGTTACCTATTTACACAATTTCCACCTCCTAATTCTAAATATGGAATCTATTTTTAAAAATTCAAAACACAGAAGTGGCAGAAATTAATTTAAAATTAATTCCCATTGTTAAAACAAAAAGCGTGTTTTTAAGAGATAATAACTATCAAAAGATTGACACTAGTTTATTTCCTGTTTAAATGTAAAATTATGTCCAATGAAAAACATTTTATTAAATGTTAATAATATATTCTAAATATAATTTAAAACCACTCAAATTAATAATTAATTACTATTAATTATTTTGATTAAAAAAGTTGTTTTTAATTAAAATTTAGTAATTTTCACTATTCACTAAAATATAAAAGTTATCTGAAAAGTACCAAAATATTACCCTAGGATAATTTTGATATTCCGAATCAAAAAATGAAGTCCATTTTGAGAGATAAAATTAATAAAATTTCAAAAAGTGGGTATTACTATTCATAACGGCTACTTTGATTGGTCGCGGTGTGTTAGAATCTCGAAGTTGCGTACAACACATGCTACTGTATTATTCAAAGAGAATCGTATCGTGGAAGCTTGGGGTGTTACAAATAAACTCTTTTTATTCTTTTCTTTTATTAAAAAACCAGTATCCAAGATATACATGAATGTTTTTATGTGAAGTATTTGAACTACACTTACACACACCTTCATCTAATAGATAAAGAACATACTATTTCTGTGGATGCCAATCTAAAGCCTCACGAAACGATGATTTTTCAATTATCATTTACCCCATATAATGGGGGAAATTAATATGGAAATTTATTTATATATTATTTATATTATGTTTATGTCTTCTTTATGCTTTAATATTTTTAATTTAAATAATTCCTTTATAGTTTCAATTATGGGTAAATGCGGTAATTTAATTTGAGGAAGTGCGGACTACCGCCCCCGCAATATGATATGACTCATTAATTCCCTATGTGGGATGTATAACGGAGAGATATAATAATATAATATATTATATAATACTCGAATTATATGATATCTATGTATCATTATGTTTTAATTCCATTAAAATAGGAAATATAAATGAAAGTGGTGTTTTTGAGTACGCACGACTTACCGTCTCCATGAATGGTGCATTTCATTTATTACCTCTAAATGTTATGTACTATTATAAATAAATGTATATACTGGATGTATATGATATAATTGATATTAAAATCATGAATATCATTCTGGATATAATGAAATTTTGACCACATGATCATCTTGTAATTATAAGAAGTCCATTTTGACTGAAGTACCAAATATCGACCAAATGGCTGTTATAAACTTAAATGATAAAATAATGCTTAAAACAAGTTAGTAAGTGACATAAAAGTAATAATAAACAAGAAAACAGATCTTAAGAAAGTATAAATTAACTTTAGTATATTATTGAGTAGATTAAAGAACGAACGGGTCAAGTCGGACACGTGGTAAGGAACTTTATCTCAATCTCCTTTCATTGAGGCATATTTTGTTTTAATACATGGCTCTCTTTTATATGGTGTATAAACCCCTTTGAATTTTATTTTTATTTAAAGGTAATCTTTTCTCAAGTAAGCATTTAACTAAATGATATAAAATAATGCTTCTTTTAACATACGTGGTGACAACGACCTTTCAGCCGCCTTGAGTATTATTTGATCTTTGTCTTCTCTAATAAGTCGTAATGTTTTTAAAAGGAAAATAAATACCATATAATCTTTTACATATTTTGGTATTGAAAATAGTTTTTATAATGGATTTTTATGTCAATATAATTAAATGATATTTTGTTATTGAAATGTGGAAATGTCATCTTTCTTTTATGTTTTTTTATATGTTATGAATATGTTATGGTTCTTGGGAATTATTACGTATATGGGTTGTTCTGTGATAAACCTAGGGTTTGTGAGCTCGAGATAGCTCTCTAATGGATTGGGTAATGTGACAGAGGTAAACATTAATGTTTAAACTAATAGACTTAGGGAAAATAATATGATGGGTATTCCATATGTAACTCCATATGTAACTCCATATGTATCTGTGAAAGCTACAACGTAAGTATGATATGGATGACATAGGTTACCGTTATGATTTATTTTGTCAATGTTATATTCATAAATTTTATGATTTCATGAGTTATGTTAAAGAGATAATTTATGTATGCAATGATGAACTAATGTTTTCCTTCTTTGTTTTATAACCCTTACTAATCTTTTTATGCTCATCCCATGTTTTGAAATGTTTTTCATAAGTCATAAAGATGAATAGGGTCAAGGATAGGATCAAGGAAAATTTATGTTGTCTAAAACATGGGATTATACATGACTCTTTTTTTCCAGAGTTTATATTTTATGAAAAATTGAAACTAATTAGAAGTCTCTAAATTGTAATTTTTTAGTTGTAATGTTATATTCATGGACTAATTCTCTAAAACTCTAAACCTGAAAATATTCTCAATGAGAATTATTCATTTCATTTCAGATTATGTAATGTTTAAGTCTATGTCATTATAGTTGGCATCTGATGTCGGTTTAGATAACTTTTGGAGTTAGGGTATTGTTTAATTAATATCCATAAATTAATTTAGGTTAATATTGAAAAAATATTTCATTTACATATTTCTATGTTGCGTCTCTTAAAAAATTTTAGTGTTCAGAATGATTTTCTACAATGGAAAGAGGGCAGCTATGTTGGGATGAAATTAGGAGGAAGAAAACCATCAATATTAGAAACCAGAGACTGTCATAATCAGAACTGAATAGTTTGTTTCAGTGATGGCACAATTGACGTAGGCTATAAAAGGGGGTGGTATCCATTAACAAGATCTATGAGATAAAACATAATTGAACATGTCAATAGTGGATCATTTCATGAGGCAACATCTCCCATCATTCAGAGGATCATCTGACCCTATACTAGCTGAAAGGTGTATTAAAGCACTGCAGAAGATTTTTAATGTCATGGGGTGTTAAGAGCATCAATAGGTTAGTCTTGATGTTTACCATTTTGAAGGTGAAGTTGATCAATGGTGGTCAATAGTGGGAAATATCAGGGATAGGGAAGTGATTAATGATATGAAATGGGATGAATTCAAAGGTATATTTCTTTTGAAATATTTTACTATGGTGGTAAGTCTTAGGATGGAAACCAAATTCCGGGATTTGAGGCAGGTGGATGATTCAGTGGTTGATTATGAAGAAAAATTCACTCGACTGGCATATTATGCTCCAAATTTCATATGAGATCTTGATAGTAAAATCAACCATGTTTACTCAAGATTAAATACAAATTATCGAGGGGATTTAGCTTCATGTTAGTTAAAAAGTTATGAAAAACTTGTTCGATGTGTAGAGAAGGTGGAAATGGAGTTTTCCAATGATCATGTGTTCTTTGAAAAACAACAGGTTAAGATGAAATGGGGGAAGGAGAAAGGGAATAACTCTTCAAAAAAATTCAGATGGTAAGAAACATAAGTTTATGGTTTGCGAAAATTGTGGTCAAAGAATGATGGAGAATGTCTTTTGAACTCTGTTATGTGCTACCAATGAGGAAAAATGGGACATAAGATTCGTAATTGCACTGAATAAGAGCCAGGTAATGGTAAGACAAAATCTAATTTACAATTAGTATATTGTTTTAAGTGCAATGAAATGGTTCATTCAGAAAATGAGTGTTCAACAAAGGACTCAACTGAGGGAAAGCAGCAAGACTAAAAGAAGAAAGGGGTGGTGATGTCATTTTTAACTACTTCAGCTGATGTTGGGCCATCAAATAAAGTAGAATATAGTACGCTTATTTTTTTGTTCAGATTATGCCAATGTTTTGTCTGATTGGGGTCTATAAATTTTTTCATTTCGGAGAAGTTTTCTCTTAAATTGGGAATTCCATATCAAGATATGAATCTTGAACTTATATTAAAAACACCTGGAGGAAATTTTGATTCAAAAAGTAATTTATAAGAACCTTCATGTCCTTTTGTGTAGAAAAAATATACCTGAAAAACTTATTGTTTGGCCTCTAGATGAGTTTGATGTTATTTTGGGTGTGGATTGGATTTATATTTATCATGCTAAGACTGACTACAGAGCTAAAGAGGTTTCTTTTCAGAAAGATTTTTAGCTTATGTACAAGAGTGAACCCTTACTTTGGATAACATATCTGGAATATGAGAAACTAGTAAAATATGGAAATGAATGTTACCTTGCACATACTGTTGAAAATAAAGGAACTCTTTAGATTAATGATATGCTAGTGGTAAATGAGTACCGTGCTGTATTTACTAATGTGTTTCCTGGTATTATACTTGATCAGATAGCTGAATTTACTGTTGACTTTGTTCATGATGCGAATCTAATTTCAAAACCCCCTTATCGAATGTCTTAAATTTAACTTTTATAGTTAAATAAGCAAATGCAATAGTTACTAGATAAAGGGTTCATTCAACATAGAAAATCACAATAGGGGGATCCAATCTTTTTTGTTAAAAAGAAATATTGTTCAATGATACTTTTCATTGATTATAGAGCATTTAATAACATCACTATTAATAACAAGTATCTTTTGCCTCATATCGATGATTTTTTGATCATCTCCATGGTGATTAGTATCATTCAAAGATTAAGATGAGGTCGTTGTACCATCAGTTGAATGTAAACGAAGCACACATTACAAAGACCGTGTTTCTTACTAGATATGACCATTATGAATTTGTAGTTATGACTCTGGGTATAACCAACGCACGTGCTGTATTCATTTATATTATGAATATAATTTTTAGTGAGTTTGTGGATAACTTTGTGGTTGTGTTCATTGATGATATTTTGGTTTATTCTAAAAGAAAAGAGTAGTATGAAAGTAATTTAATGGTTTTCATTCAAACCTTAAATGAAAAGAAACTATTTGGGAAATTAATCAAGTGTGTGTTTTAGTTACAGAAAATTTATTTCCTTGTTCACATTGTTTGAAAAAATGGAATAACTATTGATAGTTCTATAAATATTTTTTTGAATAATGGCACATACCAACAAATATAACTGAGATTAGTAGTTTTCATGGTTTGGATGGTTATTACCAAAGGTTGGTTGAGAATGTTTCATAGTTACCTTGTCCAATGACTGTGATAACTCGAAATAGAGGTAAGTTCATTTGGAAAAAAGAATGTGATAATAGATTTCAGGAATTGAAAAGAAGATTGGTGAATGCTTCAGTTTTAGCACTACCTTCCCAAAATGATGAGTTTGTTATTTACAGTGATTCTTCATTGAAAGAACATGGATGTGTTCTCATGTAGAATGATCTAGTAATTCTTTATGCTTCACGTTAGTTGAAACCTCATTTGCTAAATTACCCTACACATGAATTGGAATTAGTTTCTGTTGTATTATCTTTAAAAATTTGGATGCATAATTTTTATGGAGTAAAATGTGAAATATATACTAAGCACAAAAGTTTTAAGTATATATTCACTCAGAAAGAATTGAACATGAGATGGAGGAGATGATTAGAATTAATCATGTATTATGATTGCACAATCTTTTACCATTTGGGAAAATCAAATAAAATGGTTGATGCTTTGAGTAAAAAAGTAATGCTTCATTAGCCATGTTACATTTGGAACAATATCCTTTGGTTTTAGATTTGACGAACTTTGTCCTACAAGATTTTGGTGTAGAAAATTATTATGTTTTGTTTCAGGTGTTAGTAAAATCATCTCTATCAGACAAAATTAGGAATGAAAAGAAGGAAGACAGTTAGTTGCAGAAAAATATAGAGTTGTTTTTGAAGGGTATGTTTCCTAAATTTAACATTGATAGTGATTGGGTTTCGAGGTTTTGGAAGATATTATGTGTGACTTGTGATTCACCGTTGATGAAAGAGTTATTGTGTGAAACTCATAGTTCTCTGTTTTCGGTTCATCCTAACAGTACTAAGATGTATAGAGATCTTTGAGAGTATTACTGGGAGGATGGAATGAAAAGAGATATTTCTAATTTTACTGTGAAGTGTTTGGCTTGCCAATAGGTTAATGCAGAGCGGAAATTAGAGAAATGGATGCTTTAATCTTTACCAATGTCAGAGTTGAAATGGGAAAATATTTCTATGGACTTCATTGTGATTTTACCGAACACATCTTGAGGTAATAATACAATCTAGGTTATTTTAGATCAGTTGAATAAATCTGCTCATTTCCTTCCTATTCGAGATACATTGCCTCTAGATCAACTTTATCAGTTGAATGTTAAAGAGATATTCAGGTTGCATGGTGTGCCCCTCTACATTGTATATGGTAGTGATCACAGGTTTAATTATAACTTTTAGAAAGACATTCAGAAGTTGTGGTGTACTGGATTAAATTTTAGTACAGCTTTTCATCCGCAATCAGATGGATAGTCAAAATGAATAATTCAGACCTTGGAGGATATGCTACGTTCTAGCTCACTAGATTACACGGGATGTTGGGACTAACATATTTCTTTGGTTGAATTTTCTTATAATAACAGTTTTCATTCTTATATACAAATGGCTCCATTTGAGGCATTATATGGAAAGAGTGTTGAACTCCTGATTATTGGGATGAAGTTGGTGAATGGAAGCTGATGGGACAAAAATTGGTATAATAGATGGCATAAAAGTTACTATTGATTCAGAAGCACATGATAATATCTCAGAGAAGGCAGAAAAGTTTTACGGATAACTGGGGGAAATATAATTCTTTTGAGGTATGTGATCGTGTCTTTTTCAAAGTTTCTCCATCTAATAGTTTGATGCATTTTGGTAAGAAAGGAATTTTGAGTATGAGGTTCATTGGACCTTATGAAATCCCAGAAAAAGATAGATCACTTTCTTACATAGTTTCTTTACCTTCATGTTTATCCCAGGTATAAAATGTTCTTCATGTTTCAATGTTGAGAATGTATATGCCAGATCCATATCATGTTTTAAGTCAAGAGGTTGTTCATTTGGAAGTGAATATTTCTTATGAGGAACAAACTGTCTGGATTCTTGACCAAAGAGAGAATTCACATGGTAAAGGTTTTGTGAAAAAACTATATGGTTAAAGAGGCAACTTAGGAATCTAAAAATGTAATGAGGGATAAATACAACCATTAATTTGATAAGTGAATAAAATTGCGATGATGTAATTTCAAAAAGCGAGGAAGGTTGTAACATCCCAAGTAAATAAAGAATAAGGAATTTTCCATATTCATTAATATTTTTTAATTAAATATTAATTTTACATTAAATGGGATGCTATGTTCGATGGCTTACCTGATATGAAAAAAAGGGTTTCTTTTAAATATTACATTGCACACTAATAATATAATCATATTATTTTAAATTTTTGTTAATGCCTAGGAATTATATTGGCTGTAATGAAAAATACTAACTACAATATGATTATAAAAGTTTGTAAAATTTATTTAATTTTATCCAATAAAAATTTGATACTTAAAATGGGAATGAATCTAATTTAAAAGTTTATTTACATTAAAATGTTGATTTACTGGATTTTGATGGAGAACCGTATTTAAATACTATTTTGGTCATATTTATATATTATTCTTGACCAAATAAAATTCTTCTTCGGGATCATAACATCAAAAATCACTTTAGTTAAAATTTTTGTATATTTATGATAAAATTTAATTTTTTATGATTAATATAAAATACTTTATTTTAATTCAAAACTGAATTTTAATGTAATTCATTTATATAGATATATTATATTTTTAATTGGTTTTAATGTTTAATTAGATTATATTTTTACCTTTTAATCCAATATTGGTCATTGGATGTAATTTAACTTTGAAATTGGATATTAACAAGTGTCGATCTTTTGATAGATATTATTTCTTAAAAACATGCTTTTTGTTTTGATAGCTAGAATTTATTTTAAAATAATTTCAACCACTTATATGTTTTGAATTTAGAAAAATTGATTCAATATTTGGAATCAGTAATTCCTAATAGTGTAAATCTATTACGTTTATTTTTACACATTTTAAATATTTACTAGAGAAAAAAATTTATTTACCATGGTTAAAAGGTAAATATGGTAAATAACGGTAAAACAATTATTATAATAATAAAAAATTACCCTCAAATTTGTTTTAATCCTATTGGTTGATACATTTACTATCATCATCATCCTTGGGTTGATTTTGGACCCCATGGGGCCACTTAAGAGTGATAATGCCACTTTATTTTAATTAACTTAAAGTAATGACAAAAATGACATAAACAAATATCTTTTAGTAAATAAATTATTACAAAGGTGTTACATAAGTTTTCATTTCAACTATAAATATTCATCATGGTATTTTTTTATAATTTTTGGACATCAAATAAATAAAATAATTTATGACACAATAATGATGCAGTGTTTACCTCATTAAAAAATGATTTAAATAATTAATATTATAAAGATTAAAATAATATCCCAAAACTGTCAAATTTTTATTGGACGATTTTATTTCGACCATGAGGAATACTATATTCGACTTTAATAAGTTATGGACCTTTAGAAACTGAAAATCATTATATAATAAAATAATATTTTCACACTGTCCTAAACCGCCCCGCCCACTTATAAAAGGCCCTCACCTCTAACATATTACTCATTACTCTAAAACCACTTGGATCATAAAAAACCTAGCCAAATAAGCTCTTACGATACCTATAATCCACCTAGAATCCATAATTTAGGCAGAAGGTACTTTAATAATCCCTTTTGGTTCAAACCAAAGGTAGTTACCTGAATTAATGGTAACGATTTCTCTTAAATTGTTTTCTTTTATATTACTTCTCAAACCACTAAACTCTTTTTATTAATTAATTTTATTAAAACACATGTATTTCCAATATACTAGGATGTTTTTACAAGAAATATTCAAACTACACTTACACACACCTCCATCTAATGGGTAAAAAAATTAAGGTTTCTGTGGATGTCAAACTAACGCCTCATTAAACGACAATTGTTCAGTTATCTCCTACCACCTCTCATGGTGGCCATTAAGATGGTACAATATTTATATATGATTTATATTGTGTTTAATTTTTTTTTATGGTTCAGTATTTTCCATTTATATCATACCTTTATAGTTCCCATTATGGGTAAACGTGATAATTTCATTTGAGAAAGTGCAGACTACCACCCCCTCAAAGTGATATAACTCTTTAATGCCTTATGTGGGAAATATAAATGCTGGAGTTAATGATATTTAATATGATATTATACTTGAATTATAATATACCTGTGTATCATTATCTTTTAATTCCATTAAAATAAGAAATAGAAATGAAAGTAGCATTTATGTGTACGTACGACATATCGTGTCCATGAATAGTGAATTTCATTTATTACCTCCAAATGTTATGTACTATTATAAATAAATGTATGTACTTGATATATATGATATAATTATATCTAAATCATGAATATCATTATGGATATAATGAAATTTGGACCACGTGGACAACTTGTAATTATAAGAAGTCCATTTTTGACTCAAGTACCAAATATCGACAAAATGACTGTTATTAACTTAAATGATAATATAATGTTTCTAACATGGTAATAAGTTATATAAAAGGAATAAAAAAATAAAAAAGGATATTAATCAAGTTTAAATTAACTTTAGTTTATTATTCAAGAGATTAAAGAATAAATGGGTCAAGTTGGAAACGAGGTAAGGGACTTTGTTTCAATCTTACATTATTGAGGGATATTTTATTTTAATAGATGAAACTCTAATATAAGGTGTATAAAACCCTTTGAATTTTAATTTTATTCAAATTTAATAACTTTTCTGCTAATCAATTTACTAAATGATAAAAATGATGTTTATTTTAACATACACAGTGACAACGACCTTTTCACCGTCGTGAGTATTATTTGATCTTTGGCTTCCTTAATAAACCATAATGTTTTTAAAAGGAAATTAAATACCATATACTCTTTGACATATTTTTGTATTAAAAATGTTTTTTATAATGGATTTGTTTTGTCAATATATGCAAAATATATATTTTGATTGAAATGTGGAAATGTTATCTTTCATTTATGTTTGTTTTATGTGGTTTGGATATGTTATGGTTCTCGGGCATTCTTACGTATACGTGTGGTTCCATGATAATCCTATTGTGGGTGAGCCCTAGATAGCTCTCCAATGCATTAGAAAATGTGACATAGGTTAATGTAAATGTTTCTCCTAAGAAATATAGCGAATATACTGTGATGGGTATTCCAAATATTACTCCCTACGTAGCTACGAATGATAAAATGTATGCATGTTATGGATGCCCCAAGTTCCATTTATGATTTCTATTTTCAATGTGTGTAGGGTCTTGAAAAATCCGCAAAGGAGATTCTACCCAAATCCCCCAAAGAATTGAGGAAAATAATCAATGAACAGACAAAAACAAGACCGGTCAGCGAACCAGTCCCATGGAAGTGCAACGTGGCGAGGCACCGTGAGGCACCCCCTCTGTGAACCATTGTCTTTCGCGAAATGGAGGTGGAGAGCATCCAAGGTCATGAGTCAGGATGAGCACCAGTATGGTTCACCGTCAAGAACCACCCCAACCACGGACCGTGTCGACCAGTTCATGTCACACCCGCTGTCATTCGCGGAATAGAGGCAGAACCCTCCGCAGCCGCGGAGCACTCCCTGAGTTCGCCTCACGGAGGGGGGAAGCGTTCAATACCCACCACGAATCGCGGATTGACCAAGTTAGCTTTGAACTGGGTATTTGGTTATGGGCCTCTGCCAAAGGTTCCACGTGGCCACAGATACATCCCTTTCCCCACTCTATAAAAGGAGACCACGGGGGAAAGAAAAATCGATCATAGAATTGGAATCAGATTCGGAGGGATTGGAGATTCCGAAGGAGATCGGTTGAAGAAAGGCGTCAGATTTCACAAACGGCGAAACTCCCATCTGCGAATCGCGGCAGGTATACGAATTAATATGAAATTGGAAAATGCATAATAACTTGGTGAACCGCGAACCGAAAAAAACAAAAACAAGGTGAATCGTGAACCATACCCCCTCCACGGATGACTTCCCCGCGGACCAGGGAGTTTATGCCTCTTTTCCCATCTGTCGCCCTGCGTAGCACTCTCTTACTCGGGTGAATCCCCGACCGATGAGCCTCCGACAGACATCGACCTTGGCCGCTGTTGCTCGCATGGAACCCTCAATGAACCTCCCTAGTTCGCGGATTAAACCCAAAGCTGCAAACCACCCTGGTTCACGGGATGCCAATCAGTCCGCGGACCACCCTGGTTTGCGGATGGCTTCTCCAGCCACATGGCCCTTCCCCTCGTGAAGGGCGCTACCACCCATAAATCATAGTGGCTCTCCAAATACTTCGGTATTCTCATTTCCCGAGCCAGGTAAAATCCTTCTGATCCAGCCATGTCCTCTGTGACTCCCTCATTGGCCTATTCATCATCCCCGAGCTGAGGCCTCCACCAGAGCCACCGGATCCGTGTGATGTAACCTTCAGGAACATTAGAGCGCCATTTTGAGTTCACATACCCACGGTAAGTATAGGCGTAGGGGTTTCCCCGATCCATGAGCAGGTTCCCAAAGCATTCCTGGGTTCACATTCCCACGGTAATGTGGAGTCTGAGCTCAAGAATCCCCTTTCTACCCCTCCACTTGTTCAGGGCTCCTCGGGGTATTAAAATACCCATCAGAAGGAAGCCCTCATGCACTGCATGAGAGGATATGGGCACAAGAGCACCCCCTTTCTCTCTCCCACTGGGCTTTGTCACCACGGTCATCCATCTCGGAGTAAGCCCCGACCTTCTGGGCCTCCTCAGAGTGTAAGCCCCAATCCATCTCCATAGGCGTCCATCTCTGAGTAATCCCCAACCTTCTGGGCCTCCTCAGAGTGTAAGCCCCAATCCTTCGCCCTGGGCATCCAGCCAGGAGTAAGCCCCAACCTCATGGGTCACCCTCAAGCATAAGTCCCACTACAATTCTCACAGACGCACCTTTCACGACGTGATCCTCTGGTCCTTGCTTCCTCTTGTTTCTCACAACGAGCATGACTCACGTGGGCTTACAGTAATCATCGACCATGACATCCTCCCATGGCCCTCCTCAGAGTGTAAGCCCCAATCCATCAACATGGGCCTCCTCAGAGTGTAATCCCCAATCAATCACCATGGGCCTCCTCAGAGTTTAAGCCCCAATCCATCATTCTACGCCTCCTCCGAGTGTAAGCCCCAAGCTAGAGCGAACTACAGGGACTTTGATCCATGTCAAGACATGGTACATAGGAATCCTCCATGAGGTTCAAGCCCACCACTCAGTCGTTTCTTCATGTCAAGTTCCAACCTCGTCCAGAATGATGTTAAAATGTATATGCGAAGTATGTGGACTTTGATCCCTGCCTCCTAGAAAGGGTACTTAGGAAGCCTCTATGAGGTTCAAGCCCAACAACCGGTCGATCCGACTATTCTCCACGTCGGTTCACATCGCCACTCCTAGTACTTCCATAAGGAAGTTCCAACCCTTCGGGGTCATTATTCCAATGAGGGATGGTAAACCTCAGGCATAAATGATTCCTAACACCGGCGTTCAGTTGGCCATTTCCAACCAGAGTTGAATCTGTGGATACTATGTTTGGGTATAAACCAAATATTCGTGAATATATGAATACATCTTAAATCAATAAGAGAGTCCCAAAACAGGAAATAATTCCCCCCCAAAAAGGGTGTGATGATCCCGAATTCCCATCCTCTAAACCAATATGAGTTCTTAAGAGTCGATGGTCAGACCATCTGGCGAACACCTGCCTTTGGAAAGTAGGTCCATCAATAATTGGATACGGAGCCATTGGGCGTTTTGTGGCCGAAAACCAGAATGAAACATTGTGTTATTCATAAATCTTATGATTTCATGAAGTATTTTAAAGGGCTTCTGTTATGCATGCAATGATGAACTGATATTTTATTTCTTAGTTTTATAACCCTTACTGAGCCTTTTCTGCTCATCCCAAGTTTTGAAATTTTTTTAACATTACCAAAAGATGAATAGGGTCATGTATGGTATCATAGAAAAGTCATGTTGTCTAAAACATGGGACTAGACCCGACTCTTTCTTCATGAGTTTTTATTTTAAGAAAAAAATGGAATCTGAGTAGAAGTGTCTACTTTTTAATTTTTGAGTTGTAATGTAATAGTTATTTCCTAATTCTCTAAAACACTAATCCTGAAAAGATCCTCAATGTGAATTATTCAATTAATTCAAGATTATGTAATATTTAAGGATGGGTACTTATAGTTGGTATCATAGGTTGGTTTAGATAACATTAGGAGTTAGGGTATTATTAAATTAATATCCAAAAAAATACTTTATGTTAATATTGAAATGATATAAAATTTACAGATTAAAATGTTGTTTCTCCTAATATAATTCTATGTAAGAATGGTTTTCCACATAGGAATCAGGGAAAATGTGTTGGGACGATATGAGGATGAAGTCAACCTTCCCAATCATCATCGAAAGATGGTTGGAATCATAACTAAATAGTTCGTTGCGGTGATGGCACAATTGACTCAGGCTCTAAATAGAGGTGGTATCCATGAATGATATTAGCGAGATCAATCTCAAAGGAACATGTCAGTATTGGATAATTTCATGAGGCAAAATCCCCCATCATTTAGAGGATCATTTGACCCTGTGCTAGTTAAAGTGTGGATTAAATCACTAGAGAAATTTTTTTGAAGTCTTTGGTTGTTCATAACATGAAAATGATAGTCTCTTTGTTTACTGTTATGAAGGTGAAGCTGATCAGTGGTGGTCAATGGTGAAAAATATCAGGGATTGTGAGGAGACTGATGCTCTGGATTTAGATGAATTCAAAGGTATGTTTCTTGAGAAATATTTTCCTATGGTGGTTCGTCTTAGGATGGAAATGAAATTCTTATAATTGAGGTAGGAGGATGACTTAGTGGCTTCTTATGAAGCAAAACTCACTCAACTGGCAAGGTATGCTACAAATTTCATATGATATCTTGATAGTAAAATTAACCATTTTTACAAAGGATTAATGAAAAAAGTATCAAATGGATGTATATTCGCGTGAGTTAAAATGTTATTTAAAACTTGGTCTATGTGTGTAGAAGGTGGAAATGGAGATTGCGGGTGATCAAGTGTTTTTGGACAAACAACATAATAAGAGGTCAAGGTGGCAGGCAAAATGGAAGGACTCGTCAAAATGTCTAACTGTAAGAAACTTATGGTTAAAGTTTAGGAAAATTGTGCAAAAAAGAATGTTGGGGAATTTCTTTTGAATTCTAGTAGGTGCTATCGATGTGGTAAAATTGGACATAAGGATCATAATTGCATTAAAAAAAGTAGGGTAATGGTAAGACAAAATATGATTTTCAATCAGTAAAATGTATTAAGTGAAATGAAATGGATCATTATGTAAATGAGTGTCCAATGAAGAAATAAAATGAGGGAAAGTCACAAGACTACAAGTAGAAAGGGTTGGTGAAGTCCTTTTCAATTACTTTAGCAGATGTTGGGCCATCAATTGAAGAAGTGTTGGGTACACTGTTTATTTGTTCATATTTTTCCAATGTGTTTTTTTATTTATGGTCTACACATTATTTTATTTTTGAGATGTTTTCTTGTAAATTGGGAATTTCATATCAAGATATGAATCCCGAACTTAAGGTAAAAACACCTGGAGGAAATGTTGAAATAAAAAAAATTATAAGAACCTTCCAGTCCTTGTTTGTGGAAAAAATCTACCTATAATCCTAATTATTTTTCCTCTACTACAGTTTGATGTTATTTTGGGTATAGATTGGATTTCTCTTTATCAAGCAATAATTGATTGGGGAGAAAAAGACCTTTCTTTTTAGAAATATTTTCAATTTGTGTTCATAAATGAACACTAACTTTTGATAACATTTCTGGATGATGAGAAACAAGTAAAATGGGGAAATGAATGTTACCTTGCACATATTGTTTAAAATAAAGGAACTGTTTATATTATTGATGTTCAAGTGGTAAATGAGTACATTGATTTTTTCTAAAGATAAGCCTGGTATTATACCTGATGCAAAAGTCGAATTTACTATTGACATAGTTCTTGATGGTTAGCCAATTTCAAAACCCCCTTATTGAAAGGCTCAAATTGAATGTTTATTGTTAAAGAAGCAATTGAAGAAGTTATTAAATAATGTTTTCATTAGACCTAGAACTTCACCATGGGGTAGTCCTATCTTGTTTGTTAAAAAGAATGATGGTTCAATGAGACTTTGAATTGATTATATAGAATTTAATAACATCACTATTAAGAACAAGTATCATTTGTCTCAAATAGATGATTTGTTAGATAGATCCAGGGAGCTCAGTAATTTTTGAATATTGACTTGAGATCGAGGTTTCATCAGTTGAATGTAAAGTAAGAAGACATTCTGAAGACCACTTTTGTACTAGATATGGCCATTATGAATTTGTATTTATGCCTTTGGGTTTAACAAATTCACCTACTGTATTCATGGATATTATGAATAAGATTTTCTGTGAGTTCATGGATAAGTTTTTGGTTATTTTTATGGATGATATTTTGGTTAATTCTAAAATAAAATAGGAGCATACAAGTCATTTAAGGGTTGTCTTGAAAACCATTAATGAAAAGATACTATTTGGGAAATTTATAAAGTGTGAGTTTTAGTTACAAAATATTTATTTCCTTGGTCACATTGTTTCAAAAAATGGAATAAGTGTTGATCCTATTAAAAAAAGATGTTGAAGAAAGGCCAAGAATCACAAATATAACTGAGATTCGTAGTTTTCTCGGTTTGGATGGTTATTACCTGAGGTTTGTTGAGAATTTTTCAGGGTTACCTTGTCCAATGACTAATATAACTTGAAAAGGTGTTATGTTCGTTTGAAAAAAAGAATGTGATTATAGTTTTCATGAATTAAATAGATGATTGGTGAATGCTTCAGTTTTGGAACTACATTCAAGAAATGGTGAGTATGTTATTTTTAGTGATTTTTCATTGAAAGTACTCGGATGTGTCCTCATGAAGAATGATCAAGTAATTGCTTATGCTTCACTTCTGTTGAAACCTCATTAGTTAAATTACCCTCCACATGATTTGGAATTAGTTTCTGTTGTTTTTTCTTTAAAATTTTTGGGGTATCATTTGTATGGATTAAAATGTGAAATATTTACTGACCAAAAAATTTTTAAGTATATATTCCCTCAGAAAGAATTGAACATGAGACAGAAGAGATGGATATAATTAATCCAGGATTATGATTGCACAATATTTTACCATCCAGGTTAAAAATAATGTGGTTGATGCTTCGAGTAAAAAAAGTAAGGCTTTATTAACCATGTTACATTTGGAATGATATTTTTTTGTTTTTGATTCGATTAACTTTGGCATAATAGTTATTGTTGAAGGATATTCTTTTATTTGTTTTAGGTGTTTGTAAAATTATCTCTATCAGACAGAATTATGAATGCATATAAGGAAGACAGTGAGTTGCAGAAAAAGGTACATTGGGTTCAGAAGTGTATGTTTCATGAATATTGCATTGAAATTATTGTTTTTTGAGGTTTGGGAAAAGATTATGTGTGCCTTGTGATTCACAGTTAAAGAAAGAGTTATTATGTGAAGCTCATAGTTATTTGTTTTCAGTTCATCCTGGAAGTAATAAGATGTACAGAGATCTTTGAATGTATTACTGGTGGGATGGAATGAAAAGAGAAATTGATGATTTTACTATGAAGTGTTTGACTTGTCAGCAGGTTAAAGCAGAGTAGTAGTTACCGAATGGGATGCTTCAGTCTTTACCAGTTATAGAGTGGAAATGGGAAAATATATCCACAGACTTTGTTGTGGGATTACAAAAGACATCATTATGTAATAATGCAATCTGGGTTATTTTTGATCAATTGACTAAAACATCTCATTTTCTTCCTATTCAGGATACATTGCCAGTAGATCAATTTTATCTGTTGTATATTAAAGAGATAGTCAGGTTGCATGGTGTTCCCCTATCCATTGAATCTGATCATGATCCTAGGTTTACTTCTAATTTTTTTAAAGGCCTTCCGATATCATTGAGTACTGAATTAAATTTTAGTACAACATTTCATCCGCAATCAGATGGGCAGTCAGAACGAACAATTCAGACCTTGTAGAATATCCTACGTGCTTGTTCACTTGATTACCAATGATGTTGTGACCAACATATTTCATTTGTTGATTTTTCTTATAATAGCAATTTTCATTCTAGTGTACAGATGTCTCTGTATGAGGCATTATATGAAAAGCGGTGTAAAACTCCAATTTTTTGTGATGAAGTGGGTGAATAGAAGCTGATGGGACCAAAATTGTAGAAGAGATGATAGAAAAGGTTCTATTGATTTAAAAAAATGAGAACTGATCCTAGAAGGGAGAAAAATTATTCGGATAACCAGAGGAAGGATAATTATTTTGAGGTAGGTGATCATTTCTTTCTCAACGTTTCTCCATAGAAGAGTGTGATTCATTTTGGTAAGAAAGGAATGTGGTGTCTAAGTTTCATTGGACCATATCAAATCCTAGAGAAAGTTGGATCAGTTTTATACCGAGTGGCTTTACCATCAAGTTTATCCTTGGAACATAATGTTTTTCATGTTTCAATGTTGAGAATGTATATGCCAGATCCACATCATGTTTTATGTCCAGAGGTAGTTCAGTTGGAAGAGAATCTCACTTATGCGGATCAAACTGTCTAGATTTTTGACCGAAGAGAGCAAGTGTTACGGAATAAGGTAAATCACAAGGTAATGGTTTGTGAAAAAACCACATGGTTAAAGAGGCAATGTGGGAATCTAAATATGCAATGAGAGATAAAAACCCACATTTATATAATAAGAGAATAAAATAGTGATGACACAATTTATAAAAGGGGGGAAGGATGTAACATCCCAGGTAAATAAAGAATATGGCATTTTCCATATTTATTAATATTTTTGAATTAAATATTAATTTAACTTTAAAGGGGATGATATATTCAATGGCTTACCTGATAGGCAACAAAGGGTTAGTTCAGAATCTAACATAGCACACTAATAATATAATAAAATTATTTTAAATGGTTTTTAATGCCAAGCAATTGTATTGTTGGTAATGAACAAGACTAACTACAATATTATTAAACATGTTTTTTAAATGTTTTTAAATTTATCCAATAAAAGATAGAGGCTAAAAATGTGAATGAATCTAATTTTAAGAATAATATATTTTAAAAGGCTGATTTACTGCCTTTTGATGGAGAACCCTCTTTAAATATAGTTTTGGACAATTTTATTTGTTTTTTTACATAATAAAATTCTTCTTCGGAATAGGGACATCAAAATTCAAATTGGGTAAAATTTTGGAATTTTTCTGATAAAATGCAATTTTTTATTTATAGTAAGAAATATATTATCTTACTTCAAAACTCTATTTTAATCTAATTCCTTTATATAGTTAGATTATATTTTTAATTGGTTTTAAAGTGAACTTATATTATATTTTTACCTTTTAATCCAATATTATTCATTGGATGTAATTTATCATTGAAATTGGACATTAACAAGTGTCGATATTTTGATAGATATTATTTCTTAAAAACGCGCTTTTTTGGTTTGACAATGGGAATTAATTTTAAATTAATTTCTTTCACTTCAATGTTTATAATTTATAAAAATGTATTCCATATTTGGAATTAGTATGTCAAAATTTTTTAAATATGTAACTTTTATTTTTAGACACTTTTAATATTTACAATAGAAAAGTTTTTTATTTACCATGGTTAAAGGGTAAATCTATTAAATAAGGGTAAAGAAATATATTAATAATAATAATATAAAATTACCATAACATGTGTCCTAATCCTATTTGTTGATACATTTCCGACCATTGACATCCTTGGGTCGATTTTGGGACCCCATGGTGACACTTAAGGGTGATAATGACAATTTATTTTAATTAACATAAAGTAAAGACAAAAATGACATAAAAAATATCTTTTAGTAAATAAATTCTTACAAGGGGTTATATAATACATTTTTCCATCTATAAATATTTACCATGGTATTTGTTTATAATTTTTAGACATCAAATAAGTAAAATTATTTATGAAACAATAATGATGCAGTGTTTACCTCATTAAGAAATGTTTTAAATAAATAAGATTATAAAGATTATAATAACATCTAAAACCTATCCAATTCTTATTGGATTATTTTATTTCGATCGTGATTCATATTATCTTCAACTTTAATAGGTTTTGGACTTTTAGAAACCGAATTCATTATATAATAATATAATATTTCCAAACTTTCCTACAGAGCCCCTCCCCCCTATAAAAGTCCCTCACCTGTAACCCATTCCTCACTCTTCTAAAGCCCATTGACTCATCAAAAGCCTGCCTAAATAATATCTCATGATCACTATTATCCACCTAGAATCCATAACTTAGGCAGAAGGCACTTCAAGAAGTCTTTTTGATTCAATCCAAAGGTAGTTACCCGAATTAAATGTAACAATTTCTCTTAAATTATTTTCTTTTATTTTACTTCCCAAACCAATAAACTCTTTTTATTCATTACGTTAATTACAACACTAGTATTTTCAATATACTAGTTTGTTTTTATGATAATTATTTGATCTACACTTACACACATCTCCATCTAATGGGTAAAGAACATATTGTTTCTATGGATGGAAAACTAATGCCTCATGAAAAGATGATTGTTCAATTATCTCTTACTGCCTCTCATGGTGGCCATTAAGATGGAATTGTATTTATAAATGATGTATATTATTCTTACTTTTTCATTATTATTCTGTATTTTTCATTTATAGCATACCTATATTGTTTTCATTATGGGTAAACGTGGTAATATCATTTTCGGAAGTGCGGACTATTGCCCCCTCAAAATGACATGACTCGTTAATGCCATATATGGGACATATAAAGGATAGAGTTAATGATATTATATATGATATTATATTGGAATTATATTATACCTATGTATCATTATGTTTTAATTCCATTAAAATAAGAAATATAAATGAAAGTAGCATTCATGCGTACGTACGACCTACCGTCTCCTTGAATAGTGCATTTCATTTCTTACCTTCAAATGTAATGTACTATTATAAATAAATGTATATAATGGATATATATGATATAAGTGATATATAAATCATGAATATCATTCAGGAAACAAACTTTTTACCATGTGGATAACTTGTAATTATAATAAATCCATTTTTGATTGAAGTACCAAATTTCGATAAAATGACCGTTATTAAATTAAATGATAATATAATGTTTATAAAATGGTAATATGCGATATAAAAGGATTTATAAACTTGAAAATTAATATTAAGAATTTATAAATTATCTTTAGTTTATTATTCATTAGATTAAATAATGAATGGGTCAAGTTAGACAAAAGGTAAGGGACTTCATCTCAATCGTCTTTCGTTGAGGCACAATTTTTTTAATACTCGACTTTCTAAAATTAGGTGTATAAAACCATTTTAATTTTACATTAATTCAAAAGGAATATTTTTCCAACTAATCATTTTACTATATGAAAAAATAATGTTTCTTTTAATGTACGTAGTAACAATGGCCTTTCCGCCGCTGCGAGTATTATTTGATCTTTGGCTTCCTTAATAAGACATAATGTTTTTAACTGGAAAATAAATACAATATACACTTTTACGTATTTTTGTACTAAAAATGGTTTTTATAATGGATTTGTTATGAAAAGTATATTTAAATTATATATTGTGATTTAAATGTGGATATGTTATCTTTATTTTATGTTTGTTTTATGTGTTATGAATATGTTATGGTTCTGGGGAATTGTTACATATAAGTGTGGTTCCATGATAAACTTAGGGCGGGTGAGCCTGAGATTGATCTTCAATGAATTGGGTAAAGTGATGGAGGTGAATTGGAATATATCTCCTAAGATATTTAAGTAATATACTGTGATGGGTATTCCAAATGTAACTCCCTACGTAGCTGTGAATGATACAACGTATGTATGTTATGGATGCCCCATGTTACCATTCCGATTTAGGTTTTCTATGTGGTATTAGTAAATCTTATGATTTCATGACATATGCTGAAGATCTTTTGTTATGCATGAAATGATGAAATAATGTTTTCTTTCTTTTTTTTTTATAACCCTCACTATGATTTTTATACTCATCCCATGTTTTGAAATAAAATTCACAAGACCTAAGGATGAATAGGGTCAATGATGGGATCACAGAAAAGTAGTGTTGTCTAAAACATGGGTCTACACACAACTCTTTTTTTCAAGAGTTTTTATTTTATAAAAAATGGAGACTAGGTATAAGTGTCTACCTTGAAATTTTTTGAGTTGTAAGGTAATTGTTATAGCATAATTATGAAAAACATTAAACCTGAAAAGATCCTCAATGTGAATTATTCAATTAATTCAAGATTATTTAATGTTTTAGGTTGGGTCATTATATTTTGTATCAGAGGTAGGTCTAGATAACATTAGGAGTATGGGTATTGTTAAATTAATATCCATAAAATACATTATGTTAATATTTAAATGATATAGAATTTACAGATTAACAAGTTGCTTCTCCTAAGATATTTCCATGTTAGAATGGTTTTGAGCAGTGGAAACAAGGCAGCTATGTTGGGACGATATCAGGAGGAAGCAATCCTTCCAAATCAGATACCTGATATGGTCGGAATCGAAACTGAATAGTTTGGTGCAGTGATGGCAGAATTGAATCAGGCTATAAATTGTGGTGGTATTGATGCACGATATTAGCCAAATCATCCACAGAGGAACATGTCTATAGTGCAGCATTTAATGAGGCAACATCCACTATCATTCATAGGATCATCTTACCCAGTTCTATATGAAGGTTTGATTAGAGCACTGGAGAATTTTTTTTACATATTTGGGTATTCAAAACATGAAAATTTTAGTCTCGTTGTTTAATGTTTTGAAGGTGAAGCTGATTAGTGGTGGTTGATGGTGAAAAATATTAGTGATTATGTGGAGATTGATGCTCTGTATTGAGATGAATTCAAAGGTTTGTTCCCTGAGACATATTTTCCTATGTTGTTTTTTCTGAGGAAGGAAAACAATTCCTAGAATTGACGCAGGAGAATGACTTAGTGGCTTCTTATGAAGAAAATTCACTCCACTGGCTAGGTATTCTCCAAATTTCATATGAGATCTTGATAGTAAAATCAACCATTTTTACTATGATTAATTCCAAAGTATCAATTGGATGTAGCTTCTCGTGAGATCAAAAGTTATGAAAAACTTTTTCGAAGTGTGTAGAAGGTGGAAATGGAGATTTCTGATTATCAGGTGTTCTTTGGCAAACAACAGAATAAGAGGTCAAGGTGGAAAGCGAAAGGGATGAACTTTTCAAAAAAAGTCTGATGGTATGAAACATAAATTTATATTTTGTAAAAATTGTGGTAAAAAGAATGCTGGGGAATGTATTTTGATATCTATAAAGTGCTACCGATGTGGTAAAATGGGACATAAGGCTCGTAATTGCACTGAAAAAGAGCAGGGTAATGTAAGACAAAATTTGACTTACAAACAGTAAAATGTATAGAGGTCAATGAAATGGGTCATTATGAAAATGAATATCCAAGGAAGAACTCAATTGAGGGAGAGAAGAAAGACTACAAACAGAAAGGGGTGGTGATGTCCTTTGAAACTACTTTTGTATATGTTGATCCATCAAATATATTAGTGTCACATACTCTATTATTTTGTTCAGATTATTCCTATGAGTTGTTTGATTCAGGGACCACACATTCATTCATTTTTGAGATTTTTTCAACAAAATTTGGAATTCCATATAAAGATATGATCCATGAAATTATGGTAAAAACACCTGGAAAAAATGTGGACAAAAAAAATTTAAGAGCCTTTATGTCCTTGTGTATGTAGAAAATCTACCTGTAATCCTTATTGTTTTTCCTCTAGTGGAATTTGATGTTATTTTGGGTATGGATTGGCTTTTCTTTTATCATGATACGATTGATTGCAGAGCTAAAGATGTTTCTTCTCAGAAATATGTTCAATTTGTGTATAATAATGAACCCTAACATTCGATAACATATCAAGAAGATGAGAAACTAGTAAAAAAGGAAATGAATGTTACCTTGCACATATTGTTGAAAATAAGGGAACTATTTAGATTAAAGATGTGCCAGTGGTAAATGAGTACCTTGATGTTTTTCCTAATGAGTTTCATGGTATTATACCTAATCGAAAAGATAAATTTACTATTGACAGAGTTCATGATGCTAAGCCAATTTCAAAACCCCCTTTTTAAATGTCTTAAATTGAACTTTTAGAGTTAAAGAAGAAAGTATAGGAGTTATTAGATAAAGGTTACATTCGGCCTAGCACATCACCATGTGGTGATTTTGTCTTGTTTGTTAAAAGGAATGATGGTTCAATGAGACTTTACATAGATTGTAGAGAATTGAATAATATCACTATTAAGAACAAGTATCCTTTTCCTACTACTACTAAGATAAAATTATTATTTCCAAAAACACTTTTGAGGAAAAGTGGGAAACCATACAAGTACCAGGACAAAAGATTTAGACATAGTAGGAAATCACAAAATTGTTAATAGTGAGACTAAAGATATTGTAATTTCTAACCCAATATAGCCCACAATGAAGGGAGTGTGCCTTTTTATCCGGATCATCATTGATAAGGTCTCCAAAGTAGTTGACAAGCTTATCCCTTGTTTAGATGTACTCCTCAGCATTGATTTTTTTCATTGATGCCACGTGCTAAAAGTTGGTCTTGTTTGTAGATCTAATCCCTTTGACTTTTGATGAAATCACCTCGAAGATCTATCTCTAAGATTCTGTTCTTCTCCTCCTCTAAGGCCATGAGCATAATGGACTCTTCCTGTATTTCTTCATTTGAAGATATGAGGAGCTCTAGAAGTTACTTATCATTTTCCTCGTCTACCTATCCCAATTCCTCCCCCTGCTTTTTTATTTTAGGAGTCTGACTCTCAATTTTCTGTTTTCCTTTTTGAAGAACTATGATTTTATTACTACCTTGAACCTAGTCCGTAGTTTTATCAACCTTTACCATGGCCCTACTGACTGACCTTGCCTCCATGGTCTTCGGCAGCAAGTATCCTTTTCCTCATATCGATGATTTGTCAGATCACCTCCTGGGAGCTCAATATTTTTCAATGATTGACTTGAGATCGGGGTACCATTAGTTGAATGTAAATGAAGCATACATTCTGAAGACCACTCTTCATACTAGATATGTCCATTATAAATTTGTAGTTATGACTTTTGGTTTAACCAATGCACCTGATTTATTCATGGATCTTCTGAATAGAATTTTCTATGTGTTCTTAGATCAGTTTTTGGTTATGTTCATTGATGATATTTTGGTTTATTATAAAATTAATGAACTGCATGAAATCCTTTTATGGATTTTATTGAAAACTGTAAAATAAAATAAACTATTTGGGAAATTTAGCAAGTGTGAGTTATGGTTATAAAAAATTTCATTCCATGGACAGATTATTTAAAAAAATATTTTAAATGTTGATCCTGCTTAAAAAAGTTGTTGGAGAATGGACAAAACCCACAAATAAAATCAACATTCATAGTTTAATATTTTTTATAGGTTATTAATGGAGTTTTTTGAGAATTTTTCACGGTTATCTAGTCTATTGACTAAGTTAACATGAAAAGGTGTTAAGTTCGTTTGGAAAAAATAATGTGATAATTTTTTTCTAGAATTGAATAGAATATTGGGGAATGCATTAGTTTTGGCACTACCTTCTCGAAACTATGAGTTTGTTATTTACAATGATGCTTCATTGAAAGGACTTGGATGTGTCCTCATGAAAATGATCATGTAATTGATTATGCTTCAAGTCAGGTGAAACATCATTAGTAAAATTACCATAAACATTATTTGTAATTATTTTCTTTTGTTTTTTTCTTTAAAAATTTTGATGCATCATTTGTATAAAGTAAAATGGGAAATATATACTAGCCACAAATGATTGAAGTATATATTCAATCAGAAATAATTTAATATTAGACATAGGGGATGGGTGGAATTAATCAAGGATTATGATTGCAAAATCTTTTACCATCTGAGAAAAGAAAATAAAGTGGTTATTGCTTTGAGTCAAAAAAGTAATGCTTCATTAACCATGTTACATTTTGAATGAGGTCCATTGGTTTTTGATTTGTTGAACATTGGCATAGAAGTTATTGGTGCAAGAAATTATTCTATTTTGTTTCAGGTGCGAGTATATTAATCTCAATTAGACAGAATTATGAAAGCACAGAAGAAAGACAATGAGTTGATGAAAAATCCAGAGTTGGATCAGAAGTGTAAGTTGCATGAATTTAACATTGATAATGATAGTGTTTTTGAGGTTTGGGAAAAGATTACGGGTTTCTTGTGATTCACAGTTTAAGAAAGAGTTATTATGTGAAGCCCATAGTTCTCTGTATTCAGTTCATCCTGGGAGTACTAAGATGTACATATATTTTTGAGAGTATTACAGGTGAGATGGAATGAAAAGAGATATTGCTGATTTTACAATGAAGTGTTTGACTTGTCAGCTGGTTAAATTAGTGTGGAAGTTACCAAAAGGGATGCTTTAATCTTTACCAGTGCCAGAGTGGAAATGGGAAAATATATCAATGGACTTCATTGTGGGATTATCGAAGACATTTCGAGGTAATAATGCAATCTTGGTTATTGTTGATCGGTTGAATAATATGATCATTTCCATCCTGTTGGAGATAATTTTCCTCTAGATGAACTTTCTCAGTTGTATGTTAAACAGATACTCAGGTTGCATGGTGTTCCCCTCTCCATTGTATCTGATCGTGATCCCAGGTTTGCTTCTATCTTTTGGAAAGGCCTTTAGAAGTCATTGAGAACTGAATTAAATTTGAGTACAACTTTTCATCCACAATCAGATGAGCAGTCAAAAAGAATAATTTAGACCATGGAGGGTATGATACATGCTTAATCACTAGATTACCAAGGATGTTGGGACCAACATATTTTATTGGTTGAATTTTCTTATAATAACAGTTTTCATTCTAGTGTAATGATTTCTCCAAATGAGGCATTATAGGGAAAGCAGTGTCGAACTCCAACATTTTAGGATTTAGTGGGTGAATGGAAGCTGATGGGACTAGAATTGTAGAAGAGATGTCAGAAAAGGTTTTGTTGATTTAGAAGCACATGATAACAGCTCATAGAAGGTAGAAAAGTTATGCGAATAACCAGAGGAAGGATTTTTCTTTTGATGTAGGTGATCATGTCTTTCAATAGGCTTCTCCATGGAAGAGTGTGATGTATTTTATATGGAAGGAATTTTGTGTATGAGGTTCATTGGACCTTATGAAATCCTGGAGAAAGAATGATCCATTGCTTACAGAGTGTCATTACCTTCATATTTATCCCAAGTACAAATTTTTTTTTCATGTTCCAATGTTGAGAAAGTATATGCCAGATCCATCTCTTAAATGATGTCCAGAGATAGTTCAATTGGAAGGGAATCTCTCTTATGAGGAACAAACTATCTAGATTCTTGACCGAGGAGATCAATTGTTATGGAATAAGGTAATTATTTAGGTAAAGGATTTGTGAAAAAAAACATATGGTTAAAGAAGCCACGTGGGAATCTGAAAATGCTATGAGGGACAAATAGCCCCATTTGTTTGATAATAGAATATAATTGTTATGACGCAATTTCCAAAAGGGGGGAAGGATGTAACATCCCAGGTAAATATAGAATAAAGCATTTTCCATATTTATTAATATTTGTTAATTAAATATTAATTTTACTTTAAAGGGTACACTATGTTTGATGGCTTACCCGATAGGCAACAAAATATTTCTTTGAAATCTTACATTGCACACTAATAATATAATAATATTATTTTAAATGGTTGTTAACACCTATCCATTTTATGAGTAGTAATGAAAAAGGCTAAATACAATATGATTATACATGTTTATAAAATGGTTTTAAATTTATCCAATAAAAGTTAGAGGCTTAAAATTTGAATGAATCTATTTTTAAGCATAATTTACTTTAAAAGGATGATTTACCACCTTTTTATTGATAACCCTCATTAAATAGAGTTTTGGTCACATTTATATTTTCTTCTTGACAAATTTTTTTTTTTCAGAATTGGTACATCAAAATTCTATTTGGGTAATGTTTTGGTATTTTTTTGATGAAATTCAATATTTGATGAATATTAGAAAATACTTTATTTCAATTCAAAACTACCTTTTAATATAATTCATTTATATGGTTAGATTATCTTTTTAATTGTTTTTAAGGTATAATTATATTATATTTTTACCTTTTAATCCAACATTGGGCATTTGAAGTAATTTAACATTGAAATTGGACATTAAGAAGTATTGATCTTTTGATAGATATTATTTCTTAAAAACACGCTTTTGTATTTTGACAGTGGAAATTTAATATTAAATTTTTTTCTCCCACTTATATCTTTAAAATTTATTAAAATGGATTCCATATTTGGAATTAGTAAGTCCAAATTGTGTAAATATTTAACTTTCATTTTTTAACATTTTACGTATTTACTATAGAAATTTTTTCATTTACAATTGTTAAAGAGTAAATATTTTAAATAAGGGTAACCAAATATTATAATAATAATATAAAATTAACCTAAAATGTGTATTAATCCCATTTGTTGATACATTTCTGACCATCGGCATCCTTGGGTCGATTTTGGGACCTAATGGAGCCAGTTTAGAGTGATAAAGACACTTTATTTTAATTAACATAAAGTAAAGACAAAAATGACATAAACGAATATCTTTTAGTAAATCAATTTTTACAAGGTGATACATAAGTTATCTTTTCAAATATAAATATTCACCATTCTATTTTTTTGTAATTTTTAGACATCAAATAAATAATATTATTTATGGAATAATAATGATGGAGTGTTTACCTCATTAATAAATGGTTTAAATAAATAATATTATAATGATTAAAATAATATCCAAAACCTATCCAATTCTTATTGAAAGATTTTATTTCAACCACTAGTCGTGGTATCTTCAGTTTTAACAAGTTTTGGACCTTTAGAAACCAAAAATCATTATATAATAAAATAATATTTTCAAACATTCCTAAAGAGCCCCTCATCCCCCATATTAAAGTCCTTCACCTCTAACCCATTCCTCACTCTTGTAAATCCCCTTGGATCATCATACCCCTGCCCAAATAAGCTCTCACGATCCCTATCTCCCACCTAGAAGCCACAACATAGGCAGAAGGCACTTCAAAAAGTCATTTTGATTCAAACCAAAGGTAGTTGCCCAAATTAAAGGTAACAATTTCTCTTAAATTATTTTCATTTATTTTACTTCTCTATCCAATAAACTCTTTTTATTGATTAATTTTATTAAAAAACCAATATTTTCAATAAACTAGAATGTTTTTATGAGAAGTATTTGATCTACACTTACACACACCTCCATCTAATGGGTAAAAAACATACTGTTTCTATGGATGGAAAACTAATGCCTCATTAAATTATGATTATTCAATTATCTCCTACCGCCTCTCATGGTGGCCATTAAGATGGAACTATATTAATATATGAGTTATATTATATTTAAGTTTTCTTTATGATTATTTATTTTTCATTTATAGCATACCTTTATGGTTTCCATTATTGGTAAACGTGATAATTTCATTTGAGGAAGTGGGGACTACTGCCCCCCAATGTGATATGACTCCTTAATGCCATATATGGGATGTATAAAGGAGGGAGTTAATGATATTTTATATGATATTATATTGGAATTATAATATACCTCTGTATCATTTGGTTTTAATTCCATTAAAATAAGGAATAGTAATGAAAGTAGCATTCATGCGTATGTACGACATACCATATCCATGAAATGTGCATTTAATTTATTACCTCTTAATGTTATGTACTATTATAAATAAATGTATATACTGGATATATATGATATAATTTATATATAAATCTTAAATATCATTCAAGATATAATTTACTTTTGACCAAGTGGATAACTTCTAATTAAAAGAAGTCCATTTTTGACATAAGTACCAAATACCGAAATTTTTTTCATTATTATCTTAAATGATAATATAATGTTTATAAAATGGTAATAAGTGATATAAAAGGAATAATAACCTTGAAAAAATATATTAAGCAAGTATAAATTGGCTTTAGTTTATTATTCATGATATTAAAGAACGAATGGGTCAAGTTGGACACGAGGTAAGGGACTTCATCTCAATCTTCCTTCCGTGAGGCATATTTTGTTTTAATACAAGACTTTATAATATAAGGTGTATAAATCCATTAGAATCTTACTTTTATTCACAATGAATATTTTTTCTACTAATCAATTTAATAAATAAAAAAATAATGTTCCTTTTAAAGTACACAGTGACAACACCCTTTTTGTCACCGTGAGTATTATTTGATCTTTGGCTTCCATAATAAGCAATATTGTTTTTAAAAGGAAAATAAATACCATATACACATTTACATATTTTTGTATTAAAAATGGTTTATATAATGGATTTGTTAAGTCTATATATTTAAATTATATATTGTCATTGAAATGTGGAAATTTTATCTTAATTTTATGTTTGTTTTATGTGTTATGAATATGTTATGGTGCACGGGCATTGTTATGTATACGTGGGGTTATTTTGTAAACCTATGGAGGGTGAGCCCAAGATAGCTCTCCAATGCATTGGGTAAAGTGATAGACGTAAATATGAATGCTTCTCCTAGGATATTAAGGGAATATATTGTGATGGGTATTCCAAATGTAACTCCCTCTATAGTTGTGAATGGTACAACATAAGTATGTTATGGAAGCCCCATGTTACCTTTATGATTTATGTTTTCTATGTGTTACTCATAAATCTTATAATTTCATGAGATATGTTAAAGAGCTTTAGCTATGCATGAAATGACAAACTAATTTTTTTTATTTGTTTTATAACCCTTACTGATCTTTTTTATGCTCATCCCATGTTTAGAATTTTTTTCACAGGAGCTAAAGATGAATAGATTCAAGGATGGGATCTCATAAAAGATATGTTTTCTAAACCAATGGTCTATTCATGACTCTTTTTTTTAATTGATTTTATTTTATAAAAAAATCGAAACTGAGTAGCAGTGTCTACGTTGAAATTTTTGAGTTGTAATGTAATAATTATGGCCTAATTATCTAAATTATTAAACCTAAAAAGATCCTGAATGTGAATTATTCAATTAATTCAATGTTATGTAATGTTTAAGTTTGGGTCCTTATAGTTGGTATCAGAGGTCAGTTAAGATAACAATAGGAGGTAGGGTATATCTAAATTAATATCCATAAAATACTTTATGTTAATATTTAAATGAAATAGAATTTACAGATTAACATGTTGCTTTGACAAAGATATTTCTGTGTCAGAATGGTTTTTCGAAGAGAAAACAGGGAAGCTATATTGGGATGAAATCAAGAGGAAGATAACCTTCCAAATCATCAACCTGAGATGGTCTGAATCGGAACTGAATAGTTTGTTATAATGATGGTACAATTGATTTAAGGTATAAATGGTGGTGGTATCCATGCATGTTATTACATAGATCAACAACAGAGGAATATGTCAGCAGTGAATCATTTATTAAGGAATCATCCCCTATCATTTATAGGATCATCCGACCCTGTGCAAGCTGAAGGGTGGATTAATGCAATGGAGACAATTTTTGAAGTCTTTAATTGTTCAGAACATAAAAATGTAGGTATTGTTGTTTACTATTTTGATGGTGAAGCTGATCAGTGGTGGTTGATGGTGAAAAATATAAGGGATTGTGAGGAGATTGATGCTCTAAATTGAGATGAATTCAAAGGTATGTTTCATGAGAAATATTTTCCTAAGGTGTTTCATCTTAGTATGAAAAAATAATTCCTACAATTGGGGTAGGAAGATGACTCAATGGCTTCTTATGAAGCATAATTCACTTGACTGGCAAGTATGCTCCAAATTTCATATGAGATCTTTATAGTAAAATCAACCATTTTACTCTGGATTAATCCCAATGTATCGATGGGATATAGATTTTCGTGAGTTCAAAAGTTATGAAAAACTTTTTTTAAGTGCGTAGAATGTGGAAACGGTAATTGATGATGATCAAATGTTCTTTGAAAAACAATAGAATATGATGTCAAGGTGGCAGACGAAAGGGAAGGACTCTTCAAAAAAGACTGATGGTATGAAACTTAAGTTTATAGTTTTTGAAAATTGTGGTAAAAACATGTTAGGGAATGTATTTTGAATTCTGGTAAGTGATATCTATTTGGTAAAATGGCACATAAGGCTCATAATAGCACTAAAAAAGTTCTGGGTAATGGCAAGACAAAATCTGATTTAGAATCTGTAAAAATTATTAAATACAATGACATGGGTCATTATGCAATTGAATGTCCAACGGAGAACTCAATTGAGGGAATCAGCAAGAATACAAGGATAAAGGGGAGGTGAAGTCCTCTACATCTACTTGATCATATGTTGGTCCATAAAATGAAGTAGTTCCAGGTATACTGTTTCTTTGATCAGATTATGCCTATGTGTTGTTTGATTCAGGGTCTACACATTCTTTCATTTTTGAGAAGTTTTCTAGTAAATTGGAAATTTCATATCTAGATATAAATCGTAAACTTATGGTATAAACACCAAGATGAAATTTTGAAAAAAAAACAAATTATAATAACAATCTTTTCCTTGTGTACGGAAAAAATATACCTGAAATATTTATTGTTTTTCCTCTAGTAGAGTTTGATGTAATTTTGGGTATAGATTAGCTTTCTTTTTATCAAGATAAGATTGATTTTAGAGCTAAATATGTTTCTTTTCAGAAATATTTTTAATTTGTGCACATCAATGAACCCCAACATTTGATAACATATCAGGAAGATGAGAAACTAGTAAAAGAAAGAAATGAATGTTACCATGCACATATTGTTGAAAATAAAGGAATTGTTTAGTTGAAAGATGTGCCAATGGTTAATGAGTAACTTGATGTTATTTCTAATGAGTTTCCGGGTATTATACATGATAGAATAATTGAATTTACTATAGACATAGTTCGTGATGTTAAGCTAATTTCATAACTACCTTATAGAATGGATGAAATTGAACTTTTAGAGTTAGGGAAGCAATTACAGGAGTTATTAGATAAAGGTTTCATTCGACCTAGCACATCACCATGTGTTGATCCTGTCTTGTTTGTTAAAAAGAAATATGGTTCAAAGAGACATTTCATTGATTATAGACAATTGAATAAAATCACTATTAAGAACAAGTATCCTTTTCCTCATATCGATGATTTGATAGATCAGCTGCAGGGAGCTCAGTATTTTTTTAAGATTGAATTGAGATCGGGGTACCATTAGTTGAATGTAAAGAAAGAAGACATTCTGAAGACCGCTTTTCATACTAGATATGGCCATTATGAATTGGTAGTTATGCCTTTTGGTTTAACCAATGCACCTGTTGTATTCATGGATCTTGTGAATAGAATTTTCCATGAGATCTTAGAAAAGTTTGTGGTTGTGCTCATTGATGATATTTCGGTTTATTCTAAAATTAATGAAGAGCATGAAATCCATTTATAGGTTTTCATGAAAACATTAAAATAAAAGAAACTATTTGATAAATTTAGAAAGTGTGATTTTTAGTTACAGAAAATTTATTTCTATGGTCACATTGTTTCAAAAAATGGCATAACTATTGATCTTGCTAAAACAAAAGTTGTTAAAGAATGGCCAAGACCCAAAAATATAACTGAGATTCATAGTTTTTTCTATTTGGAAGGTTATTACTGGAGTTTTTTTGATAATTTTTCATGGTTATCTAGTCCATTGACTATGTTAACTTGAAAATGTACTAAGTTTGTTGTGAAAAAATAATTTGATGATTGTTTTTAGGAATTGAAAGGAATATTGGTGAATTTTCTAGTTTTGGAACTACCTTCCAGAAAAAATGATGTTGTTATTTATAATGATGCTTCATTGAGAGTACATGGATGTGTCCTCATGCAGAATGATCAGGTAATTATATGTGCTTCATGTCAGTTGAAACCTCAGTAGTTAAATTATCCCAAAAATTATTTGGAAGTAGTTGCTGCAGTTTTTTGCTTTAAAAATTTGGAGGCATATTTTGTATAGAGTAAAATGGAAAATATATACTGACCATAAATGTTTGAAGTATATATTCACTCAGAAAGAATTGAACATGAGATAGAATAGATGGTTGGAATTAATCAAGGATTATGATTGCACAATATTTTACCATCCGGGAAAGGAAAATAATGTTGTTGATGTTTTTAGTTTAAAAATTAAATCTTCCTTAACAATGTTACGTTTGGAACGAGGTCCTTTGGTTTTGGATTTGATAAACTTTGGCATAGAAGTTTTTGGTGTAGGAAATTCTTTTGTTTTGTTTTAGGTGTTAGTATAATCATCTTTATTAGACAAAATTAAGAAAGTGTAGAAGGAAGAGAATGAGTTGAAGAAAAAGGTAGAGTTTGTTCAGAAGTGAATGTTTCATGAATTTAACATTGATAATGATTGTGTTTTTCGGTTTGGGAATAGAGTTTTGTGTTACTTGCGAATCACAGTTGAAGAAAAAAGTTATTATGTGAAGCTCATAGTTCTCCGTATTCAGCTCATCCTCACAGTATTAAGATGTTAAAAGATTTTCAAGAGTATTACTACTGAGATGAAATGAAAAGAGATATTTATGATTTTACAATAAGTGTTTGACTTTTCAACAGGTTATGGTAGAGAATATGTTACCAAAAGGGATGCTTTAGTCTTTACCGGTGCCAAAGTGTAAATGGGAAAATATATCCATGGACTTCATTGTGGGATTACCGAAGACATTCGAGGTATTATTGTAATCTACGTTATTGCTGATTTGTTGAGTAAATCTGCTCATTTCATTTCTATTAGGGATAAATTGTGTCAAAATTATATTCCTCAGTTGTATGTTAAAGAGATAGCTAGGTTGCATGGTGTTCCACTCTTCATTGTACCTGATTGGGATCCAATGTTTATTTCTAACTTTTGGAGAGGCCTTCAGATGTAGTTGAGTACTGAATTAAATATTAGTACTACTTTTCACCTGCAATCAGATGGATAGTCAGAATGGACTATTCAGACCTTGGAGGATATGTCGTCTGCTTCTTTACTAGATTACCATGGATGTTTGGACCAGCATATTTCATTGGTTGAATTTTCTTATAATAACAATTTTCATTCTAGGGTATAGATGGCTCCATATGAGGAATTATATGGAAAGAGGTGTGAATCTCTAAATTTTTCGGATAAAGTAGGTGAATGGAAGCTGATGGGACCCGAATTGGGAGAAGAGATGGCTGAAAAGGGTTAGTTGATTCAGAATCACATGAGAAAATCTCAGAGCAGGAAGAAACGTTATTTGGAAAATCAGAGGAAGGATGTTTATTTTGAGGTAGGTGATCATTTCATTCACTATGTTTCTGCATGGAAGATTGTGGTGCATTTTTTTAATAAATTAATGTTTAGTATGAGGTTCATTGGACATTATAAAATCATAGATAATGTTAGATCAGTTTCTTACATAGTGGATTTACCTCCATTGTTATCCCAGGCACACAATATTTTTCTTGTTTCAATGTTAAGAAAGTATATTCCAGATCCAACTCATGTTTTAATTACAGAGGTAGTTCAGTTGGAAGAGAATATATCTTATGAGGAACAATCGATCCAGATTCTTGACCGAATAGAAAATTTGTTTCATAATAAGGTAATTTACCAGGTAAACGTTTTGTGGCAGAACCATATGGTTGAAGAGGAAACGTGGGAATCTGAAAATGTTATGAGGGATAAATACCCCCCCATTTATTTGTTACGTGAATAAAATTGCAAGGACGCAATCTCCAAAAGGAGGTAGGATGTAACATCCCAGGTAAATAAAGAATAATACATTTTCCATATTTATTAATATTTGTGTAATAAATATTAATTTTACTTTAAATGGGACTATATGTTTGATGGCTTACCCGATACGCAAAAACGGGTTTATTTGAAATCTTACATTACACACTAATAATACAATAATATTATTTTAAATGGTAGTAAACTCCTAGACATTGTATTGTCGGGAATGAACAAAACTAACTTCAATATGACTACACATGTTTTTTAAATCATTATACATATATCAAAAATAGATTAGATTATTAAAATGATAATGAATCTTATATTAATCATAATTTAATTTAAAAGGTTTATTTACCACCATTTGATGGATAACTCTCTTTAAATATAGTTCTGGTCACTTTTATATGTTCTTTTAACAAAATAAAATTCTTCTATATAATCAGGACATCAAAATTCACTTTTGGTAAAATTTTGGTATTTTTCTAATAAAGTTAATTTTTTGATGAATAATAGAAAATACATTATTTTAATTCAAAATGGCCTTTTAATCTAATTTATTTTTATTATTATATTATCTTTATAATTGTTTTTTAAGTGTAATTAGATTATATTTGTATCATTTAATCCAAATTTGGTCATTATATGTAATTTAAATTCGTAATTGGACATTAACAAGTGTCTATCTTTTGATAGTTTTTTTCTTAAAAACACATTTTTTGATTTGAAAACATGAATTAATTTTAAATTAATTTCTACCACATCTTTTTTTTGAATTCAGAAAAATTGATTATATATTAGGAATCAGTAGGTCCAAATTGTGTAAATAGGTAACTTTTATTTTTAGACATTTAAAATATTTACTATAATAAAAATTTTATTTACATGGTTAAATGGTAAATATGCTAAATAAGCGTTAAAAATATTATTATAATAATATTAAATTACCATAAAATGTGTCCAAATACTATGGTTTGAAACATTTCCAACCATGGACATCCTTGGGTTTATTTTGGGACCCCATGGAGCCCCTTAAGAGTGATAATGACAATTTATTTTAATTAAATTAATGTAAAGAAAAAAATGACATAGACAAATATCTTTTAGTAAATCAATTCTTACAAGGGGTTATATAAGTTATCTTTTTGACTATAAATATTTATTATGGTATTTTTTTTTAATTTTTAGACATCCAATAAATGAAATAACTTATGACACAATAATGATGTAGTGTTTAACTCATTAATAAATTATTTAAATAAATAATATTATAAAGACTAAAATAATATCAAAAACCTATCCAATTCTTATTGGATGATTTTATTTCGACCAGGAGCCATATTATCTTTTCCATTAATAAGTTTAGGACCTTTATAAACCGAAAATCAGTATATAATAAAATAATAATTTGACCCTTTCCGAAAGAGCCCCTCCTTCCCCTTTTAAAAAGCCCTCACCTATAACCCATCCACACTCCACTCAAGCACCTTGGACCATCTAAACCCTACCCAAATAAGCTCTCAATATCCATATATTCCACCAAATAGCATTAAATTAGGCAGAAGGCACTTCAAGAAGTCCTTTTGGTTCATGCCAAAGGGAGTTACCCGAATTAAAGGTAAGGGATTCTCTTAAATTTCGTTCATTTATTTTACTTCTCCAACCACTAAACACTTTTTATTATTTTCTTTTATAAAAAAAATGTATCCTCAATATAGTTTAATGTTTTTATGAGATTTATTCTAACTACACCTACACACACCTCCATCTAATGGGTCATGTAGATACTATTTTTGTGGATAACAAACAAACACCTCACGAAATGCAGATTGTTAAATTATCTTCTACCGCCTCTCATGGTGGCAATTAAGATGTAACTATATTTATATTTTATTTATATTGTGTTTAGGTTTTTTATTATTCTGTATTTTCCATTTATATCACATTTTTATGGTTTCCATTATGGGTAAATGTGATAATTTCATTTAAGCAAGTGCGGACTACCGCCCCCTCCAAGTGATATGACTCGTTAATTCCATATGTAGGATGTATAAACGATGGTGTTAATGATATTATATATGATTTTATAATATAATTATAATATACCTATGTATCATTTTGTTTAAATTTTATTAAAATAATAAATATAAATGAAAGTAGTGTTCTAGCGTACGTATGACTTACTGTCTCCATGAACGGTGCATTTCATTTCTTACCACCAAATGTTATGTACTATTATTAATACATGTATATACTGGATATATATGATATAATTGATATCAAAATAATGAATATAATTCTGGATATAATTTACTTTTGACCACGTGAACAACTTGTAATCATAAGAAGTCTATTTTATACTCAAGTACCATATATAGACAAAACAACCATTATTAACTTAATTGATAACATAATGTTTATAACATGGTAATAAGTGATATAAAAAAATAATAAATTCAAAAATTTATCTTAAGAACGTATAAATTAATGTTAGTTTATCATTCTAGAGATTAAAGAACGAACGGGTCATGTTGGAGACGAGGTAAGGGACTTCATCTCAATCTCCTTTTGTTGAGGCATACTTTGTTTTTATACATTACTTTCTTTAGTACAATGTACAAACCCCATTGAGTTTTACTTTTATTAAAAAGGAATCTTTTCAATACTAATAATTATAATAAATCAAAAAATAATAATTTTTCTTTTAACATATGTGCTGATAATGACATTTCTGCCGCCACGAGTATTATTTGATCATTGGATTCTTTAATAAGACGCAATGTTTTTAAAAGGAAAATAAATACCATATACTATTTTACATATTTTGGTATTGAAAATGGTTTTTATAATGGATTTGTTAAGTCAATATATTTAAATGATATATTTTGATTGAAATTTGGAAATGTTAGGTTTCTTTTATGTTTGTTTTATGTGTTAGTTATATGTTATTGATCTTGGTAATTGTTACGTATACAGGTGGTTCTGTGATAAATCTAGGGCGGGTGAGCCAAGGATTGTTCTCCAATGCATTGGGTAAAGTGATGGAGGTAATTGTGAATGTTCCACCTAAAATATTTAGGGAATATACTTTGATAGTTATTCAAAATATAACTCCCTACATAGATGTGAAAGATAAAATGTATGTATGTTTTGGATTCCACAAGTTACCTTTATGATTCATGTTTTCTATGTGTTTTTCATAAATCTTATGAATTCATGAGGTATGCTAAAGAGCTTATGTTATGTATGAAATGATGAAATAATGTTTTCTTTCTTTGTATTATAACCCTTATTGAGTTTTTTATGCTCATCCCATGTTTTGAAATGTTTTTCATAGGACCTAAAGATGAATTGGGAAAAGGATGGGATCATGGAAAAGTCATGCTATCTAAAACATGGGACTACACATGAATCTTTTTTTCAGAAGTATTTATTTTATGAAAAAATGAAAACTTAGTAAACATGTCTATATTTTAATTTTTGAGTTGTAATGTAATAGTTATAGAAAAATTCTCTAAAACTCTTAACCTAAAAAGATCGTCAATGTGAACTATTCATTTAATTCAAGATTATGTAATGTTTATGGTTGGGTACTTATATGTTAACTTACTTTTCTTAGAAAAAAAAATTTATGAATATGAAATTTTTTCAATAAACTCTATCTCTATAAATTAAATGATAAATTTGATTTATTAATCTTTGAATTTACCATTTCTACAAATGTAATGTTTTTTTCTTTTTAGTTATGATTTTTGGAGGTTTATTTGGGGTTTTACTTTGATGAGTTATACCATGTTCTTCCAAGAGCTCATTAAATTTGTTTATAATGTATTCACCACCTATATCTAAAACAATAAATTAATCATTTTGTTTAATTTGTTTAAAAAATTAGATTAATACTTCTTAAAAATATTAGAGGATTAATCACATATTCTTAGAATATATATATATATATAAGTATATCATAAAATCATCACAAAAAATAATAAAAATCATTTTTCCACTATGTGAAAAAAAAATTTAATTTAAAAATATCAACATATACTAATTAAAATATATAATAATTCACGAAAAAATATTAAATTGGTTTTTGACTATTTTAGATTATACACATGTTTCACATTTATTAAATTAATTTCAATTTTTAATTAAATTAAATTTATTAATTTATTTTAATGAATTTTAATTATCATGTGCTAATTGAACATTGCATAAATTAGAGAACTCAATCATGTAATAATAAGATTAAATCATATTATCATTATAAATTTGATACATTCCATCATTTGAGTAAACCATCACCATAAACATGCCTCCATTTGACAAGACAACCTCGTTGAATTCAAATGAAACTCGAAATCCCATCTTATATATAATATCATCATTAAATAAATTATTTCAAATATTAGATACATACACCAAATTTAGAAGAGTCAACATCTTCCCTGATGTAATGTCTTGTATCTTGAATCCTTATCTTGTGAAATTGTTTCAAACATTATTTTCATGGCGTTCTTCCATCATGACAGTAATATCATAAAATGTTTTGAACATCAAATGATCCTTATAAACATTACCTATTTATACATAATCAATATTCCATCCAATCATATTCGATGTTATAGTGACATTGGATATCATCAAAACTAGATTGTCTTTAGTTAGAATATTTGCAGTATGTTTCCTGAAATTATTTGGATAGAGATATTCCAATGAAAAACTACATGGTTTTGCATATTCAAATTTTTATGCTTTTTTCTTTGAAGTATTTACATTATTCATGAGTTGATGAAATTTATTCTTGTTAGATATGGAAGAGTTCAACGATTTCTTTTCATCAATGATATTTTCCTTGTTATCAAATTTTGATACCATATCCATGCCTCTCGACATGGTTTCTTATTCTATATGAGTAATGTTTTTCAATTATTCCAAGGTAATGTCTTAAATATTTTTAATTATTGATTTAAAAAAATATTTCCATATTGGAAGAAATATATAAATAATTTCACCTATTTGGATTGCTTTTAGTATATTTATTTTATGGTATATAAGTATTTTTGTTATAATTTACAGCTCATAAAATTTCATCAACACTGTATTTTTATCAACCACATTAAAGTTGAAATACATTCCAATATTAATTTTATTGTTATATTCTTCATCATATTTGTATTTGAACTCGAGTTCATCCCATATCTCTTGAATAGAATTCATTTGTAAAAAATTGTAATAAATTTTATTTAATAATTTTTTTAGAATATTTTGTCATCAGAAAACATCATCATCATCATGTTTCTTCTTAACTACCTAAATCTGTTTGATATGAGTCAATTCAATAGGAATGATGTTTGGATTTGGAGTAGGCTCATTGGGAATTGGAGGATTGTTTGGATCCAGGATTTCAAAAATCGTCAACACTATATGAAGTAACATGATCTTCTCCTACCACTAGGTCAAGGTGTTTCAAATAGAATTATCATGTTATACTGTGTATGGGTTCATCATTATTAGGGATTCATAATCCAAATTGTAGTTTCTACTTCATTCAAACCCTTTTTATTATTAGAAAATTAGTTGTCTAGAAAAAGGAGATAGAAAAAAGTTGGAATCTCGATGAGTTAATTAAATGCACTATTGAAAATGGGTTGAGCCACATAGTTTTTGGTGTAAGATTATTGGTACAAATATACCTTGGTTATTTAACCGAAATTTTTGAAATGTTGAATACCAATTTTTATTAACCACGAAGCAATGATATTGGGATAATATTTTTGGGTAATTTCATATTGAATATATTAATTTTTCAACCTCCCTATCCCTTTATTTATAGATCCAAATCAATGTGATTCACACCAATTTGATCTCACTATTTAGATCAAAAGATTCCATGATTTTATAGAAGTTAGAAAAACCTTAGTGGGAGAAGGACGCATTTGGATATTGAAAAATCAAAATCCAAATGCAATGACTAATCTCATCATTATTCATTTTTTTCAAATATTTTATTTTCTTTTGTTTCTTTGTAACATTTATAATATATATTTATATATAACAAAACATTTTACTAAAACATATATTTTATATATAATTTAAAATCACTGAGTATATATAAATTTGTATTGAAAAACACTTCACAAATCCCCTTTTTATAAGGGGGGATATTTGGAAATTTCTCCCCAGTTTGAAAGTGGGATTCTACAAGTCATCCACCTCAATAATCCAAGAAAATAATGTCTTCCAATCAATAGACAATATATTCAAATATTTTTTATGAATAAAATTATAAAAATAGTCCACATTTATTCCTAAATATTAACTCTGTAGATCATAAGTGAATCATTATACTTATTATTAATATATTAATGTATTATCAGATTTACAGGTTGTTGAAATATTAAAGTTGTTAATATTTAAGATAAACGAGAGACATCATACATAAAATTACATTTTTATCCAACATCTTATTTTTTAAAACTTTTATGTCCATGTTTTTATATCTTTTTACTGAAATATCTAAGGAGTATACAAATTAACTCTTGTAAGAAGAGGAACCATTTATATGTCCACATAGATAAAATATTACAATGTGTTTCCATTTTTATAATAGATAACTCATCAAGTCTTAATATTTTGTTATCAGTTTAAAACTCTAACTATAGTCATAACAAAAAGTATAGAATCTAAGTAGTAGCGGATATAATTTTAAATATTAACAATCATCTTTGTAGCTTGTTTTTTCCAATTAAACACATTGACTAGAATCTTTCTAAATAGAATTTTAGGTTTAAATTAAAAAATTACTTTTGGTATGGGTATTAACCCTATCTCTTTGTTATATTTATGAATTATCACACATGATAGAGACTTATTAAAAATATCTACAAGGATTTTACATGATATCTCCTAGAATATTGTTATGGTACTATATTGTAATGATTTAATCAAGTAATCATATCACAAAATAATATTTTCAGAGTTTCCATTATATATGAGAATATATAATTTTAATAAATTTGATTCAATTTAATAATTTAGAGAGATAAGAGGCATCAGAATAGGTCATAATCTCTTATATAATAATATATTCCTAATTAATTGAACATACATTCTCAATGCCACTAAGGTGATAATATCTGATTCCATGGTCAAATGTTAAAATATATGTCTATTTATTTCTCAAAAAATAAAAAACACAAAATGTTATTATTTAACACCATCCATGTAATGATTAGTTGTCAAAAATATAAATAGTAAAAGTTTCATTGGTGTATCCTTCTAATATATTGGATAATAATTATAGTATTAAATTAAATCATTAGTCTTTCTTAACTATCAAATGATTCTCATTATACATCTCCAAAGATACACACTAGGATAACTTGTGTATCTATTAATATTACATGCCATAAGGGCAATATAAGGTCTAATGAAATACTATAACAACCCTATCTTTTAATACATTAATATTATATTTTTTTAGAATACATAAAACATTACAGAAACAGCTGCCCAATGACAATTTTTTTTAACTACATTGGAATCATGGAAACATAAAAATTGGTAGATATGTGAACTATATTATCTTCCAATAGGTTCTTATTGACTATCACTCTTCTTAGACAAATCATAATTAATACATATCATAATATCCTAAGTAGTTACACATAAAAACAGGCGAGATCAACTTCTAATTAAGGGGATACAAGGGAGATATATAACCCTAAACTCGAGAATAAGTGTATGAGAACAAGATCATAACATTAATAGATCATACCATCTATTTCAAAGATCATAAATATATATCATGGAATAATGATTTGAAGTTCATAATTCGTGATTCATAAAGGAATAAAGAGGATGATACATGAAATCAAAAGATATGAATATGATATGGAATTGTGTTAAACACATAAACATGTAATATCATTCCCTATAAGTTTGGGTGCACTGGAAAATATTATTAGAGAACATTATAGAGACTACACCTATTGGGTAGGACACACCATCGTCCCCTATCGAAATCATTTCCTTTTAAGGTACCATGATTCCTCATATTCTCAAATTGGATTGGATTCCTCTATATTCCCATAGTGTATTGTTTTTCCCCATATTCCGATATGGATCGAGTTTCTCCATCTTCCCATAGTAGATCGGGTTTCCCCATATTCTATAGTGGATCAATCCAATATACATGATTCAAATCATTATCTCATGAGATATATATATTTACCCATTTCATTGTTGGGAGTTATAGGTCCCACACATAACGATGTGAAATCATATATACATGTGCCACAATATCGTAAATAATCATATCATTACCCATTTAATTAAATGGGTTTAATAAACATATAATAATATATTTACCTATGGAAAAATAGAAAAGTTTCATAATTAGTTAATGAAAGAGTGACCAATGAAAAGAATAAGGTTTCATAATCATATAACCCTTGAAGAAGAAATGTGTTTAACAAACATATAACACATAAGGAGAAAATAGTTTCATAAAAATCATGCCATTAAATCATAAAGAATTCTAAGAAGGAATATGTATGACACATTTGGATCATTTCCCATGAATGGAATCAGTAACACCTAATAATGTCATATTAGATGGGAAATAATTCTAAAAAATATATTAAAAACATATTGTTGAGGAAAATGTTGTTTCTTATTTTAAAAATTATTTTTAAATATAAAACAGTATAAATTTCATTTTATTTGAAAATAAACATTAAAACTTATAAAGAAAAATGTATAATGTTTTTAAAAAAATTCATTGAAAAAAACATTGAAAATTTATAAATAAATATTGAGATTATGTTGAGTAAAATTTATTTTATGAAATTTTAAAACATATAAATAAATACAGTGATTTTTTTGAAAAATAATTCTTTAAAAATAATTTAAAAACAATTAATTAATGGTTGAAAATGTTATCAAAACAATTATTTTGAAAAAAATTGGAAAATTTAAAAAGGAATATTTGAAAACCATAAAATAATAGTAAGATCCATTATCCTTGATAATTATCTTAAAATACCATTTTTTAAAACATTTTTTAAAACATGATTTTTTTAAATTCGTTGAATATGTATCAAAGAATGAAAAAGTAAGACAAAAATACATTACTAATCTAGTAAATTTTGAAACATAAAACCTAAGATAGAGATATTATCAAATTTATATATAAGTACCCATATATTTATGTATAATAATATTAGAATATATTTATCGAAATTATATACACCACACAAAAGAAACAAGTAGGGAATAAGGCATAAATCTCAATGATATAAAATTTAAACTAGAAACCCCCTTAGCTTATTTATTTAATATATTCATAAACATGAAAACCTAATGTATATTGCATATAGGTTTATTATAATTTTTTATTGAACCATATTCTTATATCTAATTCCATATATAGGTTGATTATGACTTTATATTACCCTCTTATTAACAATTTCAGGTTAAGGTTTCACTTCGTGTAATATCCGTTTTTATATTCATACATGTTTTGAATTATTATTTTTGATAGTATTAACTATATTATGAATTAATTATTTCCATAATGACACAAATTATATAATAATCAAATAAATATGTATATATGAAATGGAATACACTATTCATGGAGACCGTTGGTCGTACATTTACATTATGATTTATTGTCTTATTGAAGGAACAAAAGTAAATGGAATGTTTTTATATATAATATCATTCAAGTGGTGTTATTTTTTAATACATATCATATAATATCTCTTAAACAATTCTAAATGCATCCCATATAAAGGGTGAATGAATCACATTTCTTGGATGAGGCAGTGGTCCACATGTCCACAAACTAATTTCTCATATTTTCAAAAAACATCAATAATGAATTTATGTGTAATATAATAATTACAAGCACATAAATAAATATTAAATATAATATAAATCATATATAAAATAATTTTTTAATAATTATCCCAACCATTATATCTGGTAAAGTAAAAAACAAACAAAATCATTGTGGGAGGGGTTAGTTCACCATACACATGAACGGTAAGATCATTACCCATTAGATGGGTGTGAGTTTAAGTGTAGTTATAACCCATTGAATAAAAACAATAACAGTATATTTAGGATACACTATTTTTTATAGAATCATGGAATAGTAATAATTGAGGTGGGTGAATGAAAATAATATAAAAGGACTTGATGAAGGATGATACCTCTTTTTTGGGTAACTTATCTTTGTTTGCAGCAAAGGGCTTCTTTGGATGGATTTCTACCCAATGTGAGGATTATAGTATGAGGTAAGGTATGTAGGGAGATTATTGGAGCTGATATCGGGAGATCCAAAGGGATATATAATGTTGAATAATATGGAGAGTGACTACCTTTCTATAGTGGAGGAGAAGTGGAATTCTTGTAAATTTTTGGAAAGGGAATTACACCAAGTTATTTTTGCAACAAAAAGTTTCTAAAATAATGGTCCATATCTGATTAACTGAAGTATAAATTTTAAATAAAAATATAAAATGTATTTTTAAAAGATTCTAGTCTGTTGTGGCCCTTAATTTAATGGTTTAGTCATTTTTAGGATAATTATTATTTAAATCGACATAAATAATTTCAATGTAACTAATATTTTTGGTACGAAAAAGTTTTAATTATTATAAATTATTATATATGATGATTCCAAATATGTAATAAATTTATGTAATTTATAAAGAGTTTTGTTTTTGAAATTAATTTAAAGATAATACCATAGATGGGTCATGAAAATTGGTTTATTATGAAAAAATGTTTAAAAGTATAGAATGTTTTAATATCCAATTTCAATGTAAAATTTGATAAAATAACCTAAATTGAAATAGTTGATGTATATTTAATATCATTACACTTTAAAACCAAATTAAAATATAACTTAACTATATATATAAACTAGATGAAAAAGAAGTTTTCAAATAGAATTCTGTATTTTTCATCATTCATCCAAAATTTAAGTCATTCAAAACAATTCCTAGAATTCACCCAATGGCAATTTTTTAATTATGAATAAAAAAATGAAGTATATTTTTGAAAAATATATTTCTAAAATATTATAAAATTAATTTTATTTTCTTCACAAAAGGACATAAAAATAAATTCATTTGAGAAAATAGCATACTAAAGCATATAAAAACATTAGAAATATTACATGTCTTTTTATCAATATTTTTTATTAATAAAAACAATTTTATATAATATTTCAAAATTAGTTATTAATATTGATATTACTATTTTTAATGGATGGGTTATAATTATATCATTTAAATATTTATAATAATACAATGGTGTTTTGCATATACTCAGTGTTGCCTGTAACAGAAGAGAAGTCAGTTTTGTGTGTTTCGTAATCTTAACATGGGGTAGTTATAATAAAAATTTGACTTAGGGTTTCATGAAACACGAACTATTAATTTATTCTAAAAATAGGTTCGCAAAAACTTGGGTTGTTACATTCTACCCCCTTAAAATGAATTTCAACCTCGAGATTCACAATTATGATACAAAAAATAAGGACAATTATCCATCATCATATCCTCTAGTTCCCATGAATGTCCATATAACTAGTGGTTCATAAAAAAACCTTTGACCAGGTGAGTGGTCTTTTTTTGTAGAGATTTCTCTTTATGATTCTTTATTTCAATTAGTTCTTCCGCATATGAATCATCTTACACTAGCAATATGACCTCCGAGTAATGTACATAAGAAGGGTTAGGTATAAACTCCCTAATGAGAGAAATTTGGAAAACATTATAGACATGAGAGAAATTTGAAGGAAGTGACAAGTGATATGATACCCTTATGATGTGATCAATAATCTCAAAATTATCAATATACCTTGGGATTAGTTTCCCTTTCATCCAGTACCTCATTTTCAAATTATTGTGAGAAATTTGTAGAAACAAATTCGTACCAACTTCAAATTATAGGTCATTCTGATGATTATAATCCTAAATTTTATGTTTACTAGATGCTACCTCAATATGTTGCTGAATGGTTCTAAACATTTGGAAAATTTCTTCACATATTTTAGGTGCCAATAGCTTTCTTTATCTAACTTCATCCAAACATATTGGATTTCTAGATTTCTCACCATATAGGGATTCATATGGATCCCTCTAAATGCTTGAGTGAAATATATTGCTTTAAGAAAACTATGAAAGAGGAATGTGTTGATATCAAACACCATTGAAAAACAAAAAAATACTATCTCAACATATCCTTTAGGGTTTTATTTTTTCATTCATACGGAACATCTTTTGAGGATGTAAAATAGTACTGAAACTTAATTCTATATCATGTGATTGCTGAAGACTTCGTAAAAAAATTCAGGTAATCCTAGGATCCTAATCAGATACATTAGAATGTGGTACTCCATGTAACATTGCCACTTATTTAATATTTATCCTTGAATGATAATCTAGAGATAAGTAATCTATGATAGAGATGATGTGCGATGACTAAGTAATGTGATTGGCTACCCCCCATATAGAATTAAACCCTTTATAGGTTTTGGGGATCCCAATAACAAAATCCATAGTAATTTTCTCCCATTTCCATTATTGTATGGGTAATGAATACAACATCCCATTTGACATTGGTCTTCATCCTTGACACTCTAGGATACCGAGCACTGCGAGACAAACACAAAAATATCTCTCTTCATTCCATCTCACCATAAGTATTTTTTCAAAGATCTATATAACTTATTACTTCCAATATGAATAGAGAAAAAATAAATAGAGATTCTTATAATAGATCCTTCTTTAAATACTGTAGAGTTGGAAAACATACACAGTTCATGAACCTTATCATTCTATCCCGATCAAGGATAAACTCTAGAATCTCTAACATTCTTTTTCTTCTTTATATCTTACTTATATGCCTCTAAAATCATCACATGGATAGAGAGATTTATATTCAATTATGAAAGATATTATTTTTACCCATCCTTAAATAATTTTTTATTTATCTGTTTAAAATCATAAAATATTGGGTCTTTTAAAATACTCATTGTAGATAAAGTAGCATGATCCATTCGACTCAAAGCATCTTTCACATTGTTCACTTTCTTAGGGTAGTAATTTATTGAGAAATCATAATCCATTATCATCTATAACCATCATCTCAAGAACTTGTTCCACTATTTCTTTTTGAATATATATATTTCATAATTTTTTGATCGGTATTTATAACTCACATGTATACATAAAGATAATGTCTCCATATCATTAATGAAAAAAATATTGCTTCAAACTCCAAATCACGGGTTAGGTAATTTTTATCATGGCTCATTAAATATCGTGAGGCATAGTCTATAACCATTTTATTCTTCATAAGAGAATATCACAATGCCTTCTTGGATGAATCATTATAGATCACAAAACATTCTCCACTATAGTTTAATTTAAGTATAGGTGCAGTGAGTAATATTCTCTATAGTTTATTGAAATTTTCCTCACATTCATCTGTCCAAAGGAACATTGCACCGTTCTCGGATAACATGGTCATAGAATTAGACAGTCATAAGAAATTATCCACAAAACATAAATAATATCTATCTAAAAAAATAAAACTATGAAATTTTGCACCATGGTTGGTCTAGACTAACATTTAATAGACTCTATCATTGATTGATCTACTTCTATACCATCTCTTGAGATTATGTGAAAAGAATGATAATTGTTTCCTAAGAAATTTACACTATATAAAAATTTAATATATCTTTCTCTTAATTAGTGTATTTAGTAAAATTATCAGGTGGTCTTCATGCTATTCCTTATTCTTTAAATAGATTATAATATCATTGATTAAGACTACCACAAACTGATCAAGGTAATCTATAAAGATTTTATTCATCACATACTTGAAGATATGAGGGGTATTCCTAAGACCTAAAAGAATCACTATATATTCATAGTGTTTATACATTGTATAGAATTAAATATTGGGTTTATCCTCATTATTAAACCTTAATTGATGATTTCTAGAATAAAGACCAATCTTGAAAAACTATTGATATTGAACAATTGATCAAATAAGTTATCAACATGAGGAATATGATTCTTGTTCTTGATCGTGATCCTATTCAGCTTCATTTAATCAATGTCGAGTCGCATTTATCCATTATTCATTTCAAAAAATTCGATAGGTTAATCTCAAGGTGACAGACATGGCTGAATGAATCCCTTATCAATGTTTTATTGTAGTTTCTTATATAATTCATGCAACTAAATTGGGACATTATATAAGGAGTCATTGAAATTGGTCTGGAATTTGTTTTGAGCTCTATTAAGAGCTCTACATCATGATTTAGTGGAAGGCTATGATACTCTTATAAGAACACATCCACTAATTGTTAAACAATATACTTATCATCGATGTTTACTTTCTCCCCAACCAGTTTAGATAAACACAACTTCAATATTTGAATTAATACCCATATACTGGATGTAATATCCTTTGGAAGTTTATACTTATCATCACATTGATATATGATCATTGGTGGGTGTGAAATATTAAACATTACTTCATTTCCTTGAAATTTGATGTGGGATTAATAAAGATAAATCTAATATATTCCTAAGTTTACATTAAATTCAACTAGGGAAAAATGACAAGATTTTCAGGAAGTACATTTCTGAAAATGTCAATCAAAGAGGATTAATTGACATGGGATGAAATTATCATACCATAGGTATTTTTACTTCTAATTCCACATATAATCATTTAGGTGTAATCATAATACCCTTAGAAAATTCATTAGATATGAAAGAGTGGGTAGATCCAGAATCAAATAAGACACTTGTTGTTCTAGAGTGGATTGTAAGTTTACCTTTCACGACATCATTATTGTACCCCTCATCAAAAATTGTGATCACTTGAGATTTACCCTTTTCCATTGTTTTAATAGGTTTCAGACACCTATCACCATAAAAACACTTGGGTTTGGGGACTAGTTAACATAATTTCATCATCCATTCACTTGATGCACTAAAGTGTGTGAGGTGTATTCTGTGTAGATTTTATACTGTTTTCATCATTAGCCCATATCTTCCCATCTGTGTAGAAATCAATTTCCCAATGGACTTACAATACACACTTAAAAAAGTTTATAAGACCCCGTAAGATAATCCAATCCATGTTTCCTTCCCCCAATTGATCATAAAATAAGAATCATATTCTTCTCTCAATGGTTTTGATATTTTCCTTTGAACTCCATCTTCATTTTCTTATTAGAACCATGATATTAATACGTAACTGAAACCTCCATTTCAACATTGATTTGATAACACAAAATATTTTCATAGATACAAAATTATATTATAGAAAACTCCTCTATAAAGATTTTATTTAAGCCATTGAAGAACTTGTAAACTTTACTTTTTATGTTTGATGGTAATTTGAGAAGAATACCTCACAAGTCTTGTGAAATTATCCCCTTAGGATCTAATAGATTTATCATAATTTATCATCAACTCTATGAACCCCTTATCCATACTCATATAAAGAAAATGTGGAAATTACATATTGAAAAAAAGTTCAAGAACTCATCCCAATCCATGGATTCAATTTCATCTTACATCCTCGTATTCCTAATTAGATTCCACTACTGTTATGTTCAATATTATAAATGATAAATATTCAAAATGAATTTCCCATGTTCTAAACACTGGACAATTGGGAATATATTTTACATGGTACTAATCTAGTGTTCAATATCAAGTATATTAGAATCCCACTAAAAGAATGTGGAAATTGGCTTACGAAGGACACATTAGATTGTTGTTCCATCCTTTTCTATTTTTGAATCTCATCATGATTTATAGATTTATAATATTGGGTGTGTAGATAAAAAATATTTTTAATTCCAACTCCCTTAAAATTCGGATATTTCGAAAGAAAATTTTTTCATTATATATTGTTATCACCATTAACACAGTTACATTGGGTTCCAAACATTGAATAAAACAACAATTTAAGATTATGAAATATTTTTTACACTGATGTACTATGTAATCATGAAAACCCACTTACATGAAATTTAAATTATGAAACCTTACTCAATCTATGACACCCTAGGTTATTCATTGAAAATTTTTTTTTTAATCATACGTGATTGTTTGTGAAGAGTTTTTTAATTCCCTAAGCATATCCCCCAGGTGTGTCAAACCAGATGCACAATAAGCCTTGTTCTCAGGTATCATGTTTTTCCCAAGTCAATCCCAAATATCATTGCTTGATTTTTTACCCCTAGGTACATCGGTTCTAGAACCATGTATACTTCCATTATACAGACAAGGATGTATTTCTTGGATACCATCCACTCTATCCATTACCAAAATTCCATGAAATTTTATTATACATTCCTTTTTCCATATAATTATCCTTAGAAATGTACATTGAGTTCTCAATATGGTTTTCTCAAAATATTTCCCAAAGGTTAACTAAAATATTTCTATAATACCAACTATAGTGACCACTACTTTTCATATATTAAAATTACATAATTTTTTTCTGGAATACATTAGACATTAAAGAAACATATTCCCAAATACAATAATATCCTATTGTATTTTGAATCCTAGAAACATAAACCAAGGTACATAAGTGAGCTACTTTATTTCCCACTATGTTCTTCATGACTGTCATCATTCTTAAAAACATCATAACTAATACATATCTTTAAAAATTGGGGAAGGAAACATAAAAATGGGGGAGCAAAGATGCTCAGTAATGATAAATGAATGAGATATGTAATAATAATCTTTAGAATAAGGGTATGATAATGTGATCATAAAATATCATGATTACACCCTTCTTAACAAAGATCATTAATGTGATTCATGGAATAATTATTTTTTGTTAATAAGACATGAATTAATAGGGAATCATGATCATGAGTCATTAATGAATTACATATGAATAATACATGGAATTATAGAGGGAAAATAAACATGTAATATCATTATCTAAAATTCAGGGAACTTTTCCAAAAACTTATTAGGGAACATCAAGGGGTCTACACCTACTGGGTGAGACAAACCACCATCCCCTGTCACAGTCTTTCCCTATAATGGAATGAGTTTCTCCATCTTCCCATAGTGGATTTGGTTTCCCCATCTTCTCACAGTGGATAGAGAATCCCCGTCTTCCCATTGTGGATTGATGTTCCTAATATTATATAGTGGATCAAGCCCATCAACTTGATTTACACCATTTTTTTAGGATATATAAATCATTACCAAATGCATCAGATGGATATATAGGTCTCACCCATCTCATAATGAAAACCTACATAAATATTTTAGAAGATCATTAAGATTCATATAATAACACCTGAAATGAAGTGAGTGTCATAAAAATGTAAATAGATCAAAACATATAGACGAAATTATATTTTTTAGAATCATCTTTTCAAACATAACATGTGAAAGGAGGCGAGTTTCCTAATCATATGACCCATGAAGAAGAAATGGGTTTTATAAACAAATAATTTGTGAGATAAAAATTGTATTTATAAAAATTAATTCAAAAAACCAATTAGAGAACTATTATGAATGGATCATTTGGATAATTTCCCTAGAAAGGCATGAGTGATACCAACATATTTTATCTTTTATGGAAAATAAATTTGAAATATAATTTATAAAAATTTCTGGAAGAAAATATCCTTTATTCTTTGAAAATATTTCATAAATCATAAAAACATAATAAAACTATTTTATATTAAATGAAACTTGAAAAATTATAAATAATTCTACAAAATGTTTTGAAAACCATTTATTTTATAATTCTTTTAGAACATATAGAGAGAGCTTGAATAGTTTTGAAAAAAATTTCATTAAAAACACTTTAAAAACATATGAAGTATTATTGGAAAACCATAAAAAAATTTAAAATCATTTTTCCTGGAAAATATGATTAAAATATAATAATTTATGCCATTTTTGAATACATTTTTAAAAACATGTTTCTTAAAAATTCATGGAACATGTCTCAAATAAGAAAAATTAATATAAAACTAATTTACTGATTTGGTATCTTTTAAAACATAAACCCCATGAAAGAGAGTTCAAAAATGGATATTTAAATAACTATATATTTAAGTACAATAGTCATTTATTATATTCATGGACAATATATACTACAACAAAAATGGGTGATGAATAAAGCATAAATCTTACAGAAATAAAATCATGACAAGAAATACACCTACCTTAATTATTGACTGTGATAATACTTGTACGAAAATATTCCATAATAAATATAAGTTTATTATAATAAATTAATTGAATCTCAATATTATATATTATAGCATATATGGTTTGATTACGACTTTATATTGCATGCTTTTTAAAAAGTTGTTGTCAATGTATCATTTCAGGTAATATCTGTTTTGTTCATCGTACTTGTTTTGAAATATTATTCAAAATTTTATTAATTATATACGGATTTAATTATTTAAATAATTATAAACATGATATAATAATGTAAAAAAATAGAAATAATAATTGTAACACACTATTCATGGAGACGGTTGGTCGTACCTATGTATGAATGATGTTTCATTTTTTTCATATTGAAAGAAATAAATCAAAAAAATATATGTATATATTATATCATTCAAGTAGAATTATTATATCATTAATTTTATATAATACAACTAAAAAAATTCTTTATACATTCCATCTAAAATGTGAACGGATCACATCGCATTGAGTAGGCAGTAGTCGACACGTCTATAAATGAAGTTATCATATTTTCCCAAAATGGAAATAATGAAGGTATGTTTTACATAAAAATCAATGAAGTCTAAAGAAATCATAAATATCACAGAAATCATAAAAAATAGATTTTCCATAATAATTACTAAAAAATGAGAGGTAGTAACGAATAAAACAAACAACAAGATTTTGTGAGGTTGTAGTCTGCCATACAAACGAACGGTAAGTTTTTTACCCACAAGATTTAAGTGTGTGTAAGTGTAGGTATAAACATTTGAATAAAAACATCTCTTTATGTTGAATATTATTATGTTAATATATAAGTATATAATCAGAATAACACTGTTGGAGGAGAAAAAAATCAAATGAGATTGGGAAAGGATGTTACCTCTTCATTTGGTAACTCTTCTTTTTATTCACCAAAGGACATCCATGGATGGATTTATTACAAAATTTATAATTCAATGATAATGGGAGGGATGTTGGGATATTATTGGATTCGTGTTTGGTCCTGAAAAAGAACTTGAGAGGTTTGAATAAGGGTAATGGATGTGTGAATTTTTATGGTGGTGGAGTGTCATTCTTGAAATATTTTGGAAAGGGAATTCTACACAAATTTATCCATTTAAATGTGAATCCAATAATGGTACCAATAAGATCCATGGGAGTATAAAGTCAAAATCTGAAGACCAAATGGATTTTTAATAGGTGCATATGTTGTTTTGGGCCTTATGGTTAAGGGTCAGTCCATTGTTAAAATATCATTTCTCTTAATATCTATAATTATTTTTATTCACTTTCACTAATGTTTTGGGAAAAAATATGTTAAAATTATTATACATTATAAATTATTCTGAATCAAATTATGGAATATATTTTTATAAATTCTAAAAAAAAAAGAATTTATTATAAATTTAATCGCTTAGAACTGTCATGAAAGTAGGTTTTTTATGAAAAAAATGTTTAAAAGTTTAGAAATTTTTGATATCCAAGGTCAATGTTAAATTGGATAAAACAACCTAAATAAAATTATTTAACGTAAAATTAATCTTATTAACCTTTTAAAAAAATTAAAATATAATTAAAATATATAAAAAAAGATGAAAAAGATGTTTCGAATTAAAATTCAGTATTATCTACTATTCATAAAAATGATGTTTTCCAAAAAAAATCTCTAAAATTAACAATAATATAATTATGAAAATATTAATTCCAAAAATTATATTATTTTATCAAATTAAATTTATAAAATTTTATAAAATTAATTTTATTATTTTTCACTTAATGTCATAAAAGGACCTTCATTTGAGTAATTATTATTCTCGGACATACAAAGACTTTACTAATATTTTATATTTTATTATCAGTATTTTTTATTTATATAAAACCATTATAAACAATATTTTAAAATTAAATATTATTATTCATTATATAATGTTTTATGACCAGCTTATAACTATCTCATTTAAATAATAATAATAATAATAAATGATGATTTATAAAAAACTGGTGTTGTATGTTACACAATCCAAGTCATAGTTGCGCATTGGGAAAGATTATATTGGTGTAGAATATAATGAATGTTTAAAATAATTTATTGTGAAGCGAATGATATTTATTTATTCAAAAAAATGTTCCAAAAAATATAAGGTGTTACTAATACAATGCATACATTAACAATTAAATTTCACTAGAATACTCAAGTTGTGTTATGACTCTACCCATATTTATAAAAAATTAAACAATATATGTAAATGGAGTATAAGCATCCATAAATAAACTATTACTATTTTTTTTAAAAGTTTTACCATGTAATTATACTAATTTTAAAAATATCCCACTATGTATTCTACCTTCGACACTTATAATAGTATAAACTATTCTAAGATCCTTAATTTTAAACATAGAGGTTAAATATTTCATTTTCTCTTGAAAAATAATCATATTGGAATGAAAAATCAACATATAATCCACATATAATAACAACTCTATATTATTTTGTAAACAAGAAATAAATATATTTATCCATATTGTTATAAGTATATCCATTAGACTAAATAATAGAATCAAAATTTTTATTCTATTGCTTCATATATTATTTAAGTCCATAATGATATTTAATGATTTTATGTAATTTTTTTTCATAAAAATTAAAAACAAATCTATAACACCTTGATAATTTATGAATTATTCCCTTTTAAAAAAATCTCTTTGATGGCTTTTGATTTACGCAACACTAGGATAATACAAAAACACTATATTAAAATATTATTCAAAAATGACTATTATAAATTAGTAGTTATGTTGGTAGAAATTCTTAGTACTAAATATTTTTTTTATTAATATATAGTTTAAAATTATACATTTTTAATGAGATTATTATAAATAAAAATAAAAATCATTTTACAGACAAAGAAATATTTCTTTGGAAAATTTCATTTTTTCTAAAAGGTTTTCTAGTGATTCTTCATGCAAGTAATTTAAAATTAATTTATATAAATTTTGGAATGTAAACATTAAAAAATATATTAATCTTTAAACTCATAATATCAATGTTATCTAATTGTTAATTTATGGTATTTTTCTGAAAGTATTTTTTTTCTGATGAATGGTAGAAAATACTAAATTATTATAGAAAACTTCCTTTTTGTTAAAATTATTTAGAAAGTAAAATTATATTTTTAATTGTCTTTAAAATGAACTGAATTAAATGATATATTTATTAGTCCAATTTATTTCATTGTAATCATTTCCATGTTTAATTTTTATATTGAAACATTGTAATTTTTAAAAACATTCTATCAAAAAACCCGCTATCTCATTGTGTTTGGGAGATATATTTTAAATTTTAAACTTCCACTTTTGTAAATAGAAATTTTTTAATGGATTAAATATTTGTATTTTTATTAATTTATATTATCTAGTAATTTCAACATATTTTTTTTACCAAAAATGAATTCTGAAAATAGAATAATTATTTATTACAGTTAAGTTAAAAATGGATTTACCAGGGGGTTAAGCTAGAACAATTAGGGTTGAATTGACCTAAAAATATGTCTAAAATAAATTTTATATCATTATATAAACCCTATCACGTCTAAAGATAAATGATACCTCATTTCTGACACTTTTATAATTTAAAAAATGTGGGTACACCATTTTCATTCAAAATATTATAGTTGTGCAAGTCACCTCAATTATAAAAGGACTGTATATATCCTGTCTTCCTAGCACCATAAAACCATTTTGTGTAACACCCCAGGTAAATAAAGAATATGAAATTTTTATATTTATCGCTATTTGTGAAAAAAAAATTAATATAACTTTAAAGGGGACGATATGCTCGATGGCGTAACCAACACGCAACAACGAGTTTCGTGGGAATCTTACGTTGCACTCTAATAATAAAATAATATTATTTTAAATGGTAGTTAACACCTAGCTGTTGTGATGGTGGGAATGAATAGAACTAACTAAAAAATGATTATATATGTTTTTCAAATATTTTTATTTTTTAAATAAATGTTAAAGGATTAATAATGCGAATGAATCCGACTTTAAGCGTAAACATTCTAATATTCTTTAAAAGGTTGATTAACTGCCTTTTGATGGAGAACCTCTTTTAAATCCACTTTGTGACAATTTTATGTGTTATATTTGACAAAATAAAATTCTTCTTTAGTATCGGGACATCAAAATTTACTTTGTGTAAATTTTTGGTATTTTTCCGAAAAAGTTCAATTTTTAATGAATAGTCAAAAATGATGTATTTTAATTCAAAACATCTTTTTAATCAAATTTATTTATGCAATTAGATTATATTTTGAATAGGTTTTAATGTGAAATTAGAATATATTTTTACCATTTAATCCAATAGTTGTCGTTGGAATTAATTTCACTTTGAAATCAGACTTAAACTACTGTCAATCTTTTTATACATTTTGTTTCATAAAAACACGCTATTTGTTTTGACAGCGGGAATTAATTATTAAATTAATTAATGAAACTTATATGTTTTGAATTTTGTAAAATAGACATCATTTTTGAATTCGGAATATCAAATATAGCTTAGGGAGAATTTTTGGTAATTTTCTGAAAAACAATATTTTTTGATGAATAGTGAAACCACTAAGTGGTACTTATAAAAACCGATTTTCCGTTTAAATGTAATTTTTTCATCTTTTTGTTCTTAATTTCAAAAATCCGGCATAAATGGTTGTCATTAGGATGTAAAATGTGGTTCAATAGGATTAAAATAATTTTTTTGGTGAATAGTAACTTATTAAGTTTTTAATCGCGTTTAGAGATAATTAGTGTAGTTTAAGGTAATAATAATGTTTTAATAAAATGAAATGTCCTAGAAACATGTCCTACCCTCATTTGATGTGTCATGGCCGACCAAGAAAATCCATGGGTCAACTTGGCGACCCCATGGAGCCACTTTGGTTGGAAAATGACATAAATAACTTTTTATTTAATGTTAAAGTAAAAATGACACAAACATGAAATGTTTTACTGAAACAATTTTTACATGGGGTTATACAAGTCAGATATTTGACTATAAATATTAATTGGAAAGATAAATAGATTTCCTAAATCATAGTAGTTTTTTTATAATTTTTATACATTAAATAAATTAAATTATTTATGACATCATGATGATGCAGCGATGACCTCATTATTTAACGATCTAAATAAAATGGAATGATAATGTAAAATCTAAGACCTACACAAGTCCAAAACCTATTGTATGGGTGGATTTAGAACCCTTATCACCTTATCCTCGAAAAAAAATCAATGTGGGACCATTAAAATCTGAAACTCATTCTAAAATAAAGTAACATTTATTTAGTTTCCAAGGGTGCCCCTCCTCTCCTCTTATAAAAGGCCCCCACCTCTACCTCCTTACCCACACATCCAAAGCCTTTGGATCGTCCAACCCCTACCCATTTTTTCTCTACACATCCCTCTATAACTCCTTGAAGCATCACTTTGGGCATAAGTCTTCCCAAGGAAGCCTTTGAGCTCAATCCAAAGGGTGTTACCTGATTTTAAGGTAATGTCTTCACTTGAGTCCTTTTGTTTTATTTTGCTTCTCCAACCCCCTAAACTCTTTTTATTCATTTATTATTTAACAAATCCAGTATCTTAAAAATACTAGGATGTTTTTATAAGAATTATTCGAGCTACACTTACACACACCTTCGTCTAATGGTTAAATAACATATTGTTTCTGTGATTGGCGATTTTCTGCCTCACGAAATGATGATTGTTCCATATTCTTTTAACACCTTCAAAGGTGGCCATTATATGTCAATATATTTATATATTATATATAATATTTTTATTTTTTACTTAAGCTTCTGTATTTTTCATTTATGGCATATCCTTTATGGTTACCATTATGAGTAAACACGATATCTTCATTTTAAGAAGTGCGGACTACCACCACCTCAAAGTGATTTGATTAGTTAATGCCATATGTGGGACATATAAAGGATGTAATTGATATTAATATATATGATATTATACTGGAATTATAATATACCTTTATATCATCATGATTCCATTATATAAATCATAAAATAGAAATGAAAGTAGCGTTCATGCATACGTACGGCTTACCGTCTCCATGAACAGTGCATTTCCTTTCGTACCCCTAAATGATTATGTAATATTATAAATATGTGTATATTCTGGATATATATGATATATATGATACCCAAATCATGAATATCATTATGTATATAATGAACCTTTGACCACATGAACAACATGTAATTGTAAGAAGTCCACTTTCGACTTAAGAACCAAATGTCGACAAAACAAACATTATTAATATAAATGGTTACATAATGTTTATAACATGGTAATAAGTGATATAAAAGTAATAATGAACGTGAAAAATGTTCTTAAGAAAGTATAAATTAACTCAAGTTTATTATTCAGGACGTTAAAGAACGATCGAGTCAAGTCGGATCCGAGGTAAGGGATCCAACCTCTCTATTTCTTTTTAAGTACTCTCATTTAGGTCATTTCTTTTAAGCCCATATTTATTATGTTTGGGGATGTTCTTTTATATTCCTCATACATTAATTTTTATGTTCATATTGTGGGAGACCCTATTTAGTCTCATAAATCCATTTTTGGAAGTTTTAAGTGGCGCCGTTAGGCTAACGAGTTTTCGTAAGGGATTTTTCATCTCACTTTTATTCCCGTGACATTTATGCTACGTTTTCCAGTATTTCCTTTGAGTGGTGTATGTACTGAACATTATTATACCCTTTGTGTAGTATAATTTCATTTATGGGTATTTACATCTTCATTGTATGACCCTTCTTCCATGGGGTGTACTTTTCGAAAGTTACCAAACTCGGTAAGGGGACCTTTCACCCTCCTTTTTTTAAAAGACTTCTTTTGTTATGTCTTTCAATTCAAATACTATTATGTTGGGATATGTTCTTCTATATCCTTATTTATGTAAATTTTATGTCCAAGTGATGAGATCCCCTTTATCTCTCTCATCAACCCTTTTTGTAAAATTTTATGTGACGCCATTAGTCTGTCGAATTTTACAAAGGGAACTTCTTAACCCAATTTCGATTTCTTTGGGTTCATCATGTAGTTATTGAATATATCATCCTTTGAATATGTGTGAATAACCTTTGATTGTTTTACACCAAATATCAAATTTTATTGGTTTTATTCATATTTGTTACACATAATTATGAGATTTATTTATCCATAATTTAAGGATACCTTCTTTATAATGGATTTCATCTCATTTTACATTTCTTTTGAGACTTCGTTGTTGTTATGCACCAATTCACTCTTATATGGTGTGTATACTATCCTTTGACATATTATATCATGAATCCCTTTATTCTCATTATATAATAAAGTTCGGATTAAATGTCATTCCGCTATTATTTGTATTCAAGAGTCTCTCATTGTGTTAAAAACTATTTAACCAAAATATCGTTTTAAATGTTTTAAAGATTTATTATTCTAAATCATTATCTTTAATGTCCATGTTTTCAAAATGGTTTTCAGTATTTATTTATATGGATATTAATGTTTTAAAAATATAATTCCATTAAAATCTTTAAAGTGGTATGGGACACTTTGATTCAAAAATCTATTTTAAATGAGTTTTGAAAATGGGTTGATTATTTCAATATCCTCAAATGTTATATTCTGACTGAAATGTAGAAATGTTATGTTTCCTTTATACATGTTTTATGTGATACATTTATGTTATGGTTATTGGGCATTGTTATGAAAACGGGTGGTTCGATGATAAACTAAGGGCGGGTGAGCCCGATATAGCTCCCCAATGCATTGGGTAATGCAAAGGAGTGAAACGTTAAGGTTTCTCAGAAGAGATTTAGAGAATATACTATGGTGGGTATTACAAACGTAACCAAGAGGGTTAATCCCTATGTAAGAAAGTTATAAATTCCTCAAGTTACCTTTATGTCTTATGATTTCTATGATTTATTCATGATTTTATGAGGTATGTTAAAGTGCTTATGTTTTATGGGTAAAGTATGATTTCATTCTTATGTATACATGTAGTCATGTTTCCTTTCCATATTTTTGTATCCCTTACTGAGCTTTTTATGCTCATCCCAAGTTTTTGAAATGTTTTTCATAGGTCAAGGGAAGGGTACATGATATGATTATAGTGTCAAGGAAGTGTCAAGAAAGAATCCATGTTTTATTTTAAATATGTTTCCATTGATGGGAAAAATGAATACAATCTTTTATGTAACCACTTTGTTTAAATGTGGAATGTAATGCAAGTTTTATGATCTAATTCTCTAAAACACTAAACCTGAAAATATCCTCAATGTGTAATCTTGTAATAACTCATGATTAAGTAAGGTTTAAGGCAGGGGACTTATATTTTGACTCAGCAATACCTGCCCAAATAACTCCCCGAAATTTATCCCATCATCATATAATCATTATTTTCAATTAAAATATAAAATAGGAATGAAATTTGTTCAAACCTAAGGAGGTTACCTAAACAAGAAGTAATGTTCTTAAATAAACATTTCTTATTTCTTTGTCCACCTACATCAATCAATATTAATAGATTAAGATATAATATAAGAATTATATTTAATATAATGAGATTTTTTAAAATAAATGTAATTACTTAAAACCTTCCCCTCTTGCATCAAATTGGTTATGAAATCATCATTTGTGTGTATGACAGACTACTGTCTCAAAAACAAATGCCATTTTTTCACATTAATTCCTCTCATAGATGGTTATGAAGGTAGATATATAGATTAAATATTACAATTATCACATAATTATAACTAAAGTGTAATTATATCATATATACCTTTTAAATTTCTATTCTATAGTGGATATGATAACCTCACTAATGTGTATAGAGGAATATCGTGTCACAGAGTGATGTAATTCATCTATCAATAAGGATTTGCATGGAAGGTAAAAATTATAAATTAAATGATTATATGTTCTATATATTAAATAATTATAATATTAATGACATATTTATCCAACATAAATGTTAATATTTCATTTTACCTCTTAAATATTAATTTACTAAAAGATGGTAAAGTCTTTCATGTACGTGTGGAGTACCGCCTTATGAAGTGATGTGACACTATATTAATAACCACTATACATGTATGATATGTATGATTATATATAAGTAAAAAATATGTTGTTATAATCATTATGTAATAGTAAAATGCAACTTCCCTCTTTTTTATAGTGATCGATGAAAAATGGAAACATCACTCATGTGTACATGCGACCAATGATATGCATGATATAACATATTTATTTCTCAAAAACGACATTCATGACATGTCTTAAATGTATAATTGATTTATAAATATTTCAATTATTTCATTATTAATTTTTTGGAGATATTGAAACTATATAATATGACCAAGATCAATAAATTTTATGACAAATAACGAATGAGAAAACATGGAAATTGACACATGAAATAATTAATGTAATAAAATATTTTAAATGAATAGGTAATAAGATATTACAAAACCATATTATATGGTATTCAAAATATTGAAAGGGTTATGTTAGAGGTTAACAAAAATTTTAAAATGACTACATATGAGGTTAAATAATGTTCAACCAACAGGAAGTATAAGGTAAGGGACGTCAACTTAATTACCATTCATTAAAGAATATTTTAATGTTATTCACCTACTTTTCCTTATATATGGTATATACTACCCCATCGAAATGTAATATTATAATCCATTAATTAATTATGGTATATTAATATTTAATTTTAATTACATCATCTAGGGGGATTTTATATGAAATTTACATAGTGGTTATAGTTATTGTACAATATCACTTTCATTGGTGATTGTTAACTTTATTTGAATTTTTTAAGATTATTTTTCATTTGAAATTAAATTTATATTAAATATAAATATTCTTATATGATGGATATGTGTATTTTCTCAACAATATAACAATTTTACATATTGTGTTTACTTCAAAAAATATTTTATTAACCAGGGAAATATTGAAAAATCTATATTATTTATTCAATATAGATGTTTAATGATTTGGAATATTGATTAGTGAATTAAATAAATTATTTGATATATTAGGAATTATTTACCGTAATTCTTATCGATGTGAAATTGTTATATAAATATATATATTTATATCCCATTGAAGAATTTATAGGTCTCCTAAGATAAATCAATTAGAGAAATTATACGGGGTTTTATCATTTGTTTTAAACTATCTTCTAAAAGGTCTAGACATAAAGGTATCATGATCCATGAGATCAGGACATACAATATTTAAGAATTTAATTCAATTAGAATATATTTATTATTATTATCCATTATATTTTATCTATGATATTTACTCCAAATGAATTTCACTATAAGATATTAATTAAATGTAATGTGTTGTATGTTTCTTACATTACCATATTGATAATTAGTTATCTAAGGATGATAGTAAAGTTATTTATTTTTCACGTGTCCTAAGTTACTTACCTTTCCATAATAATTATTCATATTAATTCATGATAACTTCCATCATACATAACTCTTAATAATCTTTTGATCTCACCCTTATTTTTTTTCTTTTCCCCCGAATATAAAGAATAATTAATGGAATTAGTTTATATGGTTGTAGTTAATTTTCATTTGATATATATTATGTTTTATTTTCTATTTAACATTTAAAATGGGTATCATTAATTTTATTGTTCATTAAAAATAGTAAACTAGTTGGTCCTTTATGATTTGAACCATTGTATCAATGCCAACGTAATAAAGAAGACATCATCTCCAAGTTACAGGAGTCAGGGTCATTGTAGTTCATATCAGTGGAATTTTATTAGAAGCCTTAGGAAATATATTAAAAAAACATAGACTAGGGAATAGAAATCCTTTGATAGACATTGAGGACTAGTATTTTATAATATCATACAGTTTTGGTAAGGTAGAAATTTTGTTGTTTTTCTTAACAATACACCCATGTTAGGATTCTACCAGTGTATGTGGTACTGACATAGAGGTACCTAGGGGTAATTACTCCAAAAGGGATAATTGGGACTGACCAAACCACCACTTGGACCATTACAATAGGATATACTGCACACCTAGATTGAATCTCCTGGGGGATACGATTAGGATAATTCACATCTCATTACAAACAATTATGAAGTATTTGTAAGTAAGTATATCCATGAAGAAAACAATTTTATAATTTTGAAATTAATAATTCCTAAATTTTAATTTTTCGTTAAGTGAAACATCATATTTATAATTATACACTAGAATTTAAAATTCATTATTTTATGATCTAGTATAGTATTTTATATAGTTTAGAAATTACTCTTAAAATAATAAAATGTATCAATACTCCTAAATGATCTGGAGATTTCCCTACTAAGGTAGCTGATACAAATGGTGTTAGAAAAAAAAGTATGGTTATATCAATGGAGCTTAATCAGGTTATAAAAAATAACTTTGCTGGGAAGGAGAAACTTGTTTCGAAACATTATTCTTTTATATTGGACCACTTCATGAAATAGAAACCCCAATCAATTTTCGGTACTACTAATCCAATGGTATCTAAGAAATGGATTCAGTCTACAGACAATATATTTATGGAATTGGAATGTGTTCAAAATGAAAAGGTTGCACTTATATTTTATTTTCCCAAAGTTGATGCAAATCAATTATGGTCGCTGATTCAGAATGCTAGTGAAGAAGAGGAAATAAAAATCTTATAATGGAAAGATTTAAAGGAGACATTATTTGACAATCGTTTCCCCCATACCAAAAAATTGAAATGATGTTAAATTTCCATAACCTAATGAAAAATGAAGAAGAATGTTTTTTTTCAGTATAAGGTTACCATTATATTGTTATCCATATATTTTAGGGATAACATTTGCTACCTAGAGTGCAATACTGATTATTTATTTGAAGGGATTATTCCAAGTCTCTAAAGGTCACTAGTCTAAATTAGTTTTACAATATAACGAATTAGTTTAATATACCATCAAAAAAATAATTAAATCTCTAGACCATACATATTAAATGGAAATTAAGATAATAAGAGGACATATGAACACCATGAATAAGTTTATGCATCATTGAATAAGAAGTGAACACATCAATTTCCACCTTGAGAAGACAATATAATTAATCAATATATAAAATGATTAAATGGTATGTCAGTTTGTTATATGTGCGGAGATATGGGTCATGAGGATAAATAATTCAAGGTGAAAAACCAGATAAATTATGTCAAATTATTCAGTTGAAAAGAGGTGGGAACAATAAAAATTAATTCCCCAAGAATTAAGGTAGCATTCCACAAAAGAGTAGAATTTGAGAAGTCTAAGATTATGTGATCACTTTTTATGAGTTGTAAGTACCAAATGGTGTGGTGGAAGGTACTTAGACCATATAATCAAAATTTTAAAATTATTTATTTTATTTTAGATCTTCACAATCCTTTAGATCCACCCAATTATCCATGAAAATTAATTATTTACAATTTAAATAAAGATGGGGATTTTAAGACAAAACTCATATGGGAGGTCTCATTACAAAAACGAAATACCAGGGAATCCAAATTATGAAACATAACTATTAATTATTTAATGAAATTATTATAATACCTATGGATGAATTCAATATAGTCCACTGTAAGGAATTAATTTCAAAATATGATGCACATTTATTTTTTAAGAAGACAAAAATTACAATTTGTGAGGCAGATGCATAATTCCCTCTCTTTAGAGCGGAGACTATATCACCAGAGTCCTATTTAAGTCCAACCACATAGATCTTTTAAATGATATTCTTAGGGAATAAGAGAAAATAACATATAGGGATGAATAATCTAGTCTTAACATTAATGATTTACCTATTGTAAATGAAAACAATGATGTATATACAGATTAATTACTTGGTAATCCCATATAGAATTTATTTAATTTTTATTATATCTTAATTTCTGATGAATGAAAAATATCAAATACTCCATATTGAATTTGTATTATGGAATTAGTAGTGTCAAAGAAACAACTAGAGGATTTGGGTGGTAAGGGATTTATTTTTATAGTGTTTTTTCAAGGGCAGACCTTGATCTCTTCATCAATAAGAAAGACATATCCACGGGGAAATGAAATTATTAGAGGGTAATAAATGCTTTTATAATAAAACAAGTATCCTCTACCTCAAATTTATGACCTATTTGATCAAAATCAAAGAGACCAATATTTTTCAAATATTAAAAATTATTCTCGGTACCATTTATAGTGAATAAAGTGGGATGAAATTATGAATTGTACTATTTGCATGAGGTATAAACATTATGAGTTTATAGTAATTGAATTGGGATTTAAAAATCCCCCCTGTTAATTTATAGATGAAATGAATTGAATATTAAAGTTATATCTTGATGATTTTATTGTTGTATTAATTGATGATATTTTATTGTATTCTAAAAGCTATGGGGACCATGATAATCAGTTATGGATCATTATTTAGACTCTTATAGGGAAATATTTATATGGAATATTTCATAAGTGTTCTTTCTATATTCAAGAAGATTCGTTTCCTATACATATTCTCTCCAATGATTGAATATCATATTATCCTATGAATATGATGAATGCTAGGGAATGAACAATACCAAAGAAAATAATTATGCTATATATTTCCTTTGGTTTGGTAGGTTATTATTAGCACATCTATCAAAATATTTCTTGATTAAAAATCCCATTAAAAATATTTACACAAAAGGATTTATGTTGTCTGAAAAATGAATATGAAGAATGTTTTGAAGAACTAAAGTGTATATATTTCAAATTTATTATTTTGAACCAACCATATAAAAATTATGGGTTTGTGATATATCATGATGCGTTGAAGAAGGGTCTGGTTGGTGTCCTAATGGAAAATGATAATGTTGTTCCCTATAAATGAAGGCAATTGTAGACCCATAGACAAAACTATTCATCCAATGATCTTGAGTTGGTAGTTGTAAAATTTTCTATGAAGATATAGAGATATTATCTCTATTTGTGAAATTTGTTAAATATACAATGACTGTAATATCATGAAATACATGTTTTTATAGACAAATATCTAAATGAGTCAAAGTTGATGTTTTAGTTACTCAAGTATTATTACATCTCAATACACCACAACCCAAGAAAAGCATATAAGGAAGCATATGTAGTGAGTAGGAATGATCATAGAATTTTTAACCAAATAAATATAGAGAGGGATCATATATTCACAGAAATATAAGATATAAATATGGGAATTATTGAGGAATGATATACATCTCTCATTTTTCAATTGATTGGAAAACCAAATTCATTACAAAAGATAAAAAAAATGAATCTTTTAATGAGAAAAATCATATGAAATTTAAATATTTGAATGATTGGAAATTAGAAGTCCTCAATTGTGAAGATGGTGTTTTGAAATTTGGAATGAAACTATTTTTACATATATCCCTAATCTTAATAAGGAATTGTTCAATTACACTCATAGATTAAATTTATCTATACACAATGGTAGGAAAAATATATATAGGTATTTGGGAGAATATTTGTTTTTTTAGACGACATGAAAGGGGAACTTACTAATTATATGTCTAGATGTTTGGGTTTTCAAAATGTGAACTATGTGAGATATAATACTATAGGAGTAATGTGACATCATCCTACTGAAATGTAGAAATGGGATTTCATTAATATGGACATTATTACTGCACAATTAATGAATCCTAGAATGAATGATTCAATATGGGTGATTGTTGATCATAGAACCAAATCTTCAAAATTATACAGTATAGCCTGAGTTTTACTTCTTGATCATATCATAATGCTCTATATTAATGATGTTGTAGGACTATATGGAACACTTATTTCAATTGTGTCTGATCCTGATCCCTAATTTACACCGAAATTTCGGAAAAGAGATATGAATTATCTTAATACTAAGATACATTTGATCATTTCATACCATCATCAAACCAATGGATAGTACGAAGGACTACTCAGACAAATAAATACTATTTTATATCTTTATCACTTGATATTCACTGTATGTGTGGTTAATATCTCCATTTTTTGAGTTTGGTGATTATAATAGTTTCCAATAAAGTATTAAAATGATATTTTATAAAGAAATATATGTATTCAGATTTCATACACCAAAAATTAGGGATGAAGATGTCGAAAGGAAACTGATAGGCCCAAAAATTATTGAGGAAACAACAAAAAATTTAGATACCATTATATGTCACATTAAAACTGCTTAATGTAGGAAAATGTTTTATGATGATAATTGAAACAATGATTCATAATTTCAATTGGGAGATAATTTTTTGGGGAAATATTATATATGGAATTTAGTTATAAGGTTTAGTAATAAGGGGGTACTGAGAATTTAGTAAATTAGACCCTTTGAAATTCCTAAATGTGTTGGATCTATTGCATATCATTTGGAAACACTTCAAAATCTCTTAAATGTACATGATTTGTAACATATATCATAATTAAAAAATTACATGCCAAACCTAATGAATGTGAAAAACTATGATGAAATATAATTGGAACCCGATATATATTTCATTGAATATAACATAATTATTTTTGAAACTAGAGTGCAAGTATTGAATAAACCTATGAATCATCTAGTAAAGGTTCTTTGGAGAAATCAAAAAATTGAGCGAGGAACTTGGGAATGAAAGGATGTTATGAAAAATAACTACCCTCAAATGTTTAGAAGGTTATATCATTGAAAGTCTTCTGTTTTATTTTTTTAGGAAGGATGAATTTTTTATCCTAATAACTTATGACTGATTTCCTTTTAATTAAATCTTTATGATAGGTTATGAAGAACACAACACTAGGTTTAATAGAAAATACAATACCACTGGGTTTAGTCAGGCTTCACATTCAAAATATAATTTTAATTTTTAACACTTTTCAAATTTTAGTTGATATAATTAATATAATTATTTAAATCATCATATCAAAATTATCATAGGTTTATTTGTTTTGAATTTTCTTTAATGTTTAATTTTTTGAGGAATAGTGCAAAATACTGAATTTTAATAGAAAACTACCTTTTTGTTTAATTTTTTTATAATGATAAATGATATTCTGAATTATATTTATTGTAAAATTAGTTAAATTATATATCTCTGGATCCAATTTATGTCTTAGAAACTATTTTTATACAGAATTTTGATTAATTGTTTTAATGATTTGAAAATTTTCAATTTAAAACCTACTTTCTCTTCATATATACATGATTAATTTTAAAGTAAAATTTTTCAATTATATTATTAAAATTATGTAAAATGGAATATATATTTGGAATTAGTAGATTTTATATAATATAATATGTTCAAATTTAGTTTTCACTAAAATTAATAGTGAAAACAATAAAAAATATTTATCGTGGTTAAGGGGAAAATGTATTTACAAGGGGATAAACTAGAATCATAAGGGATAAATTGTAATAAAAACATGTCCAAAATAAATTATATGGAAATATATTAACCTTATAATTATTTGGTATTGATAATAATCTATTTTATATCATTTTGGAAGGCGAAAAATGTTGTTAAACCTTTTTCTTTATAAAAAATTAAATGTTTTCCACTAAACTCACATATAAAAGGCCTCCTACTGTCCACACATATTAAAAACATCAAACCCTATTTTTTTATAAATAACCTACAAAAAATCATCAAATTACATCCCCTAATCCTAAAATACATTTTTTGAGATTAAATCCAACATATGAATCTTTTGGTTAAATCCCATGATGGTTACCTAAGGAAGTGGTAATGTTATTCAATGAGCATTTTTAGTTTATTTATTCTTCAACCTCCTTAAATTGTTATTTGAAATGTTGATATAAAAAACTCTGTATATTATTTATATTTATATGTTTCCATATTATGTTAATATTATTCAATCATCCCCACTTCTATAATATGGCTTAAAAAATCATCATTGGAGTGCCGGTAGACTACTCCCATGTGAAGTGATGTCATTCATTTTTCCACTACCAACACTCTTGGTTGCGTATGATGATAGATATAAAGTATATATATAAATATTATTTATAGATTAAAAATTCCTATTTAAAATTTATAATATATATATATATATATATATATTTACATTCCATTCTATATGGGAGATGATTACGTCCCTCATGTGTACGACGTATGACTTCCTCATGAAGCGATGTGATTCTTCTTTCACTAACGCTTTACATAGAAGATGATAGGGATACATATAATGATTATATGTGGTGTAAATGAAAATATTATGATATTCATGACATATATATCATTACTAAATGATAATATGTCATTTCATTTCTTACTTATCCACTCACTGAAAGATAATAACGTCGTTCATTTGTGTGTGGGCTATCATCTTCATGAAGCGTTGTGCCTCACCTTAAATGGACAAACAAATTTTACCATATTTATAAGTACATTTAATAATTTAATATTATATTATGATAATTCTATAAAGTTATGATATTATTAAACTCATTTCCATAATTACTATTATAAATTGGAAATGTTTCTCATATGTAAGTACAACCTACCGTCTCCATGATCATAACATACCTCATTTATCGAAACCATCTTTCATTGTATGTCTTAAAATTATAAATAATGTTTAAATATGATATTAATGTAATGATTATTATTTTTTTGATGATGAAAATATATAATATACATAAGAACTAAAACTCAAATGGAGAAGAAAAAAATGAGAAAATAAGGAAATTAACAAAAGAAACCGTGAATTTAATGAAGTATTATCAATGTAATAAAGATAAGATGTTATAAAAATTTCATATATGATATTATAAATAGGAATATTATTATATTATATGTTAATAAATCATTAAATCCACTATACCAGAGGATAAATCATGTTCAATAAAAAGGATACATGAGGTAAGGGACCTCGTCTAAATTTCACCTCATTGAGTCATATTATCATGTCACACACCTATTTATTTATATGGTGTATATAATACCAATTTGACTTGTAATATCATGATTTCTTAAAAATTCATGATATTTTCAGATTTAATTTGAATTAATTCATCAATATTTATTTGATTGGAAAATTACTAGGTGGTAAATGTTATTATATAATATCCTTTTTTTATGATTGTAAGCATTCTCTTGAAACAATCACATTCTTATAAAGTTTTAATTGAAAATTAAATTTATATTAAATTAAAATTTTATTTTATCCTGTATTTTATTAATTCCTAAACAATATACCATTTTTACATAAGGTGTATACCTTATTAATTTAGAAAATAATGAAAAATATTTATTCTTTACTCAATATGCTTATTTGACGATATTTCAAACTGATTCATGAATTAAATTAATTATTATATATATAAAGAATGATTTTTAAATATATTTATGGATAGGGATTGGTTATAGATAGCATCCTGATGTATTTGTAGGTTTCAGAAGACAAATTATTTGGCCCAATTAAATGAGTTTCCAGTTGTAGTTTTAAACCATATTGTGATAGGTCTTGACAATAGAAGTATATTGTTACTTGATGTAATGAAATCCAAAAAATAAAAATTTAATTCACTTACAGTATAGGAATTGTTAGTATCCATGATCGATTCAGTATTATATTATATCTAGATGCATTTCATTCTTAGTTATTGAGTAAATAGCCCGTGTTTTCAGTTATTTACCTTTCTATATTGATTATTCCACATTTTATCATCATATTAATATTATTTAAATGTAATTTGTGTTTAGTTATTTACTGATAAATTTTTATTATACATATTTATGCATGATATCTTCCAATATACATAACACAAAACGATTATTTTAAATCACCGTTATTAGGCTTCCTTTCCACATGGTATGAATAAGAAATATTGGAATGAGATTTCTATGATACAGTTCATTTGATTTGGATATTCAATATGTTTTATTTTATATTACCTACATAAAATTCGTATCATGTATTTACTTGGTTCTCCAACACTAGTAAACCGATCAGTCCATTGGGATTTTACCCATTGTATGCACACAAATGTAATACAGAATACACAAACTCCAAGTGAATGGTGTTTTGGTCATTACAAAATCCGTTCGTTTTTTCCTTATTAATCTATTAATTTATATCCTCATTTAATAAATATTTATTAATATCCATTTTATGGACATTAAAATTATTAATTGAATCTAATGAAAATTAAATCCTTTTTGAGGTTATCCCACCTACAAGAGCATAAGTAAGAAATAATCAATCACCTATTTTTTATAATACCTTTAGAAACTAACCTATCTATAAGAGATTGAACGATAAAATTGGAATAATACTTACTAATAAAAATGAATTCACAAAAAAAAAGGTTTTGAACCTCTTTGTAAATCATTAATTGCCCAATAACTATTCCCCATAATGGAATTAATTTCATCATTAATTTATAGTTTTCTAGAAAGATACATCTAAAGAAATAATAACATTGTTATTTATTTTTAAGTCATCTTCTCTAGCCAATACCATATGAAAATAATAATAATAAAAATTGTTATTTTTATCACCATAACTATGAAATATAGGTAATAGGGAGAAATAAAATTTGGATGTAGATGTTTATGATTCTTTATGCTTGTACTTCATTTTGGTTCAACTAAAAAAGTTCTTTATTTGATAGTATTTTATTTGAACTATATGTTGTACAATAGATAGTGGAATGATGTATTACCTCCTCCACATCATCATTATAATTATTTATAAAAAAATTTATCCCATGATTCAACAGTGAAATTAACACTCAAATCCATTATTCTGTAATATTTTATATTTTCATTATATCCGACAAAAAAACAATAATTTCTCCTGGAAATTTTTTTAGTTTCATTTCAATTAAGAACTTTGTAGTATTCTTGACAACCCCACACTTTAAAATATGAAATATTAGTCCTTTTACCTTTTCAAATTAAATAAGTGGGTGACTTTATTTCCTTAGACAAAATACTATTATGAATACAACCTAGAACCAATAAATATTATCTGTATAAATTTTATGGAAAAATAGATTTATTAATTATTTAATTTAATATTTCTACTAAAATATATGTTTTTACATTCAATTAAGAAATTATTTTGGGATGTATAACCAGTGTTACTTTAATAATATATACAATTTTCTTCATAGAAAAAATTAAATTCATCCATAAAGTTTTCCTAAAATCATTCTGAGCATAGTACGTTAATCCTTCTGTTTAGTTGGTTTTAAACCTTAGAATTATAACTCAGTAAAATATAAAAGATTCAAATTTTGTTTTAATGAAATATATATGTAAATATCTACTAGAGTTATTAAAATATATATATATATAATACCCATTTTCTCAAATAGATAACAATCTATTTAATTAAAAATTATCAAAATGTAATAATTCTAATATATCTTATTTTCTCTCAACACATTGAAATGGGTTTTAAATATTTTAGATTCTATAATTTTTTTCACATTTATTTAATTCATTTATAAATCTATCAATGATTAATTTATTCATTAATTTATTGGAATTATGATTTTTAGGTTTTAAATGATCATTCAAAAAATTAGATGAATAAATCTAGTATGAATAATATTAAATCATATAATTAATTGATTGTTTATACATTACATTATTTGTCTACACCTTCCACACAAACATATTACCCTTCAACAAGATTACCATTTTATATTTGATGAAACCTGAAATACCTTCTTATATAGATGATCAAAAACAACTAATTTTTTTTCAAATATCAAGTACACAAAGAAAATTTATAAGATTAAATTTCACCCCCAAAGTAATGTCTAGTTTAATTATTAGTTGTGGAGTTCAAATGAATAATGCATTATTTTCATTGTGTAATAATTTGATGATAATATTATCATTTATTTTTTGAACATTGAATGATCCATTCACAGAAGTGTTTTTTTGGTATAATCTTGACTCCATGTCATCTAAATCAATGTCATATTTACATAAGATATCATTGAAAATATATTATCTTTAGTCATCATATTTGAAGTGTATTTTTCCGCATTATTTGGATATAGAAATTCCCTTGTATAATTCCATAGATTTCCCAAGAAACATAACTAGACTGTCAAAATGGAATAATTTCATTTCTTCTGGAAATGTTGATTTTTCTTCTAAACATGTACAGAATATTTTGATTTTCCCTTTCGTCAATGAAATTAACATTTTTATTCAATTTCAAATCGATACCTAGGAATTTCATCATGTATTCATCATCAATTTATATTTTATTTTATAATTGTTCCTAGGATAGAACCTCACTATTTTAATGAATAATTTACCAAAATCATTCTATATAGGTAAAAAATTAGAAATAATTTCACCATATTGGATTGTTTATGTAATATTTTTTAATTTGATAGAAGTTTTATTCAATAACTTGGATCTCATGAACATGGTTAACAGAAGTTTTTTATCAACCATTAGGGGGAAAAGATACTTTGAAATTATAAATTTATTGACACATTATATCTTTTCATTTTACTTGAACACGAGTGCATCCCTTACCACTCAATAATACATTATTTGAAAAATATATTCTTAAATATAATTTTATAATGTTATAAGAACCCATATCTTCTTTTTAGGAATGTTTTCCTTTTTTTTGGTGTTTTTGAGAAAAAGAGGAATTTCTAGAAATTTCTTAAGCGCACACAGTTACTTTAGGAGTACACACCCTGTAATTGGTTACCGCGGATTGTTGGATGCTGGCTGTGTAGCGGCAATTCACACAACCATGTTTGGTGACCTTGATACCTCTTAATATGGCTCTCGGTGAAGGTAAGTACACACCATGTACTTTTAAAGTACACGCCGTGTCAGTTTTTCATTAAACGGACCGGGGTCACATATTTTTGGATGAAACACCTTCTTCTTGTTCTAAATCATCCTAGAGAATCTATACGACACCGATTCTTCCCCAAGCCCCCGATCAAGTGTATGTTCACTGAATCAACTGTCATCAATTGAGTTGAGATAGCCTCGGCAAGCTCTTCCTTTTGATAGAGCTTCATTTCCTGATTCCTTCCCTTCTAGGAGTTATCCTCAATTGAGTGTTTTAAACGTTTTTGTTGATATATGGTGTTCTTTGGAAATTCAAATCATAACTTTCACGTATAACGATCCTACATTGCCAAGGTAGGTTGTTTGTTCCTTTCCGCTGAATGTATTTGAGATATATGTGAAAAGTGCCCAAAACCCTTGAATGGGGGTATTGTGTGTTTACTGTTTTAGCCCTGTTAATTTCTATTTATGTTTTATGCTAGAATAATGTTTAATTGAATGTGAATAGTATTAATTTATATGATTTAGAAATGGTTTCCCATGCAGACATTGTTTATGACTGTTTGGTATAGTTTTTATGAGAGGCTGAAATTTTCCTTCCATGCATAGTATTGTAGGATAGAGTGAATTTGATTATCTTCCATGATGTTACTCTATAGACTGTTCTCCAAGTAGTTCATGAGGTTTACTTTTTCCGATATGCATTTCCATGCTTGTTTGACTTACATAGGGCCGTGAGAACCTAGTGTAGTAGACCTTAGGGAGAATGAACGTAAGGGCTTCTCCCGAGTGTCTGTTTATTTTATCACACAGCTAGACCATAAGGGGGGTTGAGGTTGAGTGCTCCCTCAGAGAGTCTATAGTTACGTTATGAGTCCATAAGAGGAATTTACATTTACATCTTCCTTAGAGTGCCTAGATTTTTCATTAAATGACTATATGGGGAATTGATGGCGAGTGATTCATCAGAGAGTATTTAATTTTATGTGGCTATAAGGGGAATTGACATTGAGTGCTTCCTCAGAGAGCCTTTAGAAAAGCTGAACCAGAGGGATAAAACTGTGTGTACTTTCTGGAGGGTTGCATGTCTTGCTTGGTAGGACCATAGGGGATATTCTTTGAGTACATCCTAGAGGTTTACCAATTTGTAATTAACTATTTATAGAGTATGTGGAATGGAATGCTTTGAAACTGTGGAAATGTTTACTACTGAGTACTTCCTTGTTTGTTGCTTCTTTTTACTTATTTCCTGCATTATATATTCACATACTATTAGGCACATATCTTTTGGTGGTTTCCTACTAGGATTAGTCTCACACCCTTTTTGGGTCAGTCTTTTAGCCCCAAACAGATTATATTGCTATAGGTATAGGTAAAGGAAAGCTCCCTTCTACTTTAGGTACTTGACTACTTTGGAGCTGGATAGCATGGGAACAAGATGAGGCTTGTGATGTTGGGGATCTATTTACATGTACTTCTTGTACTTTGGTTTAGTTCTATATTTCATAATTGTGACTTTTTTTGCAAATTTTCTAGATATATGTATCATGCATCATTTATATAAGTGTGCTCCAGTTGTTTCTTCACTAGTCTTCCACTATTTCTTCTTGTATGTCATTATTACTACTTCCGCTGTTGTATATTTTTTTCTCTTCTACTGGGTTACTATACTAATGAGAGCAATGTTTCTCCACTATCACACCCAAGGCCCTCACTTATAGTCGAAAACCTCTAGAATTTGAGGAAATGCACTTGAGACCATGTGACCAACTGGGTATGGGGCATCTCTTGGTGGCATCCGGAACCGGGACGTTACAAAGTGGTATCATAGGAATTATTTTCTCTTGACTTATTATTTGGAGCCTATAGATAAGGATCTGATGGAATAAGTATTTGGTACTAAGTTGTGCCTAGGAGTAGCAAAAATGTGTACAGGTAAAATCCAATCTACCTCATCTGTTGCAAGTTTTCTGGTTTTTCAATATTAAAGTTGATTTGATTTTACCTTGAGTGAATCACATGTTTTTATTGGTATTATTGATGTTATTAAGGTTCTATTTCTATTGCAAACCAATGATATGATAGTATTCCATCTCATGCATCATATAAGAACATGCTAGAAATCACATGTCACACATTCTTACCATGCCTGTAACACCCCGAGCTTCCACGATACGCTTCTCATTCAATAATGCAATAGCTTGCATTGTACGCAACTTCAAGTTCTAAAACACCGCAACTAATCAAAGTAGCCGTTGTGAATAGTAATAACCACTTTTTAAAATTATAGAAATTTTATATTTCAAAATGGACTTCATTTTTGGATTCGGAATATCGAAATTTGCCTATGTTGAATTTTTGGTATTTTACTGAGAACTTCTAATTTTTATGAATAGTGAAAAATACTTTAAAACAACTTTTTTAATCAAAATAATTTATTGTGATAAATTATACTATTTAGCTTTTTTAAGGTATAATTAGAATATATTTTTACCATTTTATCCAATGGTGGTCATTATAATTAATTTAACATTGAAATTGGACATAAACAATTGCCAATCTTTTGATATAAATTGTTTCTTAAAAACACGCTATTTGTCGTAACAACAGAAATTAATTATAAAATTAATTAATGCAACTTATATGTTTGTAATTTTGTAAAATAGACATCATTTTTGAATTCAGAATATTAATTATAGCTTAGGGTGAAATTTTGGCCTTGTTCTGAAAAACTTCAATTTTTGATGAATAGTGAAACCACTAAGTGGTAGTTAAATAACTGATTTTTCGTTTAAATGAAATATTACCACTTCTGTGATTTGATTTTCAAAAATCCGACAAACATGGTTGTCATTAAGAAGTAAAATGTGGTTCAATGAAATTAAAATAATTTTTTGGTGAATAGTAACTTTTAAGTTCTTAATCGCGATTAGAGGTAATTAGTGTAGTTTAAGGTACAAATAATGATTTAATAATATGAGATGAGCATGACACTTGTCCTACTCCTATTGGATGAGTCATGGCCGACCAAGACAACCCCTGGGTCCACTTGGGGACCCCATGGAGCCACTTTAGTTGGAAAATGACATTAATATATAGTTATTTATTGTTAAAATTAAATTGACACAAACATGAGTTATTTTACTAAAACAATTTTTAAGTGGGGTTACACAAGTCCAAATTTTGACTATAAATATTCATTATAAAGCTAAAAAGATTTTATACATCATAGTAGTTTTTTTATAATATTTAGACATTAAATAAATTAAATTATTTATGACATCATTATGATGCAGCGATGACCTCATTATTTAACGATTTAAATAAAATGAGAAGATAATGCAAAATCCAAGGAATACACTTGTCCAAAGCCTATTGGATGAGGGGATTTAGAAACCTTATCACCTTAGCCTCGAATTATATAAGTGTGGGACCTTTAGAATCCGAAAAGAATTGTGAAATAATGTAACATTTCAATCTTTCCAAAAGTGCCCCTCCTCTCCACTTATAAAAGGCCCCCACCTCTCCCACCTCATTTACACTTTCAAGCCATTTTGCTTGGCCAACATCTAGCCAAATACTCTCCCAACTTCCCCCTATTACTCCTAGAAGCCTTACTTTGGGCAGAACTCTTCCCAAGGAAGCCTTTGGCTCAAATCAAAAAGAGTTACCCGATTTTGAGGTAATGTCTTCCCTAATGTTGTTTTGTTTTATTTTTCTTCTCCAACCCCCTAAACTCTTTTTATTCATTTCTTTTGTAACAACACCAGTATCCTAAATATACTAGGATGTTGTTATAAGAAGGATTCGAGCTACACTTACACACACCTACATCTAATGGTTAAAGAACATACGGTTTCTGTGGATGGCGAATTTCTGCCTCACGAAACGATGATTGTTCAACACTCATATAACACCTTCAATGGTGGACATTAAGATGTAACTATTTTTATATATGATATATAATATGTTTATGTTTTACTTATGCTTCTGTATTTCTCATTTATGGCATACTTTATGATTTCCATTATGGGTAAAACGCGATAATTTTATTTTAGAAAGTGCGGACTACCGCCCCCTCAAAGTGATTTGAATCGTTAATGCCATATGTGGGATGTATAAAGGATGGAGTAAATGGTATTATACACTATATTATACTGGAATTATATTATACATTTATATCATTATGATTTCGTTCCATTAAATATGAAATTGAAATGAAAGTAGCGTTCATGCGTACGTACGGCTTACCGTCTCCATGAACGGTGCATTTCATTTCTTACCTCTAAATGTTACGTGATATTATAAATGAATGTATATACTGGATATATATGACATATATGACATCTAAATCATGAATATAATTATGGAGATAATGGATATTCTACCACATAAACAACTTGTAATTATAAGAAGTTTATTGTTGACTCAAGTACCAAAGATCGACAAAACGACCGTTATTAACTTAAATAATTACATAATGTTCATATCATTGTAATAAGTGATATAAAAAGGATAATGAAATTGAAAATGGTTCTTCATAAGGTATATATTAACTCTAGTTTATTATTCAGGAGGTTAAAGAACGTTGAGTCAAGTCAGACACGAGGTAAGGGAACTTCTAAACCCAACTTCCATTCTTTGCGTTAATCTCCTACTTTCAAATTATGTCATGATATTATTATGTCCTATCTTGTATTTGTACTTTATTTATGTGTACTTATATTGAATACACATAACAGATCTATTTTATTTTAAAAATGATCTTTTTAAGGACTTTTTCTCAATTTCCTTTCATTGAGGCATATTTGGTTTTATACACAAGTTTCTTTTATACAGTGTATAAACCCCTTTGACTTTTACATTTATTCAAAAGGAATCTTTTTTATACGAAGCGTTTTACTAAAAGACAAAAAGGGAATGTTTTCCTTTCTGTACTTATGCGGCGACAATGACTTCTCCGCCGCCGTGACCATTATTTGAGTTTCGGCTTCCTCTAAAAGCCATCTTTTTTTTAATGAAAAATAAATACAATGTTTTAGCTTTCTTTTATTTTGGTATTGAAAATGGTTTTGAAAGCGTTTTTATTATAACTATGTGTTGTATTGATATCTTGTGATTGAAATGTGGAAATGTTATGTTTCCTTTATGCATGTTTTATGTGATACGATTATGTTATGGTTTATGATATGTTTAAACCTATTCATATGAGGAATGTATTGGACTTAATAAGTGACGGGTGGAGCCCGCTATAGCTCCTCGATGCATCGGTAGGTCTCATGAGACAACTAGACGTGGAATTTGCCGAGGCCCTTTCCCAATTTGATTTATGGTTTTGGCCGAGGCCTTAATCATTTTAGACGTCTTGGCCGAGGCCTTGACAAAATGTTTCAGAATGTCTGGCATTATACATTCCCTCATTATGAAAGTGGTTATTGATATTTCATGTGATTATTCGACCAGTAGAATATCCATGTGAAGAAGTGAATGGCATTATCTCATTTTACTTTTTCCATATTATGTTGATGTTCATGTTTAAAAGGCTTTTGTTTTAGTTATACATCGCCTTAAATTTTTATGTTTATTTATGAATGCTTCCGCAATATTGTTATCCTTACTGAGCATCTGAGCTCACCCCTTTCAATGTTTTAATATTTTCCAGGATGTGAAGAAGTATTTTATGACTGACTTGCAAGAATAGTCAGTAAAGATATGAGTGTGGACTATGAAGACCATGTTATTGTAGTTTGTTTAATTTTGATGTAATGAAAGACTTATGAATGTATCTAGTGTTTCTAAGGCTACTAAACTAATCGGTCTTTCAAGACATGATCTTTTGTGATCATGCCAATGTTACGAAGTAATGCACCGACTCTGGGTAGCTGGGGTCGGGGCGTTACAGTCGGTATCAGAGGCAGTTTATTACTAACCTAGGAAGCTAGATTTAGATAAACTCTGATTAAAGCACATAGCCCAAAGATAGACTTTGAGGATTAGTATAGAATAACTTCCTAGAATTTTGGTATTATAGAGATGTTATGAGTTTTCCGAGCAATACATCCTTGTCTGGATACGAACAGGTAGAGGCGGCTCTAGAACAGATGTACCTAGGGGTAAAACCCGAAAACACCGCTTTGAGCTAGACTCGAACGGGAACTGGTGCACGACAACGGGCCTTGCTGCACTCTTGGTTACGACACTCCTGGGGGATATGCTTAGGATAACTCTCATTTTCTTTACAAATCATTATGAAGGGTTTATGAGTATATACTTCCTCAAAGAAAACATTTTTATGATTATGGATTATATCCATAAATAGTTCAATTTATGTTTAGTGTTTTATAAGTATGGGATTATGTATTTTGATTCATAAACTGATCTAGTTTATGCCATTATATAGAAATGGCGCCTAGTGGAAGGAATGGAAACCGTATCAATGCACGCACTCCGTGTAGGGATTTCCCTCCTGCTCAGGATAATTATTATGGAGTTAGTGATACAACTGGTGCTGATCAGCTTCTCACCGTACTGGGACAACTCACGCAGGTTATGAATAACAACCTTACTCGTATGGAGAACCCTGATCCGCAACGTGGAGGATCAATGCTAGACCGTTTCATGAGGCAACAACCACCAACCTTCAATGGGAGTACAAATCCTACAGTAGTTGAGCAATGGATAAATTCCTTAGAAAAAATATTCCATGCCTTGGGGAGTAGTGAAAGGGAGAAGGTTGTCATGGCAGTTTACCGCCTCACTGGAGATGCCGATCAGTGGTGGTCGCTGATTCAAAACACAAAGGAAGATGATGACGTATCGAATATGGAATGGAGGGAGTTCAAAGAGCTTTTCTTAGAAAAATATTTTCCTCGTGACCAACGAGCAGATATGGATAGGCAATTTCTGAGTTTGAGGCAGAAGGAGGATGAGAATGTCGCAAAGTATGAGGCTAACTTTACAAGGTTAGCGAGGCATGCTGCCGATTATATACGTAACCCAAGGAGTAAGATTGATCGTTTATTTGATGGGTTAAAACCATTTCTCCGTCGAGCTTTGGTATCAAAATCCTTCTCATCATACGAAGATATTGTCTCGTGTGCTATCAAGACAGAAAAGGAATTCTCTAAGTCTTATGACAACAAAGTAAAGCAAGAGAAGAAGATAACGGTGGAACAAGAGACAGATAAAGGGAAAAAGGGAAAGAAGGATTTTCCATTATGTGATAATTGTGGGAAGAATCACCCTGGTACTTGCCTAAATGGAATGGGAGTTTGTTATAAATGTGGAGAAAAGGGTCACCAGGCTCCTGATTGCAAGGGAAAGAAAGAGGCTGTCAAAGTTGAATGCTACAATTGTAGGGAAACAGGGCATTATGCAAATGAATGTCCTAAGCGTCAAGGAAACTTACCTCAGAAAAGGCCAAGGGGTCAAGGCCAATCTTATGCTGTGACTACAGTTGAAGCGGAATAATTAATGTATTAGTGCTTTTGGACTCAAGGATTATATTCTGGTTATAAGAATAATGTGATATATATATGGATTGTACTGCAATACTTTTTGATTAAGGTAATATGATTAAGGTAATCATATTTTTAGTATGTGACAATAAGAGAAACTTTTCTTTGTTTGGGGAATCTGATGTTACAATTGATTTTGGAATTTAGATACCTTTTCGAGAAAGTCTGGATGGAGGTATTTTGGATAACTATTAAAGTTGGAATGGATTAAGTTAAACCATGGATAGAATTGTTTAAGGTTAAAGCATTTATGAAGATTATTTTTGGAATATTATGATACTATAGTTTTAGGAAAAGGACAACCTGCAGGGTGGGGAATAACCCGTCGCGTCGGACAAAGCTGCAGGAATCGAACCCACAACCATAGTGCGACATGCATTTATTTCTTACCACTAGCCTACAGGAAGTCCCTGGTTATTAAAAAATAATTTTACTAATCTAAATGGTATGTGTTAACATTTGGAACCTTATACAATTAAGATAAGTATAATATATTTGAGTTCTATAATCTTTTTGAGTGAAAGATGAGTTGAAGGTTGAAACTCTAATTGTCAAGAATAAATATATATATACCTATCTCTTATTCAATTAATAAATTAATTCTTAAACATTAATAAAGGGATATTAAAACAAAAAAATGTATTATCCTAATACCTTATGTCTTGTTGAACTGATGATATTTTAAATCAACATAGATTGGAGGCTTTGAGGCCCTCAATTTGACAGTTGATTGTGATTGATGACCTCAATCACTCCCTACAAATATTTGCATTTTTCCTCCAATTATATGTCTCTAATTTCCACCAATGTTCTCCTAATCGAGATCATAATTGGGTGGTGACTTTTTCATTTCCCTTTCCCTCTTATTAAGGCTAAATTTTATTAACCTTATTTTCGATGTGGGTTTTCCTCAAAGGTATTTTCTCTTTTCAACCTTTTATTTTCAAAGAAAAATTTCAAATTGTGAGGTCGCAATTTATTTATGGAGGGGAGAATGTAACACCCTGAGCTTCCACGATACGCTTCTTATTCAATAATGCAATAGCTTGCATTGTACGCAACTTCGAGTTCTAAAACACCGCGACTAATCAAAGTAGCCGTTATGAATAGTAATAACCACTTTCTAAAATTATAGAAATTTTATATTTCAAAATGGACTTCATTTTTGGATTCGGAATATCGAAATTAGCCTATGTTGAATTTTTGGTATTTTTCTGAGAACTTCTAATTTTTATGAATAGTGAAAAATACTTTAAAACAACTTTTTTAATCAAAATAATTTATTGTGATAAATTATACTATTTAGTGGTTTTAAGGTATAATTAGAATATATTTTTACCATTTTATCCAATGGTGGTCATTATAATTAATTTAACATTGAAATTGGACATAAACAATTGCCAATCATTTGATATAAATTGTTTCTTAAAAACACGCTATTTGTCGTAACAACGGGAATTAATTATAAAATTAATTAATGCAACTTATATGTTTGGAATTTTGTAAAATAGACATCATTTTTGAATTCGGAATATTAATTATAGCTTAGGGTGAAATGTTGGCCTTGTTCTGAAAAACTTCAATTTTTGATGAATAGTGAAACCACTAAGTGGTAGTTAAATAACTGATTTTTCGTTTAAATGAAATATTACCACTTCTGTGATTTTATTTTCAAAAATCCGACATACATGGTTGTCATTAAGAAGTAAAATGTGGTTCAATGAGATTAAAATAATTTTTTGGTGAATAGTAACTTTTAAGTTCTTAATCGCGATTAGAGGTAATTAGTGTAGTTTAAGGTACAAATAATGTTTTAATAATATGAGATGAGCATGACACTTTTCCTACTCCTATTGGATGAGTCATGGCCGACCAAGACAACCCATGGGTCAACTTGGGGACCCCATGGAGCCACTTTAGTTGGAAAATGACATTAATATATATTTATTTAATGTTAAAATTAAATAGACACAAACATGAGTTATTTTACTAAAACAGTTTTTAAGTGGGGTTACACAAGTCCAAATTTTGACTATAAATATTCATTAGAAATATAAAAATATTTTCTACATCATAGTATTTTTTTATATTTTTTAGACATTAAATAAATTAAATTATTTATGACATCATTATGATGAAGCGATGACCTCATTATTTAACGATTTAAAGAAAATGAGAAGATAATGCAAAATCCAAGGCTTACACTTGTCCAAAGCCTATTGGATGAGGAGATTTCGATACCTTATCACCTTATCCTCGAATTATATAAGTGTGGGACCTTTAGAATCCGAAAAGCATTGTGAAATAATGTAACATTTCAATCTTTCCAAAAGTGCCCCTCCTCTCCACTTATAAAAGGCCCCCACCTCTCCCACCTCATTTACACTTTCAAGCCATTTGGCTCAGCCATCCTCTGCCCAAATACTCTCCCAACTTCCCCCTATTACTCCTAGAATCCTTACTTTGGGCAGAACTCTTCCCAAGGAAGCCTTTGGCTCAAATCAAAAAGAGTTACCCGATTTTGAGGTAATGTCTTCTCTAATGTTGTTTTGTTTTATTTTTCTTCTCCAACCCCCTAAACTATTTTTATTCATTTCTTTTGTAACAAAACCAGTATCCTAAATATACTAGGATGTTGTTATAAGAAGGATTCTAGCTACACTTACACACACCTACATCTAATTGTTAAAGAACATACGGTTTCTGTGGATGGCGAATTTCTGCCTCACGAAACGGTGATTGTTCAACACTCATATAACACCTTCAAAGGTGGCCATTAAGATGTCACTATTTTTATATATGATATATAATATGTTTATGTTTTACTTATGCTTCTCTATTTCTCATTTATGGCATACTTTATGATTTCCATTATGGGTAAAACGCGATAATTTCATTTTAGGAAGTGCGGACTACCGCCCCCTCAAAGTGATTTGAATCGTTAATGCCATATGTGGGATGTATAAAGGATGGAGTAAATGATATTACACACTATATTATACTGGAATTATATTATACATTTATATCATTATGATTTCATTCCATTAAATATGAAATTGAAATGAAAGTAGCGTTCATGCGTACGTACGGCTTACCGTCTCCATGAACGGTGCATTTCATTTCTTACCTCTAAATGTTACGTGATATTATAAATGAATGTATATACTGGATATATATGATATATATGACATATAAATCATGAATATAATTATGGAGATAATGGATATTCTACCACATAAACAACTTGTAATTATAAGAAGTTTATTGTTGACTCAAGTACCAAAGATCGACAAAACGACCGTTATTAACTTAAATAATTACATAATGTTCATATCATTGTAATAAGTGATATAAAAAGGATAATGAAATTGAAAATGGTTCTTCATAAGGTATATATTAACTCTAGTTTATTATTCAGGAGGTTAAGGAACGGTTGAGTCAAGTCAGACACGAGGTAAGGGAACTTCATAACCCAACTTCCATTCTTTGCGTTAATCTCATACTTTAAAATTATGTCATGATATTATTATGTCCTATCTTGTATTTGTACTTTCATTATGTGTACTTATATTGAATACACATAACAGATCTATTTTATTTTAAAAATTATCTTTTTAAGGACTTTGTCTCAATTTCCATTCATTGAGGCATATTTGATTTTATACCAAAGTTTCTTTTATACGGTGTATAAACCCCTTTGACTTTTACATTTATTCAAAAGGAATCTTTTTTATACGAAGCGTTTTACTAAACGGCAAAAAGGGAATGTTTTCCTTTCCGTACATATGCGGCGACAACGACTTCTCCGCCGCCGTGACCATTATTTGAGTTTCGGCTTCCTTTACAAGCCATCTTTTTTTTAATTAAAAATAAATACAATGTTTTAACTTTCTTTTATTTTGGTATTGAAAATGGTTTTGAAAGCGTTTTTATTATAACTATGTGTTGTATTGATATCTTGTGATTGAAATGTGGAAATGTTATGTTTCCTTTATGCATGTTTTATGTGATACGATTATGTTATGGTTTATGATATGTTTAAACCTATTCATATGAGGTATGTATTGGACTTAATAAGTGACGGGTGGAGCCCGCTATAGCTCCTCGATGCATCGGTAGGTCTCATGAGACAACTAGACGTGGAATTGGCCGAGGCCCTTTCCCAATTTGATTTATGGTTTTGGCCGAGGCCTTAATCATTTTAGACGTCTTGGCCAAGTCCTTGACAAAATGTTTCAGAATGTCTGGCATTATACATTCCCTCATTATGAAAGTGGTTATTGATATTTCATGTGATTATTCGACCAGTAGAATATCCATGTGAAGAAGTGAATGGCATTATCTCATTTTAATTTTTCCATATTATGTTGATGTTCAAGTTTAAAAGGCTTTTGTTTTAGTTATACATTGCCTTAAATTTTTATGTTTATTTATGAAAGCTTCCGCAATATTGTTATCCTTACTGAGCATCTGAGCTCACCCCTTTCAATGTTTTAATATTTTCCAGGATGTGAAGAAGTATTTTATGACTGACTTGCAAGAATAGTCAGTGAAGATATGAGTGTGGACTATGAAGACCATGTTATTGTAGTTTGTTTAATTTTGATGTAATTAAAGACTTATGAATGTATCTAGTGTTTCCAAGGCTACTAAACTAATCGGTCTTTCGAGACTTGATATTTTGTGATCATGCCAATGTTACGAAGTAATGCACCGACTCTGGGTAGCTGGGATCGGGGCGTTACAATGCCATTTAGGTTTTATTAGAAATTTCATGTTTTTGGGATAGATGTTGTGCTAGATATGCATGATGTTGTTAAATATGCCTTGATAAAAAATACATGATATTTGATAGGGTATTTTTTGTATGGTTTTTTTGAATGAATGTCAAAATTTGGTTCTTGGGGTGTTATGTGCCCTCATGGATCGGAATTTGGTGGATCATTTCCATGTTTTCCTGATATATGACATGTATAAGATTCCATGATTTCATTCGCGGGGAGTATGGGACCTCACAGATCAGAATTTGGCACCGTAATGTTCGTTTTAGTGTTTTTATCGGCTCCGGAGTAGTTTATGAGACATACGATCCAAAAAAACCCAAAATACAAGATGCTTAATGTTGAATACATTCCATGTGTTCTTCTGTTCGAGAGGAAACTGTTTTTCTTAAGTACATGTTGTGTACCATATGTACACGTCGTGTAGTCTCTAACTGTTTCTTAGACTGTGTGGTCAGGGACACCGTGTTTAGAATCATTGGTAGGACACTTCGTGTACTGGATGTACCCGCCATGTTATAGAACCATGGATTTCAATGTGTCACTAACTACACGGGTCAGTTTATTATTCTCCAATACACACCGTGTCAATCTGGTACACACATTATAGTGTAAACAATGTTCGGGCCATGTAACGAACATCACGGGTCCACAAAATCATCCTAGTACACGTTGTGTCCATCTGGAACATCCCATGTAGTGTGAGACGTGTGTTCAGACATGTAATTAACAACACGGGTCGGTGAAGCTCATCTAGTACATGCCATGTATGGAACTAACACGCCGTGTAGTATTTTTATAAGAGAACTGTGTGGCCTAACTCTGTAAGGGAACTCGGACAGGGGGAGGGGATTCAAGAAGATGTCGTGTGTAAGGAAAACATGTCATGTCTGGGGTGTTTCATGACCAGTTTTGGCAGAAGTACATGCCCATGTGAATGGGTTAAAGTAACACACTGTGTAGTCAAATGTACATGTCTTGTATCCCTATTTTAAAAAACAATAATTCTTTCTTTCTCCTATTCCTGCCTTACTCTTCGATGTTTCATTCCTTTTTAATATTGATCTAAGGTGTGCGCTTGGCCTTGCAGAGTCATGCCACCAAGATGTCCTCTGGTTGTACTCTAATTTCATTGTGATGAGTAGACATCGAACATGGATAGTGAGGGACAACCATAAGATCCTCTAGTTGTGCCAGTCTTTGCAGCATCCGTCATTTCGGAAACAGGTGCCGATGCACAGTTCTGAGAGGGATTCATGAGGTTCATGCAAAACTTCCGTGGAGTACCTCCTCCTACCCCGTACAGGGAAGATTTGATGTCGGTCTTTCAATAGCAGTGCCCTCCCACCTTCTCACGGGATGTAGGACCTCAGGCTATTGAGTCATGTTTAGAAGCCATGGTTACCATCTTCGAGCAGCTGGAGATGCCCCTCGAGAGGAGGGTTAATCTCGGTAAGTACATTGTTCAGGATTCCGCCAAGAGATGGTGGGATGTGATCTGACAGGCAGGACACCAACATTATATGTTATAAGAGGTATTTCTGCATACCTTCTACGATTACTTCTATCTGGAGACTTTGAGGGACGATCGAACCTGAGAGTTCATGAGTTCGGATAAGGGTACTCTTTCTGTTATAGATTAATCTTCCAGTTTCCCCAAGATTCTGCTCTTTACAACCTTTCTAGGGAGATATGGGTTGTTCCTGGTAAGGAAGTTTCAGGATGGTCTCAGACAGGACATTCGAGCTAAAGTTAACATCTTCAGGTTGACCTCGATAACTTCTATATACATCGTGGCACTGATCATAGAGTGTAAACTACGAGATTCGTGATCTATGAGCCAGGGTGGTTAGTATCCAAAGATAGTGATCCACTGGTTGATAGCAAGAAGCACTGTAGGGAGAACACTCATGGAGATTCGAGTAGACGGGATGCACCTTCATGTAGCTATGTGGTATGCTAACAGTGTGGGAAGAGCGGGCATATGAGGCCACATTTCCCGAGAGACCCATCAGAGTTCCGAGATTGTGGAAAGATGGGTCATCTTTATAATTTTTTTCATATCTTCTCACTATCATCTGGTGGCAGGGTGTCTTCTATGACTCCTCGTTCAGGAGAAATACCACCAGTTTCTCATCAGTCTAGGAACTAGTGTTCTTCCAGCCATTCAGGCTGAGGTAGATGTCACGATTGTGGTAGTCAATCACCAAGATTTTAGGGACAATATGGTGGATCAGCTCAGAGTGGTCTGAAAGGGTCACATGGCCACGATGCAGGTTAGACTTTTGTGGTGGAGCAGTACCTATGGGAGCAGGATCCCAAACCCTCTACTGTTTGATGTATGATCTTAGATGCCTCATTTTCAACATCTACTCTTTTCGATATAGGGGATTCCCATATATATATATATATATATATATATATATATCCCTTATTGTTGTGGAGAGCCTTGGGCTCTGCATATTTACTTATATTGATGTCTTGACATTGGAAACATTGTTGGGGACAAGAATAGCTAGTGTTTGTCAGTGCAGGAGTTCCCTCTTGAGGTTGGTGGGTGTCACTTCTTGTGGGACCATTCTGTCCAAGAGATGACATGCTATGATGTCATTCTTGGAATGGACTGGTTATTTCCCTTCTAGGAATTTATCTATTTCTATCACCATATGGTGAGTTTCACATCACAAGAGGGAAGATCATTTCTTCATAAAGGAAAATTGGATGAACAGGTCATCAGAGTGGGACCCGAGCATCATGGGTTGAGAGAAGTTATTGCCTAGATTTCTAGTCTTTATATGGATGACTAGGGGATTTCGACGTTGGAGTTTCCTCTAGTGGTGGATCATTTTAAGGATGACTTTCCATAGGAATTTTCAGGTCTGCCTATGGACTGAGAGGTATAATTTTTTATTGGGTTTGTTCCTGGAGCGGAAAAGTGTTGTATCCAACCCAGTAATTCTCCTTGGGGTTCTCTTGTCTTGTTTGAAAAGAAGGCTGAAAATACCCTCATACTTTCTGTATATTATCATAATTTGATCCAGTTTTTGGTCAAGAACTGATATCCATTACCGAGGATTGATGATATCTTGGATCAACATCGAGGAGCCTTGGTGTTCTCAGAGATTTACTTGAGATCTGGTGACCATCAGTTGAGCGTTAGACCCCCTAATATACCTCTTACAGCTTTCTGGAGCATGTATGGTCTATACGAATATCTGGTTATATCGTTTGGTCTAACGAACGTACTTGCAGTTTTCATGGCACTGATGAACCAAGTGTTCCATCCACACTTTGATTCTTTCATGGTGGTTTTCTAGGATGATATCATAGGGTACTCTCACACTCGACATGCCCATGCTACCCATCTTGATATCATTTAGAGTACACTGAGAGATCATCCGTTATATTCTATGATTTTAAAATTCCACATTGGGATGAATGAAGTTCACTTCTTGGGTCATGTAATCTTAGAAATAAGAGTATCAGTAGATCCAAAGAAAGTGATAGTTGTAGGAGAAGCTGAAAAACGTTTTTGAGGTATGTTGTTTTCTAGGGCATGCTGGATAATACAGACATTTCATACATAATTTTTCACTCTTATCAACGCCACTGATGAGCCTGACTAAGAAGGGTGGAAGGTTCTTGCGGTCAGATTCTTGTGAGTTAGCCTTTTAAGAGCTAAATGGGTGGTTGACTTCATCACCGATAATAGTTTTTTCTGATCCAGGAATGATCTACACTGTTTACTGGGATACATCAGGTATCGGGTTTGGAGTAGTGCTTATACAGTGGGAAGGAGTCATTGCGGATGGGTCTCGGCAGTTGAGGCAACATTAGAGAAATTACCCAACGCACAATCTTGAGTTTTCTGTAGGTGTTCATGCCTTATTCTATTGGAGACATTATCTTCTAGGAGATCATTTTGTGATTTTTCATTGAACAAAAAAGTATCAAGTATATCTTCACCCCGCATGAATTTAATTTGAGACAGCGAAGGTGGGTTGAGTACCTTCAGTATTTTGACATTGAGATTGCCAATATGCCTGGGAAAGACAATGTGGTGGCTGATGCAATGAGTGGGATGAAAAAGATACATGCAGTTGAGGAGGCCAACAGTGAGTGGAAGCTTATGGCTCTATTCTCGGAGATGCATTTGGATGTGCATGATATGCAGGGGCAGACATATCTTTCTACTCTATATGTTACCTCTACTCTTCTTGATCGAGTGTGAATGAGGCATAAATCTGATTTTGAAGGACTTGTCCTATGGGAATGTGTGTCATAAGAGGACCCTATTCTTGGAAGGACCATAGGCAAGGATGAGATCTTGCATTTCCCTAGGCGCGTATGGGTGTCAACAGACATACTCGAGGAGATGATCTGGGACATTCACTCCTTAGTTTGGGGAGTTCATCCTAGCGCCACTAAGATGTATCGTGATATAAACCGTTAGTATTGTTGTCCATGTATGAAGAGAGATGTTTTTGGTTTTGTTATGAGGTATTTCACCAGTCAGCAGCTGAAGGCAGAGCATTAGCGACTAGTAGGGCTTTTGTCGTAGTTACCCATTCCCGAGTGGAAGTGGAATGATGTCGCGGTGGATTTTGTGACATGTTTTCCAAGGTTGCCTCAATGGATGGATGTTGTATGGGTTGTCATTGACAGTCTCATGAAGGTTCTCACTTCTTGTCGATCAAGGAGACCTTCAGTGTTGATGAACTGGGAAGGGTGTACATATGAGTGATTGTACGTTTGCATTAAGTTCCACACTCCATTGTTTCAGACAGGGATGCACGTTTTACTTCTCGGATCAGTAAGGGGCTTCAGAAGGATTTGGGTACATAGGTACTTCTGAGTATAGTTTACCAACCTTATACAGATGGCCAGTCTGAGTGTACAATTCAGGTGCTCGAGGATATGTTTTCTGCATGCATCCAATATTTTCGAGTTTATTGGAAGAATCACATACCTCTTGTGGATTTTTCCTTTAAATATAGTTTTCAGGAAACTATTGAGATGACACTTTATCAGTATTTTTATGGTAGGCCATGATGATCACCCTAATGTTGGATGGAGGTAGGAAAGGAAGCTATGCTGGATCATCATCTTCTCCAGGAGACCACAGAGTAAATAGGGTTGATTCGAAAGGGGATTGCTACTGCATATCCTTGTAAAAAGTCTTATAATGATTAGCAGAGACAAATTTTAGAGTTCGGGGTCAGGGAACAGGTTTTCCTGCGTGTCACAACGAGGTTGGGACATAAGATGATTAGGAGACAGGGTAAGCTTTTTCTGAGGTACGTCTGGCCATTTGAGGTTTTGGAAAGAGTTATCAATTGATGTTACCTTAGTGGTACCAGGCTATGCATGATGTCTTTCATATTTCTCAGTGACGACATTACTTCTCATACACGTCTCATGCTTTTTAGCCTGAGGAGGTTGAGTTAGAGTTGGAAACCTCCTTCGAGCAGCATTTTAACCAAACTGTTGATCGTAGTACAATGGTTCTCCATGGTCGGTTTATTCCTCTAGTACCAGTGGAATGGCATCTGGGGCGTGTAAAGGATGAGGCCTGGAAGAGGGAGGTCGATGTACGATCATAGTGGTTAGAGCTGTTTGAGGATTCTTCTTCTACACCACCTTTATTGTGAAATTCATGGACAAATTTCTTTATATGGGGATGTTTGTAAGAACTCAGATCTTTTTCTCACGTATGATTTCCTTTTCCTGGTGTTTTTGTGAAAAAGAAGAATTTCTGGAAATTCATTATGTACACTCTATGTACATTATGAGTACATTTCATGTACTCAGTTGCCACAGATAGTCGGATGCTGGCCGTTTAGAGGCCATGCACACGACCATGGGTGGTGACCTAGAGATCGCCTAATGTGGGGGCCATTGAAGCAATGTACATGTTGTGTACTTATAAAGTTGAGGCCATGTATTGTTTTCATTAAACAGCCCAGGGTCTCTTCTTTTTGGCAGAAACCCTTCCTTCTTCATCCGACTAGTCCAAGAGCTTTCATACGATGTCGATTATTCCCCGATCCCCCGATCGAGCGTATGTTCTCTGAATCGTCCACCGTCGATTGCATTGGGATAGCCTCAGTAAGATCTCCTTCTATTAGAGATTCATTTTCTGATTCCTCATCTTTCAAGAGTTATCTTTGGTTTTGTATTTTGAATGTTTTTGTATATCAATGGTGTTGGTGGGCGATTCAAGGCTTGAGGATCAATTATAGCGATCCTACAACACCAAGGTATGTGGTTTGTGGCTTTCCTTTGAATGTCTTTGAGTTATATTTACAAAAGTTCCCAATACCCTTGAACAGGGTATTCTATGTTTACTATTTTAGCACTATAAATTTAATATTATGATTGTATGCTAAAAGAGAGGTTAATTGAATGACTTATATGATTTGGAAGTGTTTCCCCATGCATATTTTGTTTATGACTATTTGGTATAGTTTTCCTGTTAGGCTGCTATTTTCATTCTTTGCCTAGTTTTGTATAAGGGAGTGATTTTTATTATCATCCATGATTTTATGTTGTAGACTATTATCCAAGTAGTTCTTGAGGTTTAATTTGGCCAATACACATTACCATGCTTGTTTGACTTACACAGGGTCGTGGGAACCTGGTTTAGTAGACCATAGGGATAATGGACGTAAGGGTTTCTCCAGAGTGCATGTTTACTATATCACACTGCGAGACCATATGGGGAGTGACGTTAAGTGCTCCCTCAAAAGGTCTATAGTTACGTTATGAGGCCACAAAAGGAATAGACGTTGAGTGCTTCTTCAGAGTGCCTGTAGTTTCTGTTAAAAGGCCATAGGGGGAATTGATGTTCAGTGATTCCTCAGAGAGTATTTAATCATACTTGTCTATAAGGGGAATTGACGTAGAGGGATTCCTCAGAGAGCCTTTACAAAATCTCTACCTGAAGGGTTAGACTCTGTGTACATCTCAGAGGGTTGCCTTTATTTCTATGTAAGACCACAGGGGATAGGATGTGAGTACATTTGAGAGGGTTACCTGTTTGTGATTATCTGTTTACATGGTATGTAGAATTGAATTCTTTGAAACTGTGGAAATGTTTACAGCTGAGTACTTCCTTGTTTTCTGCTACTTTTTACTTATTTCCTTTCATATATATTCGCTAAAAATTTGGCACAGATATTTTTGTGGTTGCCTAATGGGATTAGTCTCACACCATGTTTGGGTCTTGATTTTGAGCCCAAACAGATTATATTTCTACAGGTATAGATATGGTCTTGCACTCTTCTTCTTCTGGTGCATGACTACATTGGACCTGGAGAGCATGGGACCATGTCTAGGCTTGCGATGATGAGGATCTGTTTACATGTTCTTCATTGTACATTGGTTTAGTTCTAAATTTCAACATTGTGACTTGTTTGGATGCTTTCCTAGACATAGGTATATTGCATCATTTATATATGTGTGCTATATTTGTTTCTTCACCTGTCTTCCACTGTTTGTTCTTGTTTGGAATTATTACTGCTTCTGCTATGGTATATTTGATTCTCTTCTGTTGTGTCACTCTATAAATGAGGGAATAGTTTCCCCACTATCACACCCAAGGCCATCGCTACTAGTCGGTAGCCCCTGGTGTTTGGGGAAATGTGCTTGAGGCCATGTGATCAATCGGCTACTACGGGCCTCTAGGTGGCTTTTGGAACCGAGGCGTTATAAATGTGTTGAGAATATGTCTTGGACACAAAACCTCACTGTATTCATGTTTCTCCCTCATTTACATAATGTGTTCAAAATTAGTGTTTTCAATAGGTGTACCATTGGTATGTAGAGTCTCATCGTTGTTAATGCGAGTACATTTTTGTTCTTGGATGCAAAAAAATCGACATTATAATAAAGAACTCCATCTTGTCAATCCACTAGGAGATGTGTTTTCCATAAAAATGGCCATGATTATCTATTTCCAAGTTCCCAAATTTAGGGAATTCAGAATATATCTTATGGGGTATTCCATGTTAAAACCGTTCATAATTTTTGAATATCGGAAGATAGATTATTTTTTTGAAATAATTGGGATCCTCAAATGTTGAATTGAATTAACCATCAAAATAGGTTCTATGCACCCCAACTTATAATTTTATGTTTTTCAGTGGAAATATCCGTATTGGATTTCACTACGGATTTATAAATGACGAAACACAAATTCAATTATCCATGTAGCATTGATTTTGGGATAATATTTCTCGAGAATTTTGGATTGAGGGGATTAATTTGCCAATCTCTCTATCCATTTAATTATAGACCAAAATTGGGTTGAATCAGCCCTGTTTGATCTCACTATTTCAAACAAAATATCTCTTGAAATGATTAAAATAAGGCAACCATTGGTGGGGGTACCCATTTAGATTTTGAAAAATAAAAATCCAAACATTATAAATAATCTTATTATTACTCCTTTAATAAAATACTTAATTTATATTGTTTTTATTTTTTCTTTTACATTTTTTATATAATATGTATATACCAAAATATTTTACTAAAATCGTTATATTAAAAACTATTTAATAGGATTTATAAATATAAGTATTTTTCATTGAAGTACACTTCTCAAGGCCTCCTTTTATAAGGGAGAAGGTTTGGGAATTTATCCCTATTTTCAGTGACGGATCCCAAAAGTTTCCTATCTCAAAAATCCATGACAAAAATGTGTACCAATCACAAAATACATGATTGATTATTTTTTTATAATTTAAATTACAAAAATCCGAAAATATTATTCATAAATATTTATTCTACGAATAAAAATGCAATCATTATACATAGTAGAGGTATAATTCATTTTAAACCTTTACATAGTATTAGAATGTCATTGTATTATCATATTTACATGTTTTAAAAATATTAAACTTGTCAATATTTAAGATAAACTGGAGATATCATACATAAAATGATATTTTTATCCAAAATATTTTCTTATCTTTCATGGCCATGTTATTATATCATTTTCATGAAAATTGTATGAACTAAACCGATTAACCTCATTAAAAAGTGAAACCACATTTAAGTTCATATAGAGAAATTAATACAATGTTCTTCCCTTATTAGGACACAAAAATCATACAGTATCAATATTTCAATAAGATTTTATAACAAAACATCTAGTAATGAATGATGATATTGACACCTATATTTGGAGATATAATTGTCAATATGTACAATAACCTTTGTAACATGTTTTTTCATAATAAACAATTTTATTAGGATCTTCCTAAAGAATGATTTAGGTTTCCATTATGAAAAATATTTATTTTATGTGTTTTAATCCCATATCTTTACAATTTGTATGAATAGCCACTCTTAGTATAGTATTTTTAATTGAATCTGAAAGGTTTTTATATGTTGTAACAGATAAATTGTGATGGTACCATATTGATACACTTGTCTCACTTAATCATGTCTTAAACTTTTATGTCTTGAAATTCCATTGTATCTAAAACTATATTATTTTGATAATGTTTCTTCACTATCATAATTGTTAGATATGGGTGGAATTATGTAAGGCCATAGTATTATATCTAATAATATATTCCTAATCTATTTAGCTTCCTTTGCATATGCTGCTAAAAATATTAAATGTTACTCCATGGTAGAATGTGAAATACATGTTTTTTTATTTCTTAACTAAGAAATAACATTACCTCTAAGAGTGAACAACCATCAGGATATGGATTGGTTATCACAAATACTACAAATCCAACTCACATCATTGTATCCTTATAATATAGCGAATAATCATTTCAGTATGAACTTATATTATTCATCTTTCTTATGTATCCAAATATTCTTGTTATATATATCTAATTATCTAAACATGGATTACTTGTATATCTACTCATTATACATAAAAATATATATTTATAATTCCTAGTAAAATGCGTTGAAAACATTAATGGACTAATTTATATAGATTTCTCAAACTATGATATGGTTCTACCCATATTCAAAAATTATATAACAATAGTCCCAGATAGAGTATTATCATCCTTCAAAACATGATGGACATATTTAGTTAACATTTTTTCTACATAATGAGTAATATTTAATGAATAAACCCCTTTATCTTTTATAAAGTCAATACGTAGGATACTATTAACTATTCCAAGATCATTCATTTTAAATAGAGAGTATAAATAATTATTTCCCATTTACCAAAATAATATTGATTTAAAAAATTAACAAATAAATCACATATAAATAAAACATAACACCATATTCTTTGTTATACTTTGAATAAATACATTTATCCACATTTCAACCATTATATCCATTATATTAAATAATTTAATTAAAATTTTCATTCCATTTAAATCACAATATCTTTCAGTGAATAATTATTTTAAACTACTTTACATAAATTCATTTCATTATATTGTGACGAAACCTAATCTAGTTGATCCAATTAAATCTCCTCATTTAAATATCCATAAAAAAAGGTTTTAACATCATTTTGATGGATATAAAAATGATTAATTTAAGATAAATCCAATAATATATATATTGAATTAATATGGTCTAATGAAGCATAATTATAAAAATAACAATCCCTTATTTTTTCCCTAAAAATTTTAGCAACCAAAATAGTTCTAAAAATATGTATAATACCATTGGAATAAAACATATTTATAAAAAACTCTGACAACAATTTGTTTGTTTTCATTATAGTAAATATTTAATAAAGGAAGTATTGTTCCATATAATGAAACCCATTTCATAATTAACTAATTCTTTCCATAAAGAGATATCTCTAAATGTCATATATTCTTTATATGTATGTTGGTCTTTTTATATAGTCAATATCATATGATACTTATTCCAAATATGATTATTTTTTTCATACTAAATTTGAAAAACAATAGAATCATGAAAAATAAAATCGGGATATAGATAATTACCCTTACTAATTTATATAATTATATTAGGTTCAACTAAAAAATCATCAATATTATCTACTATTATTTTTCAACAAGATAGCATATAGGATATTAGTGTATGATTAATTACATCATCAATATAATCCTTATGAAATTTATTTTCAAAAAACTTTACATACCTTGATTCAATAGTGACATTATATACCAAATCCATAATTCAATAACATTTACTATTTAATCCACATCAAAAAAAACCCATTAACCACTTTAGGATGAATTTTATTTGTTTTAGGTTTTGGAACTCTATATAGAAGAAATAATCCCAACATTTTAAAATATGAAAATGTAGTCCTTCTACCATTCCTAATTCAATAAGGGGACATAATATTTATTTTAGAAACAAAAATATTATGAATATGTCATGCAGCCAATAAGGCTTATCCCAATAAATTTAGTGGTTTATTAGATTTATTAATAATGAAACTTACCATTTATAAAATATTATGGGGTTTAGATTAAATTATTCCAATTTAATTTGGTGTATAAGGAATATTACTTTAATGAATTGTATAAGTTTTTTTTACAGAATTCATTAAATACACTCATAAAGTATTCACCACCTCCATCTGAGATAAATAATTTAATACTTGTGTTTAATTTTTTCCCACTTCATATTTATACTTATAAACTATATTAAAATATTAATATTTTTTTCTATGAGAATATAAATGTTTATATATATGTCAATCATCAACTATAGTAGTACAAAAACTTTTTCCTCAATGATTCAAACAAACAATAAATTCCATAATATCATAATTTACTAGTTATAACATATAATAATTTATACAAACACTTTGAAATGGATTTTTAAATATTTTCGATTCTATACAAGTTTCAAATTTATAAAATTAATTTAACATTTATTTAATAATTAACTACAATTAATGAATTATAATTAATATGTTCTAAAAGGTGGAACTATATATTTTAGGATTCCATGAAGTAAGTTGAATATTCAATGATATTATTAATAGATAGTTTAGATATGACTTCATTTGAGTACACATTCTCTAAAAAATCCCTCCCCTGGACAAGACAACATTTTTGGAATAAAAGGAAACTCGGAATCCCTTCATACATATAATATCAAGAGATAATAAATTATTTGAAATTTTAGTTTTATATAGTACATTTGGAAGAGTTATCTTCTTCCCAAAAGTAAAGTAGAGGTCCATTTATAGTGAACTTTATGTGTGCATTACTTCCAAGTAAAACTTCCCTCATGATAGTAATATCACCAAATTATTGGTACATTGAAGGATATTTTCACACATGCACTATTTATAATTAACCAAGAAACCTTTCCATAATCATCAAGGACATATTAACATTAGATATCATTAATATGATTCTATTATATAATCATATTTGTAGATGGTTTTCCCAATTTATTTTGATTGTTACATAACCTTGAAAAATGAAAAGGTTTTCCCTAGGCAATGTATTCTTATATTTTCATTGAAGGATTTCCTTTTTATTGAATTTTCATCTTTTCTTATATACAAATAAGGAAGAGTTCAATGGTGACTTCCTATTATGATACAAACCTAGGTATGAAATTACGATTCAATGACCACATCTCTCAACATGTATCCATATTTAATGTGAATAGGATTTTGAAATCATTCAATGGAAATATCCTCAATATTTTCAATAACTGAATAACCAAATTTTTTCCATATCTAAGGAAATTTAATAATAATTACACCAACATGGAAATTTTCATTTATATTTATTTGAAAAAAATATAATTTTTTTCAAATAACATAGAGCTCGTGAACTTGTTCCAATGCCATATTTTTATCGATAATCTTGATATAATGATACATTTTAATAAAAAAAATTCTTGGTACCTTCTCCCCTGATATATCAATTTATCCTAAGTGCCACCCATATATCTCGATTGGAATTCATTTTAAAATATAGTCATAATGATTAATTTATAATGTGTTGAGAATATTCCATCAATAAAAAACCTCTTCATCATTATTTTTCGTATTCATTTATGGAATGGGTTTGACATAGCTCAATTCAATGGGCATGCTATTGGGATTTAGATTAGGCTCGTCAAGAATGGGAGGAAGGATTGGTTTCGAGATGTTAAACATATTCACCAATGTAAGAGGGAATATCTTTTTTTCCTCAAAACTGGAGATGTTTTTTCTATAAAAATAGTTATGTTTGAGTATGTATTGGTTCCTCAATTAAAGGGATTTAGAATCCATATTTTTTGTTCATAAATTATAATTCCCTTATGATTTTTCATATATTTTATGATAGAATAAAAGGTATCAAAAATTTAGAATATCTATGTGTGAGTAAAACTTAATTTTCAAAATTGTTTGTTCCACACTCACTAATTAGAGTAGGGTTCCTGGTGGAAATATATCTTGAGTATTTTAGCAATATTTTCAGAATGAATAACAAAAAATTCTAGAATCCCTACAATGTTGATTTTTGGAAAATATTTTGGGTGAATTTTATATAGAGGAGTTTAATTATTCAATCACACTATCCCATTATTTGTAGATAAAAATTAAGGTTGTCCCAACTCATCTTATCTCACCATTTAAATCAAAATATACCTTGATTTTATTGAATACATACAACCCTTTGTGGGGGGCACCCATTCAGATTTAAAAATTCCAAATTCCAATATTATGAAAAATCTATTCATTAGATGTTTTCATAAAATATTTTATTATATATCTATATTATAAAATTTTTTATAAAAATATATATTATAAAATAATTTAAAATAATTGAGAAAAATAATAAATATTTAGGGGAAAACACTTACAAAGACCCATTTTTACAAGGGAGGATATTCGGGAATTTATCCCTATTTTCAAATAGGTATCACACATGTTTTCCACCCCTTTAATCCTTGAAAATAACATGGCCAAATAAAAAAATATTTTATTTTATATAAATAAAAATATATAAGTCCCCCACATTTATTAAAACAATATTTAATCTCTATAGAACATGTGAATAATTATAAATAATAACTTTATATTTTGGTTTTAAAAATTATTAAATATTGATATATAAATGTATTATACGATTCAGTTTTTTTAAAACATTAAACTTGTTAATATTTAAGATAAAAAAAATAGATATAATATATACAATGATCTTTTCATAGAACAAATTAACATTTAGAAATTATATATCCATGTGTATATATCATTTTCATAAACTCTCTAAGGTGTAAAACTATTAAATCTTGTATGAAATGACACAAATTTGGAGATCACATGGGAAAAAATTTAAAATGATATTCCATTATTAGAACACATAACTCATTGAGTCATAATATTTTGTTAAGATTTCATAACTCAATCTTTAGTCACAATTAATGATATCGACACCATGTATTTGGACATATAATTTTCAACATCAACAATAATATTTTAACTTCTTTTCCCATTAAACTATTTGATTTAGATTTACGTAAAGAAAGTGTCCGATTTCCCTTAAATTTTTTCATTTTATATTTTTTAACCCCTTATATTAATAAGTTGTATTAATTGTCTCTCCCTCCAAAGAAATTGAATAAATATAATTTTGATTTTTATGTGATCTCACATTGTCAATTATAATTTACCATCTTACATCAATTTCCTCACCTAATTATGTCTTCAAATTATATTTGTATACATTTGAATGTACAAAAACTATATCATTTTGATAAAGATTCATCACTGTTAAAATTGGTGGGTATATGTGATATTTGACTAATCCAAAATATAATATCCAATAATATTATAAGGACCTAACATTAAACATTATATAATCTTGAATTATGTCAAGAATTAACATTGAGGATCTTTTTAGGTATATATTTTTAGATAATTAGGTGATAAGTACTACATAACACCTTGAATATTATATGTAGACACTACAACTCAGTATCCATTTTTTAATAAAATAAAAACTCATAAAAAGATACATGTCTACTTCTAGGTTTTTGATTGAATGACTTTTCCTTGATCACATGCTAGACCCTATTCATCTTTATGTCCTGTGGAAGTCTTTTCAAAAATAAGGGATGAACATAAAAATCTCGATAAGGGATATAAAAAAAGAAAGGAATACATTATCCCATAAATAAATAAAAATCAATGAAACATACTTTTTAATCATAACATACCATACGAAATCATAAGATTTTTGAATAACACACAGAAATCACAAATCAGAAAGGTAACTTATGTCATTGATCACATAATTACTTTGTAGATATTACCACTACGTAGGGAGTCACATTTGGAATTTACATCACAGTATATTCTTTAAATCAAATAGGAGAAACCTTAATAATTACCTCTGTCTCGTTACCCAATGCATTGGAGAGCTATCTCGGGCTCACCTGCCCTAGGTTTATCATGGAACAACCCATATACGTAAACAATGCCCAATAACCATAACATAATCATAACACATAAAACATTTATAATGGAGAGATAAAATTTCCACATTCATATATATCAAGTCAATATATTTAAATAAACAATGCTTTATTAAACCATTTTCAAAACCATTTAAAACATTTAATAAACAGTTTCTTGAATAAAAGTGTCCCATAACACATTGAATAATTTAAATGATTCATAATTTTAAAACATTAATGTACATATAAATAAATCTTAAAAACCATTTTTAAAAAATGGAAATTAAAGAGATTCATTTATAAGAATAAATATTTATAACATTTCTACTGATATTTTAATGAAAGATTTTGTATCAAAATTATAGATTCTTGAATACAAATAATTGGGGAAAAACATTTAATCATAACATTATAATATCATTAGAATAAGTGGATTCATGATATAATATTCAAAAGGATATTATATACACCATATAAGAGTGAATTGGTGCATAACAATAATTAAGTCTCAATGGAATGTAAATTGAGGTGAAATCCCTTATAAAAACTATATCCTTATGTTAAGGATAAATAAATTATATAATAATGTGTGAAAAATATAAATACAGTCAATATTATTGGATATTCAGTGTAAAATAATCATTGGAAATTCACACATGTTCTTTTAAAGACAAAACCAATGACTTGGATGTTGAACTCAATGAATGGAAATTGAGTTATAATTACTGTTATCAAGTTCATATTGATGACTTGAAGATTTATCAAGGGATTTAATATTTGAATCAAATGTACATCCACACAAAGGGGAGTGGAAATTACTACATAAATAAATAAATAGTAATTCCATACATAATCATAGCATGAAATAATTATGAATTAGAAGATTAACCCAAGGAATAGAAATAGGGTTAAAAGGTTCTCTTACCGATTTGGTAACATTCGAAACATACAACCCATGAAAAAATGATTATAAAATAAATATGTAAATATCCAGAAATTAAATTATTTTACATAATTAAAACAATCATGGGTAGTACGTACACCACACAAAAGGAAATAGTGGGAAATATAGCATGAATCTCATGGGAATAAAAAGTGAGATGAAAATCGCTTACCACGTTGTAATCAATCGATTCGTATTAACAAAAGTTAATAACCACCAAAGAATTCACTGAATAACAGTATTACAAAGATTTTAATGATAATATATTTCAAATTGAATACACAATACACCATATGCAATAAATTAGTGGCGAATAATGGGAATATCATGGAATTAAAAGTCAGATAAGAAACCCATTACGTTGTGTTAGACTTGACTCGTTTGTTCATTTGTCTTCCTGAATAATAAACTTAAGTAAATTTTTTTACTTTATGAAGAACCATTTTAAAGTAAAATATTCCTTTTATATCACTTATTTCTCTGTTGTAAATATTATGTAATCATTTATTTTAATAATGGATGTGTTTTTTCAAAATTTGGTACTTGAGTTCAAAATAAACACTTTATAATTTACAAGTTTTCCATGTGGTCAAGATTATATTATCTACAGAATGATATTCATAATTTATATATAATATATATAATATATATCTAGTATATATATATATTTATATTATTACATAACATTTGGAGATAAGAAATGAAATGCACCATTAATGGAGACGGTAAGCCGTACGTATGCATGAATGCTAATTTCATTTCTATTTAATATTTTAATTGAATGAAAACTAAATGATGAATAGTTATATTATAATTCCACTATAATTTCATATATAATTTCAATAGCTCCATTTTTTATACATCTGAAATATGCTATGAATGAGTCATATCACTTTGAGTGGGCGGTAGTCTTCTCTTCCTCAAAAGAAATTGTCGCGTTTACTGGTAATGGAAACCATAAATCTACCATATAAATATAAAATTTAGAAGAATAAAGAAAAAACAAACATAATATAAATCATATATAAGTATAGTTCCATCCTAATGAGTGGTAGAAGATAATTGAATATTCATCGTTTCTGAGGCATTAGTTTTCCATCCATAGAAACAGTATGTTCTTTTCATATTAGATGGAGGTGTGTGAATTTGTAGTTATAATAGTTATAATAAAAACATCCTTCTATATTTAGGATACTGGTGATGTTTAAAAAGAACTGAATAAAAAGAGTTTATGGGTTAGATATGCAAAATAAAACAGAAGAACTTAAAAGATGATATTACCTTTAAATTAGGTAACTCTCTTGGATTTAAACCAAAAGGGCTTCTTGATGTTCCTTATACTATTTTAAGGATTAAAGGTGGAATATAAGGATCATGAGAGATTATTTGAGAAGGTTTTGGATGATCCAAGGGGATTTATAGGTGTGAGGAATGGGTTCGATGTGAGAGCCTTTTATAAGTGGGAGGAGGGGCTCTTTAGGAATGTGTGAAACTATTATTTTATTATATAATGATTTTCGGTTTCAAAATATCCAAAACATATTAAGGTCAAATATAAGATTACTCGTGATCGAAATAAATCATCCAATAAAAATTGGACAGGTTTTGGACTTTATTTTAATTTTTATAATCGCATTTTTTTAAATATATTATTAACGAGGTAAAAACAACTTCATTATTGTGTCATAAATAATTTTATTTTTTTTGATATCTAAAAATTATTAAAAAATTAGCTTGATTAAGGAAATATTTTTATATTTCAAAATAATATTTATATTCTAAGAGAAAAATTATAAAACCCCATATAAAAATTGAATTACTAAAATATATTTTTTTTTCATTACTTTAAAATAATTAACTTTAAGTGTCATTATCACTCATAAGTGCCTCCATGGGGACCCAAAATCTACCCAAGGATTCCCATGGTTGTATAGGTATCAAAAAATATAATTATGACACATTTTCGGGTAATTTAATTATATTATAATAATAGTTTTTTACCCTAATTTACCAGATTTACCCTTTATTTTCCAGATTTACCCATTAACCATGGTAAATAAAATTTTAACTGAAGTAAAAAATTCAATATGTATAAAAATAAAAGATGCCTATTTACACAATTTAGACCTCCTTCTTACAGATATGAAATCCATTTTTCCAAATTCATAACATAGATAGGGCCAAAATTAATTTAAAATTAATTCCTGCTCTCAAAACGAAAAGCGTGTTTTTTAGAAATAATAACTATCAAAGGATTGACACTTGTTTATGTCAAATTTCAAATTGAAATTAATTATAATAAAAAAATTAGATTAAATGGTAAAAAATTAATCTAATTATAATTTAAAACAAATTAAAATGATAATCTATCCATATAAATAAATTATATTAAAAGGCAGTTTTGAATTAATATACAGTATTTTTCACTTTTCATTAAAAATAGAATTTTATTAGAAAAATACCAAAAATATATACAAAGTAAATTTTGATGTCCAAATTCAGAATAATAATTTTATTAGGTCAAATAGAACATATAAAACTGACCAAAATTATATTTAAAGATAGTTCTCCATCAAAAGGCGGTAAATCAACCTTTTAAAGTAAATTATTCTTAAAATCAGATTCTTTCTTATTTCAAGAATCTAAAATTTATTGGGTAAATGTAAAAACATTTAACAAAAATGTGTATTCATATTGTAGTTAGTTAGGTCCATTCCTGCCAATACAATTTCTAGGAGTTAACTACCATTTAAAAAAATAATATTATTATATTATTGGTCAGTACAACTCAACATTGTGTGCAACATAAGATTTCAAAGAAGCACATTGTTTTGTATCGGGTATTCCATCAAACATATCATCCCCTATAAAGTAAAATTAATAAATAATTTAAAAATAATAATAAATATGAAAATTTCATATTCTTTATTTACCTAGGATGATACATCCTTCCCCCCTTTTGGAAATTGCGTCCTCGCAATTTTAAAATTAGGCTCCGAAACTTCTTTGAAAATCCCACATTAATAAAGGTGTCAAAAAATATATCACTTTAAATTAATGGAAGAGAAGTAAAAATGTCACCCAAGATAAAATATACTAGGATTATATGAAAACATTGATATGGAAGAGAAAAAAACTATCATGTTCTGATGTAGAGTGATAAATAACGTGATTAGGAGAAAGTTAACCACTAGAAAATCACAAACATGTGATGGGTTTAATAGTATTTGATTCCCCAGTACGAAAATATAACAGACAACATTTTTTTTAAGTTACTTTTCATAAATATGAGGAATTTATTTATGATCTTAACTAAAAATATAAAAAAAACATACCTACTTTTCATGTAGACTTTCATCCTTTACTAAATTCCTATCGCAGAAGCATTTTTTTCTTCAAATGATGAGTATTCATGATGAGTTGTTCACATTGAAAGTGCTATAATCATCTTCTAGAGAATCACATAATCCAAAAAATACTAGCTATATTTTTTCTGTGTCTTTATATATTAACCAAAACCAAAATGGTTTGTAGAAGATCATATCATACCTAAAAAGGATAATATCTTACAAAAAGGAAAAACTACACTTAATCTCCAAAATTTATCAAACAATACCCAGAGTTCAACAAATACCATTCAATAACAATTGTCCATAAAATTCATCAATGTAATCAAAACTATTATTGAAACTATAATCTTTGAAGGATTTAATCACATAGTCTTCCAAGATAAATCTTAACAATTATCTCCAAATAACATCAGTTTCTCTTAATGTCTTATATAGAAAAGTAAATAACCTAATCACATATTCTCCCTGATATGATAATAATTTCCATTGATCACCCAAAATAAAATAATTCTTGATTCATAAAATAATCTAACTAAAGATACTTATCCATACAATCAAGTGACTACACATAGTCCAATGGTGAGCGATAAATACCAATTTCCCTTTGGTTGTGGGATTGATTCCTACAGCTTTGTCTGACTTGACGGGTTGTCACTTGGTCTCTGTGTTTTCCTTTGTCAAATACTATATAATTTTATATCCTTCCCGAAAAAGAGATAAATTCATAAAAAATAACAATAACATACTTTAACCACAATGGTTATCTAGTAACATTCATTTTGAGTCCCAAAACATATTAACCTGTAATTGCATAAAATTTTAGGATCATATAAACCCAAATGGTTCTTTATAACTATATCCCCAAAATAAATGATAATTATTCCATGAATAAAATTTCCATATATAAAAGATAAGAGTTACAAATGCTATAAAGTGTCTTCTAATGTAATCCCATCATCAAAAGAGCCTTAATACTTTTAAGCATTTCACCATCCTAAAATCTACCATAACACTTGAATCCCTTATTTGTTGACTTCTTACTCATTCAATGTTATTCATGATCCATTAACCATTCATTTACAACATATTCTGAAATACTTATTTCCTACAAATAAAAGCATGAATCAAATCCAAACACTCAATAATGTCTAAACATCAGTTAAAAAATAATTCAAACCTTTCATTGGTCATTGTCAATTTCCTGAACCTCAATTGGAATGGAATTTGGTATTAGTAAACATATATTTTTATGATCCCGGTGATCCCATTCCCATACATTTTTTGTAGGACCTCAATTTTTATAATGACCATATACTCCACATTTAAAAAATTCAATTGATCCCCCAGAGAGAACATATTTCCATTTCCAATAGTCAACTAGATGCTTCCTTTTTCCATGGCTGGTTCTTGCTTCATGACCTTCTCTTCCACATATACTGCATCTTCCCAACCCATTTAATCATTTTCATATGTGTTTCGTTCCACATCCTTGACACATATGTTTTTTAATATACTTAACATTATGATTATTACATGAACATCCTTGTGGATTTGTTTCTCGCATATATGAAGCCTTATAAAAATTAGCAAGGATCGGGTAGTCAATAATGACATTAGATAGTTGGTTGAGAATAACCAAATGAGTTCTCACTGCAACTCCCATTTCATTCAGTTGCTCATTCAAGAAAAAATCATAATTTTCTTCCCATCCACTTTTACTTTGGTTCATTCTAGATCTATCCATTTACTAAATCAAAAAATGTAAGTGTGATTATATTAGTAAAATAATCATATAATATCTTTTGAGGAGGGTAAATACTAAGATATACTTATTCATGTTATCTTAAACTCATTCACTTTATCTAAAAAACTATGACTCTTTCAAAAATCCTAACCATTATTGTAATTTCATATATGCTTAAACAACACCCTAAAAACTAAATTTATCTAATCCGACCATTAATACCAACTATAAGGACCCAACTTTAAACATTACATAATCTTGAATTATGTCAATAATTAACATTGAGGATCCTTTCAGGTTCAGTTTTTTAGAGAATTAGGCCACAACTATTACATAACCACTTGAATAATACATGTAAACAAATCTGCTCAGGATCTATTTTTTCATAAAAAACTCTTGAAAAGAGACATGTCTACTTTAATGTTTTAGACAACATGAATTTTCCTTTATCCCATCCTTGACCCTATTCATCTTTATGTCATGTGGAAGAAATTTCAAAAACATGGGATGAGTATAAAAAGCTCAGTAGGAGTTATAAAATAAGTAAGGATAACATTATCCCATCAATAATTACAAATCGACGAAACCATACACTTCAGTCATAAAATACATTACGAATTAATAAGATTTATGAATTACACCCACTAATCATAAATCATAATGGTAACATATGTCATTCATAAAACACATACATTTTAGCTATCATAGATACATAGGGAGTCACATTAGGAATACCCATGAAAGTATATTCCCTAAATATATTAGGATAAACATCAACGTTGACCTCTGCCATGTTACCCAATGCATTAGAGAGCTATCTTGGACGCACCCACCCTATGTTTATCACGGAACCAACCATTTACGTAAACAATTCCCAATATGTATAACATAATCATAACCCATCAAACAAGTATAAAGGAGAGATAACATTTCCATATTCCAATATATCAAATCAAGATATTGAAACTAACAGTGCTTTATCAAACCATTTTCAAAACCATTTAAAACCTTTAATAAAGATATTTTTGAATCAAAGTGTCCCTTACCACTTTGAAGATTTTAAATGAATGATCTTTCGAAAAAATTAATGTCTATATAAATAATTCCAAAAAACATTTTGAAAATAGGGATATTAATGAGTAATATTTAGAAGATTAAATCTTTAAAACATTTTAACCGATATTTTAATAAAAGTTTTTTTAACATAATGAGAGATACTTGAATACAAATAATTGACGAATAACAGTTAATCAGAACTTTATAATATCATGAGAATAAAATTATTCATGATATAATATTCCAAAGGACAATATATATACCATATAAGAGTGAATTGGTGCATAACAATAATGAAGTTCCAATGAAATGTGAATTGAGAAGAAATCCATTATAAAAACTGTATCCTTATATTAAGGATAAATAAATTACATAATAATGTGTGATGAATAAAAATATTTTCAATATGATTGGATATTTTGTGTAAATGAATCATTGGAAATTCATAAATTTTCTTTTTAAGATAATACCAATGACTGGGAAGTTTATCTCAATGAATGAAAATTGAGTTAAAATTACTCCTATCATGTTCATATTGATGACTTGAAAATTTATCAATAGAGTGATTATGTGTAAAAAATGTAAATACAAAAAAAGGGGAGTGTAAATTAAAACATAAATAAATAAATAGTGATTCCACACATAATCATTTCATGAAATAACTCAGAGTTTTATGATTAGGACCAAGGATAGAAATTGGGTTAAAAGGTTCCCTTACCGATTTGGAAACTTACAAAACATAAAAACCATGAAATAAGGATCATAAAATAAAGATTTAAATACCCATAAATTTAATTATATTACACAATTAATTCAATCATGGGTAGCACATACCCCAAACAAAAGGAAATAGTGGCAAATATAGTGTGAATCTCACTAAAATAAAAAGTGAGATGAAAATCCATCACCACGTTGGAATCAATCGAGTCTTATGACCAAAAGTTAATAACCACCAATTGATTCAAATAATAACATGAATATAAAGAGTATAATTATAATATATATCAAATGGATGTAGATAATATACCACATGTAATAATTTAGTGGCGAACAATAGAAATCTCATGGAATTAAAAGTGAAATAAGAAACCCCTTTCCTCGTGTATGACATGACTCGTTTGTTCCTTGTTCTTCCTTGATAACAAAAATAAGTTATTTTATAATGATTAATTACCATTTTAAATATTATTATTCCTTTTATATCACTTATTACCATGTTATAATCATTATGTAATCATTTACGTTAATAATGGTCGTTCTGTCGAAATTTGGTACTTGAGTCAAAAATGAACACGTTATAATTTACAAGTTGTCTATGTGGTCAAGAGTCCATTATCAATAGAATTATATTCATGATTAAATTCAAATATATCATATATATATAGTATATATATTTATTAATAATATTACATAACATTTGGAGATATGAAATGAAATGCACCATTTATGTAGACGGGAAGTCGTATATACACATGAATGCTAATTTCATTTCTATTTCATATTTTTATTGAAGAAAGTCTTAATGGTAAACATTTATATTAAAATTCCAGTATAATATAATATATAATTTCAATAAATCCATCATTTATACATCCCAAAATTGGAATGAACATGTCATATAACTTTGATGGGGCGGTAGTCCGCACTTCCAGAAATGAAATAATTACGTTTAATTGTAATGGAAAACATAATGGAATGAAATAAATTAAAAATTAAGAATAATTAATAAAACAAAAAAAATAATATATATCATATATAAATATAGTTCCATCATTAAATCCAACATGAGAGGTGGTAGGAGATAATTCAACCATCATCGTTTTGTGAGGTGTCAGTTTTCCATCCACAGAAACTGTATGTTCTTTACCCATTGCATAGAGGTCTGTGAAAGTGTAGTTTGAATACATCTCATAAAAACATCCTAGAATATTTATGATACGTGTGTTGTTATTAAATAATAGAATAAAAATATTTTATGTGTTGGAGATGTAAAATAAAAAAATATAACTTAAGAGAATATGATTCCTTTAAATAGGGTAAGTCCCTTTGGTTTGAACCAAAAGTGTTTATTGATATTCCTTTGGCCTAAGTCAAGTCTTCTGGGGGAAAGATAGGGATCTTGAGAGATTATTTAGGCTAGTTTTGGATGATCCAAGGACCTTGAGAGGTGTGATAAATGGGTAGAAAGTGAGGGCTTTTTATAAGGGGGAGGCGGGGCTCTTAAGGAATGTGTGAAACCATTATTTTATTATATAATGCTTTTCACTTTCAAAAATGCAGGAACTTATTACGGTAAAAGATAATATGCCTCATGTTCAAAATAAAATCGTCCAATAAGAATTGTACCGGTTTTGGACATTAATTTAATCTTCATAATCTTATTTATTTAAATCTATCATTAATGAGGTAAACACTGAATCATTATTGTGTAATAAATAATTTAATTTATTTGATGTCTAAAAATTATTAAAAAATTTCCATAATGTAGGAAAAATTTTTATATTTCCAAAAAATATTTATAGTTGAAGATATAATTTCTATATCCCTATTTAATAATTTATTTAAAAAGGATATTTGGTTATGTCATTTTTGTCTTTACTTTAAATTAATTAACAAATAGTGTCATTATCACTCTTATGGGGCTCCATGGGTTCAAAATATAGCCCCAAGGATACCCATGGTCAGATAGGTATCAAAAAATAGGATTGTGAGACATATTCGTGAATGTTTATTTTATTATAATAATATTAGATTACTCATATTTTCAAGATTTATCCTTTAACCGTGGTAAATAAAATATTTACTAAAGTATATATTCGTAATGCCTAAAAATAAAAGATATCTATTTACAAAATTTGAACCTCCTGATTAAAATAATGAAATCTAGTTTTCAAAATTCAAAACACAGAAGTGGTAGAAATTTATTTAAAATTAATTCCTATTGTCTAAACGAAAAACATGTTTTTTAGAAATAATTACTATCAAAATATTGACACTTGTTTATGTCCAATTTCAAAGTGAAATTAATTCCAATGACCAAAATTGGATTAAATGGTAAAAATATAATAAAATTATATTTTTAATCCATATAAGAAGATAATCTAACCATATAAATAAGTTATATGAAAAGGTAGTTTTGAATAAAAATACAGTATTTTTCACTTTTCATAAAAAATTGATTTTTTTTTTCTGAAGAATACTAAATATTTACCCAAATTAAATTTTGATGCCCATATTCTAAATAGGAATTTTATTAGGTCAAATAGAACATAAAAATGTTACCAAAATTTGATATTGAAGTGGGTTCTCTATTAAAATGCGGTAAATCAACCTTTTAAAGTAAATTTTGCTTTAAATCAAAATCTTTCATATTTTAAGCCTCTAAAATTTATTGGGTAAATGTAAAAAAATTTAAAAAACATGTATATTAATATTTTAGTTAGTTCTGTACATTACTTCCATTAAAATTTCTAGGCATTAACTATCATTTAAAATAATAATATTATTATATTATTTTTCAGTAAAACACAACATTTTGTGTAGCGTAAGATTTCAAAGAAACACGTTGTTTTGTATTGGGTATGCCATAAAACATAACATCCCATTTAAAGTAAAATTAATAATTAATTTAAAAATATTAATAAATATGATAATTTCATATTTTTAATTTACCTGGGATGTTACAAATAGAGTGCTAATTAATTTAGTATCCTTTCAAAATGTTGATAAGGTAATAAACTCTTACTCCATTGTAAAATGTGAAATACATGTTGGTTTATTGTTCGCACAATAAATATATCAATAGCAAAGAGTAAATAACCATCCATATATGGATTGTTTATCCCTAATAAGGGTAATCCAACCCAAGTTGGGGTATCCTTCTAATATATCATGATAATCATTATAGTATAAAATTAAATCTTTCTTCATCGTTATGTATCTAATGATTCTCATTATACATATCTGATGATATAAATTAAGATTATTAGTATATATACTCATTTTAGGTACTAAAATATTAAGATGACATCTATTAAAATGAACTACATACATTAATTAACCAATTACAATAGCATAATAATGTTGTGCTACAACTATAACAGTATACAAAAATGGCTTAACACTATAATAAAATATAGTATTAGTCTTATTAAACCGAAATTGTAAAATTTATTTTACATTTTTTTTCTAATTAAAAGAGTTTTATTTAAAGAATAACCCCTACTATGTTTTCCAACATTAATACCTTGAATAGAGTTATGAAATCCATGATCCTTAATTTAAAACATAGTGGATTAATAATTATTTTCTCTCATTTAAACCAGGAATATTGGTTCCAACAATTGACATATCATCCACATATAAACACACAAATTTTTTTTAAACATTGTATACAGAAATTTATCCTCATTATTATGAGTAAATACATCATATAAAATAATGGAATCAAAATTTTCATGCTATTAATTCATAAAATGTCTAATTCCATAAACCGATTCAAAAAATTTACAGCCATTATTTTTTTAAAATAATAAAAAACCATTGTGGTTATTCCATATTAATATCATTGATTACTTCTCCATTTAAAAAAAATTGGCGTCTAATTTTTGGAAATATTAACAATTAATTAATGTAAATCCAAATAAAATTCTTATTCAGCTAATCCGATCTACCAATGAATATGTATCAAAAGAATTAATCACTTTTTCTAGAAACTATTTGTATCCAATAATTCCTTAAAATCTATAATAATACCATTGGAATCATACTTGTTTCTTAAAACCCAATAAGATTCATCAGGTTTTGATCCTCTTGGTAAATCATTAATTAAATAATTATTATCCCTCACAGAAGAATCCATTTAATTACTTATTAGTTTATTCCCAAGGGAAATATCCAAAGAAGTAATTTTACATTATATGTTGTTGGGTCACCTTCAATAATCAATAACATAGTATACATATTCAAGAGGTGATTATTCTAATCTACCCTGACAAGGAATCTGTGGAAAGCGGAGAAACATAATCCAGATATTGATGATTATCCTTCCTCATTCTTATACTCTATTGAGGTTCAACTAGTGAATCATTATTATTTTATACTATTTTATTAAAAAACGATAGAGTATTAATGATAGGGGTATGAGGAATAACCCCATAAAAATCATTTATATAAAAATTAATTTCAAAAAATGTTCCATCGCATGATTCAACAATGAAATTTTATTCCCAATAAATAATTATAAATGATTTTATTTTTTATGCTTATCCTACACAAAAAAATTTAATCTTTATAGGACCAATTTTATTATTTTAGGATTAGGAACTCTATTGTAATTTTAACACCACCAAAAAATATAATTTTCAATATTAGAACTTTTCCATTCAAATTTGATATGGGGACAACATAGTTCTCCTAAAAACAAAATACTATAATGAGTATGACTTATAACCAGAAAATCTTTTCCCCATAAATTTAATGTAAAATTAGATATGTTAATCATGAAATGTACCATTTATCTAATTTATAGTCTTTTTATTTCTACTAATAGATTAGTATAAGTTGTTCATGGATTATTAATTAGTTGAATTATACAATTTTCATCATATAACTACAATATTTTTACATAAAGTATTCACTACCTCTACATGAGAACGATAATATATCCCTTGGGTTTAATTATTTTCATCCTCATTTTTATACTTCTTAAATAATTTAAAGGAATATAATTTTTTATAAGAGGATCTGTAAGTAAAAATATTTCACATTCATCAATAAATGTAATAAAATACCCTTTACCTATTTGATTTAATAAAACATTTAATGAAAAACTATCAAAATATACTTAATATAGTAAATAATAATTTCAATCAACACTTTTAAGTGTATTTTTAACTATTTTAGATTATACACATGTTTCAAATTTATTAAAGTCATTAACAAATTTAGTTAGGTTTATATTATTCATTACATTTAATGAACAATAAATAACATGTTATAAAAGATTATGGAATAAAGTAGAGGAGTCAATCAATTAAGAGGATGAATCAATTATAATATTAAAGAATAGTTGATACTAGTGATCATTTGTGTACCCCTCCCCAAAGACATTCCTATATTGTAAAAGATAATATTGTTGGATTCAAGTAAATCCTGATTTACCTTCATATATAGAAGATCAACATAGATTTAATTTTGTCAAATCATAGTTACATACAATAAATTTTGAAGAGTTAACTTTATTCAATAATTATTGTTTAGTCCCATTATTCCTTTATCACATATATTAATGAATTAATTATTTCAAATTTGTACTTCCTTCATGATTGTAAAGTCAAAAAATGTTTGGAACATCCAATGATTCCTGAACACATGCACCATTTCTCAAGAATCAAGCCACCATTCCATATTTCTTGATGTAATATTAACATTTTATATCATTATAACTAGCTTTTCCTTGGTCACAATATCCTCCATGGTTTTTCCCACTTTCTTTTGATAGTGATATTCTCTTTAAAAATTAATCATTTTTCAATAGTCTAATTAATATTCTTTCTTCTGGTAAGGATTTCATTTCATATTCAATTTTTTTCTTTTACTATTGACATATAAGGATGAGTTTGACAGTGGAATTACATCAGTAAAATTATCCTAGGTATCAAATTGTGATTCTATACCCACGTATCTCAACATGGATTCTTTTTTAGTGATATGACGCCTTTTCATTTTTTTTACAATAAAAAAATACTTAATATTTTCTATGATTTATTTACCCAAATATTTTCATATAGGTGGAAATTTAGTAATATATCCAACATTCTGGAGAGTTTGTAGTATATTTATTTTAAGGGATGGATTTTTTTGAAATAAATTATAGCTCATGAACATACTTTGAGACTGCCTTGTTACCATCCATCTTGAAGTTATAATTCTATTTAATAAAGAACATATTGGTAGCTTTTTCCTCATCTTTGTACATGAACTAAATTGAATCCCATATCCCTCAAGAGAACATTATTAGGAATAAATAGTAATAAATATGATTTGATAATGTGTTGAGAATATATCCTCTACACAAAACCCCATCATATTCAAATTTCATTATCATTTCTCGAATGTATTTTACTTAAGTCTAGTTAATAAGTGTGGAATTATGATTTTTTATTTGATCATGGGGAATCTGACATAGGTTTTATTCTAGGTTGTTAAAAATCTTCAACAATGTGAGAAATAACTTTATCTAGTTCTACCATTAAGAGAAGTTTTTGTATCATAATTTTCAATTTTAACAATGCCTTGATTTAAAACTTTTATGTATTAAAATTATATATTCTAGTTTCTTCCTTGTTCAAACCATTTTTAATGTTGGAAAATTGTAGGAGATATGAAAAGGATAACAAAAATTTAGAATTATGATGTCAGAATCAAATTCACTATCTAAATGGTTTTGATCCATCCCTAGTTATTGCTTTTGGGTTCAAGGTGGAAATATTCCATGAAGATATAAACTTGATTTAGGGAATGATGAAAACCAAATTTATATACCCCTATATAATCAGTGATGGGATAATATTTCTAATGAATTTTATATTAAAGATATTAATAGGCTAATCTCGTTTTCCTTTTATTTATTTATCAAAATTGGAGTGAACCACGCCAATTTGACCTTGATATTTTTCTAAAAATATACCAGGATTTGATTGAAGTGGGACAACCCATGGTGGGGGAACCTATTTAGAATTTGGAAATTCCAAATCCAAACATTTCCATTAATCTCTTCATTAGTAATTTTTACAAAATATTCTATTTTATTATATTGATTTATAATAAATATAACATATATTACAAAACATTTTTCTAAAATATATATTTTGAAAATAATATAAAATAATTTAGGAAAAAGTATTTATTTTTTGAAAAATGCTTACCAAGGCTGTTTCATATAATGGAGGAGCATTGGGAATTTATCCCCATTTCATTGGATTCCACAATTTGTACACCTCATTAATCTAAGAAAATATTTTGATCCAATAAAACACTTTTATTTTATTTTTAATCAATAAAATTATAACATTATCCACATAAAATTGTTCTCACTATGACAGCTATGTTTATGAAACCGTACCAGGTTTGTATTACTATTTCTTATTCACTTACCAAAAATAAGAACATTTTCATAAACTGGTCCAGATGCTCATCTAACCCGAAAACCAACCTAGTCTGTGGAAATGCCCAAGATTCATTCTTGATCCTCACAGGATGATGATGAACATTAGTAATCAAAGTTATCTCAATGGTAATTATTTATCCAAATAACATCCACAATCAAATAAACAAAGTAAAGCATGTGGAATAAACTAATAAAGGCTGAGATTTAATAAATACCAAACCAGATACAGATATAATGATAAATAATAAGACTGATAAAATAAAAGAAAAATGAACCAAACCAAAAATGACATCATCTGCATGAGACCTTATGTAAACCACCTTCCCTAAACCAGCCTGCTCCATAGGCTACCTGATCAAGAAATCTGAACCTACAAAGATGTTCAGCTCTACCAATGCTGAGTTTCATGACTAGGGTGTGAAAATAAACAACCCAATAGGTAAGAAACACTTATTCCATACATTTCCTTTTCCAAAAATAGTTAACTAACACTGGTCATAAAATACCTATAAAAATAGGTTTTATCGTTCTAAAGACCAAAACAATTCTTTCTAGGAAAAACCACCATTAGAAATAAAATCAAACCCAAAATTATTTTCTAAATCATATTACCATTACAGAACCTAACATTAAAAACAAAAAACCAAATGACAACCCACAAAAGATATAAAATTAGGGAGATGATATAAATAGAGGGAGAAAAAAAGAAGACAGATAACAAAAATGATTCACAAGTATAACATGCATACACAAATATATATAATCATGTGAGTTTATGAAATATCTCTAGAAGCAATACTGATACATACTCAGTTAGGAATCATCTACCGGTGTATAATGAATCTCCATTATTAATAATCAATTTACAGATCTGAACAAGCTAATCCTATGGCACATACCACATATCATCTTAGAAAATCTTGGGGGGGTACAAACCCATTAAATTGGGGTTGATATGAATCCATCACTCGACCCTCTAGGTGAATCCTAGGAGTCCCATGATAACAATACATGGTGAATAAAGGGGTCCTCACATGTGTGGTATAAGCCAATAACACAAATTCCACCATTCTTTCTTATCCCAAACACCCAAATGACCTATGAGATGACCCTCTTCTAAGAGAGTCCACAATAGAGCTACACATCACACCACACATCATCAATAATGACAAATAGGCCTATATGTTACATTATATTGAATTAAATTTTCCAAAAAAACATCGTAATGTGAAAACTAGGACTTTAATATTTCTAATCCAAATATATTTCAAAACCTATATTGAAAACACACCATATTCTTGAAATATAACAAATGGGACATTATTTCATGGTGTCTAGGAAAACATGTATCCAAGCTTCCAAATGGGATACGCATAAGAGAACTCATTTGAAAAAATGTTTGAGATCATTTGAAAAATAAGAACCATATAGAAAACATTAGGTATTTATAAACTTCATTTGAAAGTGGAAGAAAAAGGGGAAAAGGAAAAGGGGGAAGTGTTTTGAAATTCAGGGCTTAAGTGAAAAAATTTCAAGGGAAAACATCATCATTTGGGAGCCCATCCATATGTTCACCCCATCCACCAATTGATTTTCCCACATCGAATGAAAAATTGAATACATCACCAAGTCACACATCATTCCAAATTAATAATTTAAAAGTTATTTGCAACCACTATACAAAAAACCCTCAAACAATAAGAACATATCCAAACTATATACCAAACTCAATTTATAATGAAAACCAAACAAAAGAACTTTACCAATTGAAAACACAACCCAAATGCTGAATTCCATTTTTATATACCATTATTCATTTCATCAAACAATTTTCACACACATATATATAGATATATAATTGAGAAAACCCATCTAAAATCCAATTTTCATTATATTTTCTTCATAAAAATAGAAAAAATCATCTTAAACAAAAAAATAATGAATATGAAATTTATAAACTTTTTATGAAAGTTCATCAATTAAATTGTATGATTTAAAAAGGAAATGGATGGAGACACCTACCATATGATGTGTAAATATAAAAAAAACCTATGAGAAGGAATAACTAATTCAAAAAGTCCATCCACACACCCTAATATCAAATAATTTGAACCAATCACCAAATATATATTCTAGGGTTCAACCAATAAATAAGCCACCCAAAAAAACAAGAAAAAAGTTTTGAAAAAGAAGAAGAGGAGGAAATTGAACAAGAAACAAAAGAATCATACAATATATGATCTGAGGAACTCCAATGGTGGAATAGGAGTAGGCGATGACGGTTTTCAAGAGCCCCTAGTGAACCTAGGTCTATCATGTAGAAGAGTGATCAATATGGGGTAAAATCACAAGAGGGGAAAAAATTGAATTTCATGTTCTCAAATCCTTGGGAATGTAAAAAAAATTCCAGCACAATTTACCATTCCATGAACCAACCATGTGCAGCCTAATAGAGAATGTGGGGTCCCCCATGTGGTTTGGACACATGGTTTGGGAAACTGTGCACCAACCATGTGATTTGGAAATGTCAAATTATAGATAATTTCTGCATGTTTGACGCACAATTTATCCTAACCATACTAATATCGTGCACCATATCTCGAACACCAACCTCTAGCCACACTGTTCATTTTTGGGTTCATATGGTTTGATCCAAACTATTCTCTAAGAATTCAATCCCAAAAAAATCAAGAAGAAATTTTATTGAGAACACCCTCATCCTTCACCATCCATATGTTTTACCATAAAACCATGAACACAAACCATGAAAAGGGACACAACTCACCCAAAATATCCAAAATTAAAAAACTTCAAGCCACGAACTCAACTGAAGCCTCAACAAAAATATAATACATCATGAAAAGAATAATGTAAATAAATAACCATGGTTGGGGTGGGAGAATTATTCCCACCAAAAAAAATTTCTCCCCACATTAAGTCACCCAACCCCATGAGTAAATATATAAAGCTCAAAAGAAGATTATATAAGACGAAAAAATGGTCCATAGTGTGACATTTCACTCCACATGTCACATAGAAAAATTATTGGATGGAACTAACCACATGAAAAGGTAATTGAAAAGGGAAGATTTCTCCCTACCATAAAAACCAAATTTATATAATGGCACCAACCCCAGAACCAGGATCTCCCCATAAGAACAGAAAAACCCCAAACACAAGGGAAAAAATACGAAAAGAACAAAAACCAAATCACACATCATCATTTTCTAAAAACACAGTCATATACCAAAGGGACACAACTATAAATTTAAATCAATCCACACAACCAACCAAATAGTATTCTCAAAATTAATCACCACCGTTGGACTACAAAAGAATAAGCACACCAAGGCATGGGAAAAAACCCCCAATCTTTCTAAAAAAATGGGGAAACTTACTACGACAATGAAACTACTACTAACTGTTTTTAACAATATACACACCAATGGAGGGTTCAAAAATTGAACCAAGGTTCCCCACACCCCTGACGATTCTGGACTGCATGAAGAGCTTCACTTCAGGGCCTTCGGCTATAGCCCTGATTTCTAAAACATCTGATTCCATGTATTCAAGAGCTGACGAACCCTGACCAGGACTTCTTAATCTAAAAATTCGACTTGAAGAACTTATTCAAGTTACATAAATGTTCACATAAATGATAATACATCATAGGATTACAACATTTTTTCTTCAAATGCCCAAACTGACCACACTGGAATCATACAAACAATCGGGTTGATGAGAAAAAAATCTGTAACAAATAAAGGAGACTCCATTTTAATAGGTTACTATATAATATACCTCTCACTATTTGGGAACCTTTAAAATAAGTGATAAAGATTAGTTCATTAACCACCACGGGCTACATTCTATGAACCAACATTGATAAAAATTCCTCTTCCACTAACTCAATGAATTCAAATTACCTATAAAAAACATGATCCTTGATCTTATAATAAAGACCCCACATAAAGAGCGTATCCTCTAGCTAAACATCTTTTGATAAATCTAGAGAAGAATCAACCATCTATTTAATGAAGCCACTATATTCCTTCACTATCCATTGACCCAAGTGAATAATCAAGAGCTTTGCCACATTCCTTGACATCACCTCCTATGGCTTGAACCATTGGAAAAAATTGGTGTTAAAGACCTGCTAATACATTCTATATTGAAACACTAATGGGATGACTAGCTTCCACCAATCCATATCCAGACATCTAGATGAACACAAAATGGAATGAACTCCCACATGTTTTTAGGTTCCCAAAGACCTGAAAAGCTCATGACATCATAAATACAGTCCACAACCTCTAATAGACCTTGATCATAACATGAGACTTTCATCAAGAAAGAATTTCTTGGACCCACCAATCCTCTAGGAGTCTGGGTAGGAGGAATAGTTTGAAGAAACTCACAAGATACATTGGGGAACATGCTAAGTGGCATACTTTAATTAACATAGAACCCAAAGACCAAATCAAAATAAAAAAACAACAAAATGAAGACATCAATCCAAAACATATGAATCCAATGAAAAACTTCAATAAATTAAAAATCTTCTTTCTAAACACCTCCAATTCCATTCAAAAATAAAAACCATTTCACTTTAGGGTTACTTCAAAACTCCAACATCCTAATATCACATAAAAAACCACATTCCAAATAAAATTTTTCTTTTTGAATCCTTTTTCCAAATACTATATTCTATTTCAAAATCAACCCAACCCAGTGAAAATCAAAACAATAAAATACTCACAACCAACTCCCAAAATGAGGGAACTAGTGACGATAAAAAACCTATTGACATGGTTAGTGTTCCATTCCTTAGGAAAGAAAAAACCACCTAGAACATATTAATATATGTTTATGGGCACCACATGGGTCAATACTCCATATGTGATTACCATACCAAACCAAATCGCTCCCATTTTAATTCCATATTCACACATCTTAAAATGAATACAAAATACTAAAATCCTAGAAAACCCTTCAAAACATGAGGATAAGTATGAAAAATATTTCATAATTTTCATCCCACACTTACCCCTAGAGTACCAACTATCTTAATCTATAATCTACCCAACACCCCAAACAAAAAAGGGTTTCTAAGATAACATTTTTTCAAGAATCGGTGTGTGCCGCCATCTGAACTAACACCCGACCCGGTACACTAGAAGTTCAAAGTGTAATTACTAATCATCATGGGTTGGAAAATATTGTTAAGAATACAAGTTATCAAAATGGGAAATATTTTTCCAAATACGAATCATAATTAAATACACAAATCAATCCATGCTACATGAACCCTTAAATAATGATCAACAATAAATACGAAACCAAATTTGGATATAATGGAAACTAATATAACATACAATGTGAAATTAAACTGAACCAACCCAAAACATACATGATACCAATGCATAATATTGGTCACCACCTTCAACCTACTTTCTCTCTCCACAGGGAACTGAAACTGAAAAACTGAACCTATAAAACTACTCATGTTTATTGATGATGAGTGGCACAAGAATAGTGAAAGCATAAACTGATGAGTTGATAACGACCAAAGAGTTAATACATTTCCTTTTACAGAATCATTCCACAAACACCAGTTTTAAAATAAATAGAGAAAATATGGATATTGATTTTATAGAACCAAAACAGTATTTCTTGAAAAAATGAACCTTTAGAAATAGAACAAAAAAAATATATTTTTTAAATAGTTTTTCATTTCTAAACCTAGTTGAAAAAGCCAAAATCAAAATGAGAACCCACACCAGATAACAAAGAGTGGATATGTTGAAAATATGGGGAGTATATGAAGCAGGAAGATAACCAAAATGACAAATAAGTAAAAAAAATCACATAAAAATATTTATAATCATTGGAATTTTCTAAAAATCTATAGAATAAATCCATTGATGTACTTAGTTCTGAGTCACCTTTCGACAAATTGTAAGAATCCATTATCAATAACTAAAAAGTCACTCTAAACTAAACAATCTAGTGGAATATCCCACCTAGACTCTCGAAAAAGCTATGGGTAACAACCCATTTAAACAAGGTCGATTAGAACCCATCACCCGACCCTCAATATCACACCTAGGAGTCCCATGATAATACAATACAGTTAATGAAGAGGTCCTATCATTCTTAACATAATACAATAACCCACACAGAACTCTAATTTCATATCCCAAACACCGATGCTACCAATATGATGAAATATCCATTAAGAGTCCACTATAGAGGTTTACATCACATCACACATCACACAAAGTGCCAACTGTGCGTACACTTTTCATTACATTGAAAATAATGTTCGAAAAATATCATAATGTGCTAACCCAGATTTTAACATTTCCTATAAAAATATATATATCCAAACCCATATTGGGAAAACTCTACATTCTTGAATTGTGATAAACATGGATTTATGTCTTGTTATTTTTTAAAACAGGCATCCATGGTTTGAAATGGGGAAAACATACGAGAAAAAATATAAAACCACATTTTGAGAACATTCAGAAACCAAAAAACAACAAAAAAACATTGTGGTTTTAGAAATACCATTTGAAAGGGGAAAAAGTGAAAAAATGAGAATAGATACATGTTTTAAAATTTAGGGTTTAAGTAAACATTTTGTTAAGGAAACCATCATCATTTTTACCCTATCCATATGCATACCCCAGGCACGTATGGATGTTCCCACATTCAATGACACATTGAAAACATCACTAAATCACACATTATTACAAATTATGGATTGAAATATCTTTACAACAACTTTAGAAACAACTCTCAAGCTATTGAGTGGAACCCAACCCACATTCAAAACTCAATTCACAACGAAATCCAAACTTACAAGAATAAAAAAAGGCCTAATAGAACCCCAAAGGCACAATTACATTTTATAGACCATTAGGAAATTCATAAAACAACATCAATACATATACATACTGACATAATTTGGGAAAACCTTCAGAAAACCAATTTTATTAAATTTCCATAAATAAAATAGAAAACTAATTCATACTAACACATAACATGAATGAATATAAAAATTTGAAGTTATTTAATAAAGATCAAGAATCCAATGGTATTCTTAGGAAAGGAAATGTATAGAGAAACCTACATCAATTACATTCGAACACAATAAAATGTTGGGATAAGGAAGAACTGATCCCAATAGAAAATATGCACACCCCAACATCAATGAAATCAAACTGCACATCATATCTAGGATCTAGGGTTCTTCCAAGAGAAAATACACCAAAATAAAACCATTAAAACTTGAGGGAAGAAGAAGAGGAAGAAGTAGATGGAGAAGAAACCAAATAAACATACATTATAATCTCTAATGAGCTCCAATGGTGGAAGGAGATAAATGAAAGATGGATTTAGGGATCCCATGGTGTATATAGGAAGAAAAAGTAGAGGTGTGATCGATTTGGGGTAAAAATATAATTGGGGAACACATGGAATTTCATGTTTGAAAATACCTAGAAATGTTCCACGGTTTGGACACACTATTTACTAACACATGAACCAACTATGAACACTCTATTGAATATGTGGGGGAACCTACTTGGTTTTTTCACCATATCGGGGAAACCGTGTGCCAGTCGTGTAATGTGGAACTGTAAAATTTCAGAGCCTCCATGTATGCTTTCCAAATTGTTTCTCCAAACCATGCATAAATCATGCACTAGTAATCAGACACCAACCTCATGATTCATGGTTCATACTTTGGCTCTCACTATTTAAGTCAAATCAAGATCTGAATCTACAATAAAAACAATGAAATATGATATTGAAATGAAAAATACGATGATCTTTAACCAGACACATGGTTTACCATCAAACCATTAACCCAAACCATTCCCAAAATCTCCAAAAATCATATATTCATGTTGGGAACTCAACTCAAACCACAAAAAAAAAGATAAAACCTTAAGAAAAGAATAAAATAAAATAAAAAACATGGGTGTGGTGTGACAAAAATGATACATTGATGGTTTAATATTTGGATGATTCTGCTACATTATTTGTGTTTTCATAATGATTAGTGTCTCCAATCCATGATCTCGAAGTCGAACACAATGAGAGATGTGTATTGTTTCATGGTTATAGTAAGTGTTTATTGGAATCTATTACATGAAATTGTGGGAGGTATGGATTAATGAGTTCATTAACTAAATTTATGAAAGCAACTTGTTAAAAAACTATGTGAAATATTATTATTTATAGTTAAGAAAATATGAGTATAGTGAGAGTTGTTATTTGAAATCATTGGCAATATTATTTTCAATGTTTCATATAAAAATGATTGAATATTCATGATTATTTTGTTTTTCTTATCACAAAAAGTGATGAATGGAGGAAGAAACCAACCATTTGTTCACCACAAGTAAAGGTTATAAAATAAATATTCTCTAAAACATCCTCTATATCTCACATGGAGCTCTCCCAACAATCAAATAAAATAGAACTAACGTGGCTCAGATGATAATTTTTGGAAGCTCCCCAAGGGCCTCCTTTTATATTTCAATGTGGGAGGAGTTCCTTTTGACAAAAATCCCACAAATCACTCTACCGATAATGTAATTAAAACATTGAATGAACCTTCACAATTGAAAACTCCCATGGATTCCAAAGGAATTGTATCCTCAAATGTAGAATATATAGTAGTTATTTTGGAAGTCTATGGCAGGTGAGGAGGTAAAACGACCTTTGAAAATAATGGTTGGAAGCTAGAAATCTCTATCAAACTCCGCCTCCACCTGAAATCTATTGGAGCATCTTGAAAGATCCATATTATCATGAGACACCATCTATTTTAACATATCAGTCATGTTTTCATTTTATAGGGTATTCATAAGTCTTATAAACTATCAATCCATCACCTCAGGTATCCAGTGATAGTGAATGTAGGTGTGCTTCATTTGATAATGGTATATAGTGTTATAACTAATATCAAAATCTCTTTGACTATCACAATGAACTATATAGTCCCTAAAGATAAATCAAAGCTCATGAAGAATTTTATTTAGCCACAAAGTATCATTTACATATTCAGAAGCCACAATGTACTCATGTTCTATAGTTAATAAAGAGTCTCAATTTTTCAACTCTGATTTCCATGATTCAACTCCTCCGACAAATGTATAGATGTACTCTGCTGTAGAATTCTGACTATCAGGATATCTACTAATATCTTAATATGTATATGCCTCTATTAGAGGGATAGATACCCTATTGAAAAAAATATCATTGATGCACTATTAAGATACTTCATAGTCCATTTGAATGCATCCCAATATTGCTTTCCAAGATTTGTGGGAAGTCCACTCATGATCTCCTCATCAAGGGTAATGTATGGAATAATAGTCACTGTATAACACATCAAGAATCCAAATACTAAGTAGTATGTTATCATCTCAATCTCCTCAATTTATTAAATGGATTAAGGATATGAACTCTTACTCAACATTAAATTTTTGTGAAGAGGACTGCTCACTAGCTTGGATTTGACCATATTAAAATGTTTCATTACTCGTTTAACATAATTCTCTTAAGATAGACATAAGATCCTTATTTTTATGTAAATAATTTTTTTCATAACCAAAATTTATTTTTATTCTTCAAAATTCATTATATCAAAAGACTGGGATAATTCATTCTTTGACCAGATGATCCTCATTACATCCTTCCCTAAGACTAATAGGTTAATAAAATAATTTATAACTAAAAAAATGTTACCCACCTGAAATCTATAGAATTAAACATACTAGTCCACATGTGTCCACTTATATCAACAACTCCCCAAGAATTAGTGAAACCTCATATACCACTATCTAATATTTTTTAGTCTGTATAAGATCTTTTTCAATTTTTCGATGAGTTTTCATATCATGAAAAAATAAAAACTTCATTAAACTTAAAATAGATATAATCAGAGTGGTTACTATGAAAAAACTATGTCTTTGTGTACATATAGTCATGATATAAGTCTAGTAATTCCACCATTACAAAAAAGTCTCATATTGAATCCATTTTCACTATTGGTGAAAATATCTCATCAAAGTCAAAAACTTTATTCTAAAGGAATCCCTTGACTACTACCCATGATTTGTGTTTGGCCTCCTTTTTTCTATCATCCATAATAATCCAGAACACCTGTTATTTCATTACTAAATTCTTACCTTTGGGTTGTTACACTAAATAATAGGTTTGATTATTCATCAAAGACTCCATATCATCCTCCATTGTTTGGAACCACTTAACTTTATTCTGGATGTGGCACTACTTTTTGGTATCATTATGGATCCTCATCATCATTCAGTAGTAGGTACACCATAATCAGTTGTTTTTTGATTAAATACTTCCACATGAAGACATTTGAACCTATGAAATGGTAGTATCAGAAGAGAGAACAATGGAAATGATTTAGCCCCCCCCCCAACTCAATATCTTCCTCCACAACCTCATGGTCCATAAGTGATGAATCTTCTTGGAAATCCTTCACCATATTGAATGTTGTTTTGGTATTGGTTTTGGATCATAAATTGAATCCTTGAAAATTTCCATTTGAAAAACTCTAATATAATCAATTTTCCTAATCATCTAGTTCTCTTGGGATATAATATATCTTCTTTGTTTCACATTATTCTTCTTCACTCCCTAATACTTGTATCTAAATTCCCCATATCTGTAATCAATGACGATTCGTCGAGTAGATCTATCATCAAGCTTCTAATTGAGCTCAATGGAAACATGTGTATATTCCAGACATCTAAATACTACTAAATTATAGTATGTGGGATGTTTAATATATTGTCGCTTTTGTTGAATAAAAATATAAGCATGGTCAATAGTGATATATTAATGAGATAGAATGAAACTTGAACAACTTATCAACAAAATTTCTTAGGTAGCTTAACCAAAATCATCATGCATATGACATTCACCAGGATAGTTTTGTTCATTCTTTCCCTCGCTCCATTGTGTTGGGGGATTCATTGGACCTTTATCTCATGTAGGATACCGTCACACCTATAATAGGAAAGAAATTCCTATGATATATACTCACCTCGACAGTCTAAATAAAGAAACATCAGTTTCCATCCAGTTTCACACTCCACCATATTGTGGAACATCATATTTTTTTATATTACTTGGTCTTTATTTGCTAATAAGAACAACTGAAACCTTTGAGATGAATCATCAATAAAATAGATGAAATATTTACTGCCTAAAAATTAATGAACATTTATGGGTCCGCGAACACTATAAGGAACTATATCAAACAAATATTATCTCCTTATTGAACATTTATTGAATGAGAGCCTATGATTCATCCCATATGAGAAGTATTTTCATTAATGATGTGATACATGATTGTCAACACTGATGAACTTATTCATTTTCATGGTAGATAACCCTCTTTTATTCTTATAAACATGTATCATATGTCACATATTGGATGAGGTATTTCCTTCCACTATGTTTTGATTTTATGAACATATCATTACATGATTTTTGTATAGTGTACTACATATGTATCCTTGTGTGATGGTAATGACTCCATTTTCATCTTCCAAGATCAATTGCTGAAGATGTATTCATATACTTGTCAATCAAAGGATATTACTCAAAATATGTTGATCGGAAGGCTTTGAACATATCAAAAATGATTCAGTGTGATTGTGTATCCAATGTTCATCTTTACATGGATATAAACCATGCCAACAATCTATATATAAGAGCTATTTCCCATCATGACAGCACCAAAGTCACCAACAATATAATTCATGAAATACTCACATTGTGGGGTGACATGGAACAATGTTGGACTATCGACCATCCATTCTATGTCCTAGATTTTTGTATAAAAAATATTATTCTTATTTTTAGAAAAGTTTTATTTTATTATTGATTCTCATATATGCTCCTTCATTTTTTCATTTTTGGTTTCTAAATTCAACCTTTTCTTAGAGAGAAAATTTTAATGTTCTTCATCATGTTTATATCCATGCCACAGTGGTAGAATTTTTATATTATTCTCCTAACAGATGTGGAAATTAATCACCTCTTTCTTTAGCTTTTACTTACTTCCCTCTAAAATCCACCATGTTGTCTCCCATTATTTTCATGGATGATACATTGTGTCTGGTTGAAACTCAAAACCTTCCTTTATTCCTCCTCATTGAAGAATGCATCTTTTCTAATAGCATGGAATTTTTTCCTTAGGGAAAAAATTTTCCGAGTAATATGAAAAGTGTATCCCAACACTCAAAAATTATGCAAAGTATGTGGTTTGACTTCTCTTCTTAAGTCAGAGTCTTACCTTCACCCCCAATAGATTCACCATGATTTGGAACCCACACATGTATTCAACTACAATGTTTCCACTTTTTAATCAATGACTTATCAGCTTCTTTTACTGGAGGTTCTTGATTTGAGAACTCTTTATCTGGTATATATTTCTAATCCTCATAAAAAGTTATTAAATTCTTGTCTCTTTAATAACACGGTGGTCAATACTGTGATCAATCCATTGGAATATTTTACTGACCATCTTCAACATCTTCCACCTATTTCCTTGGTGGCATCAATGATAACTCCCTTGTTCTAAATGGTTTAAAAATTGTAATAATAATTAATTAGATCTTCCATTAGATAAATTTAAATGGATCTGTTCCATGAATTAAATATTTCATCCCTTCTACAGATGGTACCTTTATATAATTTCAATTCTGCCAAAATTAGTGCCGAATATAGGGAAATAGGGAACACTATTGTGCCTAGAATGGTTTAGAATAGTGGAATAAATTTATGGTAAGTTCCAACCAGAAAACAATTGTTCAATATATGACAAAATCGGTGTAAATAGTCAAGATCAATCGATGACATGGTAATGACATGGCATTTATTTGAGTACTTGAGTGGCTACTATAATTTCATTGAAATAGATGACGTTGCAAGAAAAGTTCCCAATTATAACACACCAATACTTCATGAATTATTTCCAAAATACATTAAATTTCTCAAATATGATTCATTTTTCACAATACTAATTTAATCTTGTGTGACAAGAGAGAATGGGATAGGCTACATTACACAGAATATTTTGTTTTAACAAGACTACAATATATTAGTAATATAAATATATAAATACAACCACTATAACCAATCCATTAAATATCTAAATATTAATATTAACTAATAATATTTAAATATAAAGTATAATTTTTTTATATAAAAGTTGCATATTTATAAAAAAGTACTTAATTTTTGGTAATGTATGTATCAATTTTAAAAATACTATTTTAAAAAAAAAATTATTCTTTTTTTGAACATTAATAAAATTAAATTTTTACAATTTTAGAAACATAATATGATACAAAAATTACATTTTTTAAACCAATATGTCAGAAATTTTATTGTGTTTTTTTTGGATTTTTTTGAAAAGTTACATTTTCTGATGTATAATAAAAAATATAGAATTTTAATTTAAAACTACCTTTACATTTAATTATTATTATAGAGTAAAATTATATTTAAATTGGGTTTAATGTATAATTTTCCCAATTATCCATCAATAAGTAAAATCCTTGTAATTTTAAAAAATTTAATATTGAATTTATTAATAAAAAAATATATGCACTTTTTAACATTTTCTCTTAAAAACCCACCTTTCTCATCAGATCAGCTAAATTAATTTAAACTTAAATTTTCTTATTCATTGAATGGAGTTTTTATAATGGATTAAATATTTTTAGTTATTATAATTTCTATTATCTAAAATGTTAAAACTATTTTTAAACAAAAATTAATATTAAAAATTGTAATAATTATTTACCATGATTAAGGTAAAAATGGTCTTACTGGGAGATAAACTAAAAAAACAAGGCTAAACAAAAACCAAAACATGAAAAAAAACCCATTTTTTGAAATATTTATAACTTATATATATTCTTATTAACATTAATTTTCCATTATTGGTGCTTAATTCTATGACCAAAACCATTCTAAAATTCTTTCTCCCAAAAACATTACAAGTGTGCCACTAACCTCACCGACACCCCACCATTCTCTTATTCACACATTATAAATATAGTGTTTCATAAAATACATTACCAAATTAGTACCAAAAATCACCCTATCATCCTATAATACTTATGGTTTCCTTAAATCTATCATATGAAGGCTTTTAGTTCAATCATAGTATGGATACCTGAGGAAGAGGTCATGTTCATCAATGGGCATTTTTATGTCATCATCCAACCCCTTAAATTAATGTTATTCCATGACGATATAATAACTTTAGCATTATAAAAATAATTTATGCTTTTATTTAAATGTAATCCCCTATAACCATCCCCAATCTCATCTAATGGGTTGTGTAGTCATCGTTTGTGTGTAGGGTGGACTACCGCTATAATAACCTGGGTTATTAAAAGAATAAAATTATTTTTGAAAGAGTAAAAGACACGAAAAACTAAAAATTAATGAGACTATTACTCAGTAATAATTGAAAATATACTTATTATTACATTAATATAATCTTTTTGATATTTTTATTTACATGCACCACTAAATTTAACTTTAGTTACACAAAACATTGTTTTTAATGAAATGAGGCATATTTAAAAAATAGTATTTTGGTAATTCCCAACTAGATGATGGAATATTAATTATGATTAATAATATAAAAATTATTAAAATATTATTTACAAACATATTTAAAATTTATTATTTATGGACTATTTAATGAGAAGTGAAAAATAAAACCCTTTTTAAAATAAAAGGAAATCCTAATCTGAAAAAATATTTTTATACACTTTTTATTTTATATCAATAAATTAACCAAATCACTTTTAGTTAATTATTTTAATGAAATTAATATATTATATATTTAATGAAATTTTTCATATTCATATTTTTTGTTTTATATATAATAAAGAAAAATATATCCCATTTTACGCTTGAAACTGTATTTTTTAAAAAAACCTGTTTTGTCCCTTTTTGGTAAACTTATACTAAAATTCTTTTTTAAAATTTTTTTGAAAATAATTTATATAAAATATAATTTTTTTAATCATAAATTCAAAATTATATCTCTGTAAATTATTGGTTTTTTTTAAAATAATCAATTTTTGATGAATAGTGAAAACACATAATTTTAATTAAAACCCACCTTTTTCATAATTTATTTAAAAATATATATTATATTTTAAATTTATTTTAATGTATAATTAGTTAATGTATACATCAATGAATCCAATTTATACCATTATAATCAATTTTATAATGATATTCAATATAAAATATTTGTAAACGTTTGATCTTTTTCTCTTTAGAACCCCACTTTCTCATTTCATATGCACGATTAATATTAACTTATATTTTCACAATTATATGATTAAAATTTCTAAAGATGGATTCGATATTTATAATAATGCTGTATAATAATATAAAATAAGGCTAAATTTATTTTTGAACATAATTATTTGTGAAAATAGTTAAAAATAATCACAACGATTGTGGTAAAAACAAATCAATCAAGGGATCAAACTTTAAAAATAAGTGAAAATTTTACATATAAACTTGTAAAACCCCATTTTATTTAAATATTTCAGAATTATATGTTATATTAATAATAATAGACCATTATTGGGGCCTAGTGACATTAATAAAACTTGTTTGAAAATCACTCTTTCAAATCATTACAAGGGTTCCACTTAACCCACTTATAAAAGTACACCCCTCTCCTTTATTATTAACATTATAGAACACATTGGGTTTGAAAAAGAGATAAGAAAATAACATCCCAAATTATATACTCTCATTATATAAATAATCATTTCTGAATAAATCCATCATAGTAAGGCCTTTGAAGAAAGCCTAAGGAGGATACAATAATAAGAGGTAACATTATCCAATGAGAATTTTTATTTTATTTATTTATTTATTTACATCCTTCAATTATTATTATACCATTCTAATATTAGAACCTAATTATCTTAAATATTAATATAATTTTTTATGTTTATGTAATTACATTAATAATTCTCTTATTTCATCAAATGGTTAATGGAATCATCATTTATGTGTATGATAGACTTCGGCATCATGAAATGATATCATTTTTTTTCATTACCATCTCCCACGGTTGGTTTTGATGATAGATAGAAAGTTTATATATGATATTTTTAAAATAATTATGAATATGTAGTCATTATATAATATAATTTTTTTACATTCCATACTATAGGGTGCATGATAAAATCCCAAGTGATTACAACAGACTATCACCTCATAAAACATTGTGATTCATTTTTAAATATCACGTTACATGGATGTTAATAAGAGTAATGATAATAATATACCTGAAATCAATTATGGGTCTCTGATATGAATATCATATTTATCATTCTGTAAACCTCATATATTATTTTCCTTTTACATTTTTACTCACTAAATAAATGATAATGTCCTTCGTGGATATGTTGAATACATCCTCCTAGAAGCAAAGTAATTTTTTTATCTGAAAATCACAATATTATAATATATTAGTTTATATAATTAAATAATATTTTGTTTAAGGATTTATTATCTTTCTAAATTGATATATTTTACTCACCTTATTTCCATAATGATCTTTGAAAAATAGAAATTTTACTCTTGGTTACGTACAACCTTTTATCTATTTCATCGTAACAATAGTTATTTTTTCATAAACATATATAATTATTGGTTTTAAAAGTATAATTTATATGTAATTATGATAATTATTTCCTGATTATTATTTTTTATAAGTTTATATAATTTCCTCTCTGACCATAGTCCATCGACAAAATCAATTTTGACACGCATGCTAAATATGGTAAAAACATCTAACGTAAAATTAATTGATTAAATAATTGAATATAACATAGTAATAAGTAAAATAAAATAAATATTAAACCTGAAAATTTTCTCAATCATAAAAATTATCAACATGGTTTTATTATTCAGGATTATAAAGAACAAGAATGAAAAAATGATCTCTAGTTAAGGGGTTTTCTTGTCTCACTTTTTTCTCTATTAGATAAATTCCATAATTCACAACTTACTTTTTGTGTGTGTTGTATATAATAACCTCGAATATATTATATTATTATTATTATACATACATTTACATGGATATAAAAATCCATTTTAGGATATTTATTTTATAGGGTTGATAGTTTCATTATAACCAAATTTGTGAGGGTTTTTATCTTGATTTTCATTCATTGAGTTGTTTGTTATGTTATACACTTATCTTATTTTATGAGATATATATACCTCCATTTGAAATGTTCTGTAATGAATCTCCTTATATTAAAGAAATTAAAAGTTTCATTTCATTTTATCATTCATGGGCCTTATAATTGAGTGTTACCAAGGTGGTAATGATCATTTGTTGTAATCTCATCATTTATTGGGATTGTTTATGATTACACTTCCAAAGATGAAATATTATGATCCATATATCATGAAACTCATGAATTTTGTTATCCTATTATTATTAAGGATATATACAAGTAACAAAAACATTTTACCAATATTTAGTATTTAATTTTATTGATAATTTATTTTTAATAAAATATGACTTTACTTATCTCTCGGTTAGAAATCTGTTTTTTCAAAAACATGTTTTCAGAAAATGTTTCACCCCCACCCTAGAAAGAAACAATTTATTCCTTATTTTTTAACTTTTTTATGATTAAAAGGAATAAAATCCAAATTTAATTATCAGTTTAGCATTCTTTGAAAACCATAATGCATACATAATACACACAACACATTGGAAAATAAAATAAAACATGATAGATAATAAAATTAAATAAACTACTTCATTAAACTCTTATTGGATGTTTTATTTTTCATTACATGGGGAAGGGAAACATAATAATTATGAGATGAAATTTCTAGTAAGGGTATGTATAACCGAAGAAATAATGAATCTATGAGAATAAATCAACATTTTATAGTAAATACCTAATAACATATTCCATTAAAATGACTGCATAAGGAAAAATAAATTTTACAAGATAAGAAACCAAAAAACATTCAATTTATTCAATAAATATATAATAGAATTAATCTATAGATATTTCAACAAAAAATCATAGGGATATATTATAATTTAATCCAAATAAAGTAAATTCAAAATTATAGGACTTCATATATAAGAAACATGAAACCTATATGTCACGAACATTCACAATACAACTTAAATCTACAGAAATAAACCCATTTAATTTTTCAAACATATTCCTTTCATGGGAACCTATCGATGCATTGGTGGGATATATAATTTATGGTCCCCACATGTCAGTTCAAGTCTGAATCAATCCTCATATCGAATAATAAAAATAACAAATTTTCCTTATTAAATAACCATATTTAAGGAAGAATTCATTTTTACCTATTATTACACACTTGATGATAAATAATAAAAAGTATTGTTGATATTAATGAATGGAAATACTCATGAAAAAACATTCTTGAGTGAAATAATATTTAAAAATTCCAAAGTGGCTCATACCACTTTGTGAAGTGCCCAGATCAGTGTGAATCACTGAGAGGGGGAGGGGGTGAATCAGTGATCCTTTAAAACTTTTTACTAATTGATTCCTTATCAATTAAACCTCTATGGCTGGTTAAAGCCTTGATCCACTCTTCTTGTATCTCTCAACCTTTCCCAGATAATGCAGTAATGAAAAGGAACAGGACACAAGGATTTACAAGGTTCGGCACCAAAGGCCTACATCCTTGCCATGCTCTCCCAGCATGTATTCTCCATTATAACCTGTTAAAATTACAATGGTCGATACAGAGTCCCACTGTACCTCTCCTGAGTCCCACAGGAGGGTCTTTATACTGCGTCCCACAGTGTTACCAGAGTCCCACTGGCCTGCTCCAGAATCCCACTGAAGACTTCTTCTCCCTGAGTCCCACAGGGTCTTCTCTTGGCTCCTCGAGTCACACGAGTAGCTCTTCTTCACTTTAAGTTCTTCAAGTATCTTCAGCAGCCTGGGATAAAGGCTGCTGGCCTTGCTCTTCTCTTCTGATCACTTGTGGTTGATCAGGGCTTCTCGTCTAGCTCTGGCTTTATCTCCTTCTTCAGGATGACCTGGCTTCTCTCTCCAACTACTGAATACTCAGACAACTGATATCTTTAACTTTGGTCTGGTCCAGTCTCAACTCACTTCAACTTCATGCACTGAGTGCATGGAAACTCTTCATCCTCATGCACTGATAGCATGGCCTTCTCAATTCTTCAAGAACCTCCTAGTCTTGGAAAACTCAAATGCACACCACTGATTTGTCTATGTTCACGTGTGCACGTGCATGCATGTATGCATGCACTGTCTTGTTCTTCTTCTAGGTGCAGTAAACCCTCAAAGGGTGTAATCAATTATAGCACACACCTTCTCACTTGTACTTCACACGTTTAGTTCCTTTTGATTACACACATAGAAGTGTGTTATACTTTGTGTGAATCTTCTACTTCTTCTATGTGTGTCTACTCCTCTTAGAGCACACACATAGGTTCGGCCTTCTTCATATACTTAGACACACACACACAACTTAGGTGTGGCCTTCTTGTTTTGCACATACACTACCCGTAGGTGTGTCTTTGGCCTTCACTCCACTTCTTGCACACACACGGCCAAGTGTGCTCTTCCTCTTCACTTAGCACACAAAAATAATATTCTTTAATTTGTTCTTCAATTTGTGCACCCACATAAGGGCTACGGCCTTCTTCATTAAATGCACACACAAAGTGCAAGCCTTGCCTTCCTCCTCTTTGCACACACACACAAGGTGTGGTCTTGGCCTCTACTTGCACACACCCGAACTCAAACTAGTCGCGCAAGGGGGTGTGTCCTTCTCTACTCCAACACTGCCTGCCACGCAAGGCTCAAGCCACAAGGGCCGCGCAAGCCACGGGTGCAAGGCAGGTCGCGCAAGTGCCAAGGTGCAAGGGGCAGCCGCGCAATGTAACCTCATGCCACGTAAGTCCACGGTCAGAGAGGGGGTGCACAAGTGATGCGCGGCCCAACCTTCTTCCTGCCGCGCAGAGTGCGCGCAAGGGACCTCACCGCGCAAGTGTGCGCGGGGCTTTGTCTTCGCGAGGCAGAGGTGCACTCACGGTTCTCCGGATCTTCAACAAAGGATCAGCAAGCTTCCTCGAGGGCTCGGCCTCTCTTTTTATAGGCGAGGAGAGCCTTGGTTCATCCGCGTGTAAAATCTTGAATCACCGAAGATTTCGGATCTTCAAAATCTTTCCAAGTTTTTGCGTTTTCTCTTCGGTGCATGCGGGTTCTTTTATTTATTATCTTCTTCACGTGCATGCGACTTAGAACGCATGCACGGCCTTCGGTTAAGGATAATCCATGCAAACCATAAACCCTTCAAAGCCTCGGCAGATTCTCTTGCCTCGGCCTTCTTCGAATTCTTCCAAACATAGCATGCACTCCCATTTTTATACATGGTTGTGTTCAGTAGGGCTGGACGAACTCATTGGATCCTTCGGATCAAACTATGGTGGTCGGGAGCTCGAAAACAGGTCGTCGGAGGGCCTCTGGTTCAGCGGGGACGTCGCGGGTGCCTCGGTCGAGCTCGAGGAAGGAGATGTGCCGGGAGCCGTTGGATCAGATATTCAACGGCCTGGATTAGATCGCGGCGCCGCGGATGGATCGTGCAGCACAGATCAAGCGCACGATCAATCGAGCGGCTCAGATTCGCTCCCGGGAATTTTTCCGCGTCCCACATCGAAACGGGCCGCGGAATTCTCGCGCTTTATCACCCTGGCGCTGCCGGCTCCCCATCAGTTGCACTTCTCCCCTCCCGGTGTCGCCCCGCACCGGGTTCTCTCTGCGGGCGCGCTCTTGCGCCCACTCTGCTCCTCGCGGGCGCGCTTCTAGCGCCCACTATGCTCCCTGCGGGCGCGCCACTGGCGCCCACTATGCACACTGCGCTCCTCCGGGCGTGCCCCTGGCTCCCATGCGGTTTCTTGCGGTGCGCCCTGCCGCCCTGGCTCACCCCACGGGTTCCCCCGGGCGTGGTGCCCTAGCGCCCATGCCTTGGGGTTGAACCCCCAAGGTGCCTTGGCTGGCCATATTTTTTGGCAAAGGAAGGATAACCATTTTGTTAAAAAACAAAGTTCTCCAAATGTATAAATGCCAACCCATGTTCTTCCAAGCCAAATGCCACTTCAAGCCATTCTTCCTCTTCCTATTCTTCCTTCTTCATTTCTTCTCTACTCTTCTTCTTAAGAATTCCATAATTTCTCCTCTCATATGATCTCTACTTAGGATACGGAATTCCCACGGTTTCTTCATCTTCAACCGAACTCCTGAATCACTTAAATTCTTCAATGTGCTTCATTGATCTAATCAGAGATAAAGTTGGATCATCTTCAGATTCACATGCACTAACAAATAGTACATGGACTTCATTAATCCACTTCATCCACTTAGAAGTTGTGGATGGATCATCTTCATCTCCTCATGCATTGTCAATACAATGCATGGTCTTCAAACATTGTGGTGACTTTGTATCCAGTTGATACAAGTTCTTTGAACTTAAAGATCATCTTCACAATCGTCTGATGTCCATGGAGAATGTTTCAACCATATCTCCTATGCCACTTAGTGAATCTCCTAAGTGACATGCCTCTTAGTACCATGGCCATTCTCCTTCATCACCATCACCATCAATGAACTTCAAGAATAGCTCAACAATCGTCAGATTTACATGGAGAATGTTTCAACCACATCTCCTATTCCACTTAGTGAATCTCCTAAGTGACATGCCTCTTAGTACCATGGCCATTCTCCTTCATCACCATCACCATCACAACCTTTGTCATTCACATCTTGACATTCCTTGACTTCCATTCATTCCAAGACAACTTCATGCCTCATTGACAACAAATGCAACACAATTCACTTCAATCTCCCCCTTTGTATTTGTTGTCAATACACCACTTCAGCACATATGAATGAGTCAATATGTGTGCCAATATTTTCTCCCCCTTATTGGCAATCAAATGCAAAGGTGTGGTGTGGTTCTCTTTCAAAAATCTCTTCCTTCCTTCGAATAGCATCTTCTTGAAAAACACTAGGAGAGGGATGATGTCACATGTTCTTCTTTAGCAAAGAACCTTTAGTAAATCAACTCTAAGTCTACTTGGGCTAACCCGGTGTAGAAAACAAGAGTGATGTAACCAAGGAACTCAAAGCTGTCCACATTCACTGTAAACATGTGAGATCGTGCTAAGGGGTTCAGATATTCAATGAATTGCTAAATCCTGCACATACTCCACAAAACTCATTAGAAAGTTCAGTGCAGTGATAAAGCTCCCCCTTTCATCCATTTGTCTTCAATCCATACTCCCCCTTAATTGACAAGATAGCCTCAATTAAGAAACAAGGGATGAAAGTATGATTGGATTACCTTCACTTTTCTCAAGATGGTATTAATCTCAGAATCCCATCTTCTTCAGATTGGCTCCCCCTCAAGGGGTGCACTCCATTCTGTCCAAACCATCCTCCTAGTTGAGAATGATCATAATCTTCAATTACCTGCAATGTTAGCACATGTATATACCAAGAGTATAAGGGAATAACATGGAACCTCCTTGGTTCATCAATGTGAACAACAAGGTTGAGAAGATTCTCTCAACCGAGATGTCCCATTTTCACTAGTCTTCACACTTGCACATTTGATCATCATTGATGATTGTGCTGGTGTGGTTCTCAAAACATCTTCATGTGAAATATTATTCTTCCCTTTTGCCTTAGCAATTCCCAGAACTTCATCTTCAGCTCTTTGTAGATCTTTGGCAAGTTGCAACTGATTTGGCCATATGACTAGTAAGTCACTTGGAAGTGTGGCCTCAGTTCCGGATATTCCACATCGTTCTTTTGATGCTGTCAAGCTACCTTTCTTAGGCAACTTGTTTTCAATCAATCCCTTCTGCTTCTTCTGGATTGATTGTCTGTTTGAGTCCAGTCTGCCTCTATTTAGTTTCATGGCTTCTTTACAAAGGTCCATGATGTGTCCTTTATTTCCACAGTAGAAGCATGTTTTCTTGGTGGTCCTGCTGGATGCATCACCCTTCTTGGATTTAGACTCCAAGGACTTCTTTTCCTTTTTCAAAACCTTCTTGGGAGCATCTTCAACTTCCTTCTTGCTTCCCAAGGATTCTTTCTGAGCCAGGTTCAGTGATCTTCTCTTCATTCCAGCTTTGGATACAGTTGGAGATTGACATGTATCATTCTTTTGACCACTTTTGCAACCATCCCAGATGTTGTCAAGTAATCCAAATCTGTTAGCAGTAAACAGATGTCTCTGGACCTGTGGATGTTGCTTCTTTTCTTCTGGCTTGCTCCCCCTAGGCATGGGCTTCCTCTGTGCTTTGACATTCATTGGATTGTACCAACAATCCTTTGCACAATGCCCATACTTGTTACAACACCAACATTGACCCACAAATCTTGACTTCTTCAGTCCTTCTGATTTTAGGGTACTCTTCTTGACCTATTGTGCTGTTTCAGGAGAGCTCTGCTTCTTTACTGTCTTCATCCATATTTGTTTGGAATTATTCGTCCATCCTGCACTTTTTGTGGAAACACAATTAGAAGCATCAGTACAAGATGGTATGGATGGTACCTTCTTTCTAGAAGATGTTGCACTTTTATTAGAGGATGTCTTTCTCTTAGAATCATCCTGCTCAAAGAATACTTGAGTAGCAACATGTCTTCTTCCAGCTGACTGGGAGGATTCAGCTTTAGGTGATTGCAGATTTTTCAATATCACCTCCAGTTCTAAACACTTTATGTTGAGGGAGTTCTTCTCATCCTCAATTGTTCTTAGCCTTCCTCCCCATTTCTCTTCCAGCTGCTTTATCTGATCCTCATGCACCTTCTTCAATTCTTGGAATGAATTGTCCAGCTCCTTCACCATTTTGACTTTGTCTTTGAGTTGAGCATCTCTGACATTCATTGACACTTTGTGCCTCTTTTCCAGTGCATGGAAAACATCTTTGATCATTATCATAAAAATTTCTTTCTCAGAAAGGCTTCTTTGCAATTCTTCAGCAGTGTCTTCATATCTTTCATTGCAAAGAGAAACTGTTTCATCTTTGGCATTTACCAGCTTTCTGAGAGTGTTGGTTATGCCAACCCTTTTTGCCAATTGATCTTCCATTGCATTGGCTTCTTCTTCTAACTGTGATTTTTCTTCATAAAGATCATGGATTCCTGTAGCTATACACTTTGCCACTTCCATGGGAACTGTCTTCTGAAGATATTTGAGTGCACTCTGAAGATCATTAATTGTTTCAACTTCATCACAGCTAGGACATGCTTCATCAGAAGAATGATAAAAGGAATTGTCATCTGATGTGACTCTCACATTTCTTTCCATAGAAGGAGTTTCTATGATTGTACCAGCCTTCTTCTTCATCTTCTTTGCCTGTTTCTTCATTCTGTTTTTCAGAGTCTTGGCAGATATCTCCATTTGAGGCTGTTCTTTCATTTCCTCAAATCTGCACTTCATAAAGACTCCCTTGGATCTTTTAGAGGTAACCTCCCTCTGATACCAATTGAAGTGCCCAGATCAGTGTGAATCACTGAGAGGGGGAGGGGGTGAATCAGTGATCCTTTAAAACTTTTTACTAATTGATTCCTTATCAATTAAACCTCTATGGCTGGTTAAAGCCTCGATCCACTCTTCTTGTATCTCTCAACCTTTCCCAGATAATGCAGTAATGAAAAGGAACAGGACACAAGGATTTACAAGGTTCGGCACCAAAGGCCTACATCCTTTCCATGCTCTCCTAGCATGGATTCTCCATTATAACCTGTTAAAATTACAATGGTCGATACAGAGTCCCACTGTACCTCTCCTGAGTCCCACAGGAGGGTCTTTATACTGCGTCCCACAGTGTTACCAGAGTCCCACTGGCCTGCTCTAGAATCCCACTGAAGACTTCTTCTCCCTGAGTCCCACAGGGTCTTCTCTTGGCTCCTCGAGTCACACGAGTAGCTCTTCTTCACTTTAAGTTCTTCAAGTATCTTCAGCAGCCTGGGATAAAGGCTGCTGGCCTTGCTCTTCTCTTCTGATCACTTGTGGTTGATCAGGGCTTCTCGTCTAGCTCAGGCTTTATCTCCTTCTTCAGGATGACCTGGCTTCTCTCTCCAACTACTGAATACTCAGACAACTGATATCTTTAACTTTGGTCTGGTCCAGTCTCAACTCACTTCAACTTCATGCACTGAGTGCATGGAAACTCTTCATCCTCATACACTAATAGCATGGCCTTCTCAATTCTTCAAGAACCTCCTAGTCTTGGACAACTCAAATGCACACCACTGATTTGTCTATGTTCACGTGTGCACGTGCATGCATGTATGCATGCACTGTCTTGTTCTTCTTCTAGGTGCAGTAAACCCTCAAAGGGTGTAATCAATTATAGCACACACCTTCTCACTTGTACTTCACACGTTTAGTTCCTTTTGATTACACACATAGAAGTGTGTTATACTTTGTGTGAATCTTCTTCTTCTTCTAAGTGTGTCTACTCCTCTTAGAGCACACACATAGGTTCGGCCTTCTTCATATACTTAGACACACACACACAACTTAGGTGTGGTCTTCTTGTTTTTCACATACACTACCCGTAGGTGTGTCTTTGGACTTCACTCCACTTCTTGCACACACACGGCCAAGTGTGATCTTCCTCTTCACTTAGCACACACAAATAATATTCTTTAATTTGTTCTTCAATGTGTGCACCCACATAAGGGCTACGGCCTTCTTCTTTAAATGCACACACAAAGTGCAAGCCTTGCCTTCCTCCTCTTTGCACACACACACAAGGTGTGGTCTCGGCCTCTACTTGCACACACCCGAACTCAAACTAGTCGCGCAAGGGGGTGTGTCCTTCTCTACTCCAACAGTGCCTGCCGCGCAGGGCTCAAGCCACAAGGGCCGCGCAAGCCACGGGTGCAAGGCAGGTCGCGCAAGTGCCAAGGTGAAAGGGGGCAGCCGCGCAATGTAACCTCCTGCCACGTAAGTCCACGGTCAGAGAGGGGGTGCACAAGTGATGCGCGGCCCAACCTTCTTCCTGCCGCGCAGAGTGCACGCAAGGGACCTCACCGCGCAAGAGTGCGAGGGGCTTTGTCTTCGCGAGGCAGAGGTGCACTCACGGTTCTTCGGATCTTCAACAAAGGATCAGCAAGCTTCCTCGAGGGCTCGGCCTCTCTTTTTATAGGCGAGGAGAGCCTTGGTTCATCCGCGTGTAAAATCTTGAATCACCGAAGATTTCGGATCTTCAAAATCTTTCCAAGTTTTTGCGTTTTCTCTTCGGTGCACGCGGGTTCTTTTATTTATTATCTTCTTCACGTGCATGCGACTTAGAACGCATGCACGGCCTTCGGTTAAGGATAATCCATGCAAACCATAAACCCTTCAAAGCCTCGGCAGATTCTCTTGCCTCGGCCTTCTTCGAATTCTTCCAAACATAGCATGGACTCCCATTTTTATACATGGTTGTGTTCAGTAGGGCCAGACGAACTCATTGGAGCCTTCGGATCAAACTATGGTGGCCGGGAGCTCGAAAACAGGTCGTCGGAGGGCCTCTGGTTCAGCGGGGACGTCGCGGGTGCCTCGGTCGAGCTCGAGGAAGGAGATGAGCCGGGAGCCGTTGGATCAGATCTTCAACGGCCCGGATTAGATCGCGGTGCCGCGGATGGATCGTGCGGCGCAGATCAAGCGCGCGATCAATCGAGCGGCTCAGATTCGCTCCCGGGAATTTTTCCGCGTCCCACATCGAAACGGGCCACGGAATTCTCGCACTTTATCACCCTGGCGCTGCCGGCTCCCCATCAGTTGCACTTCTCCCCTCCCGGTGCCACCCCGCACCGGGTTCTCTCTGCGGGCGCGCTCTTGCGCCCACTCTGCTCCTCGCGGGCGCGCTTCTAGCACCCACTATGCTCCCTGCGGGCGCGCCACTGGCGCCCACTATGCACACTGCGCTCCTCCGGGCGTGCCCCTGGCGCCCATGCGGTGTCTTGCGGTGCGCCCTGCCGCCCTGGCTCGCCCCACGGGTTCCCCCGGGTGTGGTGCCCTAGCGCCCATGCCTTGGGGTTGAACCCCCAAGGTGCCTTGGCTGGCCATATTTTTTGGAAAAGGAAGGATAACCATTTTGTTAAAAAACAAAGTTCTCCAAATGTATAAATGCCAACCCATGTTCTTCCAAGCCAAATGCCACTTCAAGCCATTCTTCCTCTTCCTATTCTTCCTTCTTCATTTCTTCTCTACTCTTCTTCTTAAGAATTCCATAATTTCTCCTCTCATATGATCTCTACTTAGGATACGGAATTCCCAAGGTTTCTTCATCTTCAACCGAACTCCTGAATCACTTAAATTATTCAATGTGCTTCATTGATCTAATCAGAGATCAAGTTGGATCATCTTCAGATTCACATGCACTAACAAATAGTACATGGACTTCATTAATCCACTTCATCCACTTAGAAGTTGTGGATGGATCATCTTCATCTCCTCATGCATTGTTAATACAATGCATGGTCTTCAAACATTGTTGTGACTTTGTATCCAGTTGATACAAGTTCTTTGAACTTAAAGATCAGCTTCACAATCGTCTGATGTCCATGGAGAATGTTTCAACCATATCTCCTATGCCACTTAGTGAATCTCCTAAGTGACATGCCTCTTAGTACCATGGCCATTCTCCTTCATCACCATCACCATCAATGAACTTCAAGAACAACTCACAATCGTCAGATTTACATGGAGAATGTTTCAACCACATCTCCTATGCCACTTAGTGAATCTCCTAAGTGACATGCCTCTTAGTACCATGGCCATTCTCCTTCATCACCATCACCATCACAACCTTTGTCATTCACATCTTGACATTCCTTGACTTCCATTCATTCCAAGACAACGTCATGCCTCATTGACAACAAATGCAACACGATGCACTTCACTTTGAAACATTTGAATCATAATTCCCATGATGTAACAACATTAATGAATCTCATAATATCATGATAATGCGTAAATTCATGATACAACATTTAAAATGAATTTATATACACCCTGTAAAAGAAACTAGGTGGATAACCTTTAAAAATGTCTTAATGAAATGAAATTGAAACCAAAGACCTTACCTTGTTCTTCATTTTTGTTGGGTTGTAATTATCCTCCTCTAAAGTGGTTTAATGTACGTTAATAAATTATATGATAACCATATTAATATTCATAATATCATATGTTAACTTCTTATAATATCTTATTAACCATTTGTTAACAATCATTCATTATTTTAACCAATTCATGTGTTAATTGCCTACTTTTCTCAAGCATGTTTTGACTTGTTACAAGTGTATTTGTATTCTTGAAATATAAATAAATTATTTACGGATTAAGAACCTTTTTTAAGATTTTTATTAATTTTAATATACTTATTACAATGTTTTACATAAAAACATATACCATTAATCTTATGTTGGTTGTTTTGAACAAAATTTGGTTCACATGTTAAAACAATATTTGGTAGGTCGCCTATATTCAGGACCCCCTCCTTACAACGATAACGAAATATTGAGAGATAGAGAGATAATGAACCCCACGAGCCCTATCTCTAGTAGGCCTTGGGTTGGATACTAGAACCATGTGTGTACAAATCACATAATATGGGAGGCATTACCATTTATAAAGAGAAAATATTGATTGATATGATAGATTATCCCCATTAAATTCCCCGTCATAATATAAAGAAATCCAAAAGCATTCCACAATCATTTGTAAAATAAAACTGATTTAAATAAAAAAGTATCAAAATTAAAAACCAAAAATGAATTCTATGAATCGACACAAAAACTGTTATAATCGAAGCTAGTAGGGTATAATATGGACTCACAAATCCTCTTGGAACCTAAAAATGGTTTTATATATATAGGGTGAGTATACAAGTATTCCCTGAAGGAAAATAAAATTCACTCATGTATATATAGAAGAGGAATACTAATTCACCTAGGAGAAAACAACAGAACCAAACAACATCTAAGCATGTATACTAACCACCCATCCTCACCATGAAATTTTCACCATGTAAAGAAGTCAAGTAATATAATATAAACCACATCGATGATAGGGTACCCCACACCACTTTCCAAATGATTATGATCTCTAAAACCCGAAAAAAAAATGTTGAGGTTCTCCCACAACTTACAAATATACCACATCACATCCCAACCACACACACTTGGGACATAAAACACATTCTTCCCACACACACCAAGGCCTCACAACATGTACCGCCCTCACAGACCTGGGCCTCCCCACACTACCCATCCATAGACACCGAGTCCTTACAACATGCCTCACCCACTCACACATAGGCCTCACAACCGTTCACATATAATCCCAAATACATATGAGAAAGCATATCAGAACTCATCCCAGTGACATCTGGGAAAAAAAACCACCTTGCCATAAGACACATGGGCTACCAATCTCACCACATCCAACCCAAAGAAACATGGGATGCCAATTCATGGAAGAGGCATAAGCGATGTGCAAGTGGATATCCATCCATACTCTCATTGGGATGTTAGTAAAGACACCCCCACATTACTATACAGATGTTCGACACATAGTGCTCAAGGTGGGTTTGGTGGGAATAGAAATCAAAAGGAAATACAAGTATATAAATATATTATATCAAACACTCATACCCAACTTATGGGTTCCCCAAAAAACAACCCACTCAAAACACTTCAACCTTTTCTACTAACTCTGAATGCATATAACCACACATCAAGCAATAAAACCCATTTTACATTCCCAACTAATTTATTTAGCAATTTACATTCTGTTAACTAAACCAACCCAATACATTTAAGGAATTATTAAACAAATATTTATTCATTCCATCACTACATAGATAACCAATAAGCACAACACAAAGTATGAAACATAGTTAAATTCATTTCAGAAGGTGAAGAGCCTGATAAATTAAGGCATCTCTACATTAAAAACAAATCATTTCATAACCTCCACATTTGAAACCCCCTCTAGGTATATCATATATCTATATATATATATGAGGTGAAGCTTTATGGATTCTATTATTAAGGGAAAATAAACCATACCAATCACTATTATCCTTCTTCATAGTCATCCCACCCAAAACACTATAATAAAAAAAACAAACCACCCAACTCAAAACATCAATTAAAAAACATATCAGAGCTAGTTCTACATCCATACTACATAATCATACCACACCCCTAAAATGAAAAAAAATAAACCATATTATATCCACTATTCCAAAAACAGAAACCACAAAAAACATTTAATAGATTCACGAAAAAATTTACCACATTACACTACATTTATTTGCAGTGTTATCACAAAAACATAAATCCTGGGGAAAAAATTCATTATCCAATTATTCATGGTTATCCATGCTTTCAATTTAGGGTGATACCAAAAATATCATATCATGGAAAAAACCAAAAAATGTGTATCCCATGAAAAAAATTCCACCAATGACTTCAGTTTTCAAGGGGGCATCAAGATTGAACAATCACAATATCACAATAAATATCAAAGCTATAAAAAGTATGTAAATCAAACCATATATACACATACATATCAATAAACTAATTATTTATCTTTAATTAGCCTTGAAGAATCATTATTCAAAGATAAAAAGAAGTAAAACACTCCCACATGATTCACAATAGAGGGAAATCAAGGGAATCCCACATCAAAGGAGCATTCCATTTTTTGTGCACCACTGGGCAAAGAAGAATTCCCAAAAATCATAACCACACATTGAAAACTATAATTCAAAATATGCTACACCAAGGATTCATCAAAAGGGAACCTGAAAAATACACTAAAAAAGAAATACCACCATAGTGGATCCTTGAGAGAATAACAGAATAAAATTGATGAGAATGAGAAGAGAACTCACTATGGATCATCCACTGATCGCCAAAAACACCCACTACAATCAACAGATCCATGAGAGAGGTAAATGGATTGAAGAACACTTTGTTTCACCTAGGGATTTCACATGATGAGATAAAAAAGGAAACCATGATATAATGAATGAGGATTTTTCCAAAAAATAGATATAAAACGTCCCATTATCGGTGTATTACACGAGGTGTACTCCCATTTAAAGTTGTGTAATACTTGAGGTTCATTTTTCATCCCAAAAAATTTTGGAAATTCATTTTATATTATTTTTATAAACACAAAATATTACAAACCATGATACTCTTCTTCATTCCATGTAAAAAAATTTCCCAACGTTAAAAGTCTAAGACAAGCCGCAAAACCAACTATCATGTTGCGCAGTCTAGTTACTTGATGCATAACCCCACTTTTCTTGCCTTTATCAACCAAACATCTATAACCTCTCTCTAATACTACTCTAAACACTAATAATGAACAAAACCCATAATGCAATGGACCAGGAAGGTACATACCATAACATTAGATACCTATCAAATGATTCTCTCCCATCAGAATCCAAGACCAATCCCATTGGAAAAAGGGGTCTAAAAAACCACCCTGCAAGATACCTATCATGCATAACATCATACCTCAAACAATGCCACCAAATAAACACATAAAAAATTACCACAAACTCACTGAAAACCCATCTAAACATCCACATAGCGCAATCCAACAACCACTATACCCTGCAAACTGCCCCACCATACTACCAATAAACTGCATCAACTCGAACACTAGAATCAGGGATTTCAATCTTCCATATCAAGATAGTATCCTCTACAGGAATCATTATATAACCCACATAGGTTTAATCACAACATAATTAATATGTTTGGATTAATAATTAGGTCCTCCCCTTTACACACATCAGTACATATTCACACAACACACTACACACAGTCATAAACCAAGAGAAATTAGTTCTTCTCCTAAAAAAATTTCAACCAACATATTTCAAATCCTAAAAGAGAAGAAAAACTCAAAATAACTATGGATACTAAGGAAATATATGTGTTCGTCACACCCATGTACTCTCCTCCCAACCATCATTCTTCCACAAAACAAGAACCAAATGAATAGTCAGTCCACAAAACACCTTCTCATGATGATCCCTGATTTACACTAGACACTGTATGAACGTCACTTCATTCTTGATATCTATCTCCCCCTAGTCAATGAAATACGAGTAATTTTGTAGATACCAATGAAGATGATAAATTTTTATGATTTTTTGGATCCTCTCTAACCCTATTTCAAACTCCAAATGAAACAATGTCTCACCAACTATCCCCTAAACCAAAAAGGGTTCAGGGTATGTTGTAGAAAGATTTATCCATCTTACAATCATCAAATACACACATAGAGGGGAAACCCTAATTAATATGTGGTCTCTATCTTTGAACTACAAAGGCCTCCTTCTGCAATCAGTATATGAATTCTTCTGGACCTTCACTAGTTTCATCCTCTCATTAAAAAGTTGTACCTTTTATGTCATTATCTACACCACATCAAGATGAAAAATATCTATATCTCAAACCACCATCTAAAACAATGGAGAAAGACACGATCTCCCACACAAATCCTCATACAGAGCGATGAAAATGAAAGTGTGACATCTATTATTATAAGAAAACTCCACCAAGGATAGGTGACATACCCAAGATCCACAAAAGTATGTGACTAAAGCCTTCAACATATCCTCCAATGTCTGGACAATCCATTCCATCTTTCCATTAATATGGTGGTGGAAAGTAGTGGTGAGGTGTAACTGGGTGCCAAAAGAATGATGCAATCCCTTCCAGTCTCAGCAGGAAAACCACACATCCTTATCTTAGATAGTGGACCACATAACTCCATTAAAATACACCACATTATCCATGTACCTCTTGTACAAGGTATCCACTACACCTGATTCATTGATCATTAAGAAGTTGATATATTTCATCAACATAACCACCCTGACCTAGATAGTATCATAAACTCCATGAGATTTTGGGTAACCCTATGATGAAATCCACCAATATTTCATTCCATTTCCACTTGGTAACATCCATGGACTACATCAAACCACCAGGAATATGATGCTCAGCCTTGACCTACTAGAAAACCAAGAAATTCCCCATAAACACTTCCACATCCCATTTTATACAAGGTTACCAAAAATTCATCTTTAAGACAGAATAAATGTTGTAAAATCCTCGATGTACTGCCAAATGTGATCCATGAAACTCAAGGACAGTACTATGCATATCTATAAGAAAAAAACATTCCCATAAACAACATCCATTTACTAAAATTATTTGACTACCCCTTCAGAGCATCACCATGACCGACTTAATCTAGTAACACCTCTTCTTTTGACGCTCTCCAATTGTAATCCTCCACCTACTTCATCAATGAATATTGTACCATCATTTGAATAAAATATTAATTTCCACCATCGACTCTTTCATCTAAGTGAAAGGCTGCCAACTCCTCTGTCTCATTTCGAGCATCTACAGATTGAAAAACAACTTCCTTCCATGAATTTCTTCTCAGAGCATTGGTCGTGACATTTCAATTTCTTGAGGTGTAGGATATCTCAAAATAATAGTCCTAAAGAAACTCCATCCACCTCAACTTTCATATGTTCAGGTAATGCTAAAAAAATATTATCCTAAAACACTTGTGATCCATGGGGAAAACAAATGCTCCCCCAAGAGGTATTATCGCCAAACATTCAGCTTGAAAATCGATACTACCAACTCTATATCACGGGAGGCATAGTTATTCTCATGAGGGAATAACTTCCATGACCCATAATATGTCACCAACCACTACTACATCAACACACATCCCAAACCCATATTGGAATCATTACAAAAAACCTCAAACATAACCTTTCCTTAGGAAACTGGAGCACCAGGTACTGACCAAGATCCCCTTTAGGTAACCAAATGCTATCAGACACTGATCAATCCACATTGAATGTTTTCACTTTTTATTCAAATCATTCAATGGAGCTGAATCTCAAGAGAAATTGGTTACAAACCTCTAATAACAGGCTGAGGGACAAAGGAAACTATGAACCTGTGGAAATGTTTCATGTACTACCCCAGAAACAACTGCATCTATCGTTGATGTATCTACAACCACACCTTCCTGCGACAACACATACTCGAGGAAATTTACCTCTTGTATCCAGAACATACACTTGAAAGTAATTCCATAGAGCTGGTGGCATCAAAGAACCTACTAGATAATTCTGAGAAGCTTGACATGCTCATCCTTTAAATTTGACTAGATTAAGACATCTTCATTGAATACTTTGATGAAACAATCATGGAACTCATGGAACATAGTGTTTGTAAGCCACATTAATACTGATGGTACATTCGTAACATCGAATAGAATGACTAATAACGTGATGTGCCCATACCTATATCTGAAGGTAGTCTTCATGATATCACCCTCCTTTACCCTCAAATGGTGATATCCAAACTGTATATTGATCTTAGAAAACTAACTCTCCCCTCTCAGCTTGATGAAAAGATCATCTATCCTCATAATAGGGTAACAGTTCCTGAAAGTTACCTGATTCAACCTCTGGTAGTCTACACACAAACTTAGAACACTGTCTTCCTTCTTTGTGAACAACACTAGAGAACCCCATATTAACAAAATGGGATAGATAAAACCCTTCATCATTAGATCATCTATCTAAATCCTAAAATCCTTCAACATATAAGGTTCCATTTGATAATGACCCATCAAAATTGTAGAATCACTGGGCTATAAGTATGTCCCAAACTCAAAATCATATTGAGGGGGTTGCATCACAAACTCCTGGGGGAAAACATCCAGGAACTCCACCAAATCCTTGTTGACTTCTACAATTTCATGGTATAGTGATTCCACTTACATCTTAGCAAACACGGGAAAAGGGATCCACAAACTGACTACCCACCTGACAACCCTTTTTTCCAACATAAACCACTTGTTGACAGTCCACATATAAAAACACAACTCTCCACCAGAATTAGTCGATAATAGAACATACTAAATAAAACCAGTTGATTACAAGGATGACATAATATGGCTATATCTATAGTATTAAGTCTTTCCCCATGGACTAATGTGGTCGCTTCATCAGTGTACACCCTCGACACAAATCAAAAAACTATTTTGGACTAAAAATGGAATATTCAACACCGGGGGAATAAGAATCCTCTCTACATCTAGTCCTAGAGAAATAACTATAGAGGGTACAACAAAAGAGTGTGAGTATTCAGAATCAAACAAAGCACAAGCATGTGTAATGTACTACATGATCATACTTGTGACAATCTCTATCCCCAATAGAATTATTACCTCCACAATCTACAATTTACCACACCAAGATCCTATACCTCTCTGCGAACAACCCCCTCCATGGCGTTTCTTAGGTCATGGTATTTGGGCATGAGTTACATCTTGAGGTCGGTCTCAACATCCTCCAACACCACTTGGGAGAAAATAGCATGATTTCTCTACTACAGATATTGTCTCCCTGGAAACTTGTGAAGAGGATGATGTTGAGCCTATCCCCCTCCACTAAACTATGATCGAACAACCACTAGGCACTAATTCTGAATTTTTCTAAAATTCCCATATATTAAACATGTCTCCCCCAAGACCACATGTAAGGCAGAAAGAGTACTGGAACTATAATGTTTTAATGGAAAATGGTAAGGTCATCTCCCCACCAGTTGAAATCTCGATGGTCTTAGATGCTGAGATTTTCCACTAAAAACTCTTCCAATAGAAAAATCTACTAGCTCCCCAATCCTGGTGTAACTACTCATGAGTGAATCTTCTCGATCAACTTCTCATTATTCTAAACATCCAGATATATCGGAAACATAAAATAAGTACCTACATACAGTACAGAAGGTTGGAGGGCCTCTATAAGATGCCTTGTACGAGAATTCTCTTCTGTAAAAAGATCTACAACAAATTAAATAAGGTCCCTGAACATGATCCCATGCACCCACCATGACATAATCCCCTCTCAATGGGAGAGTATCTCCTACCTCTTCTAAGGAATCATAGTCAATGAAATGTACTCTACCCAAAAATCCTTCTGAAATCAAACCCACAAAATAAATATCTACTTCTGGTCACCCAGATATGACATCCACCACTAACACGCAACACGACACATCTAAATAACTACCAAAGGGACCCTGTACTCTATCAGGTCCTAGATAAAAAAAAAGGAAATCTACAGACCCTCTATCCAACCTTCTATCTCCACATCTGAAACTCTACCCTTGCACTTTCCCAAAGCCTACCACTAGAAAGCACACAACATCCTCTACCATTATTCCTTCTCCTAAGATGGATTACCCATAAGACCGCCAAACAGATTATCATGGTGACCCTACACTAACTAAGTCACATGTGGACGATGGCCAATACCAATTACTGAAATTAAAACAAGGATTTTCTATGCCTGATTAGTATAGAATGTTTTTAAAATATATTTAAATTCATTATAATCATTTTATAAAATTTGAATTCCCATTAAATCCTAATTCATTCAAGAACACAAGTCATTATGATTATTTTACCTATCCCATGTATCTACACTACAAGAAGGTTAATCTTACATGGCCATTCATTATATTTAGAGTCTATGAACTGGATCATGGGTGCCCAAAACTCCTATGTCCTAATCTGTCTCCCTATATAATGTCATGATCTATGGTCAATGATAAATATTTCCATACCATCCCATGCAAAAATCATGGTATCTAACTCCAAATTCCATCCCATATCTCAACCATCACCACTTTTACCACTCTTTCATGACCCCTCCTAATAAATATTCCTCAATGAAGGGGGAGAGAGAGACATTGACCCCCCCCCCCCCGAGTCTCTCATCTTGTAGAACCTGTGTTGGTGACTAAGACCAAGGGTGTACAAATCTCACCACATGGGATGCATTACCATTTATAAGGATACAAGTTCAGAAGATAAATAGATCATCCAAAAACAACTCTAATAAATAATATAAAAAAAATTCAAAATCATCCCACATGCTTGGGAAAAATAAAACTGATATAAACAAAAATGTCCCCAAAGGAAATACCCAAAAGTAAAGCTATGCAGTGACACCCAACTACCAAGATCTATTCTATTAATGTCCAAAATGGTCTATGAAATCCAATTAGAAACATAGAAAAAATATTTTATATGTAGGTTGAGCATACATTTAAACGCAGTTAAAAAACCAATTTCTATCATACACATGTGAAAGAGGAATACTAATTCACCCATGAGAAATCAACACAACCCAAAATCAGCTAAGCAGGTATACTAACCACCCAACATCACCAAGGAATGCCCCCCCCCAAGTAACACAAGTCAAGTAATATAATATAAATAACATCTATGATAGGGTACCCCTCACAACATTACCACTAATTATATTCTATCACACCCAAATGACAAACATTATTCTGTTCCCATATATTCTAAATATGCCACATCATTTTCCACCAGCATAAACTTTTTCCTCCCAACACATCCTACCTGCACACACTAGGGCCTCACACAACATCCCAAATGCACGTACCAATTCCTCACAACACCTCTAACCCACACACAACTAAGCCTCGTAACTCATCCTTGTCGTACACACCCATAAATCAAAACACATCACATATCATCTTGAGGGCATCTTGGAATGCACATCAAAGATTATCCTGAACACAATTGGCAAATAAATACACCTCACCCATAGGCAACTGGTCTTCCACATAGAACTACATCCTACACTAATAAAGTTTGTTTTTTCCTAACTGGAAGAGGGAGCCGGGAAGAGTTGGTGGCCATCCATCATCCCTCCCATCGGGATATTGGGAAAGACACCCCTCAAGTTACAATGCATGTGATCAGCTCATATTTATCAATGTGGGTGGGGTGAAAATAGAAATCAAAATGAAATAAAAGTATATATATATGTGATGTCATACAATCATACCCAACATATGGGTTCCCAAAAAACAATCAACTCAGAAAACATCCACCTTTTCTGTTACCTCTAAATTCATAACACCATATCACAAGTCATAAAACCTATTTCACATTCCCATCCAATTTATTTAAACATTTCAATTCCATTTGCCAACCAAACCAAGCCATATTAAACAATATTAAATAAGTATTTATTCATTTAATCATTACAATGGAAACCACTATGCTCAATACAAAAAATTTAGCACAATAAAAGTCATTTATGATGGGGAAGATCCTAATAAATTATGGAGATTCCAAATTGATGACACATCATTCCACGCCCTCTACATTTAACTCCAATTCAAGATATATAAAATATTAATATACAGATATAGGGTGAAGTGTTCTAGTAGTTAGTAATGTTAAAGAACCCATACAAATCACTAATTTCTTGGTTCGATGTTAACCTTCCCAATCAACTATACTAACCAATACTAACGTATAACTCACCACTACATTTAGAACCAATATATAGCATAACTAGTTCCATATCCCAGCTGTATAATCCTACCACACCCATAATATACTCACTATATAACTATATTCCATCCAATTACTCACACATAAAAATAACCAAAAAACATTTTAAAGGTTCACAAAACATTTACAAAATTCCACTACATTTATTTTTGGTGTAATCACACAATACAACATCATGGGGAAACCAATTCATTAAAAAAGTATACATGGTGTTCCATGTTTTCATTTTAGGGTGATGCTAAAAAATCTCAATAAGGAAACAACCATAATATTTATATGTAGCTCCAAAAAATCCACCTACAACCATAATTTTCTGGGGTGTATCAATACTGAAAAACTATAATGTAACAATCAATGTCATAGAATTAAAATCTTGTAAATCAAACCCCATTATCCACTCAATTTCAATTAAAAAAATTTCTACCTTCTATTGGGCTGGAAAAACCATGATTTAAAATTAAATATATGTGAACCCAACCTGCATGTTTCATAATAGAGTGAAATAAAAGAAATCATACCTCAAGGGGGATTTCTAATTTCAAAAAACCACAGGTTGAGTTAGAATTCTCGCGAATCAAAAAAACACCATAAAAACTGTGGATCAACCTTTTCCTCACCAATGATCCATCAACACACAACCCAATAAACCCCCAAACCAAAGAAACAATACCACAATGGACCCCAGGATAATAATTAAAGGACATAGATATGAAGGAGAAGAAATCTCACTACAGATCGACCATAAATAGCCAATGAACACCCATGGGGTCAAAAGATCGAAGAGGTAGGGAATGGGCTTGAAGAACACTTCTATGTTCCTAGGGTTTACCTGAAATGAAATTTAAAAGGAAGCCACAAGCCAATGAATGAGGGTTTGATCAAAAAATAATTTTAATACTACACATGGTTGGGGTATTACAAGAAAAGTAATCCCCTTTCATGTCATGTAATACCTAGCATTCAATTCTTACCAAGAAATGCATCACCACTTCATTCTATTTTATTTTTCTAACCCTGAAATATTAAATCCCCTAAAACTCTTCTTCACACTATGTAGAATATCGATACGATGTGAAAAATAAAAGAAAATCTGTGAAATTGATTTTCAAATTGTGTAATCAAGTTACATGATGTGTAATTCCCCTTCTTCCTTAATTTAGCAAACAAACTTCTCCAAACTCTCTGTAGGCCTCCTCGGAAGACTTCTAACGTCCAAAACCCGCAATGTAATAGACTAGGATGGCACAAACCATTTCAACTACAATCAAACGAGACATTATAAAATATATCATGAATAAAAATCATGAAAAAATTATAGTATTTATAAATAAATTATAATTTTAAAATCAATCATTAAAAATGAGTATGAAAAAGGCACCAACATTATAATCATGGTGACAGTAGGCCATACCTAGGTATAAGTAACATTTTTCATTTTTCAATAGTCATTATGAAAAGAAGGTAAGTAACATTAATTTTAAAAAAATTGAAAATATATAATAAATAAAATATTATATAATCATATATAAATATATATATATATATAATTATTGTGATGTGAAAAAAGCACATCATGTTGAGGAAGGAATGGTCCACACGTCCACGAACAACATTATAAATTTTTTTTTGTGTGAAAGGGTAATAAATAAAATGTTATATATTATATTTACATAAAGGTAATTATTACATGAATAAGTAATATATGCTGTGTTTTCCATGTGTTTTTAATTAAAACCATCGTTTATATGTTCCATGTATCATGTAACTGAATCACATCGCTTTTATAAGGTTGTAGTTCACATTTCCATAATCAATGTTATCAGATTTAAAAGGATGAAATTTATAAAGGTATATTTTATAAAATAACTAATGAAGTATAAATAAATAATAATTATCATATATATTAGGTAGTGTTCTAGATCTAGATTCCACTCAACTGGTGCCCCGTACCCAGTTGGCTACATGGCCTCAAGCACATTTTCCTAAACACCAGAGGCTCTCGACTAGCAATGAGAGCCTAAAATGTGATAGTGGGGATACGATTCCATCAATTGTAGATTGGAATACAGTTGAATAAGTAATAATACTATAGTGGAATTAGTGAAAAAAATAAATATGAAATTAACTACGGACGATTGATAAGATAAATTACTAAGCATCATTCCATACAAAAGAGTATGATGTATATTATGTTCTAAGAAACTATCCAAATAGGCACACTACATGAATAAAACTTATATGTTCCAAAATTAAAAGAAAAAAAAACTAAGAAGCACCATAATCCTTTTCTTGATCCAATTCTCTTGTGCTCCTAAACAACATCTCAAGTAACTATAGAAGGGGGTTTTCCAATATCAAAACGTGAAACTATATAATCTATTTATACCGAAAAGCATGACATATATAGCGTGTGAGAAATAAATTCTTGTAAAAAACCAACCATTATCATTTACTATCTGTCAGTGAGTATATGAAACAAGTACTATAAAAAAGGAGAAGTAGTAAACTAGGGAGTACTCAAATGTAAAAAATATTACAAGTCCTATTTTCCAGATTCATTCATTATTTTTAGTTCAAATATTAAATTAAATTGAATAATATATGTTTTTGTATCCGACCTAAGCCCATAAACCCCCATATAAAAAATAATCAATATATACCTCAGAAGGATATAAAAATAATAAAGTAAAGATGAATCAAATCATATTCTTTGTCTTGGAGTATGTGTCAGATTTCATTCCATTCCAATATTTAACTCAACATATTTACTACAGGCTTAGAAAAACACATCCCATAAGAAGAACAAAATCCCCACCATTAGGATGGATGATTCCTCGCCCACATGGATAACAAATCTATTCCCAAAGCAATAACAAATCCTTACCCACAAGAAAAACAAATAAATTGGGGTTTAGCATGGTATATCATCATTTTATCGTAATAAAAAACTGATGTAAATTGAATTATTTCATGGTTAAAATATAACAACTCACGTGGGAATCATACATATCAACTAACAAATGAATTAATCTATCACAAGTCTTAAACGATAATTATCATATCATTGGAAAAGGGGGAAACCAGTAATCCCAAACCCTTTATTAAAATAAATCACAATTTACCTCAATTTCTATTACATTATAAATGTAATTAGTACTTAAGTACCCAATAAGGGAAAAAAGGCAATCCTCATAGGCAATCTCGACCAAACAGCCATAAACATTCAATCAAAAGGAACACACCCACAGGGTGGCCCTTAATCAAACCACCAATCTTACACATGATAAGTTTAATTCAATTCATGGCCTAATCATCATTTAGAAACAAAAAAATTCAATATCCATTCAAGGTTACACCCTAAACATGGGTTTATAGTAGTAAGACCCATATAAACAACTCAACAATGAGAGAAAGGCACAAGATCACTATCATTATCATAGTATGACTCTCCTCATCCAGTGTGAACATCCAATTCAAATCTTGAACGATGTAGATCTAAAAAATGTTGATAAATTATCAACCTAAAATAACTTCTTTGAGTATAAAATCCTGAATAAGGATTCAAGAGGAATAAATAAATCACTGATCGGGTTCAAACATAATTGATTGTTAAGGAATCAAGGTTTAGATGATCAACTAGGAAGGAAAACGACCCTCGGTGCTGCTGTTCGTGAACAAAGATGAGCCACTATCTATTTTCACTAAAAAAACTACGACCTCCTTTATGAATAAAAAAAGTACACAACATGTACTTGAGATTATACTCTGTGTCCATTCAATTTTTGGTCCGACCATAACATGGCCATGTACCAGGATTACAACTCATGTAGCCATCCATACACAATTTGTACCTATAATTTCACAACATGTAGTTCCTAGTCATTTTGTGTAATAGGCCTGCACCTAGCACCTCGACCTCTTTCTCCCCATTTTCTTAAGTAAAAAAATAAAATGAATTATATATACCTCAATGGAAGAACCATGTTCTTACAAAATTTCGCACTTAATGCAATTCGTCCATGAATTTCCCTTCCAAGTGTGATAAAGAAAAACATGAGAACAACTTTGGTGACTATGATCATACATTTCCCTCTCTCACCTAAGTTTCATCTTGCACTCGGCCATGTTGGCATAGCACCCATAATAGTGGAAGAGACTGAACATGGAAAAAGTTTGTGCTATGATCCATAATATGAATTGGTTGCTCATCAAAGGATTGATCTACTAGAAACTGCACTTCCTTAAGATGAAAGGTGTGAAAAAAAACTCTGATAATAAATGTTGCAACTGAGAAATGTGGAATATGTCATGCATATCCCCATACCTATGAGGTAACTACAATTGATAGGAAACTAGATCGATCATGTCCAGTAGCTAAAACAGACTGATGTATCTTGGTGAAAGCTTACCTTGTCTCCTGATTCTCTTATGTCCCAACCTCAGAGCATCATGCTAGAAAACTCAATCCCTGACCTCAAATTCCAGAGATCATCTGCGGTGATCGGTATATTATTTCTGAAGAGACTGTGTAGTATCCATCAGATTCAGAATCATATAGACCTGCTCAGAAGTTTCATACTTGAGACATTGACCCAGTAATACTGACACACCTACCTCCTGCCATCAGGGGTGTTATTGGCATGACATACTTTACAATCTTCAGAAGGTTCCATCACTACAGTCACTTGGAAAATGTTATTTTAGGGAAATTAAACAAGGGGAAAATGCTTCTTCCAAGAACACCCAAAGTCTTGGATGCATACTCACAGCATGTCCTCCAGCACTTGTATCATACGCTTTGACTATCCATCAGTCCGAGGAAGGAATGATGTTCTCAAAAGTACATGAGTACCCAGTGCCCTATCAAAACCCTGCCAAAAACGAGATGTAATGTGGGAATACCTATCTAAAATGATAGATCAAGGGACAAAATGAAGTCGTACCACCACCCAAACATATAGCTTCACAAGATCACCAACACCAAAGGTCTATTTGATCGGCACGAAGTGAGAAAACTTCTTATGTCTGTCAACCACCTCCCACTATACATCATTTGATCGGGGAAATCATAGTAAAACTGTCCTGAAATACACAACGAAATTATGCCATATCCACTCTGGAATAGGTAACTAGAATAAAATCTCGGTTGGCCACTAATGTGCCACCTTCACCTGATGATTGGTGGAAACCCTCTTCACAAAACCAGCCAACTCTCTCTTCATACTTAGCCACCAGTACTGACGACGCAAGTCACAGTACAACTTAGAAACTCTATGAATCACTACCCGAGATAAAGAATGAAACTCTAGCATCAAATCCTCACATATATTCACTATAACACATAGACATCCATGGTTCTAGAATATCTCATTGTCACCCACCATCCAACCAGGAGGTAGATCCTTACCTGCTACTCTTTCTCGCAAGACTAGGCCCATAGAATCTGACACATTTCTCATCCTCAATAAGTCCTGTAAATTAGAATACATAGCTAAATAATAAAGGAATGTCTCTATCATACTATGATGAACTTCCAAGTGCACCTTAAAGAACAACTCCATAGGCCACCACTCTCCACTGGCCTCCTACACTACCTATATTTGAGTCATCTGGCTTAGTGAATCAGCCATCACATTGCCTTTTCTAGGTATGTATGCACGATTGATACCAAAATACTCAATTTACTCCACCCACCATTGCTACATTAGATTTACATCACATCGTGTAAAAATGTACTTGATACTTTTGTGATCCGTGCACACCAAAAAATGATCCACCAATAATTAAGGTATCCATCAAAGTAAGGCATGAACTACCATGACTATCTTGAGATAGTGGGTCAGATAATTCCACTAACGTGGACCCAACATATGATACCCGTATGTAACGACTCATTCCCCTCCATAATCACTACACCCAGCCCGATACCTAATGCATGATAGTATAATGTATCAATAGAGCCCAACATTGAAAAGATTAGTATCGATGCTATTGTTAGTCTTGCATTCATCACTTGAAAGGTCCTCTCACAAGAATCTAAGCATATGTACATCATTCCCTTGTTTTTAAATCCCTTTATCTGTGCTATTATGTGTGAGTGGTCCTATATGAAATGCCTATAGTGGCCTTACTTCCTTATAAAACTCTACAACTCAAATACATTCTTGGGATGCTCCTAGGTAACAACTAATCTCACCTACTTTTGGACCACTGATACTTCTATATCTGAGATGATGTCACCTAGGAAGTAAATTCGATCCATCTAGAAGTAGAAATTTGTGAGCTTAGCCTATAGCTAATTCTCTCTTAGTATATTACATACAATCTCATGATGCGTGTAAGGTTCATGTTTGGCATGATGACAAACCAAGATATCATCCATAGAAAGCACCACAAAAGAATCTATGTAAGGATAGAGCACTCGATTCATTATTTCTATGAAGACCATAGGTGGGTTCATGGGTCCGAATGGAATAACCATATAATCATATAGAATATACTTGAATCAAATGTTGTACAAGTTATATCTAAACATCAAATACATAACAGGTGATATCTTAACCTTAATTCAAATTCCTAGAACACTCGGGCTCCTCTAAGCTAATCAAAAGGGTCATCATTTCATGGAAAAGGATATCGATTTTTTAACTGTCTCCCAGTTCAGTTTTCGATAGTCCACGCATAGCCTAAGGGTACCATCTACCTTCTTCACAAAAAGGACCAGAGATCCCCATAAGGAAGAACATGGTTGAATAATCCCGTTTGCCTTTAAATCCTCTTACTACCTATTGAGCAATAGCAGCTCCATCTTAGCTATCTAGTATAGGGAAATGTATACTGGTGCAGCTCGTGGAACTTTTTTGATAGATAACTCCACCCATCCTTCTAGAGGTAAGCCTGAAAAGTCATATGAGAAAACATCCATGAAATAATCAACCAAAGGAGGGAATTATATATGACGTGTTCCCTAGTCATCTATATGTAAACTAGAAATTTGTGTTATCATCCCAGTCAACCCTTGATGCTCCGTTCCAACTTGGATTTCATGGACATGCCACTCTACCTTCTATAGAAATGATCCACCTTATGGTGAGGTAAAACTGAACCCATGGATATTCTAATCGACAAATTATTTAAAACATACTTTCTAGTCCAATCAAAGTATGACATCAAAGCATGTCATCTCTAAGACATAAAGATCACAAAACAAGTAACACCCACCAACCTAATAAGGGTACTTCTTACAGTATCGCACACCTTCCATACTTTTCCATAATGGATTTTACATCATCTTAACATCGTTAGAAGAGAAATCACAGTGCCCAAGGGTCTCTACAATAGGCAGATATATAAAACAATGTGAAGACCCTATATCAAAGAGTGTAGAAGATAAAACGGAGGAAACTAGAATAGTTCCTCTGATAGTAGAAGGTTCGGGATCCTACTCCTGTTAGGTCTATTTCATATCATACGTATGACATGTATCATGACATTAAGAAACTATCTGTATTCCCATAGATAACCCACAATTTTCTCACAGAGATCCAGGGCTCTGGCTACCAAGACCACGACCAGGACCTCGCCTGAACATCCTGACGTATTATAATTCCCTGACGGGTGAGAAGCTTATGACACTACTCCTGAACGTGGAGTCTATGATGAACCTCCCTCACTAGATGCTGATGGGAATTCCCTATAGTATCAGTTTAGATGGACCATACTTACGCAAGATATATACTCTATTATTCTCATCAGGCTCTATGGTCTCACATGCACAACTCTTCCATAGTAACAACATCTCACCTAGTTATCAAAAGAAACATTTTCAATGATCCTACCCCTGTGAAAAAGATCTATATGATTCTTATTTATACCATTCATGATATAAAAATATTTTGGTGCCCAACTACCCTAGGTTTCACCTTCAACATCATGAAAATTTATTTTGGTAATAAGAACCTAATTCAAGATGAAATATATATAAGGAAACCTAAAAATGTTCACCTGGGATTAAATGATCTACCTGAGACCATCCTCGAATCGCCTAGTAATTAATGCCTCGTCACTGATCAAAATAGTTGTGAATCTCTAAATCTAATTAAAATGAGTAAAGTAGTCCATCACATACATCACACCCTACTCAAGATGCATGAACTTACAGGAACTATTAGCCCTCAGCATCTCATGGAGATAGTAGAAAATGAAAGATTGTCTGAAAATATCCACATGCCATGTTTTGATGGTGCTCTATCTAAGTAATAACATCCCACCACATCTTGACCAAATCACATATCATATAAGATGCGAGCTTGAACCTCCTCTAAGGTGGAATCACCAGTTATTGAAATTTGTATGTATGAACTCAATCCATGAATCTATAACATGTAGTCCATCATCCCCAAAAAACATATGTGGATGCTTCTCCTAGAATACTCATGTTAGTTATTCCATAGACGGATAGGCTGAGGAACTCCATAAAAGTTTCGTTTAAACCTCATGAAGCCTTCACGAAACTATGGTCCTTCACCGGTGTATGGTATAATACCTAAGAAAATGACTGGCACATCCACAAGATCTACTAGTAGCCCATGGACTAATACCTCTAGTTTATGCTCATATCCACTCTCCTGGAGTAAAACTGGAGTTTTTCATGGTGGAATTGCACAATAAATTCCATCACATACGCTTCAGTATAAGCATATTCATCATGGTACATAGTTTAAGAACAAAAGAACTAAATAGGACAATAAAATACTCAAATGATTACAAAAGATGAGTTCACGGCGTGAAGGAACTATACATGGTGTGTACACTTAATCCCTTAGATGTTCATTTACTCCTACCAGCCTGGTCATATAAACACCCCAGGTACATGACGTATATAAACTATACACGGCTTGTCCCCTTAAACTCTCACGTGGGTGTGTGACTCTTCTTTCCTTGGTTGTGTAAACATGTTAGTTATAAGGCATGTCAGGATGAAAAACAGAATGTGCTGAAGTCTTCACTCCTAGCCATGTACTTTTACATTGCTAGAGCTAGACAAGTCTGCCTATGAAAATCTACATGGATTTTACTTAAGGTGAACAACATGTTCTGATCAAAAAATAAACAACTCGTTCTTTATATCACATGGAAGATGACATGGTCATCTACCACACAACATGTACATGGAATTGTAATTTTCTTCTTTAATAGAGGAACACATGGAGTGTCTTCCTAGGACTACATGCCATGTTGTTAAGGTTTCCGGGCAGTAATCCTTAGAAACTTCCCTGAATGCCTTGTTTTTTGAAAAATAAAGCAATGGTGTACCAAATTCGGATTTTTGGGGGCCCATACTTTATGTGAGTCAAAGATTTGAATATTCATATAGCACAAAATAACTCAATTTATATCCCATGGCTGAAAAATGATCAACCAAATTTTGATCCAAGATGGCCCATACAACTCAGGGATCAATGATTTACGTTCATCCAATTCAGCCATAGCATATACTAATACACCTATCACAATAGTAGGAATATTTGTCACAACATCATTCACAAAAACATGCATATATAACACACCATATATTACAACAACATGTAATCAGCAACTCTCACTAAATGACATAGAAAAATTCATGGCATGTGATTTCTTACAAGTTCCTATATGATGAATGAGATGTAATAACCACATCTCATTGGGTTTCTAAAAAATAGATCCACAATGATATCAATAATAATATAACAAAACAAGGACATCACCCAATGGTGAAAACGAATCAATTGTAATTACTAAATATCCAAAAAAACACACTTCAATACTAGGTAATTTGGATTTTCCCTATACATGGGGTATCCACTCTACGGCAGAACTAATTACCAATCTCCACTTCCTTCCTATCCATTTATATTGTCTCCATACAGTTAGAAAAATCCTAAAATAAATCACATCAGATAGCACTTTGTAATGTCCTGGATCCGAATTCCACTCAACTGGTGCCTCGTACCTTGTTGGCCACATGACCTCAATTGTATTTCCCCAAACGCTAGAGGCTTCTGACTATAAGTGTGGGCCTAGGATGTGATAGTGGAAAAAATATGAGATCTTTAGTAGAGTGTAACATATTATAACAAATAATAATACAATAGAGGAATTAGTAAACACCATACATCTAAAATAAATAGTGGAAGACGGATAATATGAATAACCTAGTATCATTTCATACAAAAGGTGATTCATCATATTTTGCTCTCAGAATATAGCCAAATATTTACACTACAATAATCCACTATATATGTTCCAATGGAAAAATAAACAATAGAAAACTAATAATAATTGCAATCCTCTGCTCTGTCCTATGATCTACGGCTCCTAAGAAATACCTCCAGTTCCAGTAGAAGGGTGCTTTCCCTTATTGAAACATGCAACTATGTAATCACGTTGGGCCCAAAAGCATGATCCAAACATGGTGTGTGGAATAAATCACAATAGAAAACCACACAAGATTTGTTCCAATCTATTAGAGACTACATGAAACATATAGTGAACAAAAATAAAATTAAGTAAAATAGGAAGTTCTCAAATGTAAAAAATCTTACAAGTCATATTTTCAATTTTCATTCATTATGTTTTGTTAAACCATCCAATTAAATTGAATAATATATGTTTTGAGATCCAGACATAGGCTATTAATCCCCCATATAAAGAATACTCAATAGATACCTCAGAATGATATATAATCAAGTAATGTGAAGATCAAATCTATGTTTGTTCTTTGGAATGAAAAAGTAATCATAAGTCATTACATTTCAATATTCAACTCAAAATCATTCACACATGCATAGAATAAACCAACATATAGTCATAACGGACTCCTCACCCACAACCCTAATGAATCCTAGAAAACATGCATAAAAGCTCCAAGTCCACTGGCATAAAAAATCCTCTCTCACAGGCATAACAAATCAATCAGGTTCAAGACCGATATATCAGAATTTAACCATAATAAAAAACACATATAAGTTACAATATTAAAAAGTTAACATATAAGGACTCACACGGGAATCATATATATCAAGAAATAAGGGAATTAAACTATCACAATGCTTAAAAGATAATTGGCATATCCTAGGGAAAAGGGAGAAATCACTATTCCAAACCCTTTAATCAAACCAATAACAATTTAACACAATTTAAATTCCATTTTTAATTTCATATTTACTTAACAAAACCATAAGGGAAAACAAGCCATGCCTTATAAGAATCCTCTACCAAATGGCCATAAATGGTCATTCCAGTGGAACTCACCCAATGGGTGGCCCTTAACTAAACCAGTAAGCTCAAAAAAGGTTAATATAATTTAATTCATGACCTATTCATTATTAAAAACTATAAGGGTCGATTTCCCTTCATGGATACACCATAAAAATGGAATACTGACAATACGACACATATAAACAACATGGAATTTATAAAAATGCCCATGGACACCAACCCCATCTCAGTATGACTCTACTCATCCAACCTTAACCTCTAATTCAATAAGTAATGATGTAGATATAAAAAATGAAGATAACCTCTCAACCTTAAATAACACTGTTGAGAGAAAATAAATCAGGAATAATAGGTCTATGTATATTGAGTGCTTATTGATTTGATTCAAATACAACCAACATCGAAGAAATCTGGGTTTAAATGATTAATCAATATGGAAAATGGCTGTCAACTCTGCGGTTTGTGAACCAATTTGAGCCCCTGTATTTTTTCACAAAAACAATGATACTACCCAATTTATCAATAGAAAAGTACACAAAGTGTACTTGATACTGCATGCCATGTTCGTAAAATTTAATTCATGATCATTATAAGGCAGTGTACTGGGACTACATGGAATAAAGCATTCCATACATTATGTGTCCCTATAAACAAAAGAAGTCTAGTTATCAGTAATGTTGTGTAATAGGCCTAAAGCCAGCCCCTTGACCTCATTGCCCCCATAATCTTATGTAAAAACTGAAATATAAGGATCCATACCGCAAAGGAAGAACTAGGTTCATACATATCATATATAAATATCATGTACTTAATAATTCCCAACCATGAAAGGTGGTAAAGGAAAAATGACTGATCATCATTTTGTAAGGTGGTAGTTCATCGTACAGATGAAAAGTATGTTAGATAACCATTATATGGAAGTGTGTATAATTTTACATAGCTCCCTTTACATTAAAACATCTCAGTATATTTATTATTATTTAGTTTTTATATAATTTTTAAAAAATGCATATTTTGGTAGTGGATAATGAAATTAATATAAAGATCTTGAGGAATGGTTTTACATCTTCTTTGGGTAATTCCTTCTGGTTTACAACAAAGGTCTTATTGGGTTGAATTTAGACACAAGGGTAAGATTATATGATGTGTGATTGATTTTTAGCAGCTATTCAGGCTTATATTGGTTGATCCAATTTATATTTAAATGTGGGAGGAATTGGGAGGCATGAGTTTTTTTTAGTGGTGGAGGAGAGACAATCTAGTATATTTTTGAAAATGGAATTCCACCCACCTTATTCCCCTTAAAATTGGATCCAATAACAGACCAGATTCGAAAAAAGGATGTATAGGGTCAATATGTTACCATGAAAATTAGTTTGGTCAAGTTTATAGGTCATTTTGGCCCTTATGTATAAGGTTTAATACTTTTTTAAGTTAGTTTTTCTCTAAATTTTGTAATTAATTTTATTCATTTTCACAAATAATTTTTCTTAAAGACATATTTGACATGATTATAGATTATATTTTTTTATTAATCAAAATATGTAATCTATTTTATCAAATTATTATCATATAAGTGGAAAAATGTAATAAAAAATAATACCATAGACGGGATGATAATACAGGGTTCAAATGTAAAATAGTTTAAAAGGTTGTTATTTTTTTATATTCAATTTCTTTGTGAAATTGATTATAATTACCTAAATTTTATTAAATAATAAAATTTAAATTTAATTAATCCTTAAACTAAATTAAAATTATTATTTAACATTATAAATAAAAATTATGAAAATGTAGTTTTGAATTGAAATTCAGTATTTTCCCTTGCAAATAAAAAAATGAAACATCACATAAAAATACCAAAAATTAACCCTAAACCAATTTATATGATCTGATTTAAGAGATTAAATTTATTTTAAAATATAATTTTTATAAAATTTCCTAAAATTGGACTTAAAATATGATCACCTATAAAAGGAGGTAAATGATATTTTATAAAAATATAGTATTTTTTTCATAAAATTGAGTTTGGTTTTATATTATGCCTTACAAATATTTTGGATATGTGTCAAAATATTCGTTTGGATTTATAATATATAAAATTTCAATATAAGAACACTAATATTTTTAGAATTTAATTTGTTGTCTTAAACATGTCTAAATAGTGTTTTGGTTAAATCTGGTGTTATGTGTATCACTAGGATATCAAAAAAAATTAAATCTATTCTAAAAGAAAAGTATTGTAATGTATATAGTTGCTAAATTCTCCCCTCTTTCAAAAATTTCCCCATAACAATTTCTGGAATTTTACCTTAAAAAAATGTGTCTAAAGATATCCTTCATATAATCCTTTAGTTTTCATGTTGCTTCTTCCATTTTGTGATTTATCCATATTTCCATTACAAGATGAGGCATATGATTTCACAATGCTTGTTCTCTAGTATCATGAATTTGGTTGGGTTCCACACAGTATGAATGGAGAAGTTCCGACATGATCTCATCAAAGATGATAACATGTTTAAGCTCTAGCACGTACTAACATAGCATGGATATATGGATCACATCACATACCATTGGGAGATTTAGAATCATTGAAAAATGATAAGAAAAAAATACAACTATTTCAATAATTTCTAAGGGTCTGATGTACCTGGAACCTAGATTCCCATTATTACTAAACCTAATAACACCCTTCCATGAAGTCACATTCAAGAAAATAGGACCTCCAACTTGGATCTTTAATTGTTTCCTCCAATTATTAGAATAACTCTTTTATATATTTTGAGTTGATTTAATATGGTTCTGAATAAACTATATCATTATTTATGTTTCTTCATCATGTTCTGGTCTCATTTGTTAACTTTCACAAAATTTATCCAAATATGTAGGATTATGAAATCTATTTTCATATAATTCTTAATATGACAGCATTTTAATACTTGAATGGAAAGTATTATTATTATAAAACTCTACATAAGGTATGTAATTATTCAACATACCATTAATGTAGAGTTAGCATGACCTCAAAATTTCATGCAATGTTTGAATAGTTCTTTATGATTTTACATCAGTTTGAGGATGGTAGGAAGTGATCAAATGAATCTTTGTGTCGAGAACCTTATAAATAATTTTCTCAAATTTTGATGTAATGTTTTTATCTCAATCAAAAAAAATGGTAGAGGTGTGCCATGATGTATTACAACACCATTAATATAGATCCATGTGAGGAGCTCAAGAGGTTTGTCTTCCCTTATAGAAAGAAAATATTTTTATTTAGTTAGGTGATCAATGATTACCCTTATATCATCATTATTTCTAGGATTAATTGGTTGTCCCATGATAAAATACAAAGTAATTTCATCCAATATCCACATAAGAATATCAAGATGTTATGAGAATCCTTTAGGAAGATACCTATAAGCCTTCACTTTTGGACAAACCAGTCATCTAGAAACATAATAAAAAATTTCCTTCTTTATATTATCCCACAATAATGATCATTAAAGTCCCTATACATCATTCTATACCCATGGTGTATAGATAATTTTTATCTATAAGCATCAACCAAAATCACTTTTTTTATCTTAGAAATAGATGCAACACACAAACGCTTTCCAAATTTTTGGACACCATCTTTAAAAATAATTTATTCTAATTTTCCATCATTAATATATTTATTTTTCCCAAGAATATTCCCATCATCAGATTGAGAATTATTTATCACATCTAATAATTAGAGGGTTTTCTATAATTTGATAAATGATAGATGTCTCCCATTCTTTATAAATTCCCATATCCATATTAACTAGATCCATGATCATATAATCCCCATCAATCTTTATTTTTATTTTTAATCCATTATCCATTATCTCAATGCAGATGATACCTTTTTTAATTTCCCTATATGGTTGTGTATTTAGAAATCATAATTCATATATAACTAGAGACATCACCTTTGGCTCATGTTGGGCTCGATCTGAGGGAACATTGATGTTAGTATCGTATAATCCATGCATATTTCACATATTTCACTATAGAGAAAAATTGTCAATATTTTAAAAGTGAAAATTACAACAACTAACTAAAGATCATGGGTTGGATAGTTCTATTAATGTGTCTCCAATTTCTATGATGAATAAGAAATTACATTACAATTTTTTTATTAGTACATAAAAATTTACCTTATTTAATGCATCAATATATATGGAAACCCCATTAATACTAGATTGTTGAGTTAAATTAATATAATTGACTATTCTTTTCCTTACATCATAAAATAATTATTCACATTAATTTGTACAAACCAAATTAACCCCTTTATGTGAATACTTGGTAAATGGGATAGACAATCAGGTAAAATTCATAACAAAACACTCATAATAACCTTCTAAACTAAGGAATCTACATACCATTATTATGTTTTTGGTTTAGGACATTCTATGACTACCATATTCCTTTTAGGATAAATTGATATTTCATAATTATAGACAATATGACCAAGGAAAAACTTCATGATGTTATATATCAATCTTACTAAATTTCCCCTATAACTTCTCAATTATAAGAGACTTATGAATAGTCCAAAAGTGATTCTTAGGTACCTCCTAGATTTTAGAATACACCAAAATATCATCAATGCAAACGACAAATAAATAATCAAGATATTAATTTAATACTCTATCTATTAGGTCCAAAATAATAGTGGGACTATTAGTGAATCTAAATGGAATTCCTGTAAACTCGTAATGTCCCCACATCATCCAAAATGTTGTCTTTAGAATGACTTCTGTATTCACCCTCAATTAGAGATATTCTACATGAAGAGCAATCATTGAAAAATATCGGGCTCCATAAAGATGATAAAACAACTCTTCAATGTGAGACTGAGGATACATGTTATATATTGTAATATAATTGATTTCCCTATAATAAACACACAACTTCATGGACCCATATTTATTTTTAAGAAAGAGAACAATGGTTTCCCTTGGAGAAACAATAGTGTGAAGAAATACATTATTTTTCAAAACTACTATTTGTTTTTAAAATCCACAAATTTGAGAGTGTCCATTATATAGGGAGTATTTGATATTGGCCTTGTATCGAGAATCAAATCAATAGAAAATTAAACCACGTTCTATGGGGGAATTCATTTGAATAATGTACCATATCTTTATAATTAATGCACTTGGAATTAATGATTGTCTTTTCCCCCTTGCATTTATTAGCTGGCTGAGACATATCTATTTATATATCTCAAACTCTTATCCCTTTTAAACATTCAACTTGGTGATTTGACCATAGTTTACAAATTAAGAAATAGTTTTAGTAATATTATTCATCATGTATGTATTAACTTTTTCACAATAATCCGATCGCCTCTTATTCTCTTGGTTTCCATTGAATATATTGATTCTGGAAAATTCTTCCTATTTTTTTGGTGCAACATAAAATTATTTCATTTTATGATGAAGAATTATTTGAAACTAGTACCCCTTAGATATTTGGAATAAGACCTTCAAATATGTTGTTGATATTGTTCTAATTGTTGTATATGTAATCGGTAGTATATCTAGATAACCATTAAAATTTAAATTAATATTCTACAACACTTTCTTATTCCTTTTTCATTAAGCTAAACAACCTTCTCTTCTTATCATTTTTTTGATCAAAATAGATATATTTATCAATGTATTTAACATCAAATATTCTCTATTAGATATATTTTTTTTCATCTTCATATCTAGAATTTTGTATCAAGGAACACCATTGATCAACATCTCTTTGGAGATATTAGAGCACAATTGTAACCTTTTTCATTTCACTATATCTCATGGATGAAAATATCTTCTCTAGAGACTTAATACATTTCTCAAAACAAATTTTATTAGCAGTCCCACTAAATTATGGTGGATTCTGTCACATAAATCAATATAGCATTAGATATTATCTCTACGAAATAGGTTACTTCATTCAAGCATGGTCAGTTTTCATAACACGATTAGGTTTCACCAATATTTCCAAAATTTTCTCTATTCCAATACCAGTTGTATTGGTTTCTTCAAAAACTAAATACCTATATTTTCCATGAGTATTGATACCATTCTTCCTTCTATTATAAATTTTAGATCAGTGGCATATACTGTATTAGAGCATAAAATTACATCATACTATTCCAAATAGTGTGAATCATATGATAGAAATTTATTCATCATAAATTCTAGATTCATAATTTCTTTTTAGGGAAATATTTCATTTCAAATCCTTCAAAATGTTTTGTATGGAAAATGTGAATTATCCTAAGAATGTTCCCTAAGATTGTAAAATTAGGAGGTTGGTAAGGCCGGTTTGTGTGTACTAGGTTTCACTATGTTAGGCCTGACATATCTAGTTGGAGTTGTTACACCTAGGTACACATGTTCCAAAATAATGATAACATGTAGTATCTTGATATGGATGCATTTCTAGGATTAACCGCATAATATAAACCATAACAAAACTCTAGGATATTATTCTATATTTACCCACAAAGTATATATTATAGTTTTGTTCCATAACACATCTTCTCTAAATCTAGTTTCCAAGGATGATGCTAAAATTCCTTTGATACCCACAATAATACCTCAACCCCAAAATCTTGAAGCTATTACATTATTTTATTACATTGATTTAATTACTAGGAATCAAATCTTGAAGGACTAATAAATTTATCAATATTTGAAAGTAAGAATACACATATGATACCCATAATTCATTAGAAAATAAAATAAAATATGATACATAATAAAATAAAATAAACATCATCCTTTATATCATATTAAATTTTTTCTTCATCATAACCAGGTGAATGGAAACAAAATAATGGTGAGCTCAAATTCTAATTAAGTGTTTGTAAAGTGGAAACAATAATACATCAATGAGAATAAATCAACACATCAAGGTAAATAACAGATAAAACATTCCATTGAAATAACTTTATGAGGAAGAATAAATATGGTAAGTTGAGAAACTAAAACACATTACATTTAGTCAATAAAATGAAAATAGAATTCATACATTGATATTCCAATAAATAATATCATAGATAAGTAATAACAGAATAAAAACGATGGAAATGATTACGTATTGAGAATAATGTCTAATGATCATGAAAAGCTATATGGTTAGGACCTTTCACAAGATGGGTTACTACATATTATAGAAAACCATTTAATTTTTCCAACCTATTCATCTCATGAGCACCTATTGACGCATCTAGGGGATATATAATATTCGACCCCACCTGAGATTTCTAGTCCAAAGCATTCCTCATATTTAATAATAAAAATAAGAAATATGAATTTTTATATAATCATATTGAATGAATAATACATATTTACCAATAATTCCATAGTGGAGGATAAATAACAAGTATTTTTTACATTGATGAAGGGAAATACCGTTGAAAAAAACATTCTAGAGGGAAATAATATTTAAACATTTGATAGTGTCCCATACCACATTGTAAAATTTTAATCATAATTCCCATGACCGAATAAAATTAAATAATCCTATAAAATAATTAGACTGAAAAATTCATGATAAAACATGTCAAATGGAATTATATTTACTCTATAAATGAAACTAGGTGCACAACATTACAAAATATCTCAATAAACTGAAATTGAGTTAGAATCCCTTATATTATTCTTACATTTTATTCTACGGTATTTATCCTTCTATATAGTTGTTTAAAATATGTTAATACTTATACAAGAACCCTAACCAGTTTCATATTATCATATATTCAATTTATATATTATCTTATTACCCATTTTAAACAATCATTCATTATTTTCACCATTTCAGTTTATAAATGCCTTGTTTTCTCATGTTTGTTTTCACATGGTATTCTTGTATTTTCCTTCCATAATAATAAAATAATAATTTATTTTTTCTATAAACATTTCAAGATTATTACTAATTTTACATAACTTATTACAATATTTTATACATCTACTTAATGAAATAAAATTATGATGACTATTTTTGACCAAATTTATGTCATCTGTTAAAACAAATTTGGTAGGTAAACTAGGGTCAAAAGGGTCATTTTATTAAATATATAGAAGAGTATTTAGGAAATACATATAATATTTATACCTCAATTATATTTGTTTAAAATCAATTTTTAAATATTTTTATGAAAAATGTACCAACGTTTTAGTCATGGAGACAGTAGGTGTTACGTACACATGAGTAATGTTTACATTTTTTAATGATCGTTATGGTAATGAGGTGAGTAACATTAATCTTTCCAAAATAATCATTATATATTTTATAAAATATTATATAATATTATATAATTATATAGATAATTCTTGTTATGTAAAAGGAGTCACATCATGTCAATGAGGTGGTAGTCCACACATCCATAAACGACTCTATCACATTTATTACTATGTGAATGGGCAATAAGGAAAATGAAATATATTGCATTTATAGAAAGGTAATTATATAATTAATTTCATAGATAATTTAGTTATGTTACATATGGTTAATGAAAAAAATCTTTTATACATTTTATTTATGTTTTCAATGGATCACAATACTTTTAGGAGGCAGTGGTCCACAATTCCAAAAATGATTTTATTGTATTTACAAAAAAATTAATGTTTATTGGTATCTGTTATAAAAGAATTATAGAATCATAAATAAATAATAATTATCATATATATCATATATAATCATAATTTCCATCAAAATTCCAACGAAATGAAAGGTGGTAACAAAAAAATGAACAGTCAACATTTCATGAGGTTTTAGTTCGTATTACACATAAAAAAGTATGTTTGTGAACTAGTTTTTGGATGTGTGTGAGTGTCAGTATAACACATTGAATAAAAACAAATCAGTATATATAATATAGTGTTGCTATTTTATAAGCATATAATAATAATATTTTAGGGATTGTAGATAGATATATAAGTAAAGAGCTTAGTAAAAGATGTTACATCTTCTTTGTGTAACTACTATTAGTTCGCACCAAAGGGATTACTTGGATGGATTTATTCCCAAGGGGAGAATTATATGATGATTTTATGAATTTTTATGATCAATTGCTTCATATATTGGTCGATCCATATTATCCTGTGAGGTGTGACGAATTGGGAGGATTGAGTGCCTTCTTCTTGTGGAGGAAGAGTGGCACTCATGTAAATTTATGAAAAAGGGATTTCACCCGCATTTTCCCATTTAATGTGGATCCGATAATGTAAAAAAATAAATCAAAGGGAGTATATGGTATAAACATGTAAATAAAATATAATTTATATAATTTTATAGTTCTTTTAGGCCCATAAGTTTAACGATTTTTCCTTTACAATGAAAATCTTCTTTAAATAATTCTAATTAATATTAATCACATCAAAAAAAATTTGGCGAAAAACAGAGTTTTTTCGATTATAAATTATAAATTAATATTATTTCAAATTTTTAATCAATTTAAAAAAATTAATGTCTCATATGTTTTAGAAATTAATTTTTTAAAAAAATTCATAGATAAGATGATAATGTAGGTTTATAATGTTAAATTTTTTAATACTTTTCTAAAATTTATATTCAATTTAAAAGTGAAATTAAATAAATGAGCATAAATTTAATTAATTTATAATAATTTAATCTAATTAAACAATAAACCCAATTAAAATTATAATTTAACATTTTAATTAAATTATATGGAAATGTAGTCCCAAATTAAGATTTAGTATTTTTAACTATTCATCCAAAAATGAAAATTCACCAAAATATACCAAAAGACAGCCAAAACTAATTTTAATGTTCTTTATTAAAATATTAACATGATTATTATATAAATTCTTTATAAAATTTCTAAATGTTTGATTTAAAATAGGTTCTCCATTAAAAGGTAGTAAAAGTGCTTTAACAAAAATGTCGTATTATTATGAATATAATTGGGTTTGTTTTTTTATATTATTGATAAAGAATGTATTTGGTAAGTGTAAAAATATTTGGTATGAAATAAAATATATAAATTTATTATATAAACTCTAAAATTGTGATACAATTGAATTGACTATAAAAAACATGAATAAATATTATTTTGTTTAAATCACGTGTTGTACATATTGAAAAGATATCAAAAAAATTAAATTTATTTTAAAAAGAAAATGTGTATATGTATTGGGGTGCTAAAAAGGTTTTCAAAAACTATTTTACCTTTTTGAAAATTATTTATGAATGAAAATTCTACCCATATTTTCTTTTTAAAAAGTTTTTAAAAAATTAAATTCTTATTGCTTTACAAACAATGCACTTTTCATACCATTTTTACCATTACAATGGAATGATCTTTAAAAAAATTACTGAGTAACCAACCTAAATAACCATAATTTTTAATGATTACATTTAAATATGAAAGTTCTATTTTAAATTAAAATTATTTCATAATATTCTATTAATTCTTTGGTTTTAATAATGATTTTCAATGAAAAGGAATGTTAAAACGTTTAATGTTATTAAAAATGATATTCAAAATGAAATTTATATTATATATAAGAATGTTTTAAAGATATTTTAATTTAATTTCTATACCTTAATGTCAAAAAATCATGAATCTACTTATCCTTTATTGGTGATATTTGGAATTGATATTACTCTAATTCTATCTGTGGGAAGAATATGACTGTTTGAAATGAATTTTTTATGAATACAATTTCTCTAACATGGATTAATAATATTTAAAATATAAGTTTATGAAACATTATTATCGTCCATGTGTTAATAATTTAGTAAAAATATTACAATAGAACCTATATCATTTCTATGGTCCAATCATGTTTTAGAGATATTGACATGAAACCCATTTCTTTTTCAGGCGTTATTCAGGTTATAAAGGGAATACTGTTTGTTTCTATGAGTCTTATGATGTAAAAAATCTCTATATATTTTTTTCAGGTTGTGGTAGTAGGATATTTAGATGATGGGGTGGACCATATAACATTGGGTGATCCTGTTATACCTTATATGATGAGGTGACCTAGTTAGCACTGGGTGATCCCATTACAGCTTGTACGATGGGGAAACACATATACCACTGGGTGAGGCCATTACAACTTAAACGATGGCTGAACCTAGAAAAAAACTCTAATTTATTGGGTAATGTGCATTTTATTGAGAGTGAAGAAGGTTGAATTTACATGAAAGTATATGTAACATCCCTGACCTAAAAGCCACTAAAAATGTGATTCGAACTGGGTCATCAAATGATCTCAAGCGCACCTCCCCATATACAAGAGGTTACCAATATGTTGTGAGGGTCTAATAAGTCACATGGGGAAACCATAACCTCTTTACCATATTAATTAATATTAGAACATAATAAAAAAATGGAAGCATTATGAAGCAACCAATAAACAATAATAACTAAATGGTTCCCCAATAAGGTACATACAACCAATCAAATTCAACCATGCCATGTCATGCTAGTGGTGAAAATTTAATAAATCACAAAATGAAGTAAATATTCAAATATAATAATCTCCAAATGGGTCCAAAATCTATGTTTGTATCCCTCACGATGTACAACCATTGCACAAGTCAACATCCTAGAGTAGGGACCATTCCCTCGTTTGGATTTGCATCCAAGAGATCTGCTCGAGGGCCCAATGACGACCCAAGCTATGTGTGAGTACAAAACATAGTAGGCCACCACCAACAGTGTCTAAAAAATATAAATTCTAATAGATTGTGCATGAAAGTGCAAAATATATGTTAGGTAAACATAGGATAGTTAATGTTCCATAAGTTGACATAGATCATTTAATTTTTTCATAGCTTTTATCCCAATTACTTTTCTTATACCATATTCATTACTCAATCCATTTAATCACATTTTCCTCGGGTTAGGCATAAATATCATCTACAAAATGGTATATGGAAATCCATCACAATGCATAGGGGAAATAAATCATGTTTATATCTCACTTGAGATACACATATCACATCAACATACTATCATCACCTTGAAGTCTCAGTCCTTGTGGAACACAATTTTTGGGGGAACAGAGACCTTTTCCTCTAACTAAACCCATGCATTTTGGTGTGGCTTTTTGAGCCTCAGTCTAACTCAACCTATGGGGGCAGAACATCAACTCAATTCATCACTCTTCCAATCCATGTGCACATTCTTATTTATCATTTCACCACCACCATACCCCATCAAAACCAAGCATATTAAATGGAATTTTATATCAAAATACATAAAAACAACATAGAAATTAATACTCCGACATAATCCATTAATACATTAACAATTTACAATTCGTATCCATTTAGCCAAATTCCAATTCTTGTGAATCAAAACTTTAAGTGTATTCAACATCCCCTATGTTGTAGCCAAATTCACCAATAACCATACACATACCAATTTAGAACATTTTTTATTTTACATGTATTCACCCAGTTTCAAATTTCAATTACAATTCTCATATCACGTAACACAACCACATTATTATAATTAATCATTTAGGTGTACCACTTAAATCTCATGTATTAACCCATTCCAAAATTTCATCCATTGCCTTGTTACATATCATTAACATATTCCCATTTCCCATTCCATTACTCAGTTTCAGGTTCACTATATAATATGCCCTAAACCCTTTAGGCATTTCTAAAAAAAATCATTAAACAATTGATATACCCCCATTCAACATAATTTTCCCATTTTCATGTCATTCCCAACAATGCCTAATGCCCTATCACCCTAGGTATCTCTATTATCATTTCATTTAAATCTTAATAAAACATTAAAACACAATCTATATGGGCTTCACACTTTTCTCAGTAATCACTTACTTAACCGTACAACTATCAAGGTTCGGGTTTACCAGCGCACCCCATGGGCGGAACTAAAATGGTCAAGTCCTTCTCCATGCATCCCGAGGGGATCGGGAGTGTTTCAATTGGTCAATTAGGCACCCATTTTAATCAAAAACATCAATGTAAACAAGAAAAAAATTAGGGAATAAGGATAACCCAACTTCCATGCAAAAATATAAAATAAATATAATGGATAAAACTTATTTACCACATACATGAAATCTGGTGATGACCACACTCTTAATTGTAGACATCCATCTGGATTGAAACACCCCTTGAATATCCAAGTTTTGTTTCATTGAAAAGGGTAGGGTTTAGGTCTTCATATGTATATTGAAGAAACTATTAACCCTAATCCAAAAAGATAAGGAATGAGAGGATTAGACTAAACTTGATGTTTGATCCACAAGCAGCGACATCCAAAATCGATAAGACACATGTGATGTTGATCCCTGGATGTTCTTGGTGGTTTTGGATTATCACTAGGTCTGATAGGAAGGAATATAGTAATGTTATATGTAGGGTTTTAAAAGCACATAGTGGTAATTTTGTAAATTTAACATCTTTTCTAGGCCAGATGGTTTACCCATACAGGTTTCAAAACCATGCACAAACCGTGTGGAAGCTAATTCCAGAAAATCATTCTCTTCACATGGTTTCCTGGGTTTACCTCATGGGTTGCATATCCATGAATCAGCCATGGATAATTCTCTCTCCAAGGCTACATAGTTACTCGTGATGCTCCACAGGGTTTTCACTAACCGTGTGGAAACCATGCAAAATGACAAAAAATTTATTTTTATTATCCTTTTGTGTCCCAAACCCCAGAAACAACCTAGTGTATTCACTTGAACATGTAGAAAAACTTATCTATCCCAAAATAACATTCCCAAAGAAAAATTTAGTCAAAATCATACCTTAATAAAATCCAAGACCTTATAACTTCCCCACCTTATAACAGCTCATCCTTGAGCTGCATCTCCAAGAATCACAAAGCTTATGTCAATAGATATCATTAAAATAGGCCTACCTATCCATTTACATCATCCAATATTCTGTTTGCACATCAAAAACCCCACCAAACATGGATGAAGAGAACTGAAATATCCTTCAAGTCTTCCTCACCTCAACCACCTCACAAACCTAAAACTTCTCAAGGATGTATCAACATCAACCATACCCAAACACTATAAACATCACAATGAATTCCTAGAAAATAGGTAATGAATCACTACACATTAACATTTATCACAAAACATCACATTATCAAGGAGGACCTAATCGACACACCATCATCCTGATCCCCTAAACAACTAATGATTCAAATCACATGGTGTTATTTTACTTCATTTTTCGACACTAATGGTGACCAAACCAGATATCACCTGAAGGAAATCACATGATTTTGCCCAACCACTTTTTCTGATGACTTCATTCCCAAACTATACATCCAAACCCAACCTGAAACTCTATGCTACAATACCAATTAAACATGTTACCATGTTCTCAACCAGGGCCAACTCACCTGAATGGAGACCACTCGAGTCCTTTTAACTCAAAACTCTGATCAATGTTTCAACCTACCATCTTTCCGGTATGGTTATCTACACTATTTTCGATTGCAGGACACCTCCCCCATAGACATAGGACAACAACAAAAATTCATATTTACCATCATCTAAAATCTTTCAACTCACCATGCCCAAACATCCGTAGGGGTATGACCGAACATTAACATCTATCTACACCACCAAAACTATTCATAAGGACATTCTAATACTATGCGTTTAGAGACTAAGATCAACACAATCTCACCTAAGTAAAACATCATTTCCAAAAAGAAACTTTCCACCACAACATATACTAAGAGGTTGGTCATTCCTGGCACACATATTCATTTTTATCTTCTTAGGTCAGTCCACACCAGACTATCTTGCTCCCAAGTACCCATTATCCACTAATGGAACGCTACCCCCTTTCACACTATCCAAATGTGCTTATTAACATGAAGAATATCATTATCACCCTATGCACCCACTGAGGTCATTTCCTGAATACCTTTATAATTCCTAAATCACGGCGTTACTGCCCTCTATACTGTCATCAAATTTACCCTTGGCATGACACCACATCACATGGCCATGGTTCACCCACCTTCATGATGTTCTATAACCACACACGGAGAAACTTCTCGAGTTTAACCATGTTCCTCGTTGGTGTTTTAGAACCCAACCTATCTTTCCAGGACCTATTTTTATATCCAATCACACTATGACTTCTGCACAGACATCACAAGCTTCACATGGAACCACCCTGAGCCCCAAGACTAAACTTGGCTAATCAATCACCCCATCCATGTCATACATTATCTATCTGAGGGACCTAAAAATCACCGCACTGGTTTCTCATTGGAATCCTGCTGCCACTACACCAACTCGATGTCCTCCCTTCCATAACTAGTATTGACTCATCACTCACAACCTTTAGAGTTTAATTACAATTGCTCACCATGAGGGATTCCTACCAACAAATCTTATACATGATCACAAACTGAACCCCAAACCAAGACATGGTAACCTAGCCTTTTCCCAATAAAATCAAATGAATGTCACCCAGTTCCCATTCTCAGCTTCCTTGAACAAAACTGATGGATTTTTTTGACATTCAGTCCATCTCGAGGAATCACCCCAAGCCATTGAGGGTGAACATTCCCCCATAATTCTTAAAATATTCCATTTTCATGAGTTTAAAATCCATGATGTTCCTCATTAATCCAAATACCTTCATGTTTCTTGGTGTAGAGGCATAGCTTCTCAACATAGCTAGGATGATATTGAGATATTGGGAAGGATCATCACTAGATGAGGTACACTAACAAGTTTTTGAAGAACACCACCACCAACTTATATCCATTTCTTAGGTTTAACTATGGGACCCCATGACCTGCCCGGTATCATAGGATCCCCTATCAAACACATCTCATAACACATAATAATCCCCACTCTGGTGTGATTGACAACAATTTTTAACCATCAATCCTCAAAGAAACCGCAATGAATTTGTGAACCAATGTTTCATATGGCACTAATTCTACTACACCGCTCGAGTCCTTTTGATGCATCCCTGCCATCCAAAAAAAAGTACAACGACCTACCACACCAACCAATCTGACAATATTCCACAAGTCAACCTTTTTATATGTATATCCCCTCACCCACATACTTACCCCACAATTTATCTTGTTTAGTCGGACTCATCGGCACTGAAGAATCCTCTACATCTCACATAAAAACCAAACCGTTATTACAAAAATGATTAGCCACGTGACCACACTCACATCGGGTGTCACCATCGAGTGAATGGTTATAACCACTCTTCTTCCATCCTTGTCTATTCTTCTTGAAAATGACTTTGAGTCCTCCGTTAATCATCACCCAAACTAGTGAGTTAGAAATACATATGATACAACCATTTAAAACAAACATTATATCCTATCCGAAAAACTAGGGTTCCCTTATGATTGAACTATACACAACAATACCATTTACTAAACTCAACAGTACTTGTTAGGAATTAAAAACACCTCTAGGGCATCTCCCATTCTCACAATCCAATTACATACCACACTAGGCTAACCATCTGCCAGGTCATCCTTGATTTTTCCAAACTGTTAATGCATAACCACAACTCAAGTTAGACCACCAACCATATTCCTTCCCACTAATCCTTCTATTCCAAGCCTATATCATGAAGCACTATGAGTCCCACTATCAGAGTCCAAAACATACACATATTGGCGACACAACCAAAAGCACCGGAAGCCTCATATGACCTCTCTCATAGGTCACCATGATGGTTGAATGATACCAACTCCCTAGACTGGAGTCATAGCAAGGAACAGTCATTGGACCTCTATACAAACAATACATATCATGATATGAACAAAGAAAAGATTGTAGAAGGAAATCGCACCCCCATTCCAATGTATACTGTGCCAAATTCACTAAGGGGCCATTTACTCTAGGTTCTATAAAATAGGTATGAAAATTCATCGGTAATATGGAAAAAACATCCCTTCTGGGATTCAAAACACAACTTTCTAGCTATCTACTCATAAGGCCACTAAGACGCAAGCACCATCCATATGGTGCCACAAGTAATCTGTATGGTCACAATCCATGAGTGTTTCCACACTCTCATCACTGAATGTTTCCTCACAACCCAACAACCAAAACCCCTATAAGGGTTCCCTAAGCACACCACCTAGGCCATATCATATCCAACAAGGCCTCACAACCCAAATCCAATGTCTCAAACTAGGGAACTCTCACATCCCACCTGACACTTACAAAGGTCAACTGACAACAGAAAGGATACCCACCTTTGAGCTCAATCATTCTCATTTTAAACTTATCGCTCACCAATGCTTTGCAGATTGACCAACATGATTTAACAACAGATGAAATGATCTCACACTATCAACCTCAAAGAAAACATTCTTCATAATCTACCCCAACAGTCATCATCACACTTCAAACCGTACCCTCTACCATACCTACTTTGGGTCACGGTCTACAAGGGGTAACCCATTTGTTTAATCACAAGTATTTCTTTAACACATCTTTAAACCAATTATTCTTTTATGATGTGATTTGTTCCTCTTAGGAACATTTCCCATTTATCAACTTGTTACAATCATTATTTTAACTCATTTAAACATTTCATTAAGCGATTTTATTAACAATTTTTCTGTCATTATGCAATCCTTTTTCGGTTATACACGAGTAAAACTTTTCAATTTATCACCACCCCAAATTTTAACCTAGTCATAAAATTTATTTTTACACAATATTAAATAACTATTCATTTTCATTCTTTTCATTCACCCACTTTCATTACCATTATTAGGTATCATTTTCTTCAGATTACTCAAGTAAACGAATTATAATCTATATTCCACACACACCCATCCCGTATTTTAGCCTACAATGATGTATTCCACCTTCTTCTTTAGGGGCCTAAACTGATGAAGGAATGCAAAACCTCATTCCATTAATACCATGAGAAAAAATATCATTAATAAGTTAAACCACAAAACACATGTGTCACCCAATGGTGAAATACCATTCAACTATAACAACAATCATTAAGAACAACATCTCTCACTAAGGGTGATATGGGTTTTCCCTGTACATGGTTTAGATACTCCCAAGAACGAGCTCATTACCAAGGCCCAACACATCCAAATATTCTGTCCACCATCACCAAATAACAAGAACAAGAAAACAACTCATCTGATACCACATTGTAATGTCCCAGACCTAGATTCCACTAAACTAGTGCACCATGCCGAGTCGTCACTTGACCTCAAGCACGCCTCCCTATAAGCCATAGGTTTCCAACTAGCAGTGAGGGTTTAATAAGTCACATTGGGAGACTATACCCGCTTTACCAGAGTAATCCAAAAGAGAAGATAATAAAAATGATGGAAGAAATATGAAACAACCAATAAATATGCATAACAAAATGTTTTCCCAATAGGGTATATTCCAGAAATCAAATACAACCATGGCATGACATGCTAGTGGTGAAAAGTAAATAAATCTCAAAATAAAGCAAACAACCAAATCTCCAAATTGCATCCCAACTCAATGTTTGGATCCTTACCATTGTATATCCCAATCCAAACTCGTCATCCTAGAGTATGGCCCTTTCCCTTTTCCTGACCTCCAAATAATATATCTTCTCGAATACCCAATGGTGGCCCAAGTAGTGTGTGAGTACAAAACTCAATAGGCCACCACCAATAGTGTCTAAAAAATATCTAGTCTAATAGATAGTGCATTAAAGTAAAAAATAAATGGTAAGTAAATAAGGGACAGTTCTATTTCTATAATTCAAAAATTTCTTTTAATTTATTCCTCATATTTATCCCAATTATCTTCCTTAGACCATATTCATTGATCAATCCATTTAATCACATATTCCCTGGGTTAGGCACAAGTATCATCTATACAAGGGTCTAAGGGAATAAATCAATATTCTTATAGAAAATAAATTAATTCCCTATCTAGATGTTGATACACATATCACATCAACACATTAATTTCACCTCGAAGCCTCATTTAGGGTGGAATGAAAATGTTAGAGAAATAGAGCTATGCCCCATTCCCCAACCTGTGCATTTTGGGGTGGAGTATAGAGTCGCAGTCTAACATGGCCCATGGGTATAGAACCTCAAGTCAATACATTATTCTTACAAACCATGTTCAAATACTTATTTATCAAGTCACTATCACCACACCATAACAAATCCATGAAAATCCAATACCATTTCTTATCACAATTAAGAACTACAACATGAAACATAATATAATTCCATAACCCATTAATAAATTTATGATTTTCAATTCATATCCATTTATCCAAATTCCTATTCTCATGCATTAACCCTTTAAGTGTATTCAACAACCCCTATTTATTTTCCCAATTCATAAAGGACAATACATTTACCCATTTATCCCATTTATTGTTTCATAATCATTCACCATCTTATTTATTTCATTTACAATTCTCAAATCACATAACACAACCACGTTATTACATTTAATAATTTAGGTGTACCACTTTATTTTCATGTATTAACCCATTCCACAATTTCAGGATTTCCATTATTACATCTCATTTACATATTACAATTTCCCATTCTCTTACTCTATTACACGATCACCATTTAATATGCACTAATCCCCTTAGGAATGTCTACCTAGAATTTATGGAACAATTGATATAACTCCATTCAACCCAATATTCACATTTTCATGTCATTTATGACAAACCCTTATGACTTATCACCCTTGAAATATATAATATCATTCCATTTACAACATAACCAAACATTAAAACACCATCATCATGGGCTTCACAATTTACTTTGAAAAATCTCACTTAACTCAACCATTCTCTAGGTCCGGGTTTCTTAACGCACCCCATTGTGGGCTCTAAAATGTTTATGTCATCCTCTATGAATCCCAAGGGTATTGTAAGTGTTTAAATTGGTCACTTATAATCCCATTTTTATCAAACACTCAAAAGGAACCATGAACAAAACTGTGGAAGTAGTAGAACACAACTTCCATGCACAAATCTAAATCAAAACAATGGGGAAATACATGTAAACCACATACATAGAATCCGATGATAAATTCAAACTCAATCGTTTCATGGGATCTGGATTCAAATACCCCTTGAATTCACAGACTAGATTTCACTAAAAAACAAGTGTTTTAGGTCTTCATAAGGAGTTTTATAAAACTAAAAACCCTAATCCAAAAAAGAGAAGGATTTAGAGGATTAACATTATATATGGATTCGATACACAACCAATGACCTAAAAATTCCTAATAATCCTGAGAGATTGATCCTTGGAGGATCTTATAGGTCTTGGTTCTTCCCTATGGATGATAGGGGAGGAATACAGGAAAATACTAAGCTAGGGTTCAAAATCCGGGAGTGGAATTTTTTTTAATTTTCTCAATTTTCTACACTACACAATTTACCCACACGATTTTTCAAACTGTGCACAAATTGTGTAGATTATTCCAACAAAAATTAACCCCATCAAATGGTTTCCTAGGAATTACACATGGTTTTCTTAATTGTGCACCAACCATGTATAAGTCTCTATCCAAGGCTTCATGGTTAGCTGGTATACTCCGCATTGTTTTCACTAACCATGTGCAAACCAAGCAACATGACAAGAATTTTTTTTCTCCCTCTTTCATGTATTGAACCTAGAAACAACCTAGGGTAATCACATAAACTTGGGAAAATAGTTATATAGAAAATAAAATAAGGGTCCCATACCATAACTTGAGCAAAACCATCCCTTAAGAAAATTTTGGACCTTACAGTTTTCCATATGCAACTAATGGAACCCATGTTATTTCTAACCTGGATTTGACAAATGTTATGAAGAAAAATGATCTAATATACCAACATATTTATATGATTATTGGAATGGGTTTATAATTTTTCTTACAATAAATATTGATATTGAAAGGCTCATGATTATTGATTAAGATGGCACTTTCAATTTCCATGTTTTCATATTTGATGATGCAAGTATTGATGGGTATGAGGGTTTTTATGGTTAAATAATTCACTCTAATTACTTCTCATTAACCTTATGGACATATTATATTTCTTGATGACATTAAAATATTAATATATATGTTTACCCATACTATGAATTTTAAGTTATCCTTATAATGGTTCCTCTGCCATATGTTATAAATAATGGGTTTTAAAGGGTTATAACTCGAAGAACTTTAATATAAAAGACTATGATGTATTATTATAAAAAGAAAAATATGGGTTAAGTGGGATAAATGACCATTTAAATTCTTGTGAAATGTTTATGTTAGATTTTTTCCCAATTATGTAAAAATATAAACCTAAAAGGTCTATGTTGATACAAGTGATCCAATTTTACTTAATATTTGATATGGTATTGATGAAAAAATGGGGTCAAAATTATTGGTATCATTTCTGGAAATGTAATGTTTAAGGATTCATCACAAAATTTGGGAGTGAAGGTTATGATATTTTATAGGTAGTACAAGTGAAAATGATTAGATAACTTTGGAGATTATGATGTTTTAATGCGAGGTTATGAAACGAGTTATGGATACCATAATGGGAAAATAAGATTAATTTTAATAATAAGTTCAATGTCTTAGGCACCCAATTTTAGGGTTTAAATTAGTAAAAATGTTGAGGATATTAATGATTTTTTAGGATATGTTTTATTGGGTTGAGTTTTTTTTAATGCTTATGATAAACATGTGTTTTTTATTTTAGAGGGGTCTTATTTTTTTCATTATTAAATAAGATATATAAGATGAAGGCTGGGTGATAACCCGTTACATCCAACAAGTTCATGGGGATTGAACCCACAAATGAGGGGTAACCAATGTTTAGTTCCTACCACTAGCCTACCTGATATCCGGGTAAATAAGATAATTTTATAGTTAAATTTTAGGTTTATTTCAGAAACACATGGTATTTTATTTTATGAATAATGGTTGATTAATCTTTGATGAATATATGACCAAATACTTCAAACCATTGGGTTCTGAACTTAGTTAGGAAATGTTTGAATAATTTTATGGTTTTTTATTTATAGAAGGATTTAGTTTTAAATGTGGGTAGTACTGGAAATTTTTAAAGATTAATGAAACATAAATTTTTTTATCCATTTTGGAAATTATATTACAATTTGGTAACAATTTTCTTTTTTCTTAATGTTTAAGGGCATGTGGAATAGCGTATATTTACCTATTATGTTTTGTAGTTCTTGACATGTTTATCTTAGTTCTAAAAGCACTAAAACGTCTTACTGAATACATATCATTTAGATAAAATTATGCAATTTTGGAATAATTTTATTAATGGATGAAATTATACTAATTGAATATTTATATTTACAAATTCTTCTAGTCTAGATGGTAATATAATTATTCATCTCTAAGAAGAGGATAATGGAAAAAAATTTCCAAGTACTGTCAATTCTAATGATAAAATAGTGTTTTCAGTCATCATAGATTTATGGTTTAAGGCCCTTATTTTTTCATTTATCATTAATGTTTTTTACCTATAACCACGATCACCCTATATAATTATTAATGTCTTTCCGCCATATCCATAACATCACTTTACACCAATATTCCCCTACATAGAACCCTATATGCATATTACTCTAGACATCGTATAAGACAACACTAATCTTTTATTAAAAACATAAACCCGATTTAATACATAAAACCTTCACTTGATAAAACATGGGAGATCGAGAGTTCTAGTGTCTTTGGGGATTTGGAACATTACAAAACAACTTAAAACATGGAATACAACATCTTTATTGAAAACATACTTTACTTGACCACTACATTCCCTCGTACTTATAATTGCATGGGATAACCTAAGGACATGCATAAGAAAAGGGTGAGCTATAAATCCGGGTAAGGGAATAATCATGGAATAACATGAGGAATAAAATACATGTTAGAAAATAGACATATCAATAGAGCATAAGAGAATCATAAACATAAAGTCTTGATAAAGCATGATAATCCTAACATGGAAATATGGCAAAAATACTTAACATGGAATTAGCATGAGCCAAGGCTCATTGCACATTGAGCAAAATTAAATACTCGTTGCATATGAAGAACGAGTAAAACCTCATTGCACTTGAATTAGCATTAGTTAACACCCATTGCACATGATGTATCATGATACTATACTTTACCCAATAATTTGACTATCTCAAAAAATTATGAAAAATTCACCATTGGATAATTTCGATGTCCTGAATCCAGAAATAATATTTATTTTATCTAAATACGTTTCTAAATATGTTCATTTTCACTTTTAAAATAGAAACCGACATTTATCGAAAATTCATGGGTTTTGAGAAAAATGGCTTTCAAACTTAAATAAAAATTAATATTGTATTCATAAAATTATACGAAAATTTATATTTAATAAAAAAAATTAATACTAATAATATTATTTTATTAAAATATTATTTAATACAAAAATCCATTAATTCATCAAAATAAAATTCTTAGTTGAATATTAACTAAAAACATTATTTGAGCTTTAAAATCTATTTACAGGGTAACTATAATAACAAGAAAATATATTCATTATTATATAAAAAAATAATGAACATAACCATAGTGATAAGGTCTTGTTACGTAACGTCTTATAACACTAGTATAAGACTGAAGGGTATGGTGTGCGATGGTGACTGACTCTTGGTTTTGCTCGGATAACATTGATCGGTGGTAATCTCTACCAACATCAACTTCTCTCATAGGCGGTCCAACTCGAGCTTAACCTATTGAATCTTGGATTGGTCTTGGTCAAGAAGGAACCCCAACTACACCACCTCTTCTTTGAGTTCTGAAAAATGGGCTTCGCATGGGGCATGTCTACTGGATGAGGTCACCACTTTGTCTGAGTAAATTGGATTTGTTAAAGCCCTATATTTATACAAATCATGTGATCGCTGTTCAATATCTATATTAATAATTCCCACAATTCTTAACATAAAATCAAATAAGTTGACATTTTATATAAACATTTTACATAAATATACATTTAATTAGATCAAGAGGGATTTCCATTAATGAATGATTGGGTCATTACAATCACCCCCCTTATGAAATTTCACCCTCAAAGTTTCCTATTACAACACTAAAATAAAAGAGGGTAACTCTGCTTCATCACTTCTTCTGATACCCACACCACTTCTTCAAACTTTTGGTTTCACCACAACACCTTGACGAGGGGAATTGTGTTATTTCGTAGAAATTTTTCTTTATGGACTAAGATCTTAATTGGTTCCTCCTCATAAGAAACATCATCCACTAACTGTACCACCTCTGAAGAGAGTACATGTGAAGGGTCTGGTATGTACTTCCTTAATAGGGATACATGAAAGACATCATGTACCTTGGTCATGGTAGGTGGAAGTTCTAGTCGATAGGCCACAACCCCGACCTGATCAAGAATCTCGAAGGGGCCAATGTACCTTGGACTTAACTTCCCTTTCTTTCTAAACCTCATGAACATATTCTATGACATTATGCATAGAAAAACCATGTCTCCAACTTTAAACTCAATGTCTCGTAGATGGTTATCTTCATAACTCTTCTGCAAACTCTGAGCTACCTTGATATGCATCTGAATGGATTTCAACTTCTCTACCATTTATTCATCGATTTCTAGTCCAAGTAGTTTACGCTCATCGTCCTCAATCCAACACGCCGGTGTTCTACACCTTTTCCAATAATGGGCTTCATGTGGTTCCATTTGGATGCTCGAGTGGAAACTGTTATTATAAGAGAACTCAACCAGTGGAATATGTTGATCCCATCCTCCATTAAATTCCATTGATCATGCTCTCATCATGTCCTTAAGTGTTTAGATAGTCCGCTTGGTTTGGCCATCCGTTTGAGGATGATAGGTCGTACTGAAGATCACTTCAGTATTCAGAGCATATTGAAGACTCTTCCAAATCATATAAGTGAATCATGGATCTCGATGAGACAAAATAGATTGTGGTACTCTATGTAGTCTTACCACTTCCCTGATATATATCTATGCCAGTTGATCCAATGATAAATCCTCCCGAATAGCAATGAAGTGTGTAGAATTTGTAAGATGATCCACAACAAACCAGATTGCATTGTTGCCTTTGGATGTCTTTGGAAGTCGGGTGACAAAGTCCATGGGGGTGTTATCCCATTAACATTATGGTATGGGCCATGGTTGCGTCATCCCTTTAGACTTTTTCCTCTCTGCCTTCACATGTTGACACACAGGGCACATTGATGTATATTCAACGATCTGTTTCTTTATATTATCCCACCAATAATGCTCTCAAAGATCATGATACATCTTTGTGTCTCCTAGGTGACTAGAGAAATTTGAACCATGTGCATCTTCCAAAAGTTCCTGACTCAGCTCCAGATGTGATGGAACACATAGTATTTTCCCAAATCACACAATCCCTTCTTTATTATCATTAAACTCCGAGGATTTCTCTTTTCCGATAGCTTGCACTTTTTCCTAAATTCCCACATCATCCTTTTGAGTATCCTTTAAACTCTCCAAAAGTGATGGTTGAGCAATAATTTGGGAAAGGATTGATTATTTTCCCTTCTTTTTGATTCCCATGTCCATCCTCATCAAATCTAAAAATATTAGATCCATTTCAATTCTCATCAATGATAGAATTGTTGGGTCCTTTCTACTTAGAGCATCTTCCACCTTGTTCGCTTTCCCAGGGTTGTAATGGATTGAGCAGTCATAGTATTTGATCAGATCTAACCATATTCATTGTTGCATATTCAACACTTTTTGTGTGAATATATACTTGAGTATTTTGTGGTCCATATATATTTCACACTTCTCCCCAAATAGATAATACCGCCAAATTTCAAATGCAAAGATCACTACAAGCAGCTCGTGGTCATGTGTTGGATAGTTCTGTTCCTGAACATTCAATTTCCTTGAAGCATAGGCAATGACTTTGTCATTTTGCATCAACAAAAATCCCAGGCCCTTCTTCGAAGCATCACTAAATACCATGAAAGGTTCTCCACTTGTCGGTAAAGTGAGGACGGGCACAATGATAATCCTCTTTTTCAACTCCTTGTAGCTTTCTTCGCCTTATCACTCCAAGAAAACTTTACTCCTTTCTGAGTTATCTTGGTAAGTGGGTTGGACAATAGTGAGAAATTTCTCACAAATCATTGATAATATCCATCTAACCCCAATAAGCTTCGAATATCTATTGTCGATGTTGGCCTCATCCATCGCTCAATTGCATCATATTTGGAAAGATCCACAGATATTCAATTTTTTGTGATGATACGGGCCAATAATGATACCTCATTTAACCAGAAATCACACTTGTTGTACTTGGCATAGAGATTATCTTTCTACAAGGTCTCTAGTACAATTCATAGATGCTCCTCATGATCCTCCTTGGTTTTGGAGTATATCAGAATATCATCTATGAAGACTACCAAAAATTTATCAAGGTAATCTATAAAGACTATTAATCAAGTCCATGCTGATTGCTGGAGAATTAGTGAGTTCGAAAGGCATTACTATGAATTCATAGTGACAATATCTTGTACGAAAAGAAGTCTTGGGGATATCTTCCTTGTTAACCCTTACATGATAATATCCCGACCGCAAATCAACCATGGAGATGTATTGTGATCCACACGGCTGAAAAAAAATGTCATTGATTCGTGGAAAAGGATACTAATTCTTTATCATGATTTTGTTGAGCTCACGATAATCGATGCAAAGGCTCATTGGCCCATCTTTTGTAACACACCGATCTTCCACGGTATTCTTCTCTTTGAATAATATAGTAGTGTGTGTTGTACACAACTTCGAGTTCTAACACACACCACGACCAATCAAAGTAGATGTTATGAATAATAATACCTACTTTTTAAAATTTTAGAAATTTTATCTCTCAAAATGGACTTCATATTTGGATTTTGAGTATCAAATTTAGCCTAAGGTGAAATTTTGGTACTTTTCAGATAACTTTAATATTTTGATGAATAGTGAAAATTACAAAATTTTAATTAAAAACATCTTTATTAATCAAAATAATTAATAGTGATAAATTATGAATTTGAGTGGTTTTAAAGTATATTTAGAATATATTTTTACCATTTAATATAATTTTGGTTATTGGACAAAATTTCACAATTAAATAGGACATAAACAAGTATCAATCTTTTGGTAGTTATTATATCTTAAAAACGCGCTTTTTGTTTTGATAGCGGGAATTAATTTTAAATTAATTTCTGCCACTTATGTGTTTTGAATTTGGAAAAATGGATTCCATATTTGGAATCAGGATTTCCAAATTGTGTAAATAGGTAACTTTTATTTTTAGACATTTTGAATAATTACTTCGGTAAATATTTTATTTACCATGGTTAAAAGGTAAATCTGGTAAATAAGGGTTAACAAATAATATTATAATAATACTAAATTATCCTAAAACGTGTCCTAACCATATTGGTGGATACATGTCCGACCATGGGCATCTTTGGGTCGATTTTGGTACCCCATGGAGCCACTTGTATGTGATAGGGACACTTTATTTTAATTAAGTTTAAATAAATACAAAAATGACATAAGCATATATCTTTTAGAAAAACAATTTTTACATAGGGTTATATATGTTATAGTTTCGACTATAAATATTGTTTAGAAAGATAAAAATATTTCCTACATAATTATATTTTATTTATAATATTTAGACATTAAATAATTTAATTTATTTATGACACAATGATGATGCAGTAATTACCATAATTGTGAAAAATTAAAATAAATGATATTATAAATACCCAAATAAATATAATTTGAGACTTTTAATGAATTAAACTAATTTTCTAGGATAATATGACATATTAGAATTAATTTAATGTACTTTTTTGAAGTAATCATTCTGTTTCGATTTTCACAAAAATAAATTTTCCAAATAGTGTCAAAATTGACATAAAAGAGTTTTTAAAACAAATATTATATTATTAATAGATATTGAATTCCTAAAAATATAAGGATCAGCCAAGAGACTTATATCATGATATTGTTATCATTAATGGACAACTTTGGGGTCTCTTGAATGTATATAGTATGTTTATTAACCATATAATATAAAAATACAAAGAGACATTGTAAAAGTGAAACTAATTAACTAAGAGTTAATACTTAAAGATAAGGTTAGTATAATGACCCAAACCTGTCTAAATCCTATTGGTTGAGTGATTTAAACCTATCCCCACCTTAAAATTTAAATAATCTACTTTGTAACCATTAGAAACCGAATATTAATTTATTATAAAATAATATTTCTAGCTTTTCCAAAGGTGTCCCTCACCCCTCATATAAAAGGGCACTCCCCCTTCTCATTAATTCACACCATCAAAGACTTTTGGTTCACACCAACTCTTCCGAAATACTCTCTCAACTTCCCTCACTTCATCATAGAGGCATTCCTATAGTAATAAATCGAACCTAAGGATCCCTTTTGATCAAATCAAAAGGAAAAACCCGAAGAAGAGGTAATGATTTCACCACCCTTTTTGAAGATCCTTTCTTCTTACACTTCTTCTTTCTTTGTTATTACCATTCTAAAATAATAAATCCAGTATCTCATATATACTATAACATTATTATAAAAATTGTACAACCATATTCAGTATTCTATCCATCCTTTGAATGACATGTCACTATACGTGTGTACGTACGGCTTACCGTCTCCACGTCGTGGTGTAATTGTAATTCACTATATTATTATTTGGATGGGTATAATAATGATTTTTAATTCATGAAAATAATAAATATAACATGATAATTATTCTGTATATATGTTATACCATCCAATTATATATTATTTTAATATCAAAAAAATGATATTTTTGCTCGTGCGTACGTACGGATTACCGTCTCCACAACGCGATGAGATTCATTTCCAAGTTCACCATTCATCAATGATTATAAAAATATATATTACTAATAAGTATGTAATATATGAAATAATAATTCTACTGGAGATATATATATATATATATATGGGTTTATGTACTTACATATATCTTATTCACTTACATACATTCAATACTATATGAAAACAGAAACAGCGTTTACGCGTACGTACAGACTACCGTCTCCATAAACGGTGTTTTCCATTTCATATAAATGCCTATTATACATATTTATATTCTAAATATATATGATATATTTATCATGTTTTATATTCTGGGAGTATTTAAATCATGATCTATGTGATACAACCAAGAGTGAAAAGTTAAAACACGTACGACAAAGAAAGTGATTATTACCCAAAATGTTTACTTAACATGGAAATTATTATTAAATGGGTAATATAATGTAATAAATGAATCATTAATGATATCATAAATATTAATATGGTTCTGGTATAATTTAATAACATACTACTATATTCGTACAGGAGGTTAAACGTACCCTCGACTAAAGGAAAGTGCAAGGTAAGGAGTTTTCATCTCACTCCTTATTCCCGTGAGATTCATTCCATATTGCCACTATTACCTTTTGTGTGGTGTATGTACTTCCTATAATTGTATTCTTTTTGAAATACACTTTAATTTATGTGTATTTACATATTCATTGTATTATACCTCTTTCATGGGTTGTATGTTACGTAAGTTACCAAATTGGTAAGGGTTAAGTCATCAATCTCATCATTATCCGAGATTGTTTATGTGTAAGTATTTACTGGGACATTTTTATCATCCTTGTCCATTTTTCATAAAAATGACTTCAAAATGAAGATTTTAATGATTTTGAAAGGTACTCTTTTTCAAGAACAAAATTTCAAATGTTTTAATGATTTATCTTTCTAAATCTTTTCAATTAATGTCAATGTTTTCAAAATGATTTTAAGGATTTATTTATATGGACATGAATGTTTTGAAATGACTATTATTTTCAAATGTTTCAAAGTGGTATGGAACACTTTGATTCAAAAATATCTTTTAAAATTACTTCATTTATAAATGTGTGACTTTTAAATGATTTTTCAAAAAGGATATTTCTCTCAAAAATCTTTACTCATCATTTGATGGATTTTAAGCTCATTTGAAGTTGATTTATTATACAAAACTTCTATTGAAGGTTTTGTGATATGTTTGACTGTGGATGTGTTATTTTTATACCATTAATGTTTTATGGAGAAAGTATTGACATTTCGTATTCTAGTTTTAATACGAATGTTTTTGTTATGGTTAAACCTTTTCATATAGGAATGCATTGGACTTTGTAAGTGAAGGATGGGTCCCACTATAGCTCCTCGATGCATCAGTAGGTCTCATGAGCCAAAATAGTGTCTTGGAAAAAGGTCATGACAAAATCTTATTTGTAGTCTTGGCATGTGGCCTTGGCTATGTGGTTATGATGGTCTGGAGTTATGCATTTCAACATTATGAAAGTGGATAGTGATATTGCATGTGATTACTCGATTAGAAGAATATCCATGTGAATAATTAAATGGAATTATTTCATTTCATTTCTGCCATATTATTCTGAATTTCAAGTTTAAAAGGCTTTTGTCTTAGTATTATACATTTCCTTAAATGTTTATGCTTATTTTTGAAAGTTTCTGCTGTATTGCTTACCCTTACTGAGCATTTGAGCTCACCACTTTCTATGTTTTATTTTTCCCAAGATTCGAAGAAGTGTAATGTGATTGATATGCAGGGTTATGCAACGGAAGTAATGGCGTTCATAAAGATTATTTATTTTGTTTTGTACGTCTTAAAGTGCAAATGTAACATTCACGTATGCGATCTATTTTTTCATGACTGCTAAACTTATCGGTCCTTCAGGATTTGATTCCTTGTAATCATGGAAATGTATTAAAATAATGCATTGACTCTGGGTAATTGGGGTCGGGGCGTTACAGTTAGTATCAGAGGAAGTTTAGAAATAACCTTGGAAACTAGATATAGATAAACTCTGATTAGAGCATAGAGCCCTAAGATAGACTTTGAGGATTAGTATATAAGAACTTCCTAGAATTTTGGTATTGTAGAGATTTTATGAGTTTTCCGAGCAATACATCCCGGTCTGGATACGAGCAGGTAGAAGCGGCTCTGGCACAGATGTACCTAGGGGTAAAACCCGAAAACACCACTTTGTGGTCAACTCGAACGGGAACTGGTGCACATCAACGGGCCTTGCTGCACTCTTGGTTACGACACTCCCGGGGGATATGCTTAGGATAATTCTCACTTTATTTACAAACCATTATTAATGGATTATGAGTATATACATACTCAAAGAAAACATTTTTATGATTATGGATTATATCCATAAACTGTTCCATTTGTGTTAGGTATTTTACATGTTTGGTAATTATTCATTACAATTCATAAACTGAACTAGTTTATGCTATTATATAGAAATGGCACCCAGTAGAAGGAATGTGAACTCCCATAATATGTATGATTCAAAGAGTAAGAAGGATCATATCTTTCGTGGTCCAAAGCTAGAATTTAGAAGGAAATAGTTTCCCACGTATAATCATCATATGAAGAAATAGTATCACGTGTTGATAAGATGAGTAAAGTATTCTCGGAGTCCTTTGTCTTTGAAGGGAAGCAAGAGATGAAAAGTATGGAAGAGAGAAACATAGATAAAGGGAAGAGGGAAAAGAAGAATTTTCCCATATGTGATAATTGTGAGAAGAAACACCCTGGAACTTGCCTGAAAGGAATTGGAGTTTGTTATAAGTGTGGAGGAAAAGGGCACAAAGTACGTGACTGCAAGGGTAAGAAAATGGTTTCAAATGTACAATGCTTCATTTGCAAGGAGTTTGGACACTATGCGAACCAATGTCCCAGTCATCAGACTATGTTGCAAATGATACTATTGGATAATAATCATTTTATGATACTACCACAGATGAAGAGGAATGACTAGTGTTCTTATGTTGTTATTTTAGTATTATTTAATTTAAGTGTTGTATCAATGATATTCTGGAAATAAATAAGGATTGTACTATAGTACTATTTAATTAAGGATTTGAGATTTTATTGTACTAAAAAATGTGACTCTACAGTGAGTTAATTTCTTTTTAAATTACATGGTTGAAGGAAAGATAAACCTTAATATAGTCTTAATATTGAGGTAGTGATTTTGGAATAAGAGATTGTTGATTTTGGTAATTCAGGATGTTGCGGTGTTGTAAAAGAATATATGAGGAAGGCGTTCACATGTTATTACCTGGCAAAAAGGATCCTAATTATGTTTAACTTCCCTATAAATTTTGGATTGTGATTTTGGATAATATTATTTTGGATAAGTCTAATGGTCGGAATGGATTAAGTTTGAATGGTTATTTTTTTGGATTTTTATAAATGGAAAACACGTAGACCGTGTGATGACCTGTCGTGTCGGACAAAGCTGTAGGAATCGAACCCACAACCATAGTGCAATTGGGATTTATCACCTACCATTGTGCTACATGAAGTTACTGAATGTTATAATGTATTTTATTTACATAAAGGGTCTGATATGTGAATTATAAATTTATTATATTTGGAACCCTATACGATTAAGATAAATAGAGTATTTTTGAGTTGTATTTTGTTTTGGGGTGAAATATGAGTTTGTGGTAGAAATTTATTAATGGATAAAACTCTAATTATAAAGTAAGTATATCTCCTTATGATCCTAGCCAATCTCATAAATAAATTCATCAACATTATGAAAAGGAACATAGAACAAAAATTTTGTCCTAGATGGTACCGTAGATCATCACTAATTTATAGCTTTGGGATTGTTGCCCTTTTCATAGCAATGTTCTCTACCACTCTCCATCAGATAACTGATGGTTATATTTCTCTTCCATATCCATATTTTCCTACATGGAACCCTAGTATGTCTTATTTTCGGTAATCTTCATACATTCCACTCTTTATTTTAAATAGAGGCCTCATTATTTCATTTTTCGATGTGGGATTTAAACTAAGATATTTTGAAACGTCAAAAATGTGTTATCCTAACACCTTATGTTTTGTTGAACCGATTTTATTTTAAATCATCATAGATTGATGAATTTAAGGACCTCAATTTTAAACATGTTTGTGATTGATGACCTCAATCAGTACCTATAAATATTTACGTTTTTTCTCCAACTATATGTCTATAATTTCCACCAGTGTCCTCCTAATCGAGATCATGATTTTGTGGTGACCCTTTCATTTCACTTTTCTTCTGGTTAAGACAAAATTTTATTAACCAAATTTCCGATGTGGGTTTTTCCAGAAAGATATTTTCTATTTTCAACCATTATTTTCAAAGAACAATAACAAATTGCGAGGATGCAATTTATTGAAGGAGGGGAGAATGTAACACCTCGAGCTTCCACGGTACACTTCTCTTTGAATAATACAGTAGCGTGTGTTGTACGCAACTTCGAGTTCTAACACACAGCACGACCAATCAAAGTAGCCGTTATGAATAGTAATACCTAATTTTTAAAATTTTAGAAATTTTATCTCTCAACATAGAATTCATTTTTGGATTTGGAGTATCAAATTTAGCCTAAGGTGAAATTTTGGTACTTTTTGGATAACTTTAATATTATGATCAATAGTGAAAATTACTAAATTTAAATTAAAAACAACTTTTTTAATCAAAATAATTAATAGTGATAAATTATGAATTTGAGTGGTTTTAAAGTATATTTAGAATATATTTTTACCATTTAATAAAATAGTGGTCATTATCCATAATTTCACAATTAAACTGGACATAAACAAGTATCAATATTTTGATAGTTATTATATCTTAAAAACACGCTTTTTGTTTTGACAGCAGAAATTAATTTTAAATTAATTTCTGCCACTTCTGGGTTTTGAAGTTGGAAAAATGGACTCCATATTTGGAATCAGGATTTCCAAATTGTGTAAATAGTTAACTTTTATTTTTAGACATTTTGAATAATTACTTCGGTAAATATTTTATTTACCATGGTTAAAAGGTAAATCTGGTAAATAAGGGTTAAAAAATAATATTATAATAATACTAAATTACCCTAAAACGTGTCTTAAACTTATTTGTGGATACATGTCCGACCATGGGCATCTTTGGGTCGATTTTGGGACCCCATGGAGCCACTTGTAAGTGATAGGGACACTTTATTTTAATTTAGTTAAAATAATTACAAAAATGACATAAGCATATATCTTTTAGAAAAACAATTTTTACATAGGGTTATATATGTTGCTGTTTCGACTATAAAAATTAATTAAAAAGTTAAAAATATTTCCTCCATAATTATATTTTATTTATAATTTTTATACATTAAATAATTTAATTTATTTATGACACAATGATGATGTAGTAATTACCATAATATTGAAAAATTAAAATAATTGATGTTATAAATACCCAAATAAATATAATTTGAGACTTTTAATTAATTAAATTAATTTTAAAGGATAATATGACATATTATGATTGATTTAATTGACTTTTTTTATAAGTAATCATTCTGTTATGATTTTCATAAAAATCAATTTTCCAAATAGTGTCAAAATTGACAAAAAAGAGTTTTTAAAACAAATATTATATTATTAATTGATATTCAATTCCTAAAAATCTAAGTTTCAGCCAAGAGACTTATATCATGATAGGTGTATCATTAATGAACCACTTGGGTGTCACTTGGATGTATAAATTAAGTTTATAAACCATATAATATAAAAATACAAAGAGACATTGTAAAAGTGAAACTAATTAACTAAGAGTTAATACTTAAAGATAAGGTTAGTATAATGACCCAAACCTGTCTAAATCTTATTAGCCGAGTGTTTTTAGACCTATCCCTACATTAAAATTTAATTAATCTACTTTGGAGCCATTAGAAACTGAATATGAACTTATTATAAAATAATATTTCTAGCTTTTCCAAAGGTGCCCCTCACCCCTCTTATAAAATGGCACTCCCTCTTCTCATTAATTCACACCATCAAAGCCTTTTGGTTCATCCAAACCCTGCCCAAATACTCCCTCAGCTTCCCTCACTTAATCCTAGATGCCTTCCATTAGTCATAAAGCCATCTTAAGTAGCCCTTTTGATCAAATCAAAAGGAAGAACCCGAAGAAGAGTTAATGATTTCACCACCCTTTTTCAAGTTCCTTTCTTCTTCCACTTATTATTTCTTTGTTATTACCATTCTAAAATAATGAATACAGTATCTCCTATATACTATAATATTATTATAAAAATGTTACAACAATATTCAGTATTCTATCCATCCTTTGAATGACATGTCACCATAACTGCGTACGTACGGCTTACCGTCTCCACGTCGTGGTGTAATTGTAATTCAATATATTATTATTTGGATGGGTATAATAATGATCTGTAATTCATGTAAATAATAAATATTACATGATAATGATTCTTTATATATGATATACCATCCAATTATATATTATTTTAATATCAAAAGAATGATATTTACGCTTGTGCGTACGTACGGATTACCGTCTCCACTAGGCGATGAGATTCATTTCCAAGTTCACCATTCATCGACGATTAGAAAAATATATATTAATAATAAGTATGTAATATATGAAATAATAATGCTACTATATATATATATATAAGGATTTATGTACTTACATATATCTTATTCACTTACTTCCGTTCAATACTATATGAAAACAGAAACAGTGTTTATGCGTACGTACGGACTAGCTTCTCCATAAACGGTGTTTTCCATTTTATATATATACCTATTATACATATTTTTATTCTAAATATATATGATATATTTATCATGTTTTATATTCTGAATGTATTTAAATCATGATCTATGTGATACAACCAAGAGTGACAAGTTAAAACACGTATGATAAAGAAAGTGATTATTACCCGAAATGTTAACAAAACATGGAAATTATTATTAAATGGGTAACATAAAGTCATAAATTAATCATGTATGAAATCATAATTATTAATATGGTTCTGGTATAATTTAATAACATAATACGATCTTCATACAGGAGGTTAAACATACCCTCTACTAATGGAATGTGCCAGGTAAGGGGTTTTCATCTCACTCCTTATTCCCATGAGATTCATGCCATATTGCCACTATTACCTTTTGTGTGGTGTATGTACATCCCATAATTGTATTCATTGTGTAATACACTTTAATTTATGTGTATTTACATATTCATTGTATGATACCTCTTTCATAGGTTGTATGTTTCGTAAGTTACCAAATTGGTAAGGGTTAATTCCTCAATCTCATCATTATCTGAGATTGTTTATGTGTAAGTATTTACTGGGACATTTTTATCATCCATGTCCATTTTTCATAAAAATTATTTGAAAATGAAGATTTTAAGGATTTTGCATGGTACTATTTATCAAGATCAAAATTTCAAATGTTTTAAAGATTTATCTTTCTAAATCTTTTCAATTAATGTCCATGTTTTCAAAATGATTTTAAGGATTTATTTATATGGACATGAATGTTTTGAAATTGTAATTCTTTTCAGAAGTTTCAAAGTGGCATGGGACACTTTGATTCAAAAATCTCTTTTAAAATTACTTCCTTTATAAATGTGTGACTTTTAAATGATTTTACAAAAAGGATATTTCTCTCAAAAATCATTACTCATCATTTGATGGATTTGAAGATCATTTGAAGTTGATTTATTGTAAAAAAATCTATTGAAGGTTTTGTGATATGTTTGACTGTGGATGTGTTATTTTTATACCATTCGTTGTTTATGGAGAAAGTGTACACATTTCGTATGCTAGTTTTAATACGAATGTTTATGTTATGTTTAAACATTTTCATATGGGAATGCATTGGACTTATTAAGTGACGGGTGGAGCCCGCTATAGCTCCTCGATGCATTGGTAGGTCTCATGAGACAAACTAGTTTCCTGGCACAAGGCCTTGACAAAATCTTATTTGTAGTCTTGGCACGATGCCTTGGCTATGTGGTTATTATAGTCTGGCATTATGCATTCCATAATTATGAATGTGGTTAGTGATATTTCATGTGATTACTCGATTAGTAGAATATCCATGTGAATAATTAAATGGAATTATTTCGTTTTATTTCTTCCATATTATGCTGAAGTTCAAGTTTAAAAGGCTTTTGTTTTATTTCTATACATTGCCTTAAATGTTTATGCTTATTTTTTAAAGTTTCAGCTGTATTTCTTACCCTTACTGAGCATTTGAGCTCACCCCTTTCTATGTTTTATTTTTCCCAGGATTCTAAGAAGTGTTATGTGATTGATATGCAGGGTTAAGCCATGGAAGTAATGGCGTTCATAAAGATTATTTATGTTGTTTTGTACATCTTAAAGTGAAAATGTAACATTCATGTATGTGATCTATTTTTCCAAGACTGCTAAACTTATCAATCATTCGGGACATGACTCCTTGTAATCATGCCAATGTATTAAAATAATGCACCAAATCTGGGTAACTGGGGTCGGGGCGTTACATCCTTCTTCTTGATGAAAATGACTGGTGCACCCCATGGTGAAGCACTTGGGCATATAAACCCTTATTCCATATTCTCCTGTAGTTGTTTCTTCAACTCTTCAATCTCTACAACAACTATTCTATATGGATTTTTTGATATTGTAAATGATCCCCGTATAAGTTCAATTGAAAATTTAACATCTCTTCTAAGAGGAAGACCAGAAAATTCCTTGGGAAACACTTCAGTGAATTCCATCTCAATAGTAATGTCTTCAAGGATGGTTGCTTCCATGGACTCAGTCATCTGAGCTAGATACACATGCTCATAGTATGGTAATATCTATGCTTGAGATGATGGAGCTAAAGAAGATTCACCTTCCTCATTGCACTTGTTTAGAATTGGGGGTCGAATCTCCATATGGAGACAGATTTCCCTCTCACTAAAATTTATGTTGGCTCTATATAAGGAAAGCCCATCCATGCCATGAATTGTATCAAATTCCACCAAATGGTGTATGCAGAGGTTCACTGGGAATCTCAATCCATAGATTTTGACAGGAGAGGAGTTATATTCATGGGATGCATTAATCGCCTCATTTTCCATACTCACCGACATCTTCACTTCCAAGATTTGTGGTGGTGATTATATTGTTCTACTAAACTTTCGAGATATAAAAGAATAAATAGAACCAGAATTAAAAATTGCGTTCACTATTCTTTAATGAATAACTAGCATACTTGTCACCACTTTGTTTTCGGGGTTTAGTACGGTAGTAGTGATGGCCAAAGCTCTCCCATGCTTCCTGGGAGGTTGTTAGTTGTCTCCGAAAACCCTTGTCTTAGGGAACTGATTTGCAAGATTCCCTAGTTATTTGTAGTTGTAGCAATGAACCACGCGTTGAGGATCGAACGGAGCGTTCCTCTCCTCTGTCGCAGCTACTGGTCTTTCGTTCCAACAGTAAACAGTTAGGTGCCCTTATCTTCCACACCGAAAGCATCTTCTTGTACCCTTCAAAACGTTTCTGAGGTTCTACATTCTGAGCCTTCGGCATATGGGGTGCTGGATTTTCTTAGCACTGTTGGATTTATTCATTGGACCACCAGCATTGAAGTCCACATTAAGCTTATTATCCCCATGATACCCCTGAGATTCTACGATCTCCATTTCAACCTTGAGGGCACATTGGACAATTTCCTCATTGCTGTCGATGTCACAGATTTCTAATGATTTCCATAGGCTAGGTTTTAGCCCACCAAAGAAGCGGACAACCATTCATTTAGGGGTAATGACAAATCTAGAATCGTATCATGCAAGCCGTGTGAAGGTTTCTTCATATGCTCCAATTGATTCATCATCTTTTTCCTTGAGGGCAAGGAAGTCCATTTCTATATTAAGCCGGAGGGTGCATGAAAATTTTTTATCAAAAAACTTCTTCCAGAAATCCTTCCATTTCAACACCTCAATCTCCTCCACAGGCTTCATATTTTTATCAACGTCCACCATTGATGTGCTTCACCCTTCTTCGATAAGCATCCAGGAGAACCCTTTATTGTTCAGAACATTGAACGATGGAGAAGATCTTTTTAACGGAGTTGATCCATTGTTCAGTGATTGAGGGATCAGATGACCCATTAAGATTAGGAGGCCATTGTCTCATTAAGCTCTCAATAGCGACTTGTTCTTTCTTAGGGGGGTGGGGGTTTAACATTCCTCTTGACCCATGTTTCTATTCAAATCTCATGTTATCTGAGAGAGAAGCATGAAAAAGTTTGTGATTCCCACTCCCATTGGATTGGGAATCTCATTAGTACAATCATTATATTGATCTTCACATTAGTTGTTAGCTCGAGTCCTCCAATTACCAGCCATTGGATGGAATAATGGGAAAGTTAGGGTAACACATAAAGGGTAATACAAGGACAAAACTGATGACTTATAAATAATTCTTATTTCCTTAACATATGAATCTACAGGATTCAGTCTATGTTATCCATGATAAACATTCTAAAATATATTTGTAGGTCATTTTTGTCCATTAATAATGGTTTATACTATGCTTTTGAATTTACCAAATCATATCCCATGGGACTGTTGTAACCAAGGGTGCAGTAAGACCCTTTGTCATGCAAAAGTTCTCATTCGAGTCTAGCTCAAAATAGTGTTTTCGTGTTTTTCCTCTAGGATATATCTGTGCCAGAGCCACCTCTACCTGCTCGTATCTCGACAGGGATGCATTTTCCTGATAAACAACTTACTCAATACTCACCAAAAAAAGGGATGATTTTTATTATACTTAGCCTTTTCTATAAGACTTAGCTACGGTTTTCTAATCCTAATCCAAAAAATAACTAAACTTGTCCCCTGATACCAACTATGACAACACTAATCTTTTATTACAAACATAAACCTGATTTTTTACATAAAACCTTCACTTGATACAACATATAATATCGATAGGTATAGTGTCTTTCGGTCTTAGGAACATTACATAACTACATAAAACATGAAATACATCATATTTATTGAAAACATCCTTTACATGACCACTACATTCCCTCATACTTATCATTGCATGGGATAATTTGAGGACATGCATAAGAAAAGGGTGAGATATAAAGCCATATAAGGTAATAATCATGGAATAACATGAAGAATACAATACATGTTAGACAACATGCATATCAATAGATCACAAGAGAAACATAAACATAAAGGCATCATAAAGCATGATAATCATAACATGGAAATGTGGCAACAACACTTAATTTGAAATTAGAATGATCCAAGGCTCATTACACATGGAGCATGAGTAAATCCTCATTACACATGAAGCACGAGTAAAACCACGTTGCCCTAGAATTAGTATGAGTCCACACCCATTGCACATGACATATCATGATACAATACTTTACCCAAAAATTTGACTGTCTCAGCAAATTATGGGAAATACACCGTTGGATAATTTCAACATCCTAATTCGAGAAATAATATTTACTTTTTCTAAATAATTTTCAAAATATGTTAATTTTCACATTTAGAATAGAAACCAACATTTATCAAAAATTCACGGGGTTCGACCAAATTGGCTTTCAAACCTTACAAAAATTACAAGTTCATTCACAAAATTATACGTTCATTTATATTTAATAAAAATTAATTTAATAAAAATAATATTTTATTATAATATTGTTTAATACAAAAATATATTAATTCATCAAAATAGATTTCTAAGTTTAATATTAACTAAAAACACTATTTGAGCTTTAGAAACTATATACATGGTAGCAAAAATAACATGAAAATATATTCATTATTATATACAAAAATAATGTACATAACCATAGTGTTATGGTATTGTTACATAACCCCTTATAACACCCTCATAAGACCAAAGGGTAAGGTGTGCGATGGTGACTGACTCTTGGGGTGTCTTGGATAACAATTCTCGGGTGGTAATCTCTATCAAATTACACTTCTCTCACCAGGGGTCCCTCTTGAGCATAACATGTTGAAGCTCATCTTGGGATTGGTCAAGAGTGAATCCCATTGATGCCACCTATTTTCCGAGTTCTGAAAAATGGGCTTCGTATGGGGAACGTCTACTGGACGAGGCCATCGCTTCCTTTTTCTATGTAAATTGGATTCGTTAAAGCCTTACATTTATACTAATAATGTGATCACTATTCAACATAAATATTCTCTATGGTCACAATTCAAAACATAAAACCAAATAATTTTACATTTTATATAAACATTTTACATAAAGAGACATTTAATTAGAGCAGGAGAGATTTCCATTAATGAATGTTTGGGTCGTTACAGCCCATGTACTTTTCATTTCTATATTATTAAGTGTACGTTATATTTAATATTTTTAATATTTGGGTTTATAACCTATGTTTTTTCAAATTTCCATCCTTTAATTTATGAGATAATGTTCAAATGGCGATGATGCAATTTTTATGGGGGGTATTTGACACTTTCAGTTATGTAAATAATGAATTTATGTTTGATAGAGTAAATGACACATAAAACATATCTTATAATATAATTTAACTCCCTATGAAATATTATATACTACTTTTATATAAATATAATACTTTTGATATATATCTGTAGACACAATAATAAGTTTAACTTGAGTTATATAAAACACTGAGTTTAACTAAAATTGAACATATTCTTAAAATATTATTATGATAGTTGTAACATAGTTATTGGATTTTTTGCGATAAATAATATTTACTAAAATACAAAAATATTCCTTCCATATGGATATAAAATAAATTCTTGGGTGATGAGTTAATTGGAAATGTAAATAAAAACATTTTAAAAAGAAAAGCAAATCCTTCTATCTGAAATTATTTTTAGGCACAAGTGTTCATTATATCAATAAATTGACGAAATCAGTTTTGATGAATTATTTTAATTAAATTTATATACTATTTATTTAATTTTTTTAACATTCATCTTATGTGATTTCTGGACAAGAAAGAAGAATAAATCAATTTTTCCACTAAAAACTATATTTTTCAAAGAAGATGTTTTCTCTCTTTTTTTTGTACTTATAAATAAATTACCTTTTGAAATTTTTTTAAAATATAACTTCATAAAAAAGATTAATTTTTGAAATAATAATTTCAAACTTATTTTAGGGTAAATGTTTTGGTATTATTAGGATTTTTTTGAATAAGAAAAAATATTGAATTTTAATTGAATACATCCTTTTAAAATAATTTATATCCAATATAAAATTTTATTTTTATTTTTCATAAAAGTATAATTAGTAAAATTATACATATTTTAATCCAAATTATGTAATGGGAGTAATTTTAATATTTAAATTAGATATAAAAACTCTGTAATCTTTTGATCTCTTTCCCCATAAAAACGCCCTTTATCATTACATATAGGGGATTAGTGTTAAATTAATTAACCCATTTAATGATTGGAATTTATAAAAATGGACACAATATTTTTAATTATAATAATTTTTAATTTCTAATAAATCCAACTTATTTTTTTTCAATAATGATGAGTGAAAATATTTTACATTAATCACAAAGATTAAAATAAAAAATAAGTTTACAGGGCGATTAAAAATTTAACTTCATGGACTAAATAACATAAAAATATTTTCTAAAAACACATTAATGGACATATTTATTACTTATCATTTATATTATTTGTAATTAAATATTATTTGTTAACAATGACATGAAGAAATCATTGGTGGAATTCACTATTTTAGAATATTACAAGTGTACTACTCACCCCACTTATAATAGGTCAATACCTATCCCCTCTTCTTGACTCCTTAAAAACTCTTTTTTTTGGCCAAAAAATATCCAAATAACATTCCTCATTCCCTATTATATTTATTTAAGATTTTCTTTTTCATAAATATATCCGTGTTAGGCATTAGTAGGAAAACTAAAGAGGATACCTGAAGAAGTGTTAACATTCTAAAATAAGCGTTGTTCCTTATCAACCTCCATGAATTATTATTAAAACATGATTATATGATAATAAAATTAAATTAAATATATAATTTCTTTCTTTTATTAAATGAGTTTCAAAATTACAATATGTGTGTATGGTGGACTACCGCCTCATGAAATGATGTCATTTATTTTTTCCATTACCACTTCTCACACATGAGTATGCTGATAGATATGACTTTAATATATTATATTGTTACTATAATTATACCAATGGAGTCATTATACCATATATGAATTTTTCACATTCTATACCGATCTGGATATGATAGCATCTATCATGTGTAGGATGAATTACGGCCTCACGAAGTGATGTGATATGTTTTTATACCAAATGATACATGGAAGGTAATAAGGGTTGTGATAATAAGTATATGACAATTAAATGAAATATTAATGATATTAATGAAATATTAATCATTATTTATTTACAATATATCATTCTATTTTACCGTTTCACTTACTGAAAAAATAATAACGTCATTCATGGACGTGTTGACTGCCGCCTCCACGAAGAGACGTGTTTTGTGTCTTCTTCACTGCATCACAAGAATGATATATATAATAAAATTTAATTAAATAATATGGTATTAATTATATTATTATCACTCTATAATGAAAATTTTACTCACAATATTTCTATAACGATCACTAAAAGCAGAAATGTTACTCATGCATAGGTACGACTTTCCATCTCCATGATCATCATATTATATTATTTTTCATAAACAAATATAATTATTGGTTTTAAAAGTATAATTTAAGTATGAATATAATTAATTTTACATGATTACTATTCTGTTTATTTTTATTTATTTTCCTCCTTGACCACAAACATCCAGCCAAAGTCAAATTTGACACATTAGCCAAATATGATAAGAACATCTGATGTAAAGTGAATTTATTGAGTAATTGAATATAGAAAATTAATAATTGAAATTAAATTAATTTAAAACATGTAAAATTTTATTAATCAGGTAAAAAATTAATCTAATTTTATTATTTGTCATGATAAAGAACATGCAATATGAATCTTACTCTACATAAGGGTTTTTCTCGTCTCCCTATTATTTCTATGAGATATATACCATAATTCACCACTTATTTTTGGTGTGTTTTATATAAAATACATAAGAATTAATTTTATGATTATTATACATATATTATTTGAGATTTACCCATCCATTTTTGTATCTGTATTTTATGGCCTTTACAGTTTAAACGTTGCCAATGTGATGGGGGATTTTCTCTATACTTAACATCATTGAGACAGATGATATTTTTTACTCTAAATATATTTATTGTTGTGTATATACTAAACCTATTAAATGTAATGACTTGAATATCATTATTTTCATGATATTATTAAATTCATTTAATTATATTCTGTAATGGGGCTTATAATTCAATGTAACTAAGGTGGTAAATACCTTTTGTTAAAATCTCATCATTTATTGTGATTATATATGGTTATGCTCTCAATAATGAGATATTATTATCCATATAAAAATATAATAATGAATTATATTCTACTATAGTCATTCATGATATTTAAATGTAATAGTACTATTTTTTAAATCATTTATAATTAAATTAATTGAGAAATTGTTTTTACGAAATTTGGACAATATATATCTATGCGATCAGAAATCTGATTTATTCCAATATTAACTTTACAAAATGTTTTAAAAAATGTTTCATATAATTTCAAAATGAATTATTAAATATAACTTTTTACCATTTTTTATTTTTTATGAAATTGTTTCAAAGAAAAATTATTGTCACTATATCAGAAAGGAACATTTCAAACATTTTTACCACGGAAAAGGAATGTTCTTTATGACATGTATGGAATAACCTTCCAACATGACTATCATTTCATTAATGGATCCATTTAATTATTAAAAATTTATATTTAATGAAATGTTTTATGTAATATATAATAAATTCTTGTTTTTAAAAAATTATTTTCAAATATTTTTTATCTAATTATTTTATATTTTAAGAAGTGATTTACATAATGAAAAAGGATATTATCCTGATGAATTTTTTTAATTATATTATAATGGTATTTACATTCATCAATTTCAATATCCATTTTTTACTAATCGTCCACTTGGTATATTATTCATTCATTTAATCATCATTCTATCCCTGGAGGGAATAATATTCTTTCAAATAGATTGTTATGAAAATAAAATATATTCGACATGTTAATCATGTTTCAAATAGATTATTATGAAAAATATTTATCTTCCACACGTTAATAATGTTTCAAAGAGATTATTATGGAAATTGTTTCCTATGCATGTTTTAGTAATTTGTTATATCTATTTAGATGAAACCCATTTCTTTATCTTGGGTTCATAAATTTATATAGGTAATAATGATTGTCTTTATAATTTTTATGATGAAATGAAAGCTCAATATCTGTTATTAATGATGTGGTTCATTTATATCTATAAAATATAGTTGAACAAATATAGTTTGGTGATGCCATTAAAAATTATATGTTGGGGAAACCAAAATAGAATTTAGTGAGGCCGTTAAGAATTATGTCATGGGGATTCCCAAATATCACTTTGGTGCATTGAATAATGTACCTTAACCTGAGAGAGAAGAATGAGGGAGTTTCCTGATGGATCCTCTAATGGATCTAACTGGGTTCTGATTTTTTGACATGAGTTTAAAATGGGATATGAAGAAAAATTTCCAAGATACAGATACATTTATTTGATTCTTGTTATGGGTTTATAATGTATCTTGTGATCAAGATTGATATCGCAGGTCTCATGATTATTGATTCTGAAGAATATATCCATTTGAGTGTTATTATATTTTATGATCATAGTATTTATAGTTATGAGGTTTTTTACCTACAAACTCTAATTATTTATTCATTAGTTTTTTTCACTTCATTGTTTCATTGATTACATTGAATTGTTAGTGAATATGTTTACCCTTAATATGTATTTTGGATTTCCCTTTTTATGTTTCCTCTCCATCAGTTTAAAAATAACTAGGATAAACTAATTATGATGTGAAGTAAATTAATATAAATGATTTATAATGTCTTAATGTGTAAATGAAAATATGGTTTTAATGGGTGGAAATTCTCATTTGAAGTCATGTGAATTGTTTATGATGAATGTTTTCCAACCTATATAAAACATTAAAACTAAAACGTCCTATAGGATATAAGTGATCGAATTTTACTGTTTATATTTCAATTTTATGGTGAATTTCTTTCATAATTATCAACAACAATTCCTGAAATTTAAATTTAATGAATTTATCACTGAACCCAGATGTGTTGTTTCTGGTATGTTATGGCTGCCTCACAAACATATGTCATTCATTTTTCTATTGAAACCTCTAATGGTTGGTTATAATGATGGATTAAATCTTATTAAATGATATTTAATAATATTATTTAACTTATGGAATCATTATAACACATATACCTTTATACACTCCATATTTGGAGAACACGATACCATCGCTCGTGTGTACGGTGAACTACCACCTCATGAAGGACTGCGATTCATTCATTTTTTACATGGATGGTAATAAGAGTGAGTTATAAGACATATGTGGTATATATAATATTATAATTATTTTGGAATGATTATATAGCATTTAAATTTATTTCATTTAATCATAAATGGAAATGAAAAAAAATTATCATGCATACGTTTATCCTATAGTCTCCTTGAATGGTTAAATTTATTTTCAACCACTAAATTTTACGGATTAGTTTAAATAAATATATAGTGAACATATTAAATATTTTTTTACTTTTTAAAATTATATATATATTTATATAATTATAAAATTATGAGGATAGAAAATAAAAAATCAATACATATATGAAAAATAAAACGTTTTTTATGTAACACCCCTAGATATCATAGTACTCTATTTTTTCGAAGTAATTCAATAACTTGCAATACACGCAACACCGAGTTCTAGCGCACCACGATTTACCAAACTAGCTGTTCAAAAGAAGTTATGAATAATATTAACTGAATTATGAACTTTATATAATCCTTATAATTTTAAAATCCATATTATGAGTATCTTAGACATAATTTAACAACAAATTCATTTATTCAGATAAAAGAAGTGTCTTTTTAAAAATGCAATTTTACCGCCTTTTAAGTGCGAACTAATTTTTAAATCCAATATTTGAAACTTCTATATATTCAATATGACTAAATTATCTTCTTCTATAGAATCATGACATAATAATTTAGTTTTAAATTTTTTTTGTGTTTTTCTGATAACTTTCGTATTTGGGTGAATAGTGAATGATACTATATTTTAACTAAAAACAAATTTTTTAATAAAAATAATTTATATTGTTAAATTATACATTTTAATGGATTGTAAGTATAAGTAGATTATATTATTACCATTTAATCCAATGATGGCCATTGTAAGTAATTTTACTTTGAAATTGGACGTAAACAAATGTCAATATTTTGATAGTTATTATTTCTAAAAAATAAGCCTTTTGTTTTTGACCATGGGAATTAATTTTAAATTAAAAAATTAAATTTCTATGTTTTGAATTTGGTAAAATAGGCTTCATTTTTGAATTCTGAATATCAAAATTATCTTAGGGTAAATTTTTGGTAGGTTTATGAAAACAATCAATGTTGGATGAATAGTGAAAAACAATACGTTATTAGCTAAAACCGACTTTTCATTTAAATAATTATGTATTTAATTTAAATTTATTTAAGATAAAAATATATACATAATACACATATAAATTAAAACTAATTCATTGGAGACATTTTTTAATAAGTCTAGATTTATAAAAATTTTATTGAAATTTTTCCGTCTTTTACCCACCTCCTAGGAGCATTTGCAAATTTACATAAAACGTAATTTTACTGCTTCTTTGAGTTGAATTTCAAAAATCTGATAGACACGTTTGATATCAGTAAGTAAAATTTTCCTCAATAAGTGAAAAATAATCTTTGGTGAATAATAATTTTTACTTTTATTTACAACGGTTAAAAAGTAAATCGAGAAATTAAGGGTACAAAAGATTTTATTTTTACCATAAAACATGTCCTAATTCTATCGAATAAGTTTAATTCGACCAAAAACAAACTTTTAAATAATATATGATCCTTTATGTCTACATGGATTTGATTTCTACATTTATTACTATTTTATTTAAAGAAGAGTTAAAAGCGTTTAAATCAATGTTTAATAAATAAAACATTTTTAATATTGTGTTATTCATAAGATAAAATTGACTATAAATATTCATTATAACTCTAAAAATATTTCATATATAATGTTTTTTAATTTACAGTATTTAGATGTTATATAATTAAATTTATTTATGACACAATAATGATTCAGTAATTACCGTATTAATGAATGATTAATATAATTAATATTATAAATATCCAAATAATTTTAAATTGAGACTTTTTATGAATTACAAGAATTTTATTGGTTAATATGACATATTAGGGTTGGATAGATTAATTCTTTTATAAGTAATAATTATTTTGTGAATTTACCAAAAACAAAATACCAAATAGTGTCAAAATTGACATAAAAGAGTATTAAAAACAAATATTATATAATTTATTGATATTCTATTCCAAAAAATATAAGGTTCGGAAAAAGTACTTATATAATGATAAGTGTATCATTAAAGAACCACTTGGGGTTCTTTCATAAGTATATAGTATGTTTATTAACCATATAATATAAAAATACAACGAGATATGGTAAATGTCAAAATATTTAACTAAGAGTTAAATCTAAATTATGAGATTTAAATAGTGACCCAAACCTGTCTAAAACCTATTGGTTCAGTGGTTCTAGATCCATCCCCTTTATAAGATTTAAATAATACATTTTGGAGCCATTAGAAACCGAAAATTATTTTATTATAAAATAATATTTTATGTTTTTCCTAAGGTACCCCTCACCCCTCCTATAAAAGGGCAGTTCCGCTTCTCTCAAATTCACACCTCCAAAGGTATTTGTATCAGCCCAACCCAGCACAAATAACCTCCCAATTGTCCAAAATTTATAATATAGACCTTAATTTGGTCATAAAGCCAACATATAGAGCCCGTTTGATCAAATAAAATGGAAGAACCCGAAGAAGAAGTAAATATTTCATCGCCTCTATCAAGTTCTTTTTTCTTCTTCCACTTCATCTTTCTTTGTTGTTTCCATTATAAAATAATAACTCAAGTATATTCTATATACTTTGATGTTATTATTAATATGGAACAACCATATTTATTATAATATCCATCCATTAAATGACATTTCACCATATGTGCATACGTACAACACACCGTCTCCAGGTCGTGGTGTAATTGTTATTCAATACATTATTATTTGGATGGGTATAATAATGATTTGTAATTGATATAATTAATAAATATAACATGATAATTATTCTTTATATATGGTATAACATCTAATTCCACACCTTTAAAGAAAATATATTTTCGCTCATGCGTACGTACGGATTACCACCTCCACGACGCGATGAGATTCATTTCCAAGTTCACCATTCATCGACGATTATAAAAATATATATTACTAATAAGTATGAAATATATGACATTATAATGATACTTGATATAGATATATATATATATGTATTTATGTACTTACATATATCTTATTCACTTACTTCTGTTCAATACGATATGAAAACAGAAACATCATTTATGGGTACGTACGGCATACCGTCTCTATAAACGGTGTTTTCCTTTTCATATATATATATATATATATATTATAAATATTTATATTCTAAATATATATGATACATGAATCATGTTTTGTATTTTTTATTTATTTAAACAATTTTTTAAATGATACGGTCAAGAATAACAAGTTAAAATACCTACGATAAAGAAAGCGATTATTACACAAAATGTTAATTTAACATGAAAATCATTATTAAATGGGTAGTATAAAGTCATAAATGAATCAATTATGATATAATAAATATTAATATGGGCATGGTATATTCTAATAACATAAAAGGGTCATTATACATGAGGTTAAATGTACCCTTGACCAAAGTAAAGTGCAAGGTAAGGGGTTTTCATCTCACTACTTATTCACGTGAGATTAGTGCTATATTGCCACTATTACCTTTTATGAGGTGTATTTACTGCCCATAATTGTATTCATTTGGTAATACACTTTAATTTATGTGTATTTACATTTTCATTGTATTATACTTCTTTATTGGGTTGTATGTTTTGTAAGATACCAAGTTGGTAAGGGTTAATTTCACAATCTCATTATAATCCGAGGTTGTTTTTACGTAAGTATCTACTAGGAAATATTTATTATCCATGTCCAGGTTTCATAAAAGAGCATTCAAAGGGATTCTTTTGAGGAGAATTGTTTACTAAACCTTTATTTTAAATTTTTTAAATATTTATTCTTCTAAACCATTCTCATTTATGTCCATGTTTTCAAAATGATTTTTAAGGATTTATTTATATGGACATGAATAATTTTAATATGTTAGTACATTTAAAAATATTAAAATTTGTATGGGAATATTTTATTTAAAAATGTCTTTAAATGTCATCATTTATATATTGTGTGACTTTAAATGTTTATATGAAAAAGAGATATATTTCAAAATGAGTTCTACAAATCATTTTCATCTACATCAACATCCTTTGATGGATTTTAAACTTGTTTGATGTTGATTTATTATGATACAAATCTTCCATTGTGTATGGGCGGTTTTGTGATATATTTAACTATGGATGTCTAATTTTTATACCAATCATGGTTTACGTATAAATTTTTGACATTTCGTATGCTATTTTAAATACGAATGTTTATGTTATGTTTAATCCTTTTCATATGAGGACTGAATTGGACTTAGTAAGTGACTGGTGGAGCCCGCTATAGCTCCTTGATGCATCATTAGGTCACATGGGACAAAATAGTGTCTTGGAACATGGCCTTGACAAAATCTTATTTTTAGTCATGGCACAAGGCCTTGACTATGTGGTTATGAAAGTTTGGCATTATGTATTCCATCATTATTAAAGTGGATATTGATATTGCATCTGATTCTTCTACTTTTAGAATATCCATGTGAATATATAAATTGAATTATTTGATTTTTATATCTTCCATATTATGCTGAAGTTCAAGTTTAGACGGATTTTGTCTTAGTCTTATACATTTTCTTAAATGTGTATGTTTATTAATGAAATTTTCTGCTATATTGTTATCCCTACTGTGCATCTGAGCTCACCCCTTTCTATGTTTTATTTTTTCCAGGATGTAAAGATGTATATTATGACTGACCTGTAGTGAGAGTCAATGGGATCTCAGTGTTTTATATGGAAACAATGTTGTTGTAGTTTCCCATTTTTTGTTGTAATGTAAACCATATGAATGTATCTAGTACATCCAAGGATACTAAACTAATCGGTCTTTCGAGACTTGATCTTTTTTTTATCATGCTAATGATATGTAATAATGCACTGACTCTAGGCTTCTGGGGGTGGGGCATCACAGTTGGTATCACAGTAAGTTTAATACAATCCTTGAAAACTAGATTTAGATAAATTCTGATTGAGGGACATTATCCTAAGATAGACTTTGTGGATTAGTATAGAATAACTTCCTAGAATTTTGGTAATGTAGATATTTTGTGTATTTTTCAAGCAATACATCTCTGTCTGGATATGATTAGGTACAGGCAGCTCAGGCACATATGTACCTAGGGGTAAAAACTGAAAACACTTCTTTAAGCTAGACTCAAACGAGAATTTGTGCACAACAACGGGCCTTGCTGCACTCTTGGTTACGACACTCCCGAGGGATATGCTTAGAATAATTCACATTTTCATTTCAATCAATTATGTAGGTTTTATGAGTATATAATTCCTTAAAGAATACATTCCTATGATTATAGATTATATCCATAAACTGTTCAATTTAGGTTAACTGTTTTACAAGTTTGGAATTATGAATTTCGATTCATAAATTGACCTACTGTATTTCCTTTTTTATAAATGGTGCCCGGTAGGAGGAATGAGAACTCCAATAATATGTATGATCCAAAGAGTAAGAAGGATCATATATTTCATACTATTAAGCCAAAATTTAGAATGGAAATAGTATCCCACATATTCTCAACATATGAAGAAATAATATAATGTGTTAATAAGATATGTATGAAATTCTCTGAGTCCTATGTCTTTGATGGGAAGCCAGAGAAGATAGGATGGTAGAGAGAATGATGGATAAAGGGAATAAGGGAAAGAAGGATTTTCCCATATGTGATAATTGTGGAAAGAATCACCTAGTTAAATTATTGAAGGGAATGAGAGTTTGTTATGAGTGTTGAGAAAAAGGACACTGAGTACATGATTGCAAGGATAAGAAAAATATTTCATGTGCACAATGCTTTATCTGCAATGAGTTGTGTCACCACACGAATCAATGTCCAAATCGTTAGAGTATACCCCAAATGCTGTTATTGGATAATAATCAAGTTATGATACTATTGAAGATGAATAGGAATGATTAAGAGTTCTTTGGTTATTATTAAAATATTGTGTCATTTGAGTATTGTTTTAATGAGCAACATGTTATATGAATTATACAGTATATATGGATTGTACTGCAGTGTTATTTCATTATGGACTTGAGACTATGTGGAACTATGAAAGGTGACTCAATGGAATGTTAATCATTTTTGAAAATACATGGTTGAAGGAAAGACAAAACATCAATATGGTCCTGATACCGAGGTATTGATTTTGGAATAAGAGATGGTTGATTTGGATAAATTATATTGGATATTCATGACTATCTTGGAACTGATTAATGGTTTTTTTCATCATTGTTGGAATATTCAAAATTTTGGATATAAGGAATATATCTAGTATTATATAAATTATAAGGGAGCATGAATGTAATAATTAAGGTTTTATGGTAATTCAAGGTGTTACCATGTTTTAAAATAATACATGATAAAGGTGTTCACATGTTATTACATGAAAAAAATTATCTTCATTATGTTTAACATCCTTATAAATTTTGGACGTTGAGTTTGGATATAAATATTTTAGATAAGTCTAAAGGTTGGAATGGATTAATTTTGAAATTGGATATTATTCTTAATATAATTTTTGGATTGCTATAAAAAGGACAACACTCAGACCATTTAACAATATGTGACGTCGGACAAAGCTATAAGAATCAAACCCACAACTATAGTGCGATTGGGATTTATCGCCTACCACTGGACTACATGATGTCCCTAGATTGTATAATCTAGTTCTTTTAAAGGGTTTGATAGGTGAATTATAAAATCATTATTTTTTGTAACCTTATACCATTAGATTAAATAGAATATTTTTTTGAAATCTTTTAGAGTGAAATATGAGTTTGTGGTAGGAATTAGTTGAAAGATGAAACTCTACTTGTCAAGTATGTATATATATATATATAATTTTTTCCCTCTTATTCTATGAGTAAATTAATTCTTAATCTTTAGGGAAGGGATCTTAAAACCAAAAATGTCTTATCTAGATACCTTATGTTTTGTTGAACCGATGGTATTTCAAATCATCATAGATTGATAGATTTGAGGCCCTCAATTTTGAACTTGTTTGTGATTGATGACCTCAATAACTCCCAATAAATAATTACGTTTTCCCTCCAATTGTGTGTCTCTAATTTCCACGAATGTTTTCTTAATAAATTCCATAATTTTGTGGTGACCATTTAATTTCCATTATCCTCTAATTATGACTAAATTTTGTTAACCTAATTTTCGATGTGGGTTTTCGCACCGAGGTATTTTATATTTTCATCCTTTTATTTTAAAAAAACAATTTCAAATTACGAGGATGAAATTTATTGAAGGAGGAAAGAATGTAACACCCCATGATTTCATAATACGTTATTTCTTCGAAGTAACTCAATAAATTGCATTACACGCAACACCGAATTCTAGTGCACCACGACGAGCCAAACTAGTCGTTCAAAAGAGATAACGAATAGCAGAAACTAAATTTTGAACTTTATATAATCCTTATTATGAGTTTCATAGAAATAATGTAAGAATAAATTCATTTTTTCAGATAAATGAAGTATTTTTTTAAAAAAATAAAATTTAACCTCCTTTTAATTGTGAACACTTTTTTAAATAAAATATTTGAAACTTTTATATATTCAATTTGACAAAATAAACATCTTTTTTAGAATCGGTAAATAAGAATTTTGTTTAAATGTTTTTAGGTTTTTCCTAATAACTTTCATATTTGGGTGAATAGTGAAAAATACTATATTTTAACTGAAAACAACTTTTTTAATCAAAATAATTTATAGTGTTAAATTATAAATTTTAATGGTTTGGAAGTATAAATAAATTATATTTTTACCATTTAATCCAATGCTGGTCATTTTATGAAATTTCACTTTGAAATTGGACATAAACAAGTGTCAATCTTTTCATGTTTATTATTTCTTAAAAATATGCGTTTTGGTTTTGACAACGGGAAATAATTTTAAATTAATATATTAAATTTATATGTTTTTAATTTGGTAAAATTAGATTCATTTTTGAATTTTCAATAAAAAAGTTATCTTAGGGTGAATTTTTGGTCTGTTTCTGAAAACATTTAATTTTTTATGAATAGTGAAAAAAATATGTTATTAGTTAAAACCGATTTTTCATTTAAAAAATTATTTATTTCATTTAAATTTATTTTTGGTCAAAATAGATACATAATAACTATATATGTTAAATGTAATTCATTGGAGTCATTTTATAATAAGTTTTGATATATAAAATTTTTATTAAAATTTTACGGTCTTTTACCCACCTCCTATGAGCATTTGAAAATTTACATAATACTTAATTTTACCTCTTCTATGAGTTTAATTTCAATAATCCTAGAGACACGGTTGATATCAGTAAGTAAAATGTTATTCAATAAGATAAAAATAATTTTTTGGGAATAGTAAATTTTTACTTTTATTTACTGCGGTTAAAAGTAAATAGGGAAATTAAGGGTAAAAATGATATTATTATTACCCTAACACATGTCCTAATTCTATTGGATAAGTGTAATTAGACCAAAAAATCCCTTAGGAATAAAATATGATCCTTTTGGTCCACTTGGATTAGATTTGGACATTTATTATTATTATTTTTAAAGAGGGGTTAAAAGAGTAAAAATTATTGTTTATTAACTAAAACATATTTAATATAAGGTTATACATTAGATAAATTTGACTATAAATATTAATTATAAATAATAAATTATTACCTATATAATGGTATTTTATTTATAATATTTAGACATCATATAATGAAATTTATTTATGTTAAAATGACGATACAATAATTACCGTATTAATGAATGATTAAAATAATTGATATTATAAATATTCAAATAAATAAAATTTGAGACTTTTTCTGAATTAAAATAATTTAATAGGTTAATGTGACATATTAGGGTTGGTTAGATGAATTTATTTTGAAGTAATAATTCTCTTGTGAATTTAGAAAAACAAAATACCAAATAGTGTCAAAATTGACATAAAAGAGTTTTTATGACAAATATTAAATTATTAATTGATATTCTATTCCAAAAAAATATAATTATAGGACATAAAACTTATATTATGATATTGGTATCATTATGTAACCACTTTGGGTTCGTTTGGAAGTATATTGTATGTTTATTAACCATATAATATAAATATACAAAGAGACATGGTAAATGTCAAACTATTTAACTAAGAGTTAAATATAAAAGATAAGGTTAATATAGTAACACAAACCTGTCTAAAACCTATTTTTGAGTGCTTTTAGATCCATACCCACCTTAGACTTTGAATAAGTCATTTTTGAGACATTATAAACTAAAAATTATTTTGTTATAAAATAATATTATATGTTTTTTCTAAGGTGCCCCTCACCCCTCTTAAAAAAAGGCACTTCCCCTTATCACAAATTCACACCTACAAAGCCATATGTCTCAGAAAAAACCTGCCCAAATATCCTACCAACTATCCTAAATTCATCCTATATGCCTTATTTTGGTCATAAAGCCATCCTAATGAGCCCTTTTGATCAAATAAAAATGAAGAACCAGAAGAAGAGGTAAATATTTCATCACCTCATTCAAGTTCTTTTATTTTTCCACTTCCTCATTCTTTGTTGTTTCAGTTCTAAAATAATAACTCCAGTATATTCTATATAATTTTATGTTATTATAAATAGTTTACAACCATGTTCATTATTCTTCCTATCTTTTGAATGACATGTCACCATACGTGCGTACGTACGGCATACCGTCTCCACGCCGTGGTGTAATTATTATTCAATACGTTATTATCTGGATGGGTATAATAATGACGTGTAATTGATTTAAATAATAAATATAAGAAGACAATGATTTTGTATATATGATATAACATCCAATTCCACTCTTTTAAGGAAATGATATTGTCGCTCGTGCGTACGTACGGATTACCGTCTCCACGATGCGATGAGATTCATTTCCAAGTTCACCATTAATCAACGATAACAAAAATATATATTAATAAAAAGTATTTATTATATGACATAATAATTCAAATATATATATATATATATAATTATATGTTTTTATGTAATTTCATATATCTTATTCAGTTACATTCGTTCAATACGATATGAAAACAGAAACAATGTTTATGCGTACGTATGACCTACCGTCTTCATAAACGATGTTTTCAATTCATATATCTATGTATTATAAATATTTATATTCTAAATATATTTTATATATGAATCAAGTTTTGTATTATAGAAGTATTAAAACCATGATATAAATTATACGGTCAAGAATAACAAGTTAAAATACGTACAATAAAGAAAGCGATTATTACAGAGAATATTAATTTAACATGAGACTTATTGTTAAATGGGTAGTATAAAGTCATAAATGAATCATGTATGTTATAGTAAATATGAATATGGTTCTGGTATAATTTGATAACATACAATGGTCATTATACAAGACATTAAATGTATCCTCAACCAATAAAATGTGCAAGGTAATGGGTTTTCATCCCACACTTTATTCCTGTGAGAATCATTCTATATTGCCACTATTACCTATTATGTGGTGTATGTACTGCCCATAATTGTATTATTTGGGTAATAAACATTAATTTAGGTGTATTTACATATTAATTTTATGATACTTCTTTCATGGGGTGTATGTTTCATAAGTTACCAAATTGGTAAGGGTTAATTTCACAATCTCTTTATTATCTGAGGTTGTTTTTACGTAAGTATCTACTTGAAAATATTTAATATCCATGTCCATGTTTCATAAAAGATTCTTCAAAGGGATTCTTTTTAAGGTAATTTTTTACTAAGACATCATTTTAAATGTTTTAAATATTTATTTCTTCTAAATAATTCTTATTAATTTACACGTTTTCAAAATAGGGTTTAAGGATTTATTTATATGGACATGAATGTTTTTAAAATGTTAATTCCTTTCCAAAATTTCGAAGTGTTATGGGACACTTTGATTTAAATATTTCTTCCTTTCTAAATTGTGTGACTTTTAAATGTTTTTATGAAAAAAGGATATTTATCACAAAGAGTTTTAAATAATCATTTTCATCTATATCAATATCCTCTAAGGGATTTTAAACTTGTTTGAAGTTGATTTATTATGATAAAAATCTTCCATATTGTATTGAAGGTTTTGTGATATGTTTGACTGTGTATGTGTAATTTTTATACCATTCATGGTTTATGGATAATGTATTGACATTTCGTATGCTCGTTTTAGTACGAATGTTTAGGTTATTTTTAAACCTTTTCATATGACGAATGCATTGGAAATAGTATGTGACATGTGGAGCCCACTATAGCCCCTTGATGCATCAGTATGTCTAATAAGACAAACTAGTGTCTTGGGACAATGCCTTGACAAAATCTTTTTTTTAGTCTTGGCTCAAGTCCTTGAATATGTGGTTATGAAAGTCTGGCATTATTCATTCCATCATTATGAAAGTGTCTATTGATATTGCATGTGATTATTCGACTAGTAGAATATCCATGTGAATAATCAATGGAATTATTTTATTTTTATCTTTTCCATATTATGTTGAAGTTCAAATTTAAAAGGATTTTTTTAGTCTTATACATTTCCTTAAATGTTTATCCTTATTTATGAAAGTTTCCGCAATATTGTTATCCTTACTGAGCATCAGAGCTCACCTCTTTCTATGTTTTATTTTTCCAAGGATGCAAAGAGGTATATTATGACTGACCTGCAGAGATAGTCTATGGGATCTCAGTGTTCTCTATGGAAACAATGTTGATGTAATATTCCATTTTATGATGTTATGTAAACCTTATGAAAGTGTCTAGTAATTCCCAAGATACAAAACTTATCGGTATTTTAGGACATAATCGTTTGTGATTATTCTAATGATATGTAATAATGCACCAACTCTGGGATTCTGGGATTGGGGCATCACATGTTACCCGATAAATAACACTAACATGGAATTTTTAATATATGGTAATAAAAGGTTGTAATTAAATCATATATTCTAGGATATATATAAATATAAACCTATAATATATTTATAATAAAATTTTATTTATTATACTAGAGGATTTAATGTGTATTAAGGAATTAAAGACCTATGATAAAGGATTTCTGTCCAAATTTTCCTTTCTTGAGATGTATGATATGTTATGAATGTATATTTATTCATGAGGTTTATATAAATTTTTGGAATAATAGTATGTATAATTTATTTATCCAGATTATATTTTATCTTCCATTTTATGTTATTCCTTCACGGGGATCATGATTTGATGATACCAAAGGCATAATGTTATTATGTTATAATGTAATTGTATATTGGGATTTTTTTATTTTTTTTCTAATGATAAAATTTTATGATCTCTATCTCAATAAAATCATCAACTTCATTATCCAATAATTATTCATGATATTTTCACTTAATATTACCATTTCTATACTCTTTTTTTGTTGAAATAATTGAGATAATGTTTTTATGAAAAAATGAATTTATTTATCTATTCGGTGGGAAATCTATTTTCTTCCATAACTATGTTTCTTAAAAATGATTTCCGAAATATTTTATTATTATCCTATTATTTTAAATATAAATGTTTTTCCATGTTAAAATCATTAATTATTTTTGAATGGAATCTTCATATCATTTTCCAAATATTGTCTATTTTTATTTATAGAAAATTTTAATTAAATATTTATTTTAACATGTACGCTAGGAAAAAATATCATTCCATAATGATTATAGTTTCATTTAAAGATTCTATAATATGTTTCCATGTATATTTTCAAATAAAAATAATTTTAAAAGTATTTATTTTTTATAATTTTATTTTCTATGTGGAAAGGATATATTCCTCAAGAAATGTTTTAAATAAACGAATAAAATAATTTTCCCCTTAAAATGAAACATATTGATTTTTCCAATGACTTAGTGGGGATATGATCCCAGTATTCCATTATTATTCCTTCTCTGAATGGTATTTTTTATGATTTCATTATGTTTACGAAACCCAATTATCGTCCATGAGTTAAACCATGACAAATTTTTTATGGAACCCACATACTTTTCAAGTGGTTGGGCTACGATGAAATGAGGAAATTATTATGAAACAATCCATTTTTCCCTGTGTTATGTTGTGATGAAATATTTATGAGACCCATTTCATTTCATATGTTATGATATGATTAGTGAATTAGAATCTTATGGAATACATAAATACTTCTTTCATTATAAGATGGTTGGGACCTATTTCTCCCTCTAATGCATTGGTAATGGGACATGACTAGAACATGAACTGAACCCGATTAAATAAAGGACTTTTTTCTCTTATTCCCTTTGATGTGAACCTTTACCACTATAATTGTTTATGGAGTAAACCCATTATATTTTGATATCCTTAGTAGTGATCCTCGACGAACATGGAAATTATTTCCTATGACCATGTGTATTGCATGAATATATGTCATATTCCAATGTTATCCTCTCATGGCTATTGTTTTTTGATTCATATATGATTAATGTCTTATTAACATCCAATATTTATTCCATGAATCATGATTCTGAAATTTGGTATGTAGTGTACGGTTTTAAAATTTTATTCTCATTATTTCATCTGCCATTTTTCATATTTTTCATATGTATATCCCCTGTTTTCCTATATTGGGAATCTTTGATCACCATTTATTTTGTTTTCATTCATGATGTTATGAATAAATGGGTTATGTAGGATATGTACAAGAAGGGTTCTAGTAGTGAAATCATAGTGGGAGATGATGTAGTCTACCAATGGAATAATTACTTTGTTTCCAAGTTTCCAAAGACACTAAATTATTACAATCCTTAAGAAGATGTTTTGGTAAAGTAATGAATAGTCTTAAGAAATGATTTTATATCAATATATGTTACATCAATGTCTCTACAATTGGTAAAAAATGATATTCTTAGATATCCTTATGAAAATAGGGTGATAAAACCATGGTGATATACATAAATAAATATCTTAGGCTATGTCCAAGGATTAGTGAAATTATAAGAAAATGTCCATGAATTTTTATAATAGGTAGAGCACTAGTTTTCAATACATTATATGCCAATATAGATTAAACAAGTTGATGTGGCTTTTGAACAGAGGTACCTAGGTGGAATAAATATGAAAAGGACGCATTGATTTAAAATCATTCATCACCTACTACACCGCAATTATCTTTCCAATAGAACTAGATTGACACTTCCATTGTATTGGATTTGAAAATTCAAAAATACATTATGGTCCATCATAAATGATTTAAATATATTATGTTAATAAATAACCTAAGATAATCCTAAGGTATCATAGATTAATGAATGTTTGATGGTTGCAATATCCTATAATTCATTTTTCTTGATTATGCAGTTTCCTGTCATGATTATTATTTCATACAATTTTTATTTTGGTTTTAGTTTGTGGATGGAACAAAAAAGAACCATGTTATTGCTTAGTGTGAGAGAAAATTCATTGATTTTTCTCCTGAGAATCTAAACATTATTGGATATTTAATGTAAAATCGCATTTTAATTCTAAAACAACATTATTATAAAATTAATCATTCTATACTTCTAAAAAACAATAGAGGGAAAAATGTTATTGATTCCATTATATGTAAATAAAAACATATTTATGTGTGTAATCTAATCCACTTGTTATGGAACAAAGGATTATCACTACTAAGAATACATTTTTCATTATTCAGTGGTCCAAACATGAAAAAGAAATTTTTTCTATCAACCATTTGTAAGGTGAACCAGATAAATAGTTGGTCTAATCAAGAATATATTGAAAAAGATGACATTGGATACATGGATTTATTTTATTGAAAGAACATATTTTTTAGCAATTACATTCCTGATATCCTTCCTCCAATGATGGATATGGATTTATTTGAGCTAAATAAAAATTGGGTTAAATCTAATGGTACCTATGAAGAAACTTTTATATGAATTTTGTAGTACTCTTATAGAATTATCGTCAATCCTAAAAGAATCGTTGATAAATTCATCAGTGGAATAAAACAATGTATTTGATGGGAATGAAGAATAAGATACTTCTAAATATATGAAGATAATTATCAATGTTCTATTAAGATTTTAATGGATGTCGATGTTACAAAACAATATCCTTGTCTTGAAAAGAAGATAAAAATGTAATTAAATTGAAAATATAAGAACCATTGAGAGAATATGATTTGATTTACCTTATTTTAAATGTGTGGGGATAATCATGTAGAAAATATTCTTAAAGAGACTATTAAATGTTCTATGTGTGTAATGGAATTTCATCGAGAAATTTATTATTATTGTGATGGGAATAAGTTAGATAATCTTGAAAATAGGGTGTAAATTACAAAGAAATAATAATGTACATTGTAGTCTTTCAATTTAAAAGAGTACTAGAATTATGATAAATAGTGCCAAAATATGAAGTTTAATAATGATGATCAATTTGATGAGCCTTTTAACCCAAAGGATAATAAAAAAATACCTTTGATCACAGTTTCTGATGAGGGCTACAATATTGACAAGGTGAAACGTACATGTACCATCCACTATAAAACTGCTAATCGCTTACTTAACTCAGGATCTACCCATACATTCATATTTTAATAATTTTCTATGAGATTGAAAATTCCACACAAATAATTATATATAGAATTAGTAGTGAAATCCCATTTTAATATAGTGATCACATCTTGAGTATATGATTCCTCTCCAGTTGATGTTGGTGGGAATGTGTTTCCTGAAAATCTCTTTATTCTTGTTCAAGTTGAATTCGATGTTATTTTGAGAATTCATTACATTTATCTAAATAAAACCCGCATCAATTAATGTGGAAGTAAGGTTACATTTTATATTACAGAACAACTTATGATCATATATCAATATAATGATATGTAAAAAAATTCTATGGAGTCACATCCATTGTATGGGTGTTAAATTCTAATTCAGAAGGGGTGTTTATCTCAAATGGTTGGGCATAAAGTTGAAATCAATGCTATGTCTATTGTGAAGTAATTTTTAAGGACTTATATTTTATGTTTCATAGAATTCCTTGAAAACATGTAGTAAATTTCTAAATATAACTCATACATAGTTACATAACAATTTCAAGGACTCCCTATAGAAAGACCTATATTGAGTTGAAATAATTGAGGAAGGAACTCCCATATTACCTTGACAAGTGATTCATTTGGATAAATATGTCACCATTGGGTACACATGTTATTTTTGTTTAAAATAAAAATGGATCAATATGAATGTACATTTATTACGGGGAGATAAACAAGATCAATTTTATATAAAAGTACCCTCTTCCCCACAATGACTAATTGTATGGTCATCAGCCCAGAAATCAATACTTTTACAATATTGAAATTCAGTATAGATATAATAAATTGAGGTTAAAGAATGAGGATATACCAAAAAAATTATTTCATACAGGGAATGGAAACTATTAATATATAATGATTCCCTTAATCTAACTAATTCATAATCAATATTCATGGATTTAATTAGTAGTGTCTTAAAAGATTACCTTGATCAGTTTGTGTTATACTTTATAGATGATATTAATATTTACATAATGAGTAAAGAAGATCATTAATATCTCTTATGAATTGTACTAAAGACCCTAATTAATGAGACACTATCTGAAAAATTACAGTGTGAAATATGGATGCCACAGGTTTAATTTTTGGGTCATATAATCTCAAGGGATGGTTTTTCAGTAGTTTCATCAAAAGTGGGAGCAATTTAATGTTGGACCAGACATACCATAGTGGATAATATCCATAAGTCCCAAGGTTGAGATATTTATTATAAATAGTTTTTTTTATATTTTTTCAAGAATATATATTCCTCTAACCATGTTTTCCCATAAGGGAGACAAGGTCGTCGGGAATGTTGAATATGAGAAAAATGTCAAGGAACTGAAGAGAAGATTAGTTAGTGTAGTTATCCATACATTAACCTATAGTGAATAAGGGTTTGTAATATATAATAATATATAAAAGAAGGTATTGGGATATGTTCTTATACAGAATCAAATGGTTATAGCTTTTGACTCATCACAAATAAAGATTCATGAGAAAAAATAACCAATATCATTATTTGGATTTAGCTGGCATAATTTTTTAATTAATGATATGGATGAATTATATTTAGGGAGAAAATTATGATAATTAAACTCATAATGGATGTTTAATGTATGTATTCACATAAATGTAGTTGAATATGAACTAAATTATGTGGTTAGAGATTATTAAATATTTGGACTCTTCAATATATTACCACCCTAGGAATGTGAAAAAGGTGGATAAGGATTTCAGTTGAAAGGATCATGATGTCTTATCCATGATGGGGATTAAAATAAATTCACTATTTCTGGATTTAAATAGGTTGGATTTGGAAATCCTAATGGAAGGAGAAAACTCATATATTACTCAATTGAATGTCTCACCATCTATCCATGTGAAGAATTAAGAGGCATAAGGGGAAAATATAAAGCTGAAAAATATGATTATAAATCTTCCTAATTTTGAATTTGATCAATCATGGAATGATAAGGATAGAGAACTGGGTATGAGTTCCATTCAAAACTGATTTGGTGACATATTTTTTAGACAATTCTGATATTTCTTCAATCACTATTCACCCTGGATGTACAAATATGTATAGATATTTGAAAGTGTTTCTTTGTTGGGATGGAATGAAGTGAGATATCTAATAGTTTATATATTGGTTCTTAGTTTGTTGAAATGGTATGAATGAAATAAATATATTTATGCTAATGTTACATCTATTACCCATACCTTAACGGAAATGAGAATGATTAAAAGTTGATTTTATCCTTGGAATCCCCAAAACATATAAAGACTATAATTATATATGGTTTGTTTTAAATATATGTACTAATTAAAAAAATCATCACTATTAGAGATTAATGATCTATATATTAGCATTCTTGTATTTAAATTAATCTAGTAGTAAGGTCTCATATAGTACCCCATTCTATTTTGTATGATCCATATCTATGGGTTACAATAAAGTTCTTGTGAAGTCTTTAACAATATCATGGTACAAAGTGGTGTTTTAGCCATACACATCATCATCAGATAGATGGATTTTTCAAGAGAAAAATTTAATCCATATAAGATATGTTGAGTTAATGTTATTTCTATTTGAGTTGTTTTTGTGATTTCCACATTACCTTAGTTGAGTTCTCTTACAATCATAGCTTTCACTCAAGTATTCAGATCTATCCTTATGAATACCTACATAGGATGAAATGTAAGTCTAAAATGTGTTGAAATAATTTGGGGGAAATAATGATATTGGTACCTGAGATTACGGATGAAATGGTATGGATAGTAAGAACCATCCAGAAAACATCAAGGAATCTCAAATTTAGTATAAAAGGTATGCTGATAATCACCATTGTGATCTAGAATAGGATGTTTCTGATTATGGTGGTTCAAATAATTTCTCAAGGGAATATGGTTATGATTTTCAGGAAGAAAGGGAAACTGAGACCTGGGTATATTAGTGCATTTGAAATTATTGATCACATTGAGATGGTAGCCTGTTGACTAGAACATCCACTGAAATTCTCTCAAGTACAAGATGTGTTCCATAGATCTCTCCTAATGAAGAACATACATGACCCATCACATGCAATTAACATAAAGGTCATACCACTAGAGCAAGTTCATTTGTTTGCAGAACAACCAATATAAAATACTGATTATAATGAAAAAGTTCGATAAAAAAAGAACACTCACCATGTTAATGTTGTATGGTTAAACCACAAATTATAGGACTCTATGTTGTAACGTTAGGATATGATGAGGTAGAAATTAACACATTTTTTGTAACATAATGATGTATTTTAGGTGAGAAATTAAATTTAAGGGTGTAGAATATTACAACACAAAATTTATTGTGAAATAAATTTTTTCCAAGAAATTAAATTTCATTGATATCATGTATTACATGCAACACGAAGTTTAACTAGTGATACATGCAACATTAGGATAGCTTTAGGTACACAAAATAATGAGTTTTAATAATATCGTTACATATTATTAATATAATTATTTAAATGTGATTTTTATAAAATAACTATTAATCATCCAGATATTAATATAAATTAATAAATATTAATTTAATAATATTAAAAAAATTTATAATATGTTAAAATGTTGATAAAATTTATTTAATTTCTGATAAACCGTTTATAGGATACAAAAAATATTTTTTTCTCAAAATAAATGTATTTAGTTTTTTTGTCAACATTAATTGAACTATTTTTTAGAAATTTTATAAATTTAATATTATAAAATAAACTTAAATTTTTATATCTTCATTTCTAAATTTTCTATGGTATATTTTTTGGATTTTTCTGAAATGTTTCATATTTTGATGTATTGTGAAAAATACTGAATTTTAATCTTCAACTGAAATTTTGTTTAATTTATTTATTAAGATAAATTATATTAAAATTTCATAATAGAATCCATTATCTATATATTACATCTATTAATAAAATTTTGGTAATTTCCATTAATTTCATATTAAACATTTATACAAAAACCGTGCAATCTTTTGAACATTTTCACTTTAAATACCCACTTTCTCATCCTGTCTCTGAGATTAATTTTCAATTAAATTTTGATACTTATGGGAATTAAATGTATAAAAATTGATTCCATACATTTAATTAGATTAATTTTAAATATATAATAAGTTCAACATAATTTTTGACAAAAATTAATAGTAAAAATAGTAATAATTATTTACTGCAGTTAAGGTAAAAATTGTATTACCTAGGACTAAACAAAAAACATAACTGTTAAAAATAATTAAAAACATTTAAAACCCCAATTTAATCGACATATTTTATCTTTATAGTTTATATTCTCTATAATGGTCTATTATCAGAGCCTTGTGACATAAATAAAATGTGGGAGAAATTATTTTTTCTTAATGATGACAATTGTGCCACTTACCTCACTTAGAAAAGGCTACCCACACTTCTCTCTTAATAAAACCAACTAACCCTTTGGTTAGAAATAGAAAAACCCAATTACTTCCTGAATTATCTCATATAATCCATTAATACTTTGTTTGTACATAATAATAACATAGGAAGGCTTTGGTGCAATCCAAAGAAGGATACCTGAAGAAGAGGTAACATTCATCAACAAGTATTTTGATTTTTTTCCTCAAAAGCATTAAATTATTATTATACCATCCATATATAATGAAGAAAATTTATTTCTTATACTTATTTTTTGATGGGTTATGTTCTTGACGTAAAACCTTATCAACTACTATCAAAAGGGTTATGAAATCCTCATTTATGTGTACAACAGGCTACCTCCTAATGTACCGATGTAATTTTTTTCCTTTAGAACCTTTAATTGTTGTTTATAATGTTTTATTAAATAATAATATTTAATTTTTATGATATTATTATTCTTTTTGAATCATTATATCACACATACCATCATAATCTCTAAATTTTATGAACGTAACAACATCGCTCGTGTGTACGACGGAGTAACGTACTGCGAAGTGATATAAATCATTCTCCCATTCCATAGATGGTAATAAAGATGGTTTTAAAAAAAATGATATATATTAAGTTAATATTTTTATGGAATGGGAATATATCATTTACCTTTTCTCCTTTCAGTCCTACATAAAAAAGGAAGCATCATTCATGCATACATACAACCTACCATTTTCATGAATAGTGTATTTCATTTCTTATCACTAAATTGTATAGAATAATATAAATAAATATAAGAAAAATATATATGTTATTTATTCAATTTTTAAAATCCTGGATATTATGAATTCATTATCAAATTAATAAGGCCAAAAATAGAAAAATAAAACATATATGAAAAACAATGTAGTTATTATCAGAAACACAAATTTAGTAAGGAATTGTTAAAAAGTATGTAATAAAAAGTTGTAAAAATACATATATTGTATGATATATGAAAATATTATTTTTATTAGATATATTTTAATGTTGGACGTATTATATAAGAGGATCAAATATGTACTATGGATGTCAAGACATTATGTAATTGATTTTTTTCTCAATTTTCCTTCTTTGAGATATATGTTATTTTAAGAACCAATATCCTTTAATGATGTGTATATATAGCCCCTTTGACAACTTATATAATTTATTTATTTGTACTCATGATTTTTTAATTTTTTAATTTAATTACGTCAAGGGTATTATGATCAAATGTTTACAAAGTGGAAATGATTTTATGTTACAATCTCATCATTTATCCAGATTATTTAAGAGTTTGTTTATGTTGATAACATATTATGTTTCATATCTCTAGAAACTCATTAATTCTATTATCCTCTAGTTATTAATAAAATTATCATGTTATTAAACAATTTTACACTCATTAAAACATAAAATAATTTAGAATTTTTTTATGATAATTTGGATTTATTTCAATCTTCAGTCTAAAATCCGTTTTCTTCCAAAACCATATTTTTAATTTTTTTCAAAAATAATTTTTTATTAACCAATGACTTTAAAGATAAATTTTTACCCATGTTTTCAATTTTATAATTTTTTTAAAATGTAACTATCATGACATTTCCTAATCAATGCATGTTTGGATTTTACTGAAAATATGAATGGAATCATCGTTTTAACAACTAAAAATGGAAAAAAATTTGTAGTCATTAGAAATAAATTTTAATACCTATAATATATTTTTTCAATGATATTTTATGTTAATAATATTTTTATGAGGTTTTATGTTCTAATGTTTTTTTCAAGAGGAAATGATATTTTCCTCAATAAATTATTCAAATGATCATTCAGAATGTGTTTTATTCTAAGGTGAAATCCATCGATGATACCTATAACTTACTAGGGATATGATCCTGGGATACCATTCCTATTCCATTATTAATTGGTTTTTTATTATACTAGGATGATGTTTATGAAACATGTTTCTCTTCTATGGCATATACCTCGAAATAATTCTCATGAAATCCACTTATTTTTTACGGGTTATGCTATGATGATGTTGTGAAATAATAATGAAACCTATCTATTTTACATATTTTACGATGTGGAAAAATGTTTATGATTCCCATTTATCTTCATGGGTTTATTGTATGATGAAATTGTTTTGGTATTTCAATACACATAAATTTGGTTTTCATTATGATACAGGTGGTTTATATATCTTACTCAAATGCACTATGTAAAAATTTATATCTCATGTGATAAAAAAGATTGGTATAGGGAGTGATGACAATTTTGTATGGAACTTTTTCCACTACAATGATCTTCAGAGTGAACCATGATTACTATGATGGGTTGGGTGTGAACCATGATTACTATGATATCTTTGATAGTGATTCTGGACAACAATAGAAATGATATTCCAGTCTTATTTGTATGGAAAAAAAATTGGTCCTGTTAAAATATTATGATATCATGGATCATGAAATTTTATTCCCTTTTGATTCATGTCTTTCAAAATAACAATATTTATTTTATGACTCTAGATTATCATTTTTTATATGCATGGTAGGGTTTTTAAGTGTTATTCTCAAGTTCATAAATCCTTATGTTCAATTTATTGTTATATATCTCCCTTGTTTACCCTTACTAATCATCATATCTCACATTTAATTATGTTTTTATCCCATTGGTTTATATGAAGTGTATTATGTATGATATTTCTAAGAAGAGTTATTGTAATGATGATCACAGTGGGTGATGATTTAGTTTAACTACATACCAGTTGTTATGTTTTTTTTATGTTTCCATGGAAACTAAACTATTATAGTCCTCAAATGTTTGTTTGCATAAAGTCATTAATATTCATAAAAATGATTTTATGTCCATTTATATTATGATACGGTCTATATATGTCTTCAGTGGAATGGTCATACTTTATAACCTGAAATTTTACCAAACATTGACCGAACATGAGGATATAATTTTAGCTATGTTTTCGATGTTATTTTTGTAGTGGCAATTGGATCAAAATGAAATTTCATAATCTTCCTTCAAAACATTATTTTTTGGAACATGAATTTTCCAATAACATGAAAAACTCTACTATTCACAGCTATTTCACCAAAATCGCCACTTATATGTCAGTTTGAGATTCACTAATGATGAAGAGAGATTAATAGAGGATGAAATTTTCTTTTATTTCACCTTGATTAATGGATACAAAATAATTCATCAATACACCTCTATCTCTCTCCCATGGAGCACTCCTGGATCTAAAATATAATGGACCTCACCTACCATGGATGATGAATGATGCTAGCTAACTAAATGCCTCTTCTTATAATCCATGGTGGGAGGAGTTCATATTTGACAAAACTCCAATCAATTACCTAGGACACATCAACAAAAAACATGGTATCCACCTAAACATTTGATAACATGCAATACTTCTAAAGGAAATGTCTATGCACCAGTTGAATAACAATAAACTAGGTTAGAAGTATAAGGTTGTTTAGGTAGGTAAACCACATTTGAAAATTGAGGGGCTCTTCTGGAAAAATTTATCAATGATTTTGTCACAGTTTTCCTTTGAGTCCAAAGTACTAGCATGCCATAGAAGAAGATCAAATCTCATAAACATGTTAGATGATTCAGTTGGATTTTTGGATACCTTTTGACATGCGATGTATTTTGGATTCTAGTTCATTTTCATCTCTTAAACCCATTTCTTTGTCATGAAGATGTTGAAATGGATTTTTCTGTGAATGTAATGTTTTTTCAATATTTAGTCATTTCCTTTTATTGTGTGCTTTTATTTTTCATTCTTTTTTAATCTTTTGAATGATATTAAATTAATTATGTTTTTAAAACTTTTTTACAAGACTCTGATGTTCCCCAACAGTGGAACCATAACAAGACATGTTTCTAGATTAGTGATATGATGCATGAAATGTAGAAAAACATGTAAAATAGTGCACCACATTTTAAAATCTTACTAATTGTTTGAAAAATGAATTAAAATTTCATAGAGGAGCTCAAAATAATGGTTACTTCATACTACCTATTTAAAGGTTACCAAATATTACCTTCAGATAGATAGTTATATGTAATGTCTACAACATACTATCATTACATACGAGGTTCAAAAAAGGTAATCTCAATTTAAATTCATTTAGAATAGTTATATATATAAATTTTTAATACCATTAGACCGTCAGGTAGAAGGTTCTACATAATGCTTATCATAACACTCCTTTACTCAATTTGGGTGTATGTAATGGTAATTTTCAATAACATTATGTAATGGACCTACGTAAAGGTATGACCTATATTACCATTACACAAGAGAAAAATCTAGTGTTAAATTTATTATAAGGTTATAGCATAAAGGAAATATTTCTTTTACCATTATAAAAAGATAAAACACTTAAATTACCTTTATAATGGTGGAAAACATAAAGGTAAATGATTTTACATTCACATAGGTATCCTCTCTCACATAAGGATAAATAGAATATAATTTTAATTTTTTTTATGTTTTCCAAGGCTTTATAAAATTATTATAAATTGTAGAAATGGTATCTTGGGAATAATTTAATTTATAAAGTATTTATAAGTTAATTAGAAATTGTATATAATTGATTACATAAATGTTTATTAAAAATTTATTTATTAAATATCCCAAACAATAAATGGTTATATTGAATATAATTTTTTTTCTTATTAAGCAGCATACCATACGATTAAGAAATAAATATGGGTTTTTATAAATGATAATGGATAATTTAGAAACCATTATAAGTTATGTAAAAATTAACAATATAAGTTTTTTATATTTAAATTATGAATTAGAAATTTATTTTAAATTATTTTAATTTATTCAAATTTAAAGGGGATTCCTTGGGATATTATTTAAATCACGTGAAAAAAGATTTGTTAATTGATTTGATCCGATATGTAACATGTGATATGTTAATTATAAAAAAATGATTACATGATATTTCATTATAAACTTGTTTATAATTTATTATAATATATTTAATTTTAAGTGTATGTTCTATATAATAAATAATATAAAACGATTAATATTATATTCAATATATATGTTATTATATTCAAAATTAAGGAATTTATATAATTTAATATAATTAATATAAGGATTTATAATTTGATATTATTTAGGAATAGTTCTTAAATAGTTATTTAATACATATATTTTTTAATTTTCCATTATTTAAATTTTATTCTATGTTTTTTTCATACATATAAATTGATTATATTATAAATGTACAAGCTTTATATTAAATGTTAAACTAATTTTATAAGGTAATCATACATTCATATATTTAGTTACATTCTAGGTATTATAAAATGATTAAGTTTCAATTTACCTTGAATAGAGTTTATTGTATAGGTTATTAGATTTTTTTTAGTTATTGATCCTAGTTTTCACATATTAGGGTTTATAATTATTGTGAATTGAAGTATATTTTGAGTAAAGCCTCTTTGTGTGGAGGGTATTCAGGTCATACTATATACCAACATGTTGGCTTATAGATTGTTCTAGAAAGGAGAGGGGTTAAATATCATTCACTCAGGACATACACATGTGGTGATTATCAATCATTTCTAATTCTAATCCTTTAAATGTAGTGTTTATCTATCCAATGCATACAATTCATTTTTATATGAATTAATATGTTTTGATCTTATATTTGGGTAACATAAACTTGCGGGTCATGTAAAGAGTTACAAACGAAAATAGTTTGAACATTTTTATTTAGGCTAAAGAATATTATTACAAAAGTAAACTTTTTTAAATCACTCATATGAATGGGAACAAATAGAGATAAACGGCGAGATTAAATCCATTCAACTAGAAATTCTAGATTCAATCCAACGAATAAATGTTTAAGACATTGATCATCCAATCAGATAGTTTAACAAAAAAATCTAAGTGACCCTGTATTATTTTATGTTAGTTAAGGAGGTATTGAAAAACCATGGAATATGAAACAATATTGTTGAATAAACTAGGGTGCACAATGGATGTAGATAGATTATGGAATAAAAAATTTTCATCTACGACTGATGTAACTATGAAATCATTAATGATGTGATGCATGGTAGATAGGCTGAGTATCTCACATGAAGGAATTAAAAACAAAAATAAAATAAAAACTTTCCTCATTTCATTTGAATATGTGTTCAACAAGAACACATCACTAATACTCATATATTGACGTAATTGAGGATATATCTTGATAAACGATCCACACATGTTTCAAATGTATTAGGGAATGGTAATCATTGATTATTGGTATTATAGGGGAGATCTTTTTAAGTCTTTGACATCCCAATGATCACTTTATTGTTGATCCTTCGATCCATGAAGAATAACATGGATAGAGGGATTGGATCTGGTGATTCTATATCTTTAACATGTGTTGGTGGAGAGAGGGGAACTCAAATTCGAGTGGTTTCATACTACCTCATAAAGAAGACATGTATTCTTAAATAGAGGATATTAGACACCTTGATAGGGTTCCCTAACCCAAGTATAATTAATAGCCACTAAATATTCCATAAAGGAGGCACAATGACAAAACAACTACGCCACGAACTTCATTAATATTTTCTATATTTCATGTAATAAAACATTATTACGTGAAAAGAGTGTTACATTTACTTGACTTTCATTTCATGAAAATAATAAATTAACATTGTATATTTAGAAATATTCATTTATTAAATATTTTTCCAATGTATTAACTTAATATCTTATTAATTTTTTAAAATTTAATCTTAATACTAATTAATCTAAACTCAAATAATATAAAATTATTTATTTCATGGAGATCAATAAAAATAAATCATAACCTATTCCATATAGTGGGGAACATAATAACCTATAATACTATTCATAAGAATATACAAGAATTTTGTAAATTCTTATTGTGTAATCCACTTGGATCATATCTCAATAGTAGTAAAAAACCTAATAGACTTGTAATAGAGATTAAAAATTCATCAAATCCCCTAAACAAGATAAGGAAATTTCATAGCAATTAAAACCTTTCTTATGAACACATGACATGAAATATATTATCTTTATCTTGTGATATCTCATAAAGTATCATGTACAATTTCTGTCATCATCATTTATCTCTTTATTATGTTTTTAACTTACTGGATAGACTTAAATTATTGTACCATGAATATAGATTTGGTGTTGATACTCCCATCTTGAACAACAGGGCCGGATATATTACTTCCTTCCAAAAGAGAAAATTTTCCATTGGTTATTCAGTTAATTCCATACAACCTATGGAACATCCCACAGATAATACATCTCCATGATATAAATATCGTACTTTTCATCTAGATTCAAACTAAAAAAGAAAATAGTATACACTGATTATAATTTCATGTTAGGATACCATAACTTGTGTTCACAGATAAGGATGGGATATAAAAACAAAAACATGTAGTGTTTTTATGTTCAGGTCAGTCCTCAGGATATAACACATTAAAGATCACCAAATGTGAACTTTGGGATAAGAATTCTAAATTATTATGATCCCCTAACACCTGATCGACATAGATCATCTATGTATAGTATGTATGATGTATCTAGACACTATGAAATAAGTTTAATATTACCTTCATGGTGTCTATAAGTTCACATAATTTCATGTAAAATTGTATAACCTTTTGATATAAATCATAAGATATTGAAATTACAATGTTAATAGTGGACATAGAAAAATATAAAAACTATTATGTTTAGTGTATATCATGCATAACTCACAATTTAAATGTTCTGGTAATGGAAATTTCAAATCATGTTGTACCTAAGAAACCACTTTTACAAAACACCCACGTTCACTAGAGATATATTTTTAACCATCCTTATTAGATATCGCTTTTTAATATCATGATTTTTTCTGATTTATAGTTTTAGTCATGTGGCATACCATCTTTCCACCACATGGATACTCTTTTATATTTGAATTCCCCTCCTTCAGTAAGACTATTCAAGAGATGATATCCATGATTTTATACCTTATTCCACAATTAAAGTATGAAATAATGGATATTAAAAATAGTTGGATTATCATAACTTGTATTATGATAAAACATTACATACTAGGGGTGATTAGATGTAATAGCATATATCATTTTGTATTTTAAAATATTTCTTTAGCAGCAACAGATTCCCCAATCCACATAGAATTTATACAATAGATAAAACTAGATTAAAAGAAATTTTATTTAAAATTAATTTGTCTAATGATGATATTACTTAAAATTAATCCTGAAGAAGACTATTTTCTATCCACTCATAACTAGTGTCCCTTCCTCTCAGCATTAAAGTAACATGTCACATTAACTCCCTCAACTACAATTGGAGATTTATGACAACTTACCATGTAGTTCTCCTTTATTTATCTCATATTATCCAACCATATAGTATATATTGGACAAATCATATCTACGAAATAACATGGAATACATGATAGATCCATTGTCATAAGTTATGGAATTGTACTCACCTATGTCTCATACCATTCCATCTAGAGAGATTTATTCCATGTGTAATTTGTAACAATTATCTCCATAATTATGCCAACATGTAATTTTTAATATATTATTAGCATATTTACTTCGAATTAGTTTATACATCCAATTAGATCAACATCATTATATCTCATTTCTGAGAACAATGGTTTCAAAATTAACTGAAACCTTGTTAGGTTTCTTTCATTCTAGTATAAAGTAATTATAAATCAAATATCTATTTTCTATATATTACTGAAAATATCTATCCTTGGAAAATAGTAATACACCCACCAAACACTTATAGATACATTAAAAACATTTTTTCCAAAGAAATATTATATTATCTATTTTTTTATTTCAAAAAAATATGTTTTTCATTTACTTGAAGTCCATATTGTCATTAAATAGTGTCGAAAAATCTTTCTGGTTTCATCATATAGAAACTTTCCATGAATTATTGTATTCACATCAAATTCCAAATAAAATTACTGTAGAAGTATATTTTATATTTATAATTCAAATTTCATTATGAATGATCTGCTATTATTACCAATGAAGAATTATTCACATTACTCTTGTACCACTAATGAAATGTTTATCCTAAATACTATAACTATATCTATAATTGGAATTGTTAAAATACTATGCACCTGTTATTTGATATATGGAATCCATTATTGTATTTCAATTTTAATCATCAATCATAGATTGTTTATATTTGCATCTTACTAGCAGGGTTTATTTTTATCAATGAATAATTTAATAACAACCATGGTGAATGAAAAAACACTAACCTTGGGGTAATCATTACTAATGTGTATATGTCTATAGAACCCTCCTTTTCAAAAGGATCTATAGTTACTTGTTACTATGAGAACAACTTTTGTATTCACAATATTGAGTAACTAAAAGAATATCTTTATAACCCTCTATAAGATAATGGAGTGAAAACTTTTATATACTTATTTTATATTACCTAATAATCATTTTTATATCTAAGGTATTTTTGTAATATCCTTATAAACGTTTTTCTTAATAACATAATATGTGCCTTGTTTTTTTCTTGATGTATTTTTGCTTATGTAATTAACAAATTATTTTCATCTAGATTCATATTATTAAGACATAATGGATTTATATTTTACTATAATTCATATGAAATCCATTTTTTATTACTATTGGCATATTATTACAAAATAACACTATTATTTTCAAAGAATTCCATGAAGGATAATGGAAGTATCTGCAACGCAATCTTAATAATAACATTTATTATCCTTTTAATAACATCATGAATGTGATGTGTATAAAGAAATGTGTGTTTAACAATTAGTACACATAAATTTTAGTGATTAATGTTTTCATGCAATACTTATCATCAATACTCATTACCAACATCATCACTTTGTTTTTATAAGGAAATGTGCACTTAGAAATTACAACATGCTACATTATAATGTTTAACGAAATCTTGGTTAAAATATCCTCCAACACATAGGCACAAAGAATCTCATATATACATACCATGCATATTTCATACATCACTTTTACATTCACTAAAGCACATAAAAAAGTATTATGAAGTATATTGACCTCTATATTAATATTGGAAAAGTTCACACTATCCAGTTGACATAATTTTGAAATCTTTGAGGCCAAACATTATTTTGAATGGATTATTTTTCAAATTCTAAACTAGTAAATGTGGTGATAATACATAATATCTATAGATATGATGAAACTAAAACCATTTTGAGTATATCCAAGACAACTAATTATTTTTATAAGAAAAAGAGTTGTATTTAAACAACTATGTATAACTTCATATTACTTTTTATATTAATCAGTTATATTCAATGATTTCAGAATTAATGAACTATTAGTTTAGTATTAAATTCCAATAAAAAAATTCATTCCTTTATATAATAATGTATACATTTTTCTAATGGATACATGAGATTAATATTTTTGTAATAATTAAAAATATTTCAACTAGAACCATTAAACACTAGAATTATATGTTATCCACTTCTCAACAAAAACTTATGAATCACCACATTTCATCCATTTTAAAATCACCTTACTTATAACATTTCTATTCTTACATGGTTATTGTACTTAGATACACATATGTTATGGGCATAAATTATTTTATTCCCATTAATTATGATATAAAAATCACATACAGTGATGAATATACACTAAGAAAAATCATCTTCTTGCTTCTATATCAATTCATTTCATTTAAACATTCACATATATATTTAATAATATAAAAAGAAAATAATCTCTTATATGATGATGTACCACTTTACATTTGATGGATTATATGGAGGTTTCTGTGGAATCACACATTCCCTTAGTATTTTATAGTATCTTTCAACTTGTAATCCATAATAAATCAAAATTAATACGTACTTTTGATCATATTAAAATTGTGAACCTTACCTAAAAGGTAATGAATATTTTTCTACACAATGCTAATTCTTGATCATAAATCGAACTAGAATAATAGGGTACTAAGGATAAATTAAGGGAATGTACTAAAAATTGTGATCCATCACTTAAGTTACACATATTCAATGAAAATTTCATCTTATTCATATCTAACATCACTTTATCTATGCATGCTTCTCTGCGAAGAGACAACATGTGAAACTATCTAGGTCCAGATATTGTTTTAACCACTCATTATACATTGATGACAGTAATATTGTATCAACATAAAATGTTATATGCATGAGTCTCTTGTAAGAATCTTTTACACCATCACATCTTAATGTGGATAAAAAAATTTTGGTTACTCTAATACATAGAATTTCATATATTGTAGCACTCTGTGTAATACCCTATGAAACACAAGGAAATTCATGATCAATAGGACTTTTTTTCATCCATAACTGATCACTTTGTATATGTGGTATTTATTTAAATTTTATACAAATTAATACATAAGTTGTTCTAAAAATTATCCTCTTTATTTATTACACATTAACGATTAATTAAATCACAAGACGTCTCCCGCTGTTTTTTTTGAACCATAGAATGCATCACTACAAGATTCAGAATATCCGTTAACTTGATTATTCTTATGGTAAGGATCACTGAAACACATCCTCTTAATCTAAGACAAGGTGACACATATACTCAAAACGTTTTCAGCTTCATGTTTTACTGGAAAATAACATTCACAGGAAAAACCATAGAGTATTTAGTAAAGTACATGATTTTAGAATTCATAATTATTTTACACAACTCTTTTTCTATAATGGGGAAAAATTAAAGCTATAGATACCTCATTTCTATCATATTTAGTTATTTTGTCCCATAATTTTTATGAGAACTCCTAAAAAGTATTATAAACCATAAAATTTGGGATTCAAGAACCCCATACAAAAAATTTTAAATATTTCTCGATGAATTAAATAATTTTCTATTATATATTCTTGTACTGTGTGATCACACTCACAACTTGGCCATGCAACAAATAGAAATATTTTAACATATTTTAATTTATTTTAATATAGGAACTTATTCAGTTATTTAATATGAGTGTGTACCCTTATATATTCAAAAAACTAATATTTATCCATTAATAAATAAAATAAAATAAATAAAAATCCATGATTTCTTATTAATGGTTGTGTCATTAATTTTAAATAGATCATTCAAGTCCTTAGTGGTAATTACCTCAGTCTTATATGAGCCATGTCATAATTTCCACCCGGGTCAATGTATTTACATCTCTTCTAGAACATTTCCCCATGTTAGAATGGTCCACATATTCATTATTCTTCAACATAATACATAAATGCTCACATGTACAAGAGGGGGTCTTGGAAATTCATAATACAATGACAATACAATTCTTATGGGGAAAATGTCCTTATATATATAAGTAAGAAGATAAATAAAGTTCATACCATTTATCTATTTATTTAATTACTACAAATATCTATAAAAAATATTATCTAATTAATAAATAGAAATAATACATACAATGGCTGATCATTTCTAATGATAAGTCAACATGAAAATGTCATACTTAGTAAAGATAAAAATTTTGATAAATTCATGTTGAGGGAAATTATAATTATTTAAAATAATTCAATATAATTTTATTTGAAAAATTTTCATTTATGTTACAAATTAAATTTAATTTTATTCTAAAATTATAACTTTTAATTTTTTTAATTTTTTTTGATCCCAAATCATTTGGGGTCCTAGATGGGGATGAGAAGGGATAGACCTCACCTATTCTGAGTTATGTAAACCCATCTAAACTGTACGGTCAGAAAAACATGCTACCCAATGAAACCAATTTAATAAGATGGAGGGAAGTTGAACGTAGGTACAAATTATGGGCGGAGTGGGAGTAGGTCTGGTTAGCGGTGGAGACGTATGGTGAAGAGGGGTTGCAAGACTACTAGTTGCAAGATATGATGTAGTGGTGTGGGCGGAATGTTGGCCTCCCCAAATTTTAAAAATATATTTTTGGTTGTTTTTTGGTAACTGATGGAATACACCCCTATGCACCAAATTTATATTATTAAATTAATTTTTTTTCATTTTTAGTTGCATTCTTGACAACCACCTTTATACGTTTTTTTGGTATTTTTATAAATTTCAAAACTTCTTTATGTAGTTTTTTAAATAATTCAACAACTATTGGGAAACTCCTCTGGATTGTCAAACTATATTATTACCACCAGAATTGTCCAAAATACTTGGGATCTATCAAGAAATGATGAAGACACACACATATGTCTTCATTTTTTATCACAAAAAAGAACATATTTATCATATTTTTGATCTGGGTATGGACATATCTCCACTATATAACGTTAAATTCTATCTTCCTATCTCTTGAAGGGACTCTAATGATGCTATTTTATAAATTTAATGAAAAAATAATTTTTATTTGATAAATAATTTCATTTAATACCTATGATACCAATGTAATGTATTAGGGTGGATAACAGAAGTAGATGGGTAGGAGATTTAAAAATTTCCATCAATAGTGTATGTAACTATTCCATCTCTAGTGATGCACAACCGGATTTGAAATTCGAGTATCTCACATTATGTAATTAATCATGAAATTTAATCGAAAAGTTACATAATTTTATTTGAATAAAAGTTCGACAATTTGTCACTGATAGCAATCATTACATGTAAGAAACATAGACATACCCATATATATCACCCCCATGGGTTATGTATGCCTCTGGGAATGTCAATTGTAGATATCTAAATTCTGGAAAGGAGATATGTTGATGCCTTTGACATCCAAATATTCACTACTATGATGATACATTAATTAATTACGAATTTGGATTGAAGACATGGATCAGGAGATTATATGTCTATGATGATGAAGGGAGGAGATTGGAGATCTCAAATTCGAGTGGATGAATATAAAATCATAAAATAACTCCCCTTTTCTTATATAGTGTTGATTAAACATTCAAAAAGTTCACCCTATCTTTTATATATGTAATTCACACAAAATTGGCCATAAATTACACACTATGACAAACTAATAATATAATATATATCATTAATAATTTTATCAATTACTTATATTATAATAAAATATATTATTTTAAAAAAGATATCCATTTATTCCATTCACCATTACCATAAATATTAAATGAACCGTGGATATGAATTAAAATTTATTCATAAAATTTTTTTCCCATGTATTTATATAATATCTTTTTATCAATTTTATTTAATAAATTCAATACAAATTATACCAAACATGAATAATATGAATTTATTTATTTCATAGAGGATTATCAAATTGTAACATTACTCGAACCCCATGATGGGGCCCACAATCTCTAAAACTTCCATTCATAATAATAAAAAATATATTTTGAATATGATATGGGTGTGAACCTATATGCGCTTATCTTGATAGTAGTGAATACTATTCATATACAAGGAGTGGAATCTAGAAACCCATCCAAGATTCTATGGAGATAATAAAAATTTGTAGATTCAACAACCATTATTATGAACAAACACTATGTAATATATTTATTTTTTCCCATGAAATCTCAAAAAGAAGGATGAAAACTATATGTAATAAATGTTTTCTCACTTTATTATTCATTGAACTTACTGAAAAAACATACATTTTTCTACTATTTCCATGGCTCTAGTAAAGGTGCTACCATATTGGCTGACAAGGACAAAGATATCACTAACTTTTAGATGCAACAATGTCTATATTGATTATTCAATCAATGAAATACCATAAATGGTGCCCCCATCATAAGCTACCTCATCAAAAAATAAACGACATGGTTTTCAACTGGAATCACTATACATATTAAGATGTTAAGAACTGATAATAATCTCAGGTCTGAAGACCATTAAACTTTTTTTCAAATAGGAACTGCCAATGAAACCTAAAACATATAGTGGTCCTCTTGTAAGGTCGAGCATAATGATATCATCCACATGATATCACATAGTGGAAACATCATGAGATTATGTTTCAATAATTAAGATCCTCCAGCATCAAAGGGTTATATGCCATCTCTATCTAACCATTATGACAAATCTGGACCATAAAACATACAATTAATATTACTATCATGCTTTCTCTATGATCTCATTATATAATGGGATCTATTAACAACATTTAATTGAAAAATATATATAGAAATTAGGATGTAAATATGAGATACAAAAATATAAATACTATTATGGTAAATTTAAATCATACATAATTCACTATTGATATGATATTTTAATCCAAATGACTATTCATGTTGGGTCTAGGGAACCCACTCATACATTAGTTTCATGCCAAAGAACGGTTCCCCTGAATTATATTAATTTAGATTGTTTTTAGTATTTGTTTTGGTAGATATCTCTAAAACCCAAGGGGTTAGAATAACAGATGTATAAAGTTTTTTTATACATACTATGGATATGAAAAAATATTTTTTTCACTAAACTGTCCAAGAATCACAACTATTTTGATTGAGATGAATCCTCACCAAAATAATTAATGATATGAATGTTGTGGGAAAGAGGGGTCATTCATTAGTAAAATATTGATCCTATGTCACCAAATATTTATAATAAATTTATATGGACTCTTTTTAGTGGGACCCATTTCAATAAAATTCCTAATTAAATGGAAATAAAATATGATAATGATCAAATGAATGATTTTTTCTATAGATAATTTCATGATCATCATTAAACTAAATATTCAATTTTATCCCTTAGTGGAGATGATTAATGTAATAAAATTATAAGACAAAAATCCTAATTAATGATCTTATATCAAATTATACATTTTCTAATAACAATTTCATGAGCAACCAAGCATTTAAATTATTAAACAAGTGATTCAAGATGCTGACGGAAGCATAAAATTATTTGTTCAATGTTATAAAAGAATTTGATTCCAAAATGACCAAATTATTTTAGTATCCACTAATGTTGTTAATATGATTTAGTATTCTAATGACTTGGTGAGATTAGATGTTTTCTTAAGGATTATTCTAGTAAATTAATTCATTATTTTTTAATATATCAAAATTGCATGATAGACAAAGGAGTTCAAGAAATGATTACCAGATATCCTCAAATTTCTATGAATTGCTGAACTATTCATTTTTTTTCAATGTTGTTGTACTATGTGGATAACGAAACTGGATAAATTTAAAATTCAGAAGAAGAAATGTTTTTTGGGGTGGTCCAACAATATTTCCCCAAGTATGATGTTAATTTAATTATAATTTATTTTTTTCAGAATAGCTAATGGATTTTTTGGAAACACCATTGAATTTCAATGTCAGGAATTAATGTTATATACATCTATTCTTTGGTTTTTAAGGTTATATGATTTAAAAATTATATTATAATTTTTCTGAATATATAAGTGTTCAAAAAATGGATAATTTGATGGAGGTTATAATTTTAATTAAACTAATGAAACAATTGTTTTTTCACATTAATTATTTGGATGTAATAGAGTTCAATAAGTTATAATGTATCTATGAAAGGTATTTGTATCTTTATATAATTTGTCTTATACAATAAGATAATTTGTTCCATAAAAAGTAGTTTTTCTAATAATGTTATGATGTTTAATTGTATGAACATGTTTATTTGTTCATCAAATTTATAACAGATTTATAAAATGAGACACATATTTATCTATTTCATCCAGGATAGTGTGTTTACCCCATTTTCTGTTAAAATGTTATGGAATGTCTTTTGAATAACCATTTACAGTATATTTTAATAAATTGTTTTTACAAAAGGAAAATGATCCAATAAAAAATAAATATAATATATAATATATATAAATAATATATTATTTGTTAAATACACATACTAAAAGAAAATAAGTGTTATTTCATATAAAAAAGTTATTTTTGTATCATAGCAATACTCTTGGAAAATAATGCTGTCTATGAGGCTATTAAGTGTATGTTTGGAATTTAAAAGTTCAAAAATAAAAAATAATGGATAATATAAGACTCATATTATTGTTATTTTTGAAATAATATCCAAAAATATTTTGGATAGGTGATTGTGAAGAAAAATGTGAAAGGTTACATTTTTTTATCATGAGAAACTAAGTATCAATATATCCTATAGGAATATACAAGAAAAAATAAATAATATATTAAACTTGGAAACATAAAAGATTTTTTGGATTTTCTAATATAGAAGATAAATAAATAAATATTTAGTTATTGTAATGAAATGAATTTCACTTTATCCTAATAGGGTATAGGATGTACTGGTAATGTAAGGATCCAAATAGTTACAGTATTTATGTAATGATATGATTGAAAATTTGAAGGAAATGGTTGAAAATATGATTATTATATACATTGAAATAATAATAGGTTAAAAAATGATGTTTACAACATAACATTTGGTTTTTTGAAGTTAAGATGTTTGAATACATTTAATGAGCTGCATGTTAGGAATAGGATTCCTAAGACTCAATAATATTCAAAATAGATATTTTCATATATGTTAATAACTAAATATTTATTTGGAGTGTTTTATCTAGTGGTTGTTGGGACCATGATAATTATATGAAAGATATGAAGGTTGTTTTGTGTTTGTTGTCAATCCTCATTGGATATTCCGAATGTTTCCCAAGAAGGGGGTCATACAGTTCAAGAAGACAACGTTATTGAAGGTAGCATCGTTTCCGACTGTTTGGCAAATTTATGGGATTGATAATCAAAAAATAGAGAAATGTGTGTTAGGAAAAGGGTGTTGCATGAAAGTTTAAAGGGTGTTTAGAATGTTGAATGCAAGGCGTAATTTGGGATCAGAATTTCAAAAATGGAAAAAGAAAAAATTGTGTGCAAGAGATAAATTTGCACGAAAGATGATGTTACACAGAAGAATCCTAGGCACCCAATGAGACCTCAAAAGGGGTTTTGCGTGCTCAGGAAGAATATTGTGTGCACCTAAAGATACACATCTGAAACTTGTGTGCATGGTCATCGATGAATATAATTCGGTTCCTACACCAATGGAAGACTTAAGAATTTTTTGAAGAAAATCTTACATCTCTGTCATGTAAAATATTAGCACCTTAAATATTGTAAGAGTGTTAATCTTGGGCACAAGGTGTTCCTTTTGTATGAAAAGACCATGTGAGCCATTTGGTGAAGTTTCATGAAAGATAAGGGTTGCGTGAAAAGAAGGGATTACGCGAAAGTCAACTTGAGTGACAAATACCAAATCATAAATGCATGTTCAAGAATTACATTCCAGAATAGTGTAAATATTATGACATTCTGTTGAATACCTGATTCTGTGGTTTAGTTCTTTCAAGTGCATCAATCTAGGAATTCGATGCAATATGTGTCTTGTTCTAAACATTGACAAAGACATCAATGAAAATTGCTTAAAGAGACTATCATGTCTATAAACTCAGTTTGACTTCTCACATGGCAGTGAGACTGGGGGAGTTGATGGAAGTGACTTGAGAGACACAATGAGCATTCTATGAACAATTAATAAGACAGTGTGCCTAGCACATAGTGACTGTGACTGAATGTTGTAATCCTGAAACTTATAAAGATTAGTGGGTTTAGGTACGCCTGACACACTATCAGCATTTGCTTCTTGGATATAGCCCTTTTGTGGTGATCCAAGTAAAATTGATGTTTCATCTCCCGAATTTTATTTTTTGATAGATATAACATGTTCTTAACAATGTGGGAACATGATCCACAAATTTAAAATTAAAAAGATGACACCCTAATTCACCATCCCTTCTCAGGTTGTTCTGGGGTCCATCAATGGTCACATAAAGATGTGGTAAAAATTACATAAAAATGTAATGAGTTAACAAACCCCATAAATGTATACATTATGTAAGGATAATTTGGAAGTTAGAATGAAATATTTTATAAAAAAGGTTTTATGTTTATTTATTAAGTGTTCATAAATGTTTTGAGGATATGAAATGTATCATATTTGTAGAAAAGACTATTTTATCATTCTTTCTATCATATATATAAGTGTAAATAGAAATATATATTTCATGATTTTTTATTAATTTTTTACTACCATATTAAGATATTGTGTTAACCCAAATAGATGTTCGTTATAGAGTACTATAGGTTGTGAATAAATATTATGTTTGGCATGAGTAGGATTCAAGAATATAGATACCAAATATTCATTGGAGGTAGAAAAAGTGTCTTTGTGCATTGTATGGCCCACTAAGTATGCATTATAGAGTGTTATACACAATGTTATTAGTATACGAAGAGTTCAGGGATCATTTTTGGGTCCCTGCTACTTGATGTTGGAAATATTCCTAATATGAGAACCTTCATATCTTGATACCCTATTTATAAAAGTAAAAATATAAATATAGATAATTTGGGAGTGGTTGGGTATATTTATAATCATTTCTTCTATTTGATCCCATCCATGAAAAGATTTGAGATATCATATGACATGTATGACATTTTTAGACATGATTTATATATAATATGAAGTGTGGAACCACACCTAGAAGGAAAATGTGATTTGATTCCCTATTTGGATGCAGGGACTGTGATGTGATCATATATGAAATTCAAATTCCATGTGATATATCCATATAACATTTCCATATATACACTAAAAATAAATAAAGTATGAGTGAACTATAAAATAATAAAATAAATTGTGCTCCATAATTGCTCGATGCCTTTAACATAAGAGAAAATTGATCTTGCAAAAATATGCAATGAAACTTTTGGACACAAGTATTGAGATACTTATTCTTGATATAGATCTTTATAGATCCATTTATATATTTAGAATCATATATTTCTTTCTATAAAATACACTGTTTATATAGTTTTGTATATAGTGATTCATATTTTTTTAAATAGTAGAATGGACTATAGGTTCACACATTGCGGTTGACTAAATTATATTGAGTTTGACTTATTAAGAAACTCTAAATTTGTTTAAAGTTAATAAATTTCTTTTTCCATGGGTATTGACAAGGTATTATATATAATTAGATACATGGTGATTTTATTTAGAGTCTTCTAATAGTGATTTTAATGATATCCAAATGTTTTTTGGATATAATTTCACAAGTAAATGTATTTGATACAATATATGTTGAAATCACTTAATGTATTTTAAACTTTATTGAAAGTGAGAGATTGAAAGATATATGACCTATAGAATTATGTTTACATTATATATAATATATATATAATTTCATGAAAAATATTATTTTCATTCATAATGGTGCATGCCATTACAATTAATGTATGCTTTTAGATTTTTTGGATGAATGATAAATGGAAATCAATTGTATAAATCATCCTTATGACACTCCAAAATAAATTATTCATGTATGTAATTGTAAAATTTATTGATACCTTGAGTTATACGTATTTTTTGATAAAAAAAATATGAAATCCTTTATCTTTATTGACAGAACTTGGTATCCACATGGTTGCATAAACTGTTCATCCTAACTGTGTGTCCTGTAGTAGTTTCTTGAAACAGTTATTGAATGGATTGTAAAAAAGTGTAGGTAAACAATACTACACCCTTTGAAATGATATTTTTTATTCTTTTAGGTACCATATAAATTTTGTTTCCTCTAATTAGTTTCCCACTTCAAGGAAGATGCTTGAGGATCCTCCTCTATGAAATTTTATTCCCTCTCCTCACATTCCTTGGAGATTTCTCATTTGGAAAAAAATATGCGTTTTTATCCTTATCATTACAATTTCTCTTGGTTTCTTAAAATGAATAATTTTTTACTTGTACCCATAGTGGACATAGTGTCAAGGTATCATGACTTGGTCTACTTGAATTATGGATTTTTTGTTACTACATGTTGTGAAGCTCAAATCACCATCATTTCTTAAGGTATTCATTGAAGGAAACATGTTTTTTATGACTAAAGTAACTAACTCATTTTTATTATATCTATTTCCAAATTATATGGGTGATTGGTTCTTTAAATCTTATTTCAATAGCTTAGATAGTATAATCACTATTATATATGAGTGTTTTGTTAACAATCCACATTGTTTAACAATTATTTCCTTATACATAAAGGTGGATGTTCATAATTAATTTTTTTTCATTATACACTTGACGTTATAAAAATCAAATTCTTGATAAAATTCAAATAAGTGTTTTTTATAAAATTTATAGTTTTTTTGTTATTTTATGACAAACTATGATTTTTAAAATTGAATGTTTTTTGTTTAATAATATTTTATATTTTTGTATGATTTTTTGTTACATAATGTTTTTAATGATTTTTTTATTTGTTGTGATCATGATTTGTTGTTTTCATGTGTTATTATTAAATTTTATTACCTTCAATGTGAGTTTCATTTATAAACAATTTATTTTAAGTGTAAAGTCTTATTTTAATATTATGTAATATTTAGTACCTTGATCAAAATTGAGTTTAAATGTATATATATTTCACCAGGATTTACCCCATTTTCCTACCTACAATTTTTATATGTTATTGGAGTAGAATTAATAGATTATTGATTTATTCTTATGATTTTGAGAAAGGGGTTAATTATTTAAATGTGTTAGAGTTGGGATGTAAATTGTTATTGTTTTGTGTTTCATTTGTGTGTGTGGATATAATCTGATTGAGGGATGTTGTAAGTGACCCCCACCATTAGAAAGTTCATGGGAACACTGATGTTACTTTGTGGGAAATTGAGAGATTAGTATTGTGAATGTTGAGATTATGCATTGGCTAGATACCCCTAGAAATATTTTTAAGGCCCTTACTAATGGGTTTATCTCTAAAGCAAAATATTTGGGAAGAATTGGGTGAAACATGTATGACCAGAAATCCTTTAGGAATTTGGTTCCACCTAGATACATATAGTGTTGTCCAATTAGTCTCTATAGTGATTCGCCATGATGAGTATCATATATTATGATTTCATTATAAATTATCTCTAATGAGAGTTACATAATTTTTGACTAATTTGTAATTTTTATGTACTAGCTCATATATAATTATTCTTTATTGTTATAATGCTTTTCATTTTATTATATTCATTGTTTCTCTCATGATTCTATGTGGTAATAAATTTTTATAGTATTCACATTACTTTATCCATAATTTTTTAGTGTATAATGTATTCTATAAATAAAGGTTTATTCTATTTCATTTTTTAATATTTTATTTAATGACTATATAAATGTATTTTAAACATACATTATGGATTCATTTTAAATTATATAACGGTGATTAAAACATGAGTTCCATGTGGGGTTGAAACTACTACTTATAAGAATTTTGGTGGGTATTCATTATTCATGGTGACTTGGATTCACATGGTGGTAGTACTTTTTATGAATGATAAATTGATTGTGATATGTCATGTATCTCTATCGTCATCCATGATTACTCATTTGAGGCTTATATAGGTTTTAAACTTTTATACAAAATAGTTTCACTTTATTTGTAATGTATTTGTAGAATTAATTGTTTTTCTGTAGATGTTTTATGTCTATCCCAATATTAGTATCGAAAATTCTTTTTTATTTGGAATGACTATCCCACACATATATACATCATGATGGGTTCTTATTTGGAATCTGGTTTTGTCTCCTAAAATTTAGAGGATGATCTTATTCAAACAGAGTTTGAATTGATACCCTAGAACAAGTCTCCATCCTTGGATGATCAGTAATGTATTTTGGGCCTTGTGGCAGGCCGACTAGGTGATGTGGAAGGCTGAATGAAGATCGTTTATTAATAATAGTTTCAAGTACTTCTAGTTATTTGGGTTAGTAAAGGTAAATAAGACATATGGATATTGGAGATAAAGATGTATGTGAGAATATGTTCTTTGATAACTCTTCCTCATGCCTATACTGATGTTAAAAGGGGTGTTGGAGATTTTTGTTTCAAATTTCGGTCCATTCATGTGATTTTTTATTGAATTTTCTGAGATGATTTACTATCATTATGATTTTAAAGGATATACCAAGAGTCATTTTAGGAGATTCCTAGTTTTTCGTGGAATTAGTGAAAATAATAGGGTGTTTAGGTGAAAGAACATGGACTATCAACCCACATACAATCCATGTGAAACAGTTGGTTATGTCTTCCAATGTAACATCCACATTTGTTGCATCATAAAAAATGCTATGTAGTCAAACCATGGGCATTGGCAAAACATTGGAATATTTTTTTCAGCCATTTTTATTTTCAAAACAAATATTATGATCATCAATAGTTTTTTATGTGTAAAGGATTGGGATTTAAAGTTCAAAATGTTATTATGTAATTATTAATGAATATTTTTATGAAAATTTATTTAAATTTATTTAAATAGTTTTTCAGAACCAATTTTTTGTAGTGTATTTATTTTTAGTGAAGATTAGTATTTTATTATCAAGAACAATGGGTTTATTCTGAAAATTTCATGATAGATTTTATTATTGTAACACTGATACAATTAATGAAATTTCATAGTCTTAAATATAATTTTGATTACATTGGATGTTTCGATATAATGGATTTTTATGGTTTTATTCTCTTCAATTATTAATATTGTATCCTTTATAAAAGTATTTTAAAGGCATTGATTGAATTTATTATTTTGTGATATTTTTGAATATTTTCTTAAAGAAAGTATTGGCATGTCATGGATGGAATGTTTTAGGTATTATTTATAAGGACCTTGATTTGGTAATCTCATTATTTGAATATGGATACTGTATCGATAGAGTGGTACAATCATCTTAATATTTTCTAGTGATCAAATGTGAGAATTTATAAATTGGGATCCTATTATATTATTTAGTAATATATGACCAAAATTGGAGATGGAGTATGTCAAATCCATAAATTTTAATATGAGGTATGGAACATTTAATTTTGGATTAACCTTGTAAATTTTTTATTTTTGTCATAGAAATGGTAACTGTCCAATTAGACTGGATTGTTTGTTTTGGGAATAAGTAAATGGGTGATGGCACCTATTTATAAACCCAATTCATGATGTGAGTGAAATTCGAGATGTGAATTACTCTGGATAGAACACATGAATTTAATTTCAGGTGAGATTTTTTTCAGAAGTGAGGAATCCATGATGTGAATCATAGTCACATTGTAAATCTGTTGTAACCCGTTTTTAAAAGTTTTATTCCGTATTCATTTACTAGAACCTTTTATCCTTCAACATAGAATATTCCCATATAGAGATACTCTCCTCAATACATAGTTTCCTATTTTTCTACCTCACCCCGACATTGATCATGACATAGTTTTCTCATTGGATTCCTTTTGGTAAGATATTCTATATGTTACCTTATTTTCACGGTTTCTATCATCTTTTTTAGATTTATTTATTTTTCAAGGTAATATTCTCTATTTGTAGGGTGTTTTTTTGGTTTATTTTTTTCATTCTATGATAAATAAAAAAAATATAGTATAGTAGTAATCCTCTACAACCATTAGTTATATGGTCTAGTAATTTTCCATAATGTCTTGAAACTTGATATTACACCATTTAAAGTCACATTCTATATTTTCCATGTGTTTTCATACAAAAACACCTTTTACCAGAAGTACTTTTTATCTTTGATTGAAATGAACTTGTTCCTCCTTTTTTTTGGTCCAGGTCCACATTTACCAATGACACCCAAAGATGTGTGTTTTTTTGGAATTTCCCATTGATATTATGAATTATTATTTGACCAAACTACCTCATAAGTTGGATTGGATTACAATCTGTATGAAATGAAAATACTGAATTAAAAGGTAAGTGTGTGGTATGACAAATTCTCAATATTTTACAAAAATAATGTTTTTTTCTACTGCTTAATTGAAACAATAATGAATTGTATTCCACTTATAAGATTATATTAAATCCCATTTGATTACTTATTACATGTGATACTCAATAATAAAATCCCTAATGACATGATACTCGAGAATTTCAGCTCAAATAACATGATACTCATGTATATTATCATCAATAATATGATACTTTGGTAGGTCATCCCTATTGATTGGATACTCAGGCATGGCGTCCGTTATAACAATGATACTTAGGCATGAAATCCTATATACCTATGATAATTGGAAATGTAAACCCTTATATTGTTTGAAACCTGGAAATGGTATCCCTTTCTATATTATATGACTATAGTGTCTAAACATGGACACCTTAGTTACACCTCATGTCATTGATAGAACTACATATCAATATATATGGAAATTAATTCCAGTAAATATATAGTGGATATATATATATATATATATATAATCATGGTAAAATATGTTTAGACATTTACCAGTATGGGATACAGTATGTAGTGTCAGCCTGGTTCCCTTAATGATCCCTGGCTGACCCTTTACAATTTACAAGAGTTCCTATTTATTAACATGCATGCACACTTCTCATAGTATATGCAATCATTTCATAATTGTTGACACCATTTTTTGTGGCCTACTTTTAATATATGATACCCATATTGGGACACTGATGTTACTAAAATATACATCTATATTTCAGGTATACAAAAAGGGAATCATCTTAAATATAATTCTTTATTCTTCTTATATGGATTTAGTACAAGATTAGAGGTCTTAGTGTAAAATCGTGATTCCATCAGGGAGAGATTTTGGAATTTTTTATTTTTAGTATTTCATGATGTACCAACTTACAGTCATGAATTCCTATTTCTCACAATTTTTATAGCATTAACATATGAAATCATATTTTATATGACACTTGTTGGGGGTTTTTCCGATCATTTATGTGATTGGATTATTTAAATATTCTCTACTATTTCATATTTATTATCATGAATTTGTAGACTATGTAATCTATTTTTACACTATGATACTTTGAAACAAGAGTGTATATTCTACCCACTCTATCTTTATATAATATTTCTACCAGTCGGTGGCCATAGGAATTCGGTTAGGAACACTTTAGGTCATTTGGCCACCGGTTCCAAAAATGTACTCATGTGAGCAAGGATGGGATGTCAAAAAGTTGAATACGAGGTTTATTTTATTTTTGTTATTATTTTGGCATAGTATAAGTGATATTATGGTTTTGGAATTTGGTAATGAGATAGTTCCAAGGTGTAGTTAAACCATGTATAGAGATAATCAAAATTACCAAGGATGACAATTTCTTTTTCTGGATTCCTTTTATTATTGTTGTTTTAATTTCAATATTGGTTGAGACAAATGATATGAATTTTTTTTAATTATTATGATTTTAGATTCCATTTTACCATTTTTTTTGATATGACATGTATGTGTTGACTCATGCATCATCATAGGCATGTAGAAATTCACAAGAAATGTAATATATAATTCCATATAGGTGAATCTCATTACTTATATTGTCTGTCGTTTCTATGAATGCCTTCAATTATATATATTGAATTTTGATAATGTTTCTAGAAGTGGAATGAGAAACATAATTTTCCACTTAATGTTACTTCATCTACCCAACATTGTATTCTTGTATATTTTGATGTTGAAACCATAGGTATTAAATTGTGGAATGTTGAGTCACATACCACTAGTCTGAATGGATGGAACTTGGTTATGGTTGTGATTAAATAGATTCCACATTTAAATTTATAAATTTAATGAGATTTATAAATATGAAATGGTTATCTATATAATTCAATCATTTAAAAATTTATATATAAATGAGTACTAACATAAATGAATTCATATTATGAAGAAAAATGGCCTGTATTAAATGGAAATTCTATTTGAAACAAATTGGTGTTTTCCTCTATAACATTAAGTGGACACTCAGTGTATCAAGAACCAAAAATTACAAAAGAAGCATTGTACCTGAAGTGGCATCAGTTGTGGGAATTAGGTAGTATCTCCTTCATTTTACCAAATCTATAGTTTTTCTAATCCTGTCTTGAGGAGGAGGTAGAGGGGTGAAACTTTTATATAGAATGGATTTTTACATGTTATGTTCCTATACCCAAGGATTATACAATTAAAAAATCTTTTTCTAAGGTGTGCTAAAAAATTATTATAGATTTTAAACCATGATTTCCTCTGGTTGAGTGCCATGAAATTAGTGATTACCATGCTCTAGGGATGGTGGGGTGTAACCCACCTTCAGTGCACCTGTGGAATCCCCTTTTATGTCTAACTTTGGAACTAGTTCCCAGTTTTGTTAGGGATTAATTTGGCTAATTTATAAAATGATGAGAGCCCCACAAACTACCCCTACTCAAATTTTTTTTATGGGATAATTTCCTCAACCACATCCACCAATGTTTTTAGGGGGTGGCAGACCCTAGGCTGTAGACTCGTTGATGTATGGCATTCTTACTATACTCAAAATACTTGAGACACCTCCTAAGAGAAGATCAAAACATTATATGAATATTATTGTTTATTATTAAATGATACTATTGGATGTGATCACTCATTCATATCATTATCATGATATGCCCTATGTGGTGTTTCATAGAGTCTTCTATGATTCTTTCAATACCTAAATTCTAAGAGATGAATGAACTAGATAATTTATGCATCGGAAATATGGTACTATTTCTATGATGGGATATTTTAAAGGGTTCATAGATATTACAACACTTCACATTGAGCCTTGTTGGTGATGATTTGGTGACTGTGATATTTCTTAAGGATGGTATTGTATATTTCATTCATTCTTATGTGAATATTTTCTGGTTGACTACCATTTATGAAATTATAAACCATGATCTAATCACCTAGTGTAACCTGAATGAATATAGAAAATTAGAATCCATAGTGTTCTAAAGAACATGTCTAGTGTTGTAGATATAGCTAGTTTGGTCATATTTAGTGATTTTCAAGGACCATTCCATCTGAACCTAGTGAGAGAGGATTGATATCATCTCTTCCTTCAAGAAAAGGATCAGTACAGTCATTCTAGAATGGTTGAAAAAGTATTACCAGCCTTTCATGAAGAGTAGGTGTTCATGGATAACATAGTGAGGCTTCATATGTGAATTTCTAGTAAGGTAGATTTGACAAGGGGTGTCTTCTTTAATATAAGGGTCGCATATCTTGAAATATCTATACAATAAAACCTTTTCCAGATTATTATATCATTGGTCCAACTATATTTTGAGCTAAATTCAAGCAACAATAAATTATTTATTTCCATATTCTACACTAGAGGTTTGAATTCATTCAAATATTTGAAAATTGTGTAATGTCTCAAACATGATATTGTGTAACTCGATGGTGTGATGTTCATTAAACCAAATTTGGGTATACATTCATAATGTTTACAGTAATTAATGTATTTATCCTTTGTGATAGGAAATCATTGTTTTATATGGAAACTCTTCCTACTAAAGATGGATTGTTTTGAAATCATTATCGAGAGGAAATGGTTGGTTCCTTACCATTATTATATAGATTTATATAATGGGTTTTTGTCCTCAACATCACACATGGGATGTGGTTTTATTATTAATGGTGAATGGGATGATGGAGGAATCCAAAGTTGACTAGATTATCATGGCCTGATTAGTGTGACATTCCATATTGCTATAATTTTTTAGATGATAAAATTTTGAATCAAGATGATTTCCCTCCAGTAGTTGATCACATCAGTGATATATTTCCTAACTGTTTTTCTACAATACCTAATTAGAGAGAGGCAGAGTTTTTTATTAATATTGTACCCAGATTGGGAGTGGTATCAATGCCTCCACACAAGATGGATTCTTCTGAGTTGTAGAAGCCCAAGATGTCGCTAGAGGATTTAGAGGATAAGGTTTTAATATGACCCAACACTTCATAAGAGGGATCACCTATCCTTTATGAAAATAATGTGGATTAATCCCATGAAATTTATGTGGATTATCATCATTTTAGAAGCTTATGGTTACAACCCAATATTCATTTCTTCATATCGGCGACATCATTGAGTAGATCCAAGGAGCAATGGTTTTATTCCTGATAAATATCAAGTTGTGGTACAATCAGATTAGAGAATGACCTTATGATATACCACATACAAAATTTTGAAATCAATATGTTTTATATGAAAATATGTTCAAGCCATTTAGTCTCATTATTTCACATATAGTATTAATGTCCTTGATGAATAAGGTTTTCCACCCATATCTAGATTCATTTTTGTAGTTTCAATGGATGATATCTTGGTGTGTTAAATACTCAATGTGGCCATAAAAAAAATATTTTGATTATATAAAATACAATTATTGGATGTAAAATGTATTATATTCTAACTAAATACCACTTTTGGATCAAAACTGTTCAGTTTTTTGTTCACATTATCTCAGAGATAGGAGTACCAGTTGAAAAAGACAAGGTTAAACCTATTTTTGCATATAATAATTCCATGAACCTATTTGAAATAATGAGTTTATAGGTGATATGTGGATATTAAAGAACATTATATAGCAATTATGTCACCTTGAATCACCAATTAATTTCTTGACTAAAAACGGTGTGATATTTTTTTGGTCTAAATCACGCAAGAAGGCCTTTCATAAGATAAAAGTAAGATTTACATTTGCACCATCCCTAATTATACTAGTGAAAATTAAATGACATACAATGTGATATATATGTTAAGTATTGGTATGGGAGTAGTTACGCTATAGGATAATTGATTCATTAAGCATGAGTCTCTATAGTTCATGTCTCTCTAGAAGAATTATCTAACGAACGATCACTAGATTGAATCTGTTTTACTTACCTTGAACCATTGGACAAAATACATGTTGGGAAGCTAGTTTGATGTTTTTATAAACCAAAAAATCATAAAAAAAATATATTAATAACATGAACTATAACTCAAATAGATAATTTTGGTATAATACCTTTATTACTTTGACATTATGTTTTTTTATATGTCTCGATAGGGAAAACCATTGCTGGTTCTCTAACTCAAAAGACTTAGATTCATGTTGTTTAGGAATCTAGTGATGAAAAAACATTGATTAATATTATTTATAAGATGAATGTATATGTTTAATAGAGACATGAGGGGCCTTTTCTTACATAATTATCATTATCCTCATTATATATGGATAGAGTGAAGTGGAGGAAGTTATCGGATCCCTAGGGATTAGTATAAATTGAAATAATTTCAGATGGGTATCAACCACTGGGTTTGGATTTTAATAGAGATGAAATCCTTCTTATTCATGGGAATGAATAGGTACCTACATAAATATGAGTGTAAATTATGAAATAATACCATTATTCAAAGCGGTTAGTACAACTAGGAATTTCTATGAGTATCGAGACATTCACAACCAATATTGTTGGACTTGGATAAAACATTAGAAACATGGATTTATCACATGGAATTAAACCTATCATCAGGTAAAGGTAGATAAATAGCAGACTTATATATTTTTATAATCATTTTTAGTCTCATAATGGATATGGTATGATGGTTCTGTAGATTTTTTTATTTTTTTTCATGCTTTCCACGAGGTTAAGATGCAGTTTGGGTAATCCTGGATAAGATTACGAAGGTTCTATATTTTTTCCCTATCAAGCAGACCTCATCAGTTGATGAGCTTGGGAGATATAAATTTCTGAGATTATATGCCCACATAGGGCCCTTCACAACATTATTTCATATAGGGATTCTCATTTTACTTTGAGGTTATGGATGTGGATAGAGAAGGATCTCCGGACACAAGTTTTTTGCGCATATATGTTCACCTACATACCAATGGATAGACAAAAAAGATGATCCATGCTTTGGAGGACATGATTAGGGTATGTTTCCCGAATATTATAGTTTACTGGGAGTAAAATATACCTTTCATTAATTTTTACTATAATGAAAACATCAAATGTACTTTGTAGATGGATCCTTATGAGGATCTATACGGTAGACTATTCCATTCTCCCCAATACAAGTTAATGGTAGGAGTGGTAGTGCTACTTGGACCTCATTTCATTCAATAATAATTAAAATTGTTATTGGTTATCAGTAATAATATTTCTATATTTTAGCGTAGATAGATGTCTTATACCAACTAACATAGCCAACCTCTCGATTTTGAGGTAGGGGATCAAGTTTTGTTTCATGATTTTCTAAGATGGGGGAATAAATTCACTTAGATATGGGGTAAGATATCTCATTGGCATGTTATTAAGTTTTAGATAAAAGATAGAGGTGGTCTAATAGTCTATCTCATAGCTCATAGATGTACTGATCCACGCACAAATTCTTCTATGTATTACAACTTCACCACATTCTTAATGACATATCATGTACATTCGATCCAAACGATGTTGAATTAGAGGCTAATGATTATTTATTAGAGTACCCAATTCATAAAATTTAATGAAAAGAAAATTCATCAAAAGGTATTAATTCCATCTATTATGGGTTCTATGGAAGCACTTTCTTATATTGGACGAGATATGGGAGAGTGTAATGGCCCTGACCCCCTTGTCCATTAATATTCCAAATTTCATGGGTTTGGCATATCATGGGGACTATCAGTTACCCGTTAAAGAGTTATCCAAAAAATCGTTTCCAAAAAATGGTTCCACCAAAATTGTGGAACTGGTCAATCTTACACTGTGATGGTGGAACCGTGACAGTACATCCGTAGAGGTCTCACCATCACGGTCGCACACCGAAATAGTGGCACCGCTTATGGTGTTCCACCAAACCGGTGGCATTACTAAGGTGGCACTGTGATGGTCGCATCATAGTGGGCGCACTACCACGGTCGTACACCGAAATGGTGGCACTGTGTTAGTGGCACCGTAAATGTGGCACCATTACGGCGTATCGCAAAAGGATGCCACACCCTTTGTTTTTTCCCAGTTTCTAACTTTTTCCAGTTCTGCTCCCACAACATATCATTTGATGTAAATGCATTTTAATACCCATTTCGAAGTCATTGAAATAAATAAAATGATATATAATATCCATTAAGATTAGAATGACTCCTTACATACCATAACATGTGGTGTTTTCCTTGGTTTCACCCTGTTTTCCTGTACTTTCTAGTTCTGCCCCTGTTACACATTTCCCTACGTTTAAAAGAAAAACTTTACCTCACAGCCATTATTTCCACTTCTCTAAAGAGAATTATTAAATATCAATTTATTACATATTGTGTTTCAACTAATAATCATGGATAATCCAACATTTCCATTTAAATATATTCAAGATTTTATATCCTATAACTCCTAGATCTCCCCTTCTATTGCATGGAGATTCATTCTCCATCTTAGCTTGACAATTTTCCTTTCCTTGGTGATTTTGGATACCCTCTTCTGAAGGCTATTTGGTCACCCATGATAAATCCTTTCTTACTAAATATTTTATTACTTGGATTTCCTCCCTTGCATGTCGCATATCCCTAGTTCTAGGTATGAGAAAGAAAACTTTTATCATTGATAATCTAGGAAATGTTTTACTTTATCTTTTTTTAATGTGTACTTTGTGGGGTGGATACAATAATGTTTCTTTGGGGATGGATGAAACCAAAACCTAATAAAGATAATAGATGTTTTTAAATAATGAAGGGGTGTGTTTGATGATGATGGTGTACTGTTTTATCTTTTCTTATGTTTTGTCAATTATACGGGCTTCTGTCCACAAAAAATCGTAGTCGTTGGTGGTCCTTTATTACACAAAAAAGAACCTCTAATTTCTAGATAATCCTGTGATTGAATATATATAACATAGAAAATGATTATTCATGTAAAAATTATTAATTAAATAAATACTTGCTGAACTAAAATCCCAAAGTGCTCACCTCAGTCAACCAAATAGAAAAGAGAACATAATGAATGGTGTGCTTAAAATATGAAAACTCCCTTCCTCTATTTTGGAGATTTTTTTGGTTGTTCGTACAGATGATTGTGAGGTAACAAGGATGGGTATGGGTTCCCCTATTATGTAGTTGTTATTTTGAGTATTTTGGTTTGTGTGAGGCTGTATAATGGGGCTTGGGTTGGTTCTATTATTTCAAGGTATCTCACAGATCCATTTTTTTTATTTTGACATTACAAGAGAATTGGGTGTGAATGCTAAAATTACTTCTTTTCTATTTTTCCTTTACTGTCTTATGGATATGATTATTAGATACCTAGTAGTGAAAAATTATTTAAATGGAATCACTTGAATATGATAACAAGAATGGGTTCAATGGGGAATTTGTTTTCCGGAATGTGTTGTTATTTGGTTGTGGTTGTTATTTTTTTCATCAATGAATAGTAATGAGAGTTCTCGTTTAATGGTGTGTTTATGAACCCTTAGTTTGGGATTAGTGATTGTATAACTATGTGTATATATTTAGTTTTTGTACTTATTATTCTCACCCGAAACATGTTGATAAATTCTAGTCGAACTCCTCCATTTCATGGGGGTGGGTGTTTTTCCCAAAACATTTATGAGTGGTTGGTTAATAGATTCTTTTCTGATCCCCCACATGAGTAGCCCAAGACTCATCAAGTAGGATGTGATGAACAGAGGTCCATTATTTACCAATATTCTTCATGGAGGGTGGTTTTTGTGATTGGCACAGGTGTGTGTGGGAAGGACTGTTTCCCATGTGTCTTAGGGATGAGACCTTGGTTTCTTGGAGTATGGAAGTAGTAGTTCTATCCCAGGTGACTTTGAGAATCACTGTATTTATTCTCACCTATGTGTCTTAGTGGATGGTCATAATTGTTTTTTCTTATGTGTCTATGGTTTTTGTTACATGTAGTTGGGGTATCCCAGGTGTTTTCGGGTGTAGTCGTGGTTGTAGTGGCACAAAATGGTGTAGTTGGGGCAGTAGTGGGACTGTGGATAAAACGGTGAGGGAGGTCTGGCAAGTAAGATGTCTTCAATAACAGTTGGTAATGTGGTATGGGTTATCCAAACAAGGACGTTCTATTTCTATTATTTTACCTGATTTTTGTTATTTTGGAAGGGTTCTATAGTAAGGTTTGGAGGACAGTTTCATTTCTAGGTGATTTGGTTATCACCTTTTTTCTAATGAGGCATCTGTTTTCATCCCCACTTGTGCGCGATAGCTTTTTGTTTTTCCTACTGAGTATACATGTATACCCACCCAATATATATAAAACTACTTTCAGGTTTCTAGGAGGACTTCAGGGACAATGTGAGAACAAACTAGCTCATACGTCAGGACGGTTTTCATTTCTGTTTTCTATCTTTTGTTAATTTTGAATTTATGTTATTCCTTTAATTATATGGGTTTATCATTGAACATGCATATATGAATGGGTTTCGGATTATTTTTACCTTTATTTTTGTAGTTTTATGGGGTTTTAACATCATATATCATAATCCTACTAAAAAAATGTTAATTCCTTCCAAATAATGTGTGATTATATACCATTGGTTCTATTCACCAATCTGAGGCCTATTGATGGAGGGACTCAGCCATCATTATCTCTCCTTCAACTTGGGGAAGGAAGGGTCTGGAAGTTTTATGTCCCTTTCCTCATCTTGGTGAAGGCTGGTCTTGATAGAATGGTATCAGAGGTAGGATGAGAGATATGTCAGAGTTCAGGGTTAGGCCCAGTATAGATTGAACTTGATTATATGGAAACCGTGTTAGGGGATCTCAGTTTTAGAAATAGGCATGTTAAGACCTATTAGGACACTAGATTTTAAGGCCCTCCCTATGATCTGATGCAAGGAATCCGGACCAACCTAACTACTAGGCAAGGCTTCACTAATTACAGGGTTGACACACTAGGAAAGGTACTTGCACCATAATAACTTGTGTTCTTATGTGTTCTTGGTGTTTTTGGAATTTAAATAAATAATATTTTTAATCAAAATTTAATGGAAATTTTGTACACTACTCAGGCTAAGGCATTCCTTATTTATATTGTAACTATGGAATACAAATGATGACCATGAGTAGTGTGGGCGATCGAGTCCCATGAGGCAGATATGGATGATCAGTGGATGACTAATAAAGAGGAGGATTATGACCAGTGGAAGAAGACATTGTGTTCCTTTAAGTGATAGACCCTTGGAAAGTACAAGGGAAGCATCTCAAACATGGAGACCGAAATGTGGATGGAGGATTTGGTTATAGCTTTCAGCTTGTTCTGGGCTCCAACTAAGTAAAGGGTTCCTATGGCTATTAGATAGATGCAGGGAGTGACACAAAAGTTATAGATTATTTATCTCAGGGAAAAGAGGGATACTTAGGTTTTGGGGGCTCACTTCGAGAATGATTTCCATGTGGAATTCCTTTCATCTACGATGAAGGAAAAGAAAAGGTAGGAGATACTCCTCCTTCAGTAGGGGAGTATATCAGTGAGGGAGTGGGGGATCAAGTTCAAGGATCTCCATTGTTTTACTGTGGACCTCTTTTCGGATGAGGAATCTCAGGAGAGACATTTAGAGTAGTAACTCTGACAATCTCTTCAGTATGTTGTTACTCCCTTCACTCTACAAATGTACATGGATGATCAGAAGAAGGATAATGTGGTAGAGAGGATACCCACACTGGTAGGTGTACCAGATGAGGGGATCTTGTTGGGATCATCAAAGGAGAAGGTTTTCAGTAGTAGGACTCCAGCGTTAGGGCCTTCATGGTTTTGTCCAGTTGGGAGCAGGGCCAAAAAATTCCAGTTTCAATCTCCCGGTCCTCCAAATTTCTTTGCGGGCCCTACCCGGAGATGTTTGACCTATGGTAGATGTGGGATCCTTCAGAATCAGTGCCTAGAATGAGTAAAGTACAGTGGTGGTGGGAACATTCAGCGCCCACCTCAGTAATAGTAGTTTCTAGCCAATCCCTTTCACCTACAACATTAAGGAAAGCAAGCCCCTGCACCTCCGAGAGCAGACGTTGGAGGTGGAGGGTAAACTCAGGGCACTCCTCAGGGACCTTGACTAGGGCGTGGTCGAGGAGGCGACCAATAGATGAGGGATAGTGGAGTTGGGTGTGCACTGCCGAATTCCACGTAGGTTTCTTTTCCTCTATGGCCAGAAGTCATTTTAGGTACAATCCACTTATTTGGAACTCTTTCCTACACCTTGTATGATTCCGGAGCTTCACACTCCTTTGTAGCACATAGTCTAACCCATACTCAGGGTCTAGATGTATAGAGACATCCCATTCACCTGGTTTTGAGTATTCTATTCGGAGGTCATCCCATCATGTCTTATGTTTACTGGGGATGTAGACTAATGTTACGGCCACATCAGTCCAGTAAGGACCTCCTTTTGCTACCGATGTAGCCATATGATGTCATATTAGGCATCGACTGTCTGTTATTTATGTGTTCCATTATAGCGTGATTATGGAGAAGGGTCATATTTTAATATTTGGGCCGATAACGTGTGACTTTCATCTATGGGTGGGGTAGTCAAATGAGAAGCTAATGAGTAGGGGCCCTTCTTTCCTTATTAGATGAGCTGTTAGTGGAGCCGGTAGAAACAAAGATGGTGGAAGTCCCTGGAATCTTCAGTGAGTTCCTGTACATCTTCCTTGGAGAGGTTGTGACTATACCCCCTAAAAATGATGTTGATTTTGGGATATAATTGAATCCTAGTGCCCGTTTTATTTTTATGGATACCTATCGGATGGAGCCTTATGTGTTATGGGAGTTACGGATTCAGAATAATGATCTGATGAAGAAACATTTTGTCTGACCATGCTTGTCACCAGGTGTTTCTCTAGTCTTGTTCTCAAAGATGGAAGATGTTGGTCTCATGATGTGTATAGACTACTGGAGGTTGAAACATGCAGTAGTCAAGAACCGTTACCCCATACTGAGGATTGATGACCTTTTTGATCAGTTGAAGGGGGTATGATGGTTTTCCTAGATCGAAATGTGGTCAGGATATCACCAGTTGAGGGTGAAGGAGGGTGAAACCTCAAATACTTATTTAAATTGACGATATGGGAATTTTTATTTAATGTTCATGCCATTTGGTGTTTCCAATGCACAATCTGTGTTCATGTGGCCCATGAACTCTGTCTTCTAGGAGTTTCTAGACCGGTTCATTGTCATGTTTATTGACGACATCCTGATATACTCAAGGTCAGAAGAGGATCACAAAAAAATTTTGAGGACTATCATAAAGGACCCCCGACAACACTGTCTCTATAGGATGTTTTCCAAGAGAATTTTCTAGAAGCGATAGGTGCGCTTCTTTGGACACATGGCATCCGATTAAATAATAGCAGTGGACCCATTGAAGGTCGAAGCGGTTGTTTCTTGGGAAGAAGCCAAAAATGTTGAAGAGGTTCCTAGTTTCCTAGGTCTAGCAGGTTACTACTGAAGATTCATTCCCAAACTCTTTTGAGTTGAAGCACCATTGAAAGCCATGATCTTGAAAGACCATGATTTTTTATGGAGTGAGCCGTGCCAGGCAGACTTCAGTTACCAGAAGGGGAAGTTGGTCAGTGCCCCAGTACAGCGGTTTCCATAGGAAGTGGTAACATTTGAAGTGTTCTATGATACTTTTGGCCAAGGCTTGGGGTGTGTAATAATGGAATAGTAGGGGGTGGTCTCTTATTGGTCTAGGCAGTTACATCCTCAAGAGCATATCTATTCCCCCAATGATCTGGATCTTGAAGTGGTCGTGTTTACACTAAAGTTGTGGCGACATTACCTCATCGGGGAACGCTTCTTGGTCTTCACTGATCACAAGAGAATGGGGTAAATCATCTCCCAATAGTACCTAAACTTGTGGAAGAGGAGGTGGATTAATTTCTCTTGGGACTATGAATTCTATATTTCCAACACCTCGGGAAAGGGGAATGTGGTGGTTGATGCCCTGATATGGATGTTGTAGAAGAATGTGCTTCATGAATCAGAAAATCCTTGGAAGGCAATGGAAGAGTTGGATTCCCTACACCTTGATGCAAGGGGTGGATGATGGTAGAGGATGTATATTCCAAATTAATGTCCAGTCCTTTCTGTTGCGGCACGTGGATGATTCTCAGTGGAGGGATTTAAAGGCTAATGTGATGTGTGATCATGTTATCCCTGAAATGCTCTCAATGTCTGGTTGGTAGATGGACAGAATCAGATGTTGTTTCATAGAATGTTTTTCATCCTGATGGAAATGCGTGAGGGGGTTCTAGATGATTTCCTAACCTCACACCTTGCGGTACACCAACAAGTTTTCAAAACGTAACAAGGCTTGAGGAATCAATTTTTGTGGCCCTGGGTGAAACGAACAGTGGTTGACTTTATGGAAGAGTGACTCATGTGTCAGCAGGTGAAGGATGAACACCACGCCACAGGAGGTATGTTTCATCCATTAGATTTCTTGAGTAAAATTGTAAAAACATCTTGATGTATTTCATCATTGGACTACTCAGGGTTCAAGGAGGTTGCGATGCAATATGTGTTGTGGTGGACCGGCTGTTGAAATCATCTCACATCTTGGAAATCAAGGAGTCAAGTGCGGTGGATTCCTTAGCATAGTGGTCCATGGATGAGGTGGTGTGGTTTTATGGTGGTGGTTGTTCAGACCCCTCTCTTTTCATCGGGTCTAGTTCGATTATTGAGAACGAGAATAGTTTGAGAGGTATCTGATGTAATGGATCAGACCCTCCTGGTCCATTACTTTTTTAAATTTCTGGAGTTTGGGGTATCCTGGGGACCATGAGTGACTCGTTAAAGTGTTTTCTAAAAAATCTGTTCCACAAAATGATTCCACTAAAATTATGGCATCAATCATGGTGACACCGTGATGGTGGCACCGTGATGGTGGCACCTTAGCTGTCACACGGTTATGGTTGCACATCGAAATAGTGGCCCCAGTTACGGTGTTCCATGAAACTCGTAGAATCGTCGTGGTTTCATGATCACAATGTTGCACTAAAATGGTTGCACATCTAATGGTGTTCCACCAAACAAGTGGCACCATTATGTTGTCTCAAAATAATTTTCCCCACCCTTTATGTTTACCACTTTTCGGCCTTTTCTAGTTCTTCTCCTGCAATGTATCTTTTGATGTGCAAGTGTTTTAATGCCCCCTTTAAAATCCATTTAAATCCAATAAATGATATCTAAAATCCCCCAAGAACTAGGAGACCCTTGACTTACCAAAATGTGTAGTTTTTTCCTCGGCCTTATCCCTTTTCCGATACGTTCTAGTTCCACCCGGGTTATGGGTTTCCCTCCAATTAATGGAAACCCTTTCACTCAAAACCCCTATCGCCACCTCCCAAAGTAGAATTTTAAAATAAAAATTAATTTCATCCTGTGTAACCACCCAAATGTGTGGAGAAACCACAATATTCCTTAAAATTTTATTAAATATTTCCTATCTCATAACCCCAATATCTCTTCTTTTATCGAATAATATTTCTTTCTCCTTCTTGGCTGGTCACTTTTCCTTTCCTTGGTGTGTTTCGAGTCTCTATTTCTGAGTATAGTTGTGAACCTATGATGAAGCCATTAATACTCACTCTTGGAGTCCATGTAGTTCCTCCCTTGTAGGTCGTGCATCCCTAGTTCTTATCATGAAGAAGAAAACTTCAATCGTGGATCATCCAAGTGGAATTTTCCTTCATCTCACATTACAGTGTATCATGCGGGGTGAGTACGATAATGTTTGTTTGGAGATGGATGAAACCCATCTTTAACAAAATAATAAATAGTTTTTATTGAATTAATGGGTGTATTTTATGATGATTTTGTACTCTTTTATCTTTTCTTATGTATCTAAATTATATGGGATTTTTTCCACTGAAAATCGCGGTCGTTGGTGTTCCTTTACTGCACACTTATAAACCTCTATTTTTTTGACAATCTTATGATCGAATGGTTGTAACATGGATACTGATTAATCAAATAAACTCATTTGATTAAATGGATGCCTGATGAACAAGAATCCATGTGTGATCACGCTGGTTAACCAAACATAAAGGATGAACATAATAAATGGTGTGTTTAAAATCAGAAAACTCCCTTTCTCTATTCTAGTGATATGTATGGTTATTCTTCCTGATTCTTTTGAGGTGACACGGATGGGGATGTGATCCCCTTTTGTGAAGTTGACAGCTTGTGGATATGGGGCACTGTGGTTTCGTATATTGGGGCTTGGTTTGGTTCTAATACTTGGAGGGATCTCACTGATCCCTTTCGTTGTCAGGACTTTACTAGAGAACTAGGTGTGAATGCTTCAATTGTTGCATGGATATTTTTCCATTCTTGGTATGTGGTTGTGCCTTTTAGCTGCCCAATAGTGAATAATTACTTTAATGGAATCATTTGAATAATATAACAAGAATGGGTTTAATAGGTAATTGTTTTCCATGAATGAATTTCTGATTTGATTGTGGTTTTGTGCATTTCATGAATGAATAGTAACAAGGTTGTTTCGGTATGGGCTGGTTTTGAAAACCTTAGGTTTGGATGAGTTCTTTTCGACAAACACACACACACACACACATATATATATATATATTTCTTTTGTTTCTTCTTTTCACCACACCCACGTTGATCACTTCGTGTTGAACACCCCCATTTCATGGAGGAGGGTGTTTTTCCAACACTCCTATGAGTGGATGGTTATTAGCCAATTTTATACTCCCTCACCCAAGTAGCCCAAGACACTTCTAGCAGAATGTGATGACCTAAGGTACATTATAAACTATGATTCTTCATGAAGGGTGGTTATGGTGTTTGGCCTAGTTTTGTGGGGGCAGGTTTGTTTCCCAAGTGTCATCGTGATGAGGCCCAGGTGTCTTCTGTGTGGTAGTAGTTGATCTGGACCATGTGTCTTAGGGCGTGGAAATTTTTGTCCTGGCCTAGGTGGCTTTGGGCATGGTGGTAGTTGTTTTTTCCCATGTGTATGTTGGTGTGTTTACATGCTGTTTTGGTGGCCCAGGTGTTTGCGATTATTGTCATGGGTGTGGTGGCCAAAGTGGATGTTGTTGGAGCGGAAGTGGGACTATAGTGGAAATTGCGGGGGAGGTATGACGCATAGGATGTCTATAATAACCAGGGAGAGAGTGGTGCAGGGTACCCAAACATTGAAGTGATGTTACTATTATTTTATCTAACAAGCGTTATTTTGGGAGTGAGACTTGGTATGGTTGGGTAGATAGTTTCCTTTCTAGGTGCATTGGTTATCTCATTTTTCTCACATGGAATTAGAATGCCTCTCCACTTTTGAATGAGAGCATTTGGTTTTCCCTAATGAGTATACCAGTATACTCAACCTATGTATATAAAATTACTTTCATGTTTCTAGTAGGTGTTTAGGGACCATTCGGGGCCATACTTTCTCAGACATCAGGACAATTGTCGTTGCTGTTTTCTTTATTTTTGTACTTTTCTTTAAGAGATATTCATGAACATGTATGATTTTATGTTTGAACATTCATGTGGGAATGAAATTTGTATTTAAATTTACCATAATTTTTGTAGTTTTTTGGGTTTTTACCAATGTATCTCTCGATCCTACAAAACAAAAAGATAATGCCTTCGATATTACATGTGATTATATACCCTTGATTCTAGTCGACACTCTGGGGCCTATTGAAGGCATGACTTAGCGGTCATTATCTATCTTTAAACATGAGGGAGGAAGGGTGTGGTCATTTTCTATCCATACCCTCATCTTGATTAAAGTTGTCATGGCATAGAGAAAGGTTGACGTACAAGCTCAGAGGTCAGAGTTGTTTTTAGTTGAATCATTACCACCTTGGAAGGAAAACTCAGGGATGAGTTGTTTTAAGGGAGTTGACATTATGATCCTAGATTTTTTCATATGAGGAATGGATCCTTTAATTTTTGTATACCATTGTTTTGTTTTTATATTATTTATAGACCCAATAACCATTCCATTAGTTTGGATGGTTTTTTTGGGAATAGGAAAGTCGGGGGTTTGATATTGGTTGCCGAATCAATTCATGATGTAAATGAAATTCATGAAATGAATTCCTACTTCCAAACCCCATGAATTTAATTTAGTGCAAAAATATATTTTCCTAACCAGAGGAAATCAAGAAGTGAATCCAATTCTCATTATAAATTTTTCATGGACTTTTATTATAAAGTGGAACAACTTCATTTTTTATTGGATCACTTCCTCCTTCTACATAGTGGTTATACACATAGGGATCCTCTCCACATCACGTAGATTCTAATGGTTCTCCCTCATATGGAATATAATCAATCAATAATTTATCTCATTTTATTCCAACCAATATAATATTTGATATGTTTCCTACTTTATCCTTCTTCTATATTATTTTGGTGTAATCAAATATGCCCTATTTTTTTTGGGATTTGTATATTTTTCCTATTTATTCTATTATAGGCCAAATCAGAAGTTGATATGAGATACGTGATACTATAACACATTAATAAAGGTGGTCTAGTAATTATCCCTAATGTATTTTTCTTTATATAATGCATCATTATACCACATGACATATTATCCTGCATTTCCATACAAATTAATGGGAAAATATTTTCACTACATAATTTCTTATCCTTGATAAAAATGACCTGATTCCTCTTTATTATCTTCGTAATAGGTCCCCATCAATGAATTCCACCACAAGAGGAGGGATTATGTGCTTTCCCCTTGATATCATGAATTATTATGTTACCGAACCACCTCCTAGGTAGTGTTTCCTTTTCATTTTTATGAAACAAAGACATTAAGTTAAACTAAATGTGAATTGTACAACCACATCTAATGATTTTACATAATCAATGGTCATGGAAGGGTTTATATGAAAGTATAATGAATTAGGAACCTTTTTTGGCTTATACATGAGCCTATTTTATTTCTTATTACATATGATATTTAATCATGGAATCCATGCATATATGATAAAAAGGTGTAGTTCCTATACCAATAAGATACTCATGCATGTAATCCATACTGATATTTTAGATGGGCATGGTTTCATGAAAAATATGATACTAGTGGAAGATGTATTCACTGATATGATGCTCTTCAATGGAATCCCATACACTCGTGATACTTAGTCATGGACTCCTATATAACTATGATATTTGAGAATGATGACCATTATTTTGTGTGATACATGGCTAGGACATCCCTCAATACTTTATATGAATCTTATAAATAGACACAGATGCCTAATATACACCTGGAGTCCTATATAATACTTCATATATATATATATATAGATTTGAACATAATTATTTACATATTTCATATATATATATATATATATATATATATATATGTTCCTGGGGAAATTTTCTTCGTGGTTTCCTAGAGTAGTTTGATGTATGTAGTGTAAGTTTGGTGTCCCTTATGAACAATATCCAACACATTACAATTTCCATTATTTCATATTCATTACTATGTATGAACACGACTCATATTATATTCATAGGATGGATATCTATCAACACCTTTGGTTGTAGAATACTAGGTATATCTCACACGTTGTTCGGGCCCTTGAGGGTACTTGAAAAGACTTACTCATTTTAGTTCTGGACAAAGGGATGAACACATCTTATAAGGCTTTATTCTCAATATTAAGATGGACTATAAGAGAAAAACACTGAGTGTATTCTCATGATACCATTGGAGATTTTTTTTAAATTTTTAGTATAGCCTGTTGTACCTAACTTTTACCCTGTATTCTTGTTTCTATTATTTTTTATTGCATACAGACATGACATAAATTTTTTTAGGAAACTAGTTATGGATTATCCCTTCATTTTATGTGATTATCTGATATACCTAATCTTTATGGTTTCTTCATTATTTATATGATATAAAAAAATTATGTTATTTAGTATAACACAAAATACTCTAAAATAAGATATTATTGTATCACTACTATATCATTACAAACACTCATTGTTTGTCATATGTCTCTAGAGTTTAGGGGGGCATGCTTGAGGTTATGTGGCCACCAGTTTAGCTAGTATCAAGTGGTCAGTGTCCGGATATCACAGAAAACCATTGTATGGATGATAAAACCCTTGAATATTTATAAACTTCTAAAACATCTCAGGTTATGAAAATTGTTATATTGTTCGATGGTTTGAGTCTAAATTGGTTGATGAAAACTACCAAGACCCAAGAGATTGAAGGTATGTGTTTGGAATATTTATAAATAATTTTTAGTATAGGGTCACTGTCCAAAATATGTGAGGGGATTAAGGCATTAAAATTTATTTTTATTCATCATGATATCTTTTTGGTAAAGGATTATGCTAAAAACATTTACCAGATTATAAATTATTTATCTAGATTTATTATCAGATGACGTGAAAAAGGCAGAATTATTTTAAAAAATACCTTCATCATGATATCATCTTAGTAGTGTTTGAATTTTGGTTAAAATAATATTTATATTTGGTTAATATTTCCATCATTTTTGATGTAAATAAAATGGTAAATCCATGAAAATTATAATTTTGGTTATTAGTAATAGTATGTTTTATCTGACTAGTGAGAAGTAGGATCTAGAAGAACCAATAAAAGGAGGTGGAGAAAATTTGGAATTTACATAGCTAATAGTCACCACCACTGTATTAAAAATAATTTCATTGTGTTTCTACCAGAGTGGAAAATCTAGTCATTTTATGCAATCATTTTTGCTATATCTGATGATTTTTCTTCAGTGTGGACACCTCACCAACCTTTATAGGATTACTAGATCTTATTGTAAGTTGAAGAAAAAAATATAAGACCAAAAATCCATTTGTGTAGAATATGTGGTCGTGTTTTTGCATGATGAGTCAGTAGTCATGAAATGGTATGTTGGGCTAGTGAATTATTTCTTTTATCTCGGTCTTGATTTGTAACATATATAAATCCAGTATTTTCTCAGTTTATGGATTATTGACTTATTGATCTAGTTCTTATACCACATAGATTTCTCATATTTTTAATTTTTGATAGAATTTAATTTTAATTTAATGGAATGCTAAATGTTAGGCTTCATTCTCATCATCAGAGTTTTAATTTGTGGGGTGACTGATATTTATTCATTTGAGGAATTTTTCATTATAGTGGAGTTATCCTTCATGTTGTTTTTTAAGGATGTACCATTGATTTTCAATAGTTTTAAATTAATTTTTTTCTTTGATCCCAGTACTAGGAACAGAATATTGATGATATTTTTAAGAGATATATAATTTTACTCTAAATACAAAGTTTATCGGTCTTGATGATAACTAGATATGGTTTTTTGTCAGTTTTATTTTGGTATATACATAATTAAATTATTGCTGAATTTAGAGGGATAGAACATGGAATGGTTTGGAGAATCATGACACATTTATGTTAGTTTTTCATTTATATATTTCTCATATTACTAGGCCCCTTGAGTTTTAATCCTCTAATTTTGAGAAATATTAATTTTTTAGAAATTTTACACAGTACATAGATTCTGTGCATTTTTGTATGTTGTGTGGAAAATGAGTGTAGAAAACTATAATTTATTAGTATATTGATATTGAAGTATATAACATGGATTAGTAAACTATTTTTTTGAACCATGAAACCCTCTAAAATTGGTATTTTTTTATTTTATGGGGTCCCATTAAATTGTTATTCCTCTATTATGATCCCTAATTTAAAAAGGACACCCAAAGATCCTTCTCCAACCAATTTTCCTTCCAATTATACCCATCTAAGGTGATTTATCATTCTAATTGATTGGAAACAACCTATTTCTCTTTCTAATTCATCATTATCAAGGGTTTTAAATGTTTCCTTATTATACTTAAACCCTAGTGGCCATGGTGGATGAATATCATGTATAGAGTTTCATCAGGTGTGGTTTCTTGGTTTCGAGGTGTTATAAAGATTCATTCCATGTCCATTATTGTAGAATTCAATAAAGGAAAAATATCTTTGATGAATATTCTTAGTTTCTTCCTTTCAGTCCATTTATATTATAGTTACTTGGGTTCTTGGTTCATTAAATATTATTTTCCTATCATATAATGTATAATTAATATCTTATATAGGAGTTTTATTTATTAACTACATCTTCTAATTTTATTTCCACTAACATAATAAGGGATGTTTCTAACTCTTGGGGATTTTATTTCAAATCATGATGTAATTAATATAATATTCTTGTTTAAATTTTAACTGTTGTTTGAAAAAAAATTAATGGTTATCTTATGATGTTTTAAATTATCTATATTTTGTAAATGTGGGAATTTCATTTCTTATAATTATTGCATGCTTATTTGTGTTGTTGTAATTGTTTTTTTTATTTCATATTTGTTACAATTATTCCTTGATTTTGTTCACATGTTCATTAGAAATTTCATTCCATAAATGTGAGATTCTTTTCAAATAAGGTTATTTAGTGTTTAATGTACCAAATTATGCTTAAGGTGTGTTTGGAGACATCTGTAAAATTCTATTCAATATTTATAAGTCACACCATTATTGAGCACATTTTTCCATCAATTTTTGATGTTTTTTATTTTTGATGGGTGAATATATTGTTAATTAATTCTTATTATTTTGATATGGGGCACATTATATTAGTTGTGTTGGAGGTGGGATGTAAATTTTTATTGAGTTATAATTGCATGGGGTTATCTATTATCACGTAATTGATGAATGTATGAAATAGCCCAACTCCTTTAGTTCATTTAGAATCCAAGTTAAATAAGTGGGATATAAATATATATGGACTATGATAGTTTTAATTACACTATTTCAAGTATCTAGTAGTTGTACTTTTATAACCATGTTTATGAGGTTTCTCTCTGATGAGGATAATTTATAGGTAATCAAGGAAAGAATGTAGGACTTTAAAAACTATGTTACATTGATTCCACCTTATAATATTTTGTATATTTACATTTATACTGATGTGTACCATATGTTCTGATTTTATTATTTCTTAATTACACATGACCATTCCTCTTTTTGATTAGTTTGTAATTTAGTTGAGCTATGACGTCTATAATTGTAAAATATTCTTACAATTTTTTTCATGTATTATTTTTGATGTTTTAATCTTCATTTCTCTTGGAAATAATTTTTTTATGGTTTATTACTTTTTATATAATTGATTGGAATATAATGGAATTTATATTTGGGAGGTTTTATTTTATATCCTAATATTAAAAAAACACAATTTGAAACTTATTTTCACACCACCTATAAGGATTTAGTTTAAAATGATTATTTTTAAATGAAACCATGAGAATGATATTGATTATTCAAATGGAAATTAAGATTATATATTTTTTAAAATAATTTAAGGTAATGAGAAACTATATTATAATATTTATATTAAAAATATTATTTTTTATCTCTCTTATAATGTGAATTAACAATATTATCATTGATATACTACTGGGTATTGGATTACACCCAACTTTCAAACATTGGTGGTTGGGTAGTCACCATGTTTTATATAGGTGAGTAGGTAATGACTTTCATGTGGGATTTGTAGCACTCTCTACTGGAAAAAAGGATTATTTTGTTCCATTGTGGTGACATGGTGTCACTTGGAAAATGTGGTTTCATTTTAATTTGGATCAATCTTTATTTTTCATGTATCACCCTCTTCGTTATTCTTTCCATGTTTCAGTATCAGTTAATGATTTTACAAATTTTAATTAATAATTTGATTTTAAAGTTAATTAATTTTATGCATTTATTATTTTTTTTTGTAGATATATTACATCTAGTTAGATATTAATTTCAAAATTGATTTTTTTCACTATAAATTTTTAATACATAATGACTTGATGTTGGGTTATTGGTTGGAACCATGAGTTTGGATCATGTAACTTAGATGGAGAAATCCTACCAATAAATTTTGCATTGATTAATAAGAATTGGTCTCTTGCCTGGTTTGACCAGGAACATGTGTTGGGCCTTATGGAAGGCCAAGTAGGTGATATGGTAGGTTACCCTAGGTTGGATTCATAAATTCTCAACACTGATGGTAATTAAAGTAATATTCATATGATGAAATTTGTATGAAAAAGAATTCATGAACATGATGAATGAATTAATGTAGAATTTACACTAGTTTAATAAACAAATGTGTTAATGCATTTGTTTGCCATGAGTAATATTCATGGCTATATAAATAAGTACCTAATAATAGAAATGTTCATGAAGATGTGTATGGGTTTGTCCAAAATTATTATCCAATATTGACTTGAACCTATTGCATTATCCATCATTTCCCTTTTCACATGGTCCAGTATCATTTCATGGTTGAATACAGATTCCAATGGTAATTTTTGATGATTATTCATAACCTATGGATACCTCTATATGTGGGATGTCTTTTGGATTCTAAATATTTTAATTAACTTAAACACAAATGATGGTGATTGATATGTTATACTAGATTATTTAGTGAATGGTAAGAATTTTAAAATATTTCTTCATTTCCAATTACAGAATGATTTCTAATTTCATACATTGGTGAGATTAATTATATGATTAAATATAATTTTATTATTCTAATAATTATTATTTGTATTTAAATATTTCTACAAGATAATACTGCAACATACAACGATATGGGAGTTCAATTTTATTGTGGAGTCACCTCCCAATTTTGGAATAATCCCCTGAAATGTAGTAATGAAAATAGAGAGCAGTATAATTTTTATCAAGGAAGTACAATGGTTATGTTTTTTCAATATGTATGAAAATACTAGATATCTTGAAATATGAATATCTTGAATTTCATGCAATGTGAAATATATCTATGAATTTTTTTCACACAATATAAGAGGTTCATGATGTATTTTTAATTAGACCTTGAAAATATTTATTATTACATGAGGAAAATCCCATGAGATAAGATGTTTGAGAAATAGTCTGGAGAAGTGTTTTTAAAAGTTCTGGTATGAATAGTTTGAATGAGAATAAGTTTCTCAACTATGTTCATAGAGGATCAAAATAAGCTTATCTATAATAAAAAAATGTAATATTTAGCAGTTATCTTGAAAAATAAAATTATTTAAGACATGGCACATTGATTTTGGAAGCTATTGTGTGAAGAACTCGCTATATCATTTTCATGAACTTTTTTTCCATGATTAATGTAATTGAGTGAATTAATGGATGGAATATAATGTCGTGGAATATTTATTCATGAAGTGAGAAGATAATGTAGTGTACTATGTCAACATTAAATGATTATATTGAGAACTTTTTTAAAAATAAAGGGTTGAGACACTAGGTAGTAAAAATGACATAAGTCATAGAGAGAATTTTTTGAAAATCTAAATTCCAAAAACAAAATATGAGCATACCCTATAATTATAATTTTGAAGAATATGTAGTTGTGTGGACAAAAAGAAGTAGAATGATGACGTATGAACTATATCAATGAGTAAAATCTGTCGTATTATTTTTTGGTTAAAAAAATGATTCATTATTAGAATCTTAGGTAGATGTATAATACTTTCTTGGATATAGACCGAACTAGAAGATGCCTATTTGAAGATCCATGTAGGAGGTGGCCACTACATTCACATAGGAACAAGTAATTGGAGGATATTTACTATCACTATTTTTGTGAGACGTATTTTACTTATACGAACAATGATTTATAGAAGAAATATTGGTCTCATATCTTTAACCAAACCTCAAAAATTTTTGTCACTCACATTGATTCTTAACCATTAAAATATTTTTATTCAACATTCCATTATTTCTATCAGTATGCAGTTAATTATGGGAGAAAGTATTAGAGTGTACATGTATTTCATAAACATATACTATTCTTTTCTTAAAAGAATAAAATTGTACAATGAAAAAATAATTAATTCACCCCTCAGCCCTCAATGTCCTAACCAAACCTAGGAACCACAATTGATGTTTGAATAATCATGGTGCCCCTAAAAGTCCTTATTATTGGAATAATTTATATTTATATTTCAGTCAATCTCATCGGTACCACTACATTTGATAAAATTAATTACAATGGTTGGATGTATTTTATAATATCCTATCTTGTCTCATTTAGGCTGGAAGTTGTAGATATTACAACAATAGATTTTCACAAAGGAGAGAATGATTAACTAATTACATTTTCAAATAAAAAGCACATAAATGTTGATAGAAATATAAGAAGGCTAAGTATAATTTATTTATTAGATAAACTATATATAATATTTATGGTTCACCAAACATGTAAAGAGACTAGAGCTAAACATGAAAGAATAATTTATGAGAATGTAAAAGTAATGGAAATAAATATATAAATACACTAATATAAATTTAATGATTTGAAAATGTAAATTGATGATAAAATTAATTACACATTCACAAAATTTAAAAAAATTATTAGTAACATTTGATTTTATAAGGAAATTTTTGAATATTACACTATTTTCAATGATTAATGAGGATCTTTTATGATAGAATTGATAATAAAATATCTATAAAAGATGTCAACTAATATTTAACCCTAGATGAAATTAATAATATTATTATTTTCATATAAGATGATTAATGTTCCAATATTCTAAAATATGACCAAGGAGGAAGAGCTGGTTAAATCTACCTGACATGTAAATCTTAAAGAAATAAGTTATGGTTTATCCTTAGAATTATAAGGTGATGTAGAAATAAGTGAGAACCATATGATAATAATGTATTTTATATGAAGAAAATTTTAAAGAATAATATAAAAAATTCAATGTTATTCATCCTATAATATTATTTATTCGTGGAAGAATTAATAATTTTCCAATGTGATTCCTAATGAAAATGCATGATAAAATAGTGTGTGATTAAGAAAAAAGGAGACTTATCTAAATTAATATATATAGAAACTAGAAATGATGACATTAGAAAGATATAGAATTAATTATGAAATTCTAGAATAAAAAAATGATGAAGGAATTAGATGATGTCCCATCTAAATATATTGATATAAAAGATGAATTTACCTCTCAAAAAATTCTTTCATTGCTCAGGTTAAGAAGAATTAAGTAATATCAAAGAGTGATATTGAAAAATAAAATAGCTATAATGAGTAAATGATGAAGATTTTTTAAAATATATTTATTAAAAAACACTCTAATAAAAATAATAATTAATATGATTTAAAAACAACTAAAGAATGGTAAAGAAAGTGATAACTAAGAAAATATTAATAATTTTAACATGAAAATTACAAACTAGGATATGAATAAGAAATATCATGATACAAAAATGGAATTAAAAGAAGATGAGTTAAATGATACATATTATGTGTTATTTAAGGCTGAAAATACCTTTTATATTTCTACGGAAAACTATAAAATAATAATTATTTTAAGGTTGAATCAATAAAAAAGGGGATTATATCCCAAATAAAAAGGTACATAGGTTTTTCATATTATTCAAATGGTTCTACATTTATTTAATCTACTACATATCATTTAAATAAAAACTAGACTTATATGGGATAAATAAAACCATGAAAACATCCATCTCATATATATTATAGGATGAGATGTGTTAAAAGGAACGTGTTCACAATGATAAAAGAATTGTAAATGCTTGAAGTTTAGTTGGAAAAAATGAACAAATCTTGAAAAAATCAATAAAAATAATGAATGAAATAACGTTAGAAGATTTTATTAGTGTTGGGATTTTTTTTCAAAATTCATATAATTTAAGGTATAATATATCAATTTGTTATAATTTTAATAAATAAAGGCGTGAAACATTGGATCACGAATAAGAATACTTTTCATTAGAATTTAGAATATGATGATGAATAATTTTACAATTTAAGACACAAAAAATATGTCCACTCAAACTAGATTTAATTATCTAGAATGTATCTATGTATGAAGTGATCATAAAATCCAATATACTAAACATTTCATTAAAATAGTCCATCGAAAACCTCAATAGAAAAATAAAGTTAAAAAAACATATAAAGAGAAAAGATATTAAAATATTATGTAAATGAAATTATTTTTAAATAAAATGATCAAATCATAATAATGTTATTATGATAACGGGAAACAAGATATTTCACATAGGGAATATAAAAATCAAATTCTGTTATAAAAAATTGATAACTAGTAAATTAATGAGTTGATGTGTGAGAAATGGATGTGGCCTGAAGATAAATCTAAAGATTGTCTGACATTGTTACCATCTCATGTTGGGAAGATATAGAGGAATAATCAAGAAATTTAAGATCTATTTTTATGGATATTTAAATAAATTTGATTCCCAAAAATAAAATAGTTGAAAATAGGAATAAAAACATAAGAAGCCAGAGGAAATGAAATTTAGAAAATAATGAATTCTTGGATACCCCAATAACAAATATTGGTGGTATGAAGGATTTTTATTGAGAGGAAACTCACTATAATCATTATCTTATTAAGGATCAAAGAATTCCCTCTGCATTGACTTATCTTTCTATATATACTAATATGTAGGGAGTTAGTGGATATGAATTAAGGGAGAGCTGGATTAGTGTTCTAGTTGTCCGATAAATTTAGGTGTATGAAAATTCCTCATAGTTTAATCTATTATAATATATTATAAATTGATTGAATGGTGTCCGATGTCAATGGATTAAATGTCTTGAATTCATTGAAGGAATTTTATTAATAATTCAAATTGTAATAATAATATGTCGATACATTGAATATAATGAAAATGATTCATTAAATGAAGCACATTAAGGATGAATATATAATGAGATGAGATCACTATTATTGGGTATAACCGATTTTCGATAATACTATATATTCAATCTACCTTTGGAGGTATAGTTTATTATATGGTGAAGGAGCTAGAATACATTATACATTCAGGGATACCCAAGAAGTGTTCTAGGAGATTTTTATTGGTGTAAACACTTAGAGATATGATGATTTTATCTACAACTCTATTCATTAAAATTATGAATACTCCATTAAAGATAGAATTTTTATATTGTTGTTATATTGGTAGGAACATTTATGTTCTTCAATTATATTACATGATTTTTTTAGTATAGATTTGAAAGAATATGGGGTTTATTCCCTACCACTGATCATATGATAATCCATTAAAACTCATTAGTGGTATCAAATCCATGTTCTTCAGCAATTCAATATGTTACCTAAATATTTTTTAAATTAGGAAAATGATTGTAATGCATAACTGTAATTGAACCACTTTTGATTACAATGAGTTATAACATTATATTCATCTAGGTAACAAAGTTTACATTGTATGATGACATAGTATGAGGCTCTCTTTTACATGAATACATTAGGCTTTAATATAATATCATGAAAAACATGAGGGTATATTTATAAAAAAAATGTATGCAATAATTGTGCATGACACCACATTAATTAAAATAATGTAATATGAACTACAAACATAAAATTTTATTAAGTAGTTAATGTAATGTGGGGGTCTAGGTACAATGAAAATTAATGTTTAACACATCACGTGTCATAAATAATTACATCATTAGTTGGTAACAAAATGATGCATTGTGTGTCATTATTTGGTGTATTTTTTGTATTATATTACATTGAGTGTCAAAGTAGAACTATGCTAGATACATCTATACAACCCCACATTATCATACTATGTAATCTCATGTTTCTATACAATATTAAAATTAAATAAATATAATATTTAGTAAATTTAGCATTAAATTATTAAATTTTTTTTATAAATTATAAGTTTTAGACATTTTCAAAATTGAGTTTCAAGCATAGAATTAATAAGAAATATTTTATATTTAATTCTTATGTATTTCATTAATTAATACATTTTTTATATATAATAAATGTTCAATTACTAGGTGAATTAAATTTTTTTATAATCTGTATATAAAAAAATGAAATGATATTTCTAATATTTATAAAAATTATCAAATTATTTTATTGAATAATTATTAAATTTTTTATTTATTTTATTACAACTATTTTGTTGAAGTAATGTTATATTTGTATAATAGTTTTCAAATTTATATTTAATATATTTTTTGAATTAGAAAAAAGTTATTTTGGGATTATTTTAATTTATAAATAGTTTATAAATTAATTAATTATTATAAATATTATAAATAATTTTTTATATTTTTATGAAACCCTTATTAATCCAATATCACAAATATTAAATGTTAATATTTATAATAACATAAAAACATATATTTTAGAACTTGTGACCGTGAAATAAATAAATTAATTAGTTATCATATGATTTATTTATATATATATATTATAAATTAAAAAAATAATGCCAGAATATAAAAGAGATTATCTTTATAATTATGAATTCTCCAAAAAATACCTTATTTAATATTCTATTTATTCCAACATAATTTATTGATAATTGAATTGAAAAAAGGTTTAAATAATGGAATTTATATGACATTTAGATTTTATAAAATGTTCTCATAATAGAAATTAAATTTCAATAATATTTTTAATTATTAAATCACAAATTAAATGATATAAATCATAATATAAAAAAAATTCCTATCATTGTTTTTAGGATATTGTTATATATAAGATATTGAAATATCTATAATATCCTACATAACAATAAAATGTAAAAATTAAACTTTTATTTTTAAATATTAATAAATTTCATGACTCGGATTAAAAAAAATTATAGACCAAAATTAAATATAAAAGGTTCATAATTTTTGATAAATAAAGAGATTAATTAATTTTAGAAGTATTATTATAGTTTATAAATGTGTTTTTAATGATGAGAATTAGAATTTATAACAATTGTTTTATTATTCAATGTAAAATATGAAAATTCATATTTATTTATCATTATTTATAAAATGATTCATTAATTTTTTATTGTTTAATATTAGTAATATTTATAAATTTTTAAGAATTTTAATAATGAGTATATTAAATATAAAAATGAATATTTTTTTTGATATTAAATAAAATGTAAATTTAAGTGTTTATGCTTTTATATTTTTAATTCTTATAAATTTTTTATAGAAAATTAATAATTTGTATTAATTATTTAAATTAATAACTTATTTTCGGAGATAGATCATAGAATTTGACACAAGTTTCGACTCCGTAAAATTTAGTTTTGTATCAACATTGACCACATTTAAATATTTGAGTGTTGAAGTAGAGAATAATTGTTTAATATAATTATTCCATGTTAGGTGGTAGAGATATCATGAGTTGAATTATCTCTATAGAACAGTCTCTTAGGGGAGAGGGACATGGGGTTATACCACCCACCAGCCTAAAGCATTATTTTATATTCCATCATGTGTTGGTCATGTGTTGTCTCAACAAAATTCTTTTAATCTTATCAATTTTGATGCTCTAAAATGGCCTTGTTTGTTATACTAATGAAGTTACATTATGTATTTTCCCAGAATATTTCACTTTAAAAGATTATCTTATTTATAATATAAAATTTTCATTTAATTTTTTATAAAACGATTGTTCATAACCTACACTTGTAAGGGTAATGTATTGTTTGGGAACACTATATTTTCAATGAAATATATGGATCATGAACCCTACACTATTGGAATTTTATTTATTACCAAACATATGATTGGAAGAACACTATGTCTAAAACAATAAACTTATGGTTCAAAAACTACAATTTTGTAAACAGCTATCATTTTTAAACTTACTTTTGGAGTTTATCACTACAAATGGGAACCCTATATTTCAGTGGTCAATGTCAAAATTTTAAATTAAATATTTTATAATAATATTCTAAAATGGTCTTTCAGGATGTAAATATCTCTTAAAATATGTTTTACAACATATTCAAATGCATGTATTGAATGAATTATATTATTAATATTTATATAGAATGTTACAACTCTTGTTAATAGTTTAAATATAAATCATTTTTATTTTTCTAGAAAAAATAATGGATCTATTGAGAAAAAATGAAGTATTTTTTTCTATTATTAAGTAGAGATAATTTTTTTTCAATATACGGTATGATATATTTTTTGAATATAGATCTACAAAAAAATGATCGAATGTATCTATTATTCTAAAGAAGCGAAAATTTAGAGACATACATTTTTCAATCATGTGATATAAAAAACTACTGATTAATCATTACTAATATTATTTGTAAATTTATATTTTTATTAATGATTATTTGAAACCATGTTATGTTCATGAATGTTCGTTCTTGATGTTAGTTATATTTAATGGAGAAGATCCATTATATATTATCTACCACTTCATTTTTGAACAAGACATTATTTTTTCAATAAAATCAAATGATTTGGATTTTTTATTGTATAGATTTGTCGGACTCAATCATCGTAGAGTATTATCTTATCAGACTATGCTCTGGGTAATTTGGTTCCTTGTAAAATAACATCGGGGCTCTGTAAAAGATTTAATTTAAAGTTGTTAACTTCTTGTACTTAAATGTTAAGGACTTGTGATAAGAGGACTTGTTTAGTGAAAATCACAAAGCTTGTGGAGAGTTCATCGGTGGAGTGAACTTGTGTATCATTGTCCCTTGAACCATTATAAAATTGTGATATTATTATTCTACGTTTATCTGATACACAACTTACATAAATAAGTGAATAATATATGTCTTCTCAAATCATTATGATGGATAAATTTTTGAATATGTTTATATTATTGAAAATAAAATATTATCCCCCACATTTATGTATAATTGTATTATTTTTTATGAAAAATTGGTATCAATTTATAGATTTTTTAATATATAAGATAATATCTAGAATGATTAAATTGAAAGGTTTTTATAATTCATATATAAATGATTGAAGTAAAAGACGGTACATCAATGATCTGTTCTCCATAAATCAGTCAGATAATTATGGATATTTGGAAGCTCACATGATTATCTATTTCAAAACATTTTATTCAAAGTATACATGAATATTGTCACTCTTTATATAATCTATGAAAAAATTAGAAACATGGGATGCTGCCAATTAAGTTGGGTATGATTTAAATTCACAAGAAATGAATGTAATTATATTTGAACATTGTCAATATGGATTAAATAAAGTATATAAATTTAATACTTCTTATCCTATGTGTAAAAATATTGAATTTTCCACCAAAGGTATTGAAAATGTTCAAAAAATTACTATTGACTACTACAAATATATGATTTGACACTTTAAAATGCATGTCAATAAAGGAATATCATAGATGAATGAGAGATTGATAAAGATATCCAATTCTGTTTTTTGACTTATGAATATCAATTTTATTATTAGATCAAGCATAGAAATTACTCAGAGGACTACCCTATAAAGGGAGTAGAACATCTTCTACTATTTGGAAAATTGACCCCAGTTTTTGATTTGACAATGGAAAAATTGATTTAACTCTGATGATGTGTGAAGTTGAAGAGAAATATGAATATGATGATAACTAAATTATTAAAATTTAATATACTTCTTATAAGGTTATACTTTATAATATTTAAAAAAACATAATAAAATGAAATATTCTCAATGGATTCAGAATTATATGATTATAAAATGTTGATGGGCCAATTATAAATAAGATTCTAAAAATTTTATAAGAAAAAGAGACATTTCAAGAATACCTTCAAGAATGATGAAAGGGGATCTGAAGAATAAAATTTCTATGAATTTAAATATATGAGACATATTCGACCTTATTTATACCAATCAAAGGAAGAAAAGATAAATATAAAGAAAAATAAAAAAAATATAAATGATTATGAGAAAAATGTCAAAAATGATATGAATGGTATTAAGAGTGTATCTGAATACCCCAACATCTCTTCTAAATATGACATAGAAAAGTAACCAAAAAATCTAATAAAATATATGAGCTTCATGGATAAGAAAAAATATGAGGAAAAGGTTTGTAGAAACAAAAATAATATATTTAATATGGATAGTGCCTTCATGAGAAACATGAGTTGTGACTCCTAAATTTTTCATACACTAGAAAAATGGGTTGGAGGACTAGTTTCTTTGAAAGATAATTATAAAGGGAAAAAATTAGAGTTATAGATCAAAAATAAATTTTAATCTACAAATTGAAATATTTTCAAGGACTAAAGATCAATCTGATAAGTATATCTCAACTCTCTGATGATTGATCTTATGTTTATTTCATAAATAATTTTTTCTCAATTATTTTAGATAAATTTCTTAAAATTTGAGCTCCCAGAAATAAAAATGTGTATATCCAGGATCATAATTTGTTTTGTAAACAAAAAGTGAATTATTTAATTACCATAAAAAATAATCTTGAATCTATCATAGGAGACATAGACATCGAAATGTGTGTAATTTATATAAATTTTCTAAGAGACACTTAATTTATGATTTTCCTAGTCTTATATTTTAATAATATAGATTTTGTGATGTATTAATAATTAGATGGAAACATGTGGAATCCTTCAAGTCAATTAACAGTGTTTCTATATCCAAACCACTAGAACTTATTAACAATGATTTTTTTGAAACATCAAGAGTAGTATGTTTGGATAGAGGATCATATGATTTTTGTTAGATGTTGACTTTTCATGATATACATGGGTCTATTATTAAAATATTAAAAGTGAGAAATTTTTTCTATTTTTTTAATATTCAATAAAATTATTCAAAATGAAAAATATTTTAAAAAATTTCATTGAGAATTGATAATGGTTGAGAATATGAGAATCATGAGATTAAATATATTTATCTAAGACTTAGGTATTAAACACACGTTCATTATACCATGAAAACTGCAAAAAAAATATTATTATAGAAAGAATAAATATAACTATTCATGAAATATAATCAACTATGTTAAAAGATTGTAATCTTCTTACCTATTTTGGGAAGAATCTATAAACATAGATTTTTTTTCCATGTATAGAGTTTCAAAAATACCATTTCTTAAAAAGACACTCTATAACCTATGTAATAACATAATACCCAATGCCAAGTACATTAATGTGTTTGGATGAAAGGTATATATATTTAATTATATGAAAAACATTTTTAAGTTTGATCCAAAGGATGGTGAACAAATATTTTGAGGATATTATCATACCAAAATACTTATAGTGTTTATTATAAAAATTAATTGAGTTTTTGAATAATCTATTCATGTGAATTTTAGTGAATGTAATCCTTTTGGGGAAAAGAAAAAACAAAAAGATGAAATTTTTTACATGTTAGAAAAATGAGGCTTTAATCACCTATGATTTATTTGGGAAATAAAATAAATTAAATTCAGTCTTGTTTTTAAGAACATGGAACCGCTGAACTTTAAAGTATATTGCCTAGAAATCATAGAAACCTAAAGGATCACCATCTAGAAACTATAATAATATATCTAGATAAAGTATAGAGAACTAGATGGTATGGGAAACAAAACTAAATCATCATCCTTACCCTCCCAAATATAACTAAAGACTATTGAAGAATCCTTAAAAGATTAAATTTGGTTAAAGTATATTCAATAAAAAATTAACCAATTTACTTATAAATAATTTTTCAAAAAATGTTGAAAGATAAACCAATCATTATATAATAGGAACCAAATAGGTTTTCTAAAATAAAAATGATGACAAAGGAAAAATTACTAGATATAAAATTAGACTAGCAGTTAAAGGGTATAATAAAGAATAAGGCATAGATTATGATGAAACCATTGGACCTATTAATTGGTTAAAGATATTATAATACTTTTTACTTATGCATATGATATGAATTTTAAATAATATTAGATGGATATACAATAATTTTTTCAATATGGATATTAAATGGAAGAATTTTATAATAGAAAACCAGTAGGTTTTGAAAATACACATCTAAACAATTTAGTTTTAAATCATACTAAAGAAATTTAAGGATTTATAAAATCACATTTTTCTGTGCATGAAAGATTAGCTTCATTTATATAAAAAATGATTTTATATAGGATTAAAATCACTTAAACTATTTAAGAAAATATTTATTTTAAATATACTATAAGTATAGATTTATTAAATAATGTTATTTTTTGTTCAAAAAATAAAAAAAATCATAATTATTTGTATAATCTTATGAAAGAATAATTTTAAATGATTATTATGAGAGAAATGAAATTCTTTGTTTTGATTTAAAATGAACCAAAATTATTGTAGAAATGTTTAAAATCATTGTCAATATAATATTGTTATATTTAAAAAAATAGACTAGAAAACATTAAGACATATGCATCTCCAAAATTTACTAATGTTATACATTATTTAGATGAAGATAGAAAAATAGTTGTCAATATGTTATATAGGGGTATGATTGTTTGTTAATATGCCATACTTCTATAAGGCCATGAATAATGTTTTTTGTATAGGTGCTATGTAATGACCCGAAATTTTGAATAAATCTTGCTTCTGAATTTTGTGTGTTATTTTATTTTATTTTTTATACTCAACAAAAATGTTTCATTGGATAACATGAGTATAATTAAAATGAGACTGTTGGGTTTTTGACTGTTATATGACCATTGTTCAACATGACCGCGGTAAACTAAACATTTTGATTTTTGTCTCTAAATACAAGTAATCATGGTTAATTATTATAGAAAGAAGATTTGATGGCCTCACCCAGTAGTCTTGGACCGATCGAAGCCCATCTAACAGAACATGGGAAGGAGGTAGCACCACTGGGCTTTGCTCTGCACCAAACCCAAGCTGAACTTCATCGTGTGAAGCTAGAACGGAATAACCTTCACGAGAAGTTCAAACTGATAGAAATTACTACTCGTGCGATGTTGGACGAGCCTCCCTCGGATTCTCTCCCCTTAGCACACCTTACACTTAGGTCCTATGCTGGTGTGATAAGGGGCTATGTAAGGAGACTGTAACTGCCTTGTGTAACCCTTTGTTTTAAATAAAAATTTTGATTTCTTTTTATGATGAATTTTATGAATTTTCAAATGTCTGGATAATTATAGTATGCATATTTTTGATGAATTTTAGAAATAGGAAATTTTAAAAAAATTTAGGTAAACCTTAAATAATTAAAAAAGTGTAATAATTTTCAAAAAAATGGTCTTCTACAATTATGTTCAGTAGGAAATTTAGAGTCTAATAAGATCAAATTGATTTTTGATGAATAGTAAATTATGAATAGTGATTTTATGATTAAGATTAGTAATGTGTCCAAATGGATTAGTAATCTCACTTAATGAAAGTATTAAAATAATCTAGGCACCTTGATTAAGTAATGTGATTCAATAAAATTGTTAAATAACAGTTTCATAAATTATTATTCAAGTATTAGTTTTTTTGGGTGAATAGTGTTTTTTAACTAAAAATTAATTAAAAATAATTAGAAAATTATTTTTTATAAAATGGACTTTATTTTTGAACTCAGAGCATCGATATTATGTTATGGTAATTTTTGGGGATTTTTCTGAAAAAATGAATTTTCGGTGAATAGTGTTTTTATTTAAAAATTAAATTAAAAATATTTAGAAAATTTATATTATAAAATGGAGTTCATTTTTGTAATTATAGCATTGATATTTTGTTAATGTGAAACTTTGGTATTTTTCTGAGAAAGTTTAATTTTCAGTGAATAGTAAAAATACAGTTTTAGGGTTTTGGTATGTTTAATGAAATCATAACTGTGTCATGATGATGTCATGAGATATTTTAAGGGTTGGCCGGACAAAGGTGATGAAATATTGTATTGTGGGCCCCATGTGGCCTAACTCCGTGGTAAATGCCATGGGAGAGCACATGGTTTTGAGAAAAGCACTTTTGAGGTGTCCCTTGGCCATTAATGCCTTATCCCCTCAATTTCCCTATAAATACCCACCCTTTCCTCCATTATTTTTCACTCCCAACTCTCCCCCAACGATGTTCTGGTCTCCTTACCTCCCAAGGAGTCCTCCCAAGGTGCCCCCAAGCCCTCAAGGTCCAAATCTTTGAGTTTTATGAGTTACATTTTAAGGTAAGGGATCCGACCTCTCTCTTTCCTTTCAAGTAATCTCTTTTATGTCATTTCTTTTATAATCCATGTTCTTATGTTGGAGGATGTACTTTTATATTCATTATAATGTCCTTTTTATGTTCATATGATGAGAGACCCCCTCTTACTCTCATCATTTCATTTTATGAAAGTTTAAGTGGCACCGTTAGGCTGCCGAAATTTTTTAACGGATTATTTCACCCTTCTCATTTTCAAGTTCTATTTTCTTGTCAAGTCATTCAAGTTACTTTTTATTGTTATGTTGAGTTATGATCTCTATATATATCATACTGATCTTTTATGATCACATGATGAGAGACCCCATTTGATCTCTTCAATTAATTATTTTGATGTTTTAAGTGGCGCTGTTAGGCTGCCGAATTTTTAAGGATTCTTTCACCCTTCTCGTTTTCAAGATCTATTTTCATGTCAAGTCTTTCAAGTTCTTTGTTATTATGTTGGGGTATGATCTATATACCTATCATACTGAACCTTTATGTTCATATGATGAGAGACCATATTTTGATCTTGTCAATTCATTTTTGGTTGAAATTTAAGTGACGCCGCTAGGCTGCCGAATTTTTAAGGGATTCGTTCGCCTTTCTCATTTATCAAAGATCTACTTTCATGTCAAGTATTTCAAGTTCCTTTTGTATTATTCTGAGGTATGATATCTATATCTATCATACTGATCTTTTATGTTTATATGATGAGAGACCCTATTTGATCTCATCAATTCATTTTTATTGAAGTTTAAGTGACACCGTTGGGCTGCCGAATTTTCATAAGAGAAATCTTATTTTTGTCTTCCTTTCATGTTCTTAATTTCATATGGTATATCTTTAAAATATCATTACAATGTTCTCAAATCCTCTATATTCTATCCCTATACTGATTTATGGGTCATTTTTGAGTGTTTGACCCATGTCCCCTCTCTTTTCAATGTTTTCTGAAACCCCCAAACACAGCCGTTATGCTGTAGAATTTCCATCTCAAAATGCCTCTCTATTTTTCTAAAGTACTTTTATTTTATTAAGTGAATACTCAAAGATCATTATTCAAAATGGGTATTCACATATATACCAAAATGTTTTATTTTAAATTCTGGGATTTACATACATGGGACTCACTCTCCCCTTCCGTGGGTTTAATGTGAATTAAAGATCATGTCTTTAAAGAAGTTTTAAAACGTTATGATTATGAAATAAAACCCATTTATTTTATGCTATATGGGTTGTTTATGAATTTATTTATGATGATATATGTGGCTCACATGATAACAAAGGAAAATTTAAGGGTGCGCCCTGATAGCGCTCAAATGCATTGGGTAATGACGTAACCACTAGATATTACAATTTTCACGATATCTTGGTGAATAACCTTGGTAATTTTCAAATGACACCTTAGGGATGGAGCTTGGTGATATGTTCATGATTGTCTATGTTAAATGATGTAGCCACATCTTTAAGTTATGAAAAATTTTATTTGTATTATGATATATCTCATGATTTCTTTCTCATGCCTTAAAGTTTTTTTCATGACCTTATTGAAGTATCTGAAGTTCACATGTAAAATGTTTCTCTTATTTCCCTTACTAGGCCTTCTGCTCACCCTTTCTTTTGATTTATGTCCCTAGGTTATGTGATGCAGTAATGAACCTAGGATGAACTTAAGGAGAAGCCTTTCAAGTGTTTCAGAAGAATGTTTTATGTTGTTTTTATGTATTATGTTCCTAGTTTCCAAGACACTAAACCTTAAAGATCCTCAGTTTTGTGTAATGTAATGAAAGTTTATGTTATAAAAAGGCGGGATGCTATAGTTGGTATCAATGGATGGTTTAGTTATTTGTGGAAATTAGGATATGAAAACACTAGGAAGAACCCTATAGAAAAGTTTAAATATAGGAAATCTTCCTGGTATTTTGGTGAGTATTGAGTAAGCGGTTGCCCATAAAATACATCCTTGTCTGGATACGAGCAGGTAGAGGTGGCTCTGGCATAGATGTACATTGGGGTAAAACCCAAAAACACCTATTTGATCTAGACTCAAACGGGAACTGGTACACGACAATGGGCCTTGCTGCACTCTTGGTTACAACACTCCTGGGGGATATGCTTTGGTAAATTCATAAGCTTAGTATGAACCATTATTGAAGGAACAAGGATAAAACAAATAGAGATTTACATAAGAATATATGATCATGGATAACCTAGTATGAAACCTAGTGGATCACAAGTTAGGGTATACTTTTCTTCTACAATTTATCCTTATATGCTTTAAGCTCCTTTTCATGATTAATGGTTAAGTATTTAAGCCTATAATTATACATTATCTTCTTAGTTAATGGTGGGAAATGGAAGAACATGTCCCAACAACCAATGTGATTGGAAATACGATGATTGCCATATTAATATGACAGAGATGATTAGGGGATTAAAAGATGATTATTATTTTGGAAGACGTTCACTATTTTGGGGACCCGGTATGTTCGAGGTAAATAGATTACTACATTATTTTCATTGAGGAGTAAGTTTGACTTATAGAATTGATGAATTTAAGGTGGACTTATAGTAATTTTGGTTACTTATGGAAATGATTAACCTATCTTGGCTAAAATATGTTTAGTTTAGCTACTTTTGTTATAAGATATTAGGAGTGGTTGATGTGTTTTGGAGATGAACAATGAAGATTATTTTGGAAGACTATGTTATCAAATACTTCTTGTTTTTGGGTTTCAATCTTAGTTTGGTTTATTTTGAGGAATTTTAAGAATAGTTATTTATGGAATGGTCTATGATGAACTTTGGGTAGTACCATGGAACTTTGAAGATTTAAAATTAGTTTCCATTCCTATGGGATTCTTTCTTTTTGAAGAGTTGATTTACCTTACCCTTTCTATTTTTGGGATAATGTTTAAAGATGGAAGAAATAGATAGTTAATATTTTGTGGATTATGTGATTCTCTAGAAGATAAATCTAGTGATTTTGATGAGACCAAGTGTTTTTGAATTCTCATCATTTGGAGAAAATATTAGTTTTGGTAGAGACTTATTAAAGGATGAAACTCTACTTGAAGGTAGGTATATTTTCTTATTTTTTTGTTTTATGTAGTAAATGAATTCCTCAAACTTATGAAAAGGAACGTAATATAAAAACGTTGTTGGTTTACGTTTCCTACTAGGTAATCATAGACCGTTTACACACATCATAATTTTGGGATTTTCTTATGGTTAACTTTCTCCTAATCATGTTTTCTATCACTCTCCCTTAGAACATGACCCTTTGTTTTTTCCTACATGTCCATGTTTTCCTACATGGGATCCTAGTATGGGTTAACTCGGGTGACCTTTTTACTTCCCTTTCTTTCTTTTAAAGTAATAGTTTTAACGACTCCTTCTCCGGTGTGGGACTTTCAATAAAATTTCAAAACCCAGTTTTAAAAATTGCGAGGATGCAATTTCTTAATGGGGGAAGATTGTAACGACCCAAAATTTTGAATAAATCTTGCTTTCGAATTTTTTGTGTTGTTTTATTTTATTTTTTATACTCATCAAAAAAGTTTCATTGGATAACACGAGTATAATTAAAATGAGACTGTTGGGTTTTTGACTGTTATATGACCATTGTTCAATATGACAGCTGTAAACTAAACATTTTGATTTTTGTCTCCAAATACAAGTAATCCTGGTTAATTTTTATAGAAAGAAGATTCGATGGCCTCACCCAGTAGTCTTGGACCGATTGAAGCCCATCTTATAGAACTTGGGAATGAGGTAGCACCACTGGGCTTTGATCTGGCCCAAACCCAAGCTGAACTTCATCGTGTGAAGCTAGAACAGAATCGCCTTCGTGAGAAGTTCAAACTGATATAAATTACTACTCGTGCGATGTTGGCCGAGCCTCCCTCAGATTCTCTCACCTTAGCACACCTTACACTTAGGTCCTATGCTGGTGTGATAAGGGGCTATGTAAGGAGACCATAACTGCCTTGTGTAACCCTTTGTTTTAAATAAAAATTTTGATTTCATTTTATGATGAAGTTTATTAATTTTCAAATGTCTGGATAATTATAGTATGCATATTTTTGATAAATTTTATAAAAAGGATATTTTAAAAATGATTAGGTAAACCTTAAATAATTAAAAATGTGTAATGATTTTCAAAAAATGGTCTTCTACAATTATGTTCAGTACAAAATTTAGAGTCTAATAAGATCAAATTTATTTTTGATGAATATTAAATTATGAATAGTGATTTTATGATTAGGATTAGTAATGTGTCCAAATGGATTAGTAATCTCACTTAATGAAAGTATTAAAATAATCTAGGCACCTTGATTAAGTAATTTGATTCAACAAAATGGTTAAATAACGGTTTCATAAATTATTATTCAAGTATTAGTTTTTTTGGGTGAATAGTGTTTTTTAATTAAAAATTTAATTAGAAATAATTAGAAAATGATTTTTTATAAAAACGACTTTATTTTTGAACTCAGAGCATCGATATTATGTTATGGTAATTTTTGGGGATTTTTCTAAAAAAATAAATTTTCGGTGAATAGTGTATTTATTTAAAAATTAAATTAAAAATATTTAGAAATTTTTTTTTAAAATGGAGTTCATTTTTGTAATTATAGCATTGATATTTGGTTAATGTGAAATTTTGGGATTTTTCTGAGAAAGTTTATTTTTCAGTGAATAGTAAAAATACAGTTTTAGGGTTTCGGTATGTTTAATGACATCATAACTATGTCATGATGATGTCATGAGATATTTTAAGGGTTGGCCGGCCAAAGGTGATGAACCATTGTATTTGGGGCCCCATGTGGCCTAACTCCATGGTAAATTCCATGGGAGAGCACATGTTTTTGAGAAAAGCACTTTTGAGGTGTCCCTTGGCCATTAATGCCTTGTCCCCTCAATTTCCCAATAAATATCGACCCTTTCCTCCATTAGTTTTCACTCCCAACTCTCCCCCAACGATGTTATGGTCTCCTTACCTCCCAAGTAGTCCTCCCAAGGTTCCCCCAATCCCTCAAGGTCCAAACCATTGAGTTTTATGAGTCACATTTAAAGGTAAGGGATCCGACCTCTCTCTTTCTTTTCAAGTAATCTCTTTTATTTCATTTCTTTTATACTCCATGTTATTATGTTGGAGGATGTTATTTTATATTCATTATACTGTCCTTTTTATTTCCATATGATGAGATACCCCCTCTTACTCTCATCATTTCATTTTATTAAAGTTTAAGTGGAGCTGTTAGGCTGCCGAAATTTTTGAAACGGATTCCTTCACCCATCTCATTTTCAAGTTCTATTTTCTTGTCAAGTCTTTCAAGTTCCTTTTTATTATTATGTTGGGGTATGATATCTATATCTGTCATACTGATCTTTTATGATCATATGATGAGAGACTCCATTTGATCTCTTCAATTCAGTATTTTGAATATTTAAGTGGCGCTGTTATGCTGCCGAATTTTTAAGGGAATCTTTCACCCTTCTCATTTTCAAGATCTATTTTCATGTCAAGTCTTTCAAGTTCCTTTTTATTATGTTGGGGTATGATCTATATACCTATCATACTGAAACTTTATGTTCATATGATGAGAGACCCTATTTTGATCTTGTCAATTCATTTTTGGTTGAAGTTTAAGTGATGTCATTAGGCTGCCGAATTTTTAAGTGATTCGTTCGCCTTCCTCGTTTTTCAAAGATCTAATTTCATGTCAAGTATTTCAAGTTCCTTTTGTATTATGTTGAGTTATGATATCTATATCTATCATACTGATCTTTTATGTTCATATGATGAGAGACCCTATTTGATCTCATCAATTCATTTTTGTTGAAGTTTAAGTGACGTCGTTGGGCTGCAGAATTTTCATAAGAGAAATCTTATTTTTGTCTTCCTTTCATGTTCTTAATTTCATATGGTATATCTTTCAAATTTCATTAAAATGTTCTCAAATCCTTTATATTCTGTCCCAGTACTGATTTATGGGTCATTTATGAGTGTTTTACCCATGTCCTCTCTCTTTTCAATGTTTTCTAAAACCCCGAAACATAGCCGTTATGCTGTAGAATTTCCGTCTCAAAATGTCTCTCTCTTTTTCTAGAGTACTTTTATTTTATTAAGTGAATACTCAAAGATCATTCTACAAAAGGGGTATTCACATATATACCAAAATTTTTTATTTTAAATTCTGGGATTTACATACATGAGTCCCGCTCTCCCCTTCCGTGGGTTTAAAGTGACGTAAATATCATGTCTTTAAAGAAGTTTTAAAATGTTATGATTATGAAATGAAACCCATTTATTTTATTCTATATGGGTTGTTTATGAATTTATTGATGATGATATATGTGACTCACATGATAACAAATGAAAATTTAAGGGTGCACCCTGATAGAACTCCAATGCATTGGGTAATGATATAACCACTAGAGATTACAATTTTCACGATATCTTGGTGAATAACCTTGGTAATTTTCAAATGACACCTTGGGGATGGACCTTGGTGATATGTTCATGATTGTATATGATAAATGATGTATCCACATCTTCAAGTTATGAAAAATGTTATTTTTATTTTGATTTATCTCATGATTTCTTTCACATGCCTTAAAGTTCTTTTCTTGACCTTATTGAAGTATCTCAAGTTCACATGTAAAATGTTTCTCTTATTTCCCTTACTGGGCCTTCTGCTCACCCTTTCTTTTGATGTATGTCCCCATGTTATGAGATGCAGTAATGAACCTAGGATGAACTTAAGGAGAAGCCTTTCAAGTGTTTAAGAAGAATGTTTTATGTTGTTTTTATGTATTATGTTCCTGGTTTCTAAGACACTAAACCTTAAAGATCCTCAGTTTTGTGTAATGTAATGAAAGTTTATGTTATAAAAAGGTGGGATGCTATATGATATATTTCAATCAAAACTAAATTAATCACACCTTACTAATGTTAAAATAAATTATGTAAATTTTAAATAAACAATTTCTCAGTTTATTATTTATTGAAGAAAATATGATTTTAATTTTATTTTTTTACTCCGATGCTAATTTTGGAGGATATAAATTAGATATAAAAAGTACACCAATAACCTTTTAATTTTAATGGATGTCCAAAGGTTCGTGTTCAGGTCTGAAACAACATTTATTTTCTCTTTCATTAGATGAGCCGTAATATATATCCACTGGTAGTTGTCATGCACAAGTGTTGTGGATGAAAAAAACTATAAAGGACATTGGTCCTAATTTTAATAATATTCTTATTATATGTTACAATACAGGTGGAATAAATATTTTAAAAAAATCCAGTTCTTAACTCTACAATCAAGAATATTTAAATCAGACCAAATTTTTTAAAGATAATTTTTATAAAAATAATATATTTTTATAGTTTTAAATATTTAATATCAACATGATTATATTTTTACAAAACCACTTTCCACTTCCAGTTCTGACTTTAACAAGTGGTATATAAGAATATTTAATTTTAAATAAATTTTTATTTGTTATTGTCATATTGTTTTAATTTCATAACTTATTTTGAATGATAATTATTCAATATAAAACTAATTTTTTATAATGATAATTTGTTGTTTGTTTTAAAAAAGTGTGTGTTTTAAAAATAAAAAATAAAAAACAAGTAAATTTAGTAATTGGATCAATAAACTAAAACAAATGTCGCGATAACCATCAGAGAACCCCATATTGTTCATTCACTCTTACCCTTAGTATTCGAACCCATTCAACATCTAGAGCCCTCACATTTCATCAAAAACCTATAATCTGAACATCCAGCTGTCATATTCTTGTCAATTTTTATGAAAAAGAGGAAATATGATGGTGAAATGTGTGGATCGAAGAATAAAAATGTAACATTATGAAAACATGTTCATGGGAAAGGTGAATTTATTGAAAGGATTTATCAGATGAATATTATATTAAATAAATAACAACACATTAAAGGTTTATAAATCCTTTTCAATAAATTAAATACCATATTAGAATTCAACATAAAAGTAAATGGGTTTTAAAAAAATTAGTTTAGTTTCGATAACAAAGAAGAGCTCATTATTTCATGAGTATATTATTAGTACTTTTTTCTTCTGTAGGGATTGCAATGATTTTTTAGTGACCCCACAATTGTGGTTTTCACTTCGTTCATTGATCCATTTGAAAAAAATATATAAATTTAAAGATATTACGTATTTTTGTTTTTGCTCAACCTCGATTCAACATTATTTTTGTAAAGGATATTGATGCTAACCAGATGGTGCAGGTCAATTCCTTAATTCAAAAATAATTTTTATAATTACTGAGTTCTAAAAGATTCTTTAACTTGATATGTACATATGGTTTTTTATGATTAGTGATTTAATGTTTTTAATTCTCTAGATATATGCTCTAATATATGAATCACTATTTTCATGCAGATACAAGAATGTATTGTTATGTATATGCATGGTTTGTTTCTCTTATTTTATATAAAATAATGATTCTAGAAATAGAGATCCAAAATAGGTGTCATCATATTAATGTTATGAATTATAAAATATTGATAATGTTAGTTTTATTATACAGTAAAATAAAATGAAAGATGTTACCTGTTGGTTCTGATGACCAACATGAATCTAGACTAATTTTTTAGGGGGAAAAAGAAAATATAAAATCATCTTGACCAATATGTGTACATATAAAAGACGTTAATTATTCATGAATATAGAACCTTGTTCAATCTAAGAGATGAAATATTATTTATAATTTCTATGATACAAAATATGAAAGATATTTTTATCAATATCCTTATGAGTATTCATATGTAGAGCAAAATTAGGACCTAGTCACATGACCTAGTTAATGTGAAGAACCTACAGATCAAAACCATGTAGCTAAGGCTACTGTAATTGGTGAAGTTAAGGAAACATTGGTTTTTTGGATTCTCGATCGATAATGAGGAATAGAATTATATGAATGAAGAATAAAATAAAATGATAAAAAAGATTAAAAAAATAACACATTGAGGAAACTTCTCAATGAGGTGAGGAATAACAACCAGCAGTAGTTTAAACTACTTTATTAAATGAGAATCAAACAGTCTCCACTATTGTGGATTTTTGGATACAACTGATTTTGTATCCAGTGATTGTTCATGAAAATAAATCATCGTATTCTTATGAGAATTATAATGGAAAATACTTAATTTTTTATTATATATGTAAACATCAGGGAACCAAGAAGAAGAATATTCTAATTCTATCCGTAATCATATCATATATTTAGTCATCAAATTCAACTAGTTGATTGGTGAAAATTTAAATTTTCATTGTTACCTAGAGTCTGATAAGAAATATTTGCAATATTTAAGATGATAAACTATTACCAACGAATATTTTGAAACTATGAAACCTCAACCGCATGAACTAAGAGAAAATTTAATTCACCAAAATAATTTTGATTAATTTTAAAGTTAAATGATAGATTAGTTTGTAAAGATCAATGTATGGTCAGTCTCAAAGAATGAATTTGTATATTGAAGGATGTAATTGGGAAGAAAATATTAGTCCTTAAGTATTATATCTAATTATTCCATTGAATGTACTTCTACTAATTACACATATGTAGATTGAATCAAAAGTATTGAATTGATTACTTCAGTTCTACCTTCTTTAAATGATCAGATACATTCACTTCACTCTGACAGTGTACCTCTGAATTTATTTTTAGAAAATAAAATAGATCTTTTTGGGATAATAACATATTGAGATCCAAGTATAAGACTTACTATCAATCATTTTAGTGATATTCAATCAATTTTTTTTTGTTTGATGAAAATTTTCATGATTTTTTGAAAGTGGAATTGGTAGAAATTATGATGATGGACTAAGATTAAAATTTTTTATGTGACAGTGGGATCATATTTTTGTAAAGGTTTTGAAGAACTGATGGAATAGTTAAGAAAGGTTCATTAGGTTTTTTAGAGCTTCACAAGCATCCAACTACTCTTATAAACATGAACCATTAACCTCAGCAAGCCCTATATTTTTATGTTTCTCAAAAACAATTATTATAATCAAAAATATATATTAATAAATATATTTTATAATTAATATTTTTGTTCTAGTATTATTATTTCAATCCATTTCTTTTCCCAGAATAGATATCAATTTTATCTTAGGGTATTAAAAATTTGATTCATAGGTTGGTACAATATTGAATTTATTTTAAGACATTTCATATTATTTTTTATAAAATCACAAAAAGGAAGAGATAATTAGGTAAAATAAATATTCTTATTGGAATTAAAATTTTCAGTATAAATAAAAACATTAAATACCAAAAATATCTTATATTATATGTTTTAATAAAACATTATTTCATTTGTTTTTATATTTCCTTTGTTTTCTATGATTTATATTTATGGGTTTTGTGGTCATCATAAAAGGGGGAATTATTGGGCCAAAATTGTCCAAACACTACTCTGTGAATCTTATTTATTTTTATTCTAACAAATAAACTTTTTTGTTTTACAAATAAAGTTATTTTAGGTTTTTTTCTTGAATATATTTCTTAAAATATTTATCTTATTTCTGGGTTAAAATAATTTTTTAATATATTCTGGATGTGTTTGAAAGATTTCTGTAGACACTCTTGATACTCTATATTTGTAAGCGCAATGTATGGTTTGGGAAACATATGTTTGGAATGAAACATATGGATCCTGTATAATTCACTATTGGAAATTTATGAATTGAAAACCGTATATTTAGATGATAACCTATATTTAATGTTATAAACATATCTTTCATTAACACTACTTTTGAAAACAAATATACACTATCAACACTACTTTCGTAGTTTATCTATATATGAAGGAAACCTGTGTTTGAATTGTGAAAGATGGTGTTTTAAATTAATTATTTTATCCATGTTTTCTTCAATTTACAAGAATGAAGATGATATATCTTAAAATATATTTTTAGGGGCAGTTAAAAAGATCATATTTAGTGGATTAAATCAATAATATTTTTAAGTGAATTTATGACTCTCTTGAATATTTTAAATTCAAATGATTTTGATTTTTCAAGAGATATTCTTGGGTATGTTATGACTAAAAGACTGATTTTTTTGGATAAATAGCATTAATATTTTCATTTTCAATATTTGGTGTGATATATTTATGAATTAATAACTTATAAAAAAGAAAATAGTTTTAACAGCTCTATTTTTATAATGAAGGAACAATTTAGGGACATATATATTTCATTCTTATGATACATAAAAATGTAGAATAATTGTAAATATTGTTATTCTTCTATTTATATTTTTATTAAAGGTTATTTTCAATCAGTATCTAATTGAATCTATTCATTATTTAAGTTATTTATTTTGGAAGGAAAAGATCTATTTTTTATTGATTACTACTGGAATTGGGTATGAGAATTTATTTTTTCAATCATATCATTATCTGTTTTCTTTTTAGAGTATCGACTACTAAGACTCAGTCATAGTGGATCACCAGCTTCTCAAACTAAGATTTAGTTAATTTGGTTACAAGAAAAATAACTAAAAGGATCAATAAATTTATTATTGTAAATGATTCAACCACCTATAACTAGTTGTTAAGGTCTTATAATAAGAGGAATTATTTTTCTTTTATAATCACCACGCTCACAAAGAGATCATTGGTGGAGTGGACTACAATATTTTTAATCCCTAAAATAATATATATATTTTTTCATCTCTATTTATTTTCTACTCAACCAAATTAAATAAGATATTTTTTATATAAGTTGAAATCATGAACATGGTAAATTTTTTAAATATATCCTGATTTCTATGAGTTAAGGGATGGAATTGATGGATCCACTCTACCCAGATCATCAGTGATCTTGCGTATCCCTCACCATCTTATAGTGTTTCCCCTCCTAATGTGTTGGATATCCTTGAAATTACACATATCCAATTCTCTCTTACATATATATCTCCCTCTTATAGGGTTTATCCTCCTTTATATATGGTTCTTATTCTCTTCACATGGTCTTCAGTATGATCACATATTCTTATCCCTCTTCAAGGATTTATCCATCTTCTGTAATGGTTCTACCTCAAGATGATGAGGCTATCCTTGATTTCTTACTATTTTTTTCTTTTATAGATTTTCGGCACTTGGTTACCTCTTTCAGACCTATTTTTTGCTCTCACCCTGGGGAACGTGAAATGATTCCTTGACTTTTGTGACAATGGCATCCTCTACAAGGTGATCTTGGGGATTCGACACAGGTTGATTGTTTTGGATGCCAAAAATCTACTATATGAGGATCTAACGATATATTCTTATGCACTACTCTTGGTTGGATATAGATTGATTATTTAAGTAGGTATTTGGTTGTGTGGTTTTGTGGTCGATAGATCTCAAGGTGCTGCTGGATCACTACTCTTGTTTTTTCTATTCTCGGTTTTATCCTTATTGTTGTTTCCATTATTTGTATCCTTCGGTTACTCAATGAATTCTCTAACTACAATCTCTACATCTCCCCACCTGGTCAGAGCTAGAGTAGTTTTATTGATCAAGCTTTGGGAGGTGTGGCTCACCAGATTTCATTATTTAAGACATGGATTATCGACAATTATTTTACAATTTTTTGGTTTTATTCCCCATTTTCTCAATGATGTTTAGATTGTTTTTTGTCAATACTAGTGTTATAATGGATTTTTATTTTCATGGATGTTTTCTTCCTTTTTTTTGGTTTTTGTTATATATGAATGATGACATTGTTGGTCTCTGATGGTTTCTTGTGTCTGGTGCGGCTGTCAGATAACGATGATGACATGGTGAAGGATAGTGAAGACAATAGTGCCACTTAGGATGATTATGATAACTGGAAACTACCAATGTGTAGTCATGATGATGATGTGGGTGTCTTTCATATCCTTATCTCAATAGTTTTTTAGGATGTTTTATAAATTTATATGCGTAATGGGGTTCATTTTGTTTGAGTTCCCACCTAGAATATAGTTACCACTCATCCTTAATGTGAAATTTTAAAATAAAATAATAAAAATTAAATTTTATTCCAAATTATTAAAAAGACAAAATTCACCCCTAGTGGGTATATTTTTATTATTCCAACCTAACAAAAAAGTGTGGGTTTGACAATTTTTTTCTCTCATCATACTCATGTATAGATTTTCTATATCACTTATTTCTAGGAATATACATGAATATTTCATGTGGATTGTGAATACGATCATTTTGATATGTGTGAATATACTTGGATTCTATATTTTGGTGAATGATAAAAGATTATCGGTTGTGTAAAGATATACACATTAAAAGGAGGTTAAAAAATATTTTGTGATTAGAGTTAGGATTATAAAATAAAACATGAATGGAATGAATAATTAATGGAATAAAACATTAGATGATAAAGATTACATAAGAAGAAAAGATTATGATTTTATTATTCATATGATTTATATTAGTTTGATGATATATTAAATGAAAACCCCTAAAATATGATGTTTTTGATTCCTTCAAAATCCAAACATATCAAGACCTCGACCATCCAATAAGTTCGTTTCAAAGAAAAGATATATAACACTGGATTTTACTTTTTATGGAAATAATGAGTTATGTAATACTAGAATTCATTATATACCCCAAATCCAGAATCTTTGGTATGGTTCAAAAATTATATTTAATTCATTTCCTTGATAAAACGTTACATGCCCCATACTAAACATACATTTAGTTATGTAATTTAAGAATTACATCTCAAAATAATCACTGAATCCTAGAATAATAATGGGGTAGGGTCTTTGACGATAAGATATATAAGAAAATAGTTTTACAAAACCTTTGAATATTTATCCATATTTGATCCATACTACAATCCTTTCCAAACAACCCATAATTCATAATCATCTTTATAACTAAGGGAAGGAAATATTAGGAATCGAGAGATTGTAAACATAAATAAAGAGAAAAATAATTAACATATCATCATGATTCATATCATAAGCACAATTAAAAAAATGAGAAGGGTATAAATACCTTATGAAATAGAACATGGAACAATTAAATTTGATCCATCGTATAAAGACATGTAATCTCAATAGAGAAACATATACCAATGAAGAAGAGTAGAAAAAACTTGAGACATCGAGCATTATAATATTCATAAAGATATGGAATTTCATTTAAATGGATCATAATAGTAAATTATGCTACTAACATTATAAAATAAATCATAAAATAGTGATGTAGTAATCAGTACATATTTCCTACGACGAGGTGAAGCTGGAATCATTAACTAATTCCAATAGTGTAGTAGGAATCACTGCCAAATTCCCAAAAACATAGTGTATTAGGAGCCACTACTTGATTCCCATAACATAGTAGAGAAATATTCAATACCTTATTTCCATAAAAATAATAGAACATGAAACACTCTATGATACCCATATCATTGAGGAGTCGACATCAATTCTTGATTACTATAGTAGTGGGAACATCAATACTCGATTACCATTATTATCACATGACATATAAATCTTTAATCAAAAACATTTTGGTAAATATATGACATTTACATTAATAATAATTATTATCCATACAAATGCACTACACTATTATATGAAAACATTTATACTTTAGACAATACATAACTAACCCATGTAAATGTGACATGTTTCAAGAAGGACATTCAAAGAATATTTTGAATGATATTTAAGGAAAGGATTTTGATAGTGGACTAAAAATGTCCCTCACGTAACATAAGGATCATTAAATATATTGTCTTAAAAAATTATTTGTTTATGAATTTGGGATAAATAACATGAAAAATAAAATGAAATTACCATTTTATTGAAAGGATTGCAAACTCATTAAAAATTATCATCAAAATTTATTTAATAATATAAGTAAGAAATCTTAAAAATATTCTTCAAATTAAAGTAATTTGGTTTTTATAAAAAAATATAAGATAAATATTAATATAAATTATTATTGGGAAGACAGAAATAACAAAGAATTATTTCTTATGAAAAAAAACACAATTCCTTTAATATAACTTTCAAAAAGACTTATCGTTGTTTTATGTTGTAGACATAAGGCCCGATATTGTAATGAAGATAATCATATGATCAAATCTAATAAGAAATCAGTAATGGGTTTCAAATGTGGTGATATGTGTCATTTTGAAATAGTTTCCCAAAGAAAGACCTGAGTGATTGAAATAAGAAAAGTTATAAGTAGAATGGTGTAGTGAGATCATTTTAGTATATGTAATAAGATGTAGGGCCATCCAATTTAGTGGTTTAAGGTACATTATTTATTTAGATAGTTTTTTAAGTGTTGTTTGATATGTGATCTACACATTTATTTATTTCTAAGAAATTTTATGGTAAATTTCAAATATCAAATCAAAAAATCAGACCAAAACTTTTTATTAAAACACTATGTGAAAATGTTATAGAAAAAAAGGCATTTTATGAATCTTCCTATTGTTATATGTGGAATGTCATTTCCAGCCAACCTTCTTTTTTTCCCTTAGTGGATTTTGATATAATTCTGGGTAAGGATTTTCTTTCAGTTTATCATGATAAGATTGAGTGTAAAGCCAATTATGTTTTTAATGAAATTGATTTAGTTTTTATACTATAATAAATCCATAAATTTATAACATATCAGAAATATGAGAAACTCTTGAAAGTTGGAAATTAATTTTACCTTGATAATATTTTTGAATGTAATGGAACTGTTCAAATTAATGTTGTACCAATGGAAAATGAATACCTTGACGTTTTTTCGAATGTGTTACCTGGTGTTATACCTAATAGGTATTTTGAATTCATAATCAGCTTAGTTATTTATGATAAGATAATTTAAAATACCATATATATAATTTCTCAAATGTAACTTCCTGAATTGAAAATTTAGTTACATGAGTCTCTTGATAAAGGATTCATTTATTCTAGCACATCCCCATGGGGAGAAACTATTTTATTCATTAAAAAATGATGGTTCTATGTTAATTTTCATTGATTATAGAGATTTAAATAAAATTAATGTTATTAATAAGTATGATTTTCCTCACATAAATGGCTAGTTTGATTAGTTCTATGGAGCCCAATTTTTTTTAATATTCACTTGAGATACGGGTACCATCAGCTAAAGGTGTTGGATGATTAAATTCTAGAAAATGATGTTTGAACTAGATTTGGTCTTTAGGAATATGTTTTTATGTCATTTGGGTTTATTAATTCACTTACAGTATTCATGGATCTTATTAACATAATATTTAATGAGTTCTTGGATAATTTTGTGGTTATTTTTATTGATGAAATTCTGGTATATTCCATAAATAAAGATGATCATGAAAACATCTATGGGTTGTTTTTCCATCCATAAATGAAAAAAAACTATATGGAAGTTTTAGAAAGTGTGAATTTTATTTTCAGAAAATTTCATTCCAGGGAAATAATATGTCTATGTATGGCATATCTGTTTATCCAGCTAAAACAAAAGTTTTGGAATAATGGAAAAACCAAAAAAATATAACTGAGATTCATATATTTATTGGTTTGTTAGCCTATTACCTAATTTTTGGTTAAAAAATTATCATGTTTATCTATTCCACTAACTATGTTAACTCAAAAAGGATTTCAAGTCATCATGAAAAAAGCAGTAATGAATGTTTTCGAAAATGGAAAACAATAATGGTGAATGCTCCTGTTCTGACCCTACCTTAAATAAATATCAATTTTTTCATTTATGGAGATGCTTCATTAATAGTAATTGGTTATGTTATGATGAAGAATGATATGGTAATTTTATATTCTTAACGGCAACTAAAACCGCATAAGTGAAGTTATCTCACGCATGATTTAGAATTCAGAGCTGTGGGTTTCGAATTAAAACTTTAGAGGCATGATTTATATGAATCCAAATGTAAAATATATATAGATCAAAAAAGACTGAATTATATATTCACTGAAAAGGAATTAAACATTAGGTAAATAAGATTTCATAAATTTATAAAATATTATGATTTCACGATGATTTATCATCCTGGAAAAGAAAAAGAAGTTTCATATTCATTGAGTCAAAATCTTCATCATCATTAACTATGTTATGGTTGGAATAAGAACCTTAGATTAATGATTTTATGAATAGTGTATTTGATGTTGTTGGTGCCGAAAATTACTCTGTTTTTTTTAGGATTCAGTGCAGTCACCTTTTTCATAAAAAATTAAGCAATTATAGAATGAAGATGTGGTGTTACAAGAAAAAAATAGAATTGTTTAAAATGGGTATGATTCTAGAATTTAACATTGATAATGATTGTATTTTAATATTTAGTAAGAGAGTATGTGTGCCATGTCACTCTCAAACAAAGACATAATTATTGTGTGAAGCTCATATTTGTCCATTTTTAGTTCATCTGGGATATACTAAGATATACAGAGTCCTTTTGAGAATATTATGCTTGGGATGGAATGAAATGAAATATTGAAAATTTTATCATGAAATCAATAAAATGTAAACATGTTAAAGAAGAGTGGTAGTTACCAAATGGGTTTCGTCAGCCATTATCAGTTCTAGAGTTGAAATGGATAAATATATCCATGTACTTCACTCTAGGACTTCCAAATACTTCCCAAGGTAATAATGAAATCTCGTTTATTACTGATCTATGGAAAAAATATTTTCATTTCCTTACTATTTAAGATACTATGTTTTTTCTAAAACTTTATTGACTATACCACAAAAATATTTTCAGGTTAAATGTAGTACCTCTTTCCATTATACTTGACCATGAACCTAGGTTCACTTTTAACTTTTGGAATGTCCTTCAGATGTTGTTGGGAACATAATTAAATTTTAGTATAGCTTTTCATCCTCAATTAGGTGGAAGTTAGATTATACGATTTATATGTCGAGTGATATTCTTTGAACTTGTTCAATGAATTAACAGGGAATATGGGATAAACATATATATATTTAGTTGAAATTTAAAATAATTATAATTTTCATTCTCGCATATATGTGGCACTTTTTGAGGTACTATAAGGAAACCAGTTTCAAAACCCTTCTTTTTTGGGATGAGGTCATGGAATGGATGTTTATGGGACAATAATTATTTCATAATGTGAATGAGAATGTGAAGATAATCCATGGAGACATGAGGACAACTTAGAGTTGGAAAAAATGGTGTGGAGATAACAGGAGGAAAGCTTTTTCATTCAAGGTAGGAGATCATGTTTTTCATATAATATCACATTGGAAAAGTGTTATGCGTTTTGGTACGAAAGTTGTGCCCATAGTTCATTGGAACTACTGAGATCCAAGATAACGTTGGACTGGTTTCCAACCGATTATCTTTTTCTTCAAGTTTTTCTCAGGTACACAATGTCATTCCGGTTTCGATATTGATAATGTTTGTGACAGATTCATCTCATATTTGGAACCAATAAGATTTTCTGTAGGAAGATAATATTTATTATGAATATAAACCTTTCTAATTATTTATTGAAGAGAACGTGTATTGTGGAATAACATAATCCACCAAGTAATGGTTTTGTGGAGAAACCACATGGTTGAAGCTGCAACATTGGAATCTAAAAATGATATGACGGAATGGTTACCTGATTTGTTTAATAAGTAAATAAAATTGTGAGGATGAAATTTCCATAAAGTGGGTAGAATGTTACTCCCAAAGGTTTTAAAAATAATTTTAATTTCATGAAACACTAATTCTCTACATAATGAAACGTTTTTTGATGACATAGTTATAAACTAGCTGTTAAAAAAAATTCGTCAACTTATATGATTTGAATTTCAAAAATGGACATCTATTGTTATGATCAGTAAGTTTTTTGGAGTCTGATAGATCCAACTTGTTTTTTGGTGAATAGTTACATACCCTTATAAATAGTACTATGAATTGTAATTTGACCCTTATGAATAGTAAAACATATTATTATTTTTTCCTTATGGTTATAAGATAACCAGATATTGATTAATTGTTCGAGGTGATATTAAATAATTTATACTAGTAAAATTGTTATTTTTTTAATAAATATAGATTTTATTTAAAAGTTTAATTAATCACTTTTATATTTTTTTTTCAAAAAATGGAGTTCATATTTTATTCTACACTTCTAAAAATCGTTACTGTTATTTTTTGGTTTTTTCCTAAAATAATTGAATTTTTAGTGAATAGTTAAATTATATAATTTATGAAAAATGATAAATAAATGAAATTACAACTATTTCAGGTTACATGAATTATGACTATTCATAGTCTTGAAAAACAAAAAATAATAAATGATTAAAATAATGGAAAACACCTCATCTTCTACACCATAAATACCATCATCACCCCTCTTCCTCTCAGACCTCTCCAGCTTGAGTATAGTCAAAATTTTACCAAATCACCTTCCCAAGGATCTTCCTCGCTTCCATGATTTACTGGTCTCAGCAAAAGGCCAAAACCAATTTCCTTGAAGTGAACCTCATGTAGATGAGATCAAGATGAAAAAATCCCCTTTTTGTTCTTCATTTTCTTTTCAATTCTTTTCTTTTCATATACTCTCTTCCAATCCCCTTATCCAAGAGGAATAAAATATCTAGTTTTATATATATTATGTATTTTTATCATGTTTATAGTCACCCTTTTCTTCATTTTACTTCTCATATTCCTCTTATTCTAAAAATAAAAACGATGTCCGTGATGTGTCGATTTATAGACATCATAGATGATGTGTCATCAATTTCCTTTACTTCCTTCAAAGATTGATGTAAAACCATTTTAATGGATGAAACAGACTATAAATTGTATTATATAATCTCTTTTATTTTTTTTAATTTACTTATATTCATAATATTAAGTGAATATAATAAAATAAGTTTGTTCTTACTGAAGAACAACAAAAATGATCAAATCAAAAATCACTAATGATTTATCTAACGTCTCATCCTCATACCATATAACCAAAATTATTTATGGAATCATTTAATACTCTAGAAACATATTAATAATAGTTCATTCTTCTTCTGTATATTTACATCCTTTTGAGAATAATATCTATTATGATCCAACCATGGATACAGTGTAAAGAACGCACCTGAAAAAATGTAAATAATAAAATATTATTAATGAATGAGTTGAATGATTTAATAAAATAATAATATGTTATGTTATAAACATTAATATGTTTTGGTATAATATTAATAACACTATTTAAAACTTTAGACATGAAGGTTAATCACATTGTATCTAAGATGAACCTGAGGAATTGGAATTCATAACCCAATGTCCATTCTATGGGTAGACCTTCAACATTGTAAATTATGTGCTAATGGGATTATTTGTGTACCGTATTTTTCCTAGTTTAAAATTTATTATCTGTATTTACAATTTTTACACATAATACTTTCATTATATTAATTCTCACTTCAATTTTATGTATTTTTTGGGACATTTCTTTTAAAAATCTTCTTTTAAAATTGTATTCCATGAAATTCAAAATAAATGATTTTATGAAATTTTTCATGTTCTATGATTATTTTCTAGTTCGTGAGAATTGTTTTGGGTGAGGGGTGTGACCTATTTCTCCAACCAAATAATTGTGTATGTGTATTTTGGAGGTTTTTTGTATGGTTTCTCTAGGTGTAATTGTGATTATAACACCATAAGGTGGTTGTGATGGTTACATTGTATCATAGCTGTGAGGGTTACAAATCATAAGGTAGTCCTCAAGGGTTACAATATAAGTAAGTAATGTCCCAACATACCCATAAGGATTTAGATATGTTCATAAATGTTTTATGGTAATCTCATATTTCACAATGTAGATATATATGGGTGAGAAATTTTCTTTGTAAAAATGATTTGACATGTATATAAGTATTCCTTGACCAATGGTTTCTTTTCTATTTTAATATCCCTAACTGAGATTTTTATGCCCATTAGATGTAATTAAATTTCCTTCACAATTTATAAGGATGTCTAAGAGAAATATGTAATCCAAGTTAAATGTTTTGATGTTTTTTCAAATAAATCATTTTTTTTCGTGTAAAAAAATTTATGTTGTAGAAGAAATGGAAAATATTTTAAATGTACTCACTTTGTATGATTATGGGTGATATGTATGAGTTATGTACTAAATATAAAAAAACTAATCTAAATATATCTTTGGGATTGTAAATAATTGAAATATAGTTGAAATTTCTAGATTGTGTAATGATTAAGGTGATGACCTTATAGATGATTTTTGGTTGCGTGGTATATGATCAATGGGTAGATTATTATAAATATGACCCAATGTATGATTTTTTGGGTGATTTTCCCGATGAATCAATGGGATATTATTTATACCACCCAACTAAACACATAGTTTTTATATATCAAAATTTTATTTTCCCATAGAAGGTGTAACAAAGTTGAGGACTCAAGGTTATTAAAGATAATGTTGGATAAGTTTAGCATTTAAAAATAGAACATGTTCATGCGATGTAAATTATGCTGGTATTAGAAAGATATGATGATGAATGACAAATTAAAGTAACACAATAACATCTAAGGTCTATCAGAATAAAATATTAACTAGAGATAAAAGGATTTATCATAGCGAATTATGATTAAATATCATTCATAGGACATGAAAATAATTCTTACTAAGAGGAAATTAACTATTATTAGTCTGGTTAATGGTAAAAATCAATGAAATCTATGATTGTCTCTATGTACACTAACCATGTTTGGAACTTATGGGATGCACCTAAATTGGTCTAAACTGTATAGTTCAAGTGACATTTAGGAATGAAAATTGACATGGATAGTAAATTGTATACCTATAATGAACACATGGTGGTAATATGTTACAATAACAATCATTATATTGACTTTGAAAAGACATTTTCACCTATTGTTATGATCAAGTCCATTATGATTTATATATCTATATCAGCTCATTATGATTATTGGATATATTATATTGTTGTCAAAAAAATTATCTAATGTAATTTTTTCCGTAGATCCGTATATGATACATCCTAAGGGTTCCGAGGTTCTATGTGAGGATATTATGGTTTAAAATTTATAATGATATATTATTGAATAAATTAGGATTATCAATGATTGGAATATCTTGTTTGAGGATGATTCCAAAGTGCCTGTTTTCCTTAAAAATATAGATCATTCCAATGTGTAAGACAATCTTATTGGGAATATAGAAGTGTTTTTTATATCATACGCAGATGAAATACTGGTAATATCAAATAACATATCAACCCTTCACTATGTGAATATGTGGTTGGGAAAATTTTTCTCAGTGAAATACATGGGTGAAGAAACATAAATACTTGTTATGGGAATATATAGAGATATATCAAGTCATTTACATGGAATGATTTATAACATCTATATTAGAAGGGTTCTAATGTTTTTAGAACAGATAACTCAACGAATGTGTCTTTAGTTCTGTTGTATAGAAAAATTATTAAAAAGGATTAAGATCCTTTTAAATATTTTTAAATTATGGGCACGATTCCTTAGGCATACACTAATAGATTTAGAATTTGAGCCATGTTGTGTACATGATCTATTGTCTTGTATGCTTTCATAATAGATAGTATATACTATCACATTCTTAGAGAGAGTCATAATATTATTTAGAAGAGTATCCTTATGTAATTAAGAAGGACTAGGTATATGTTCTTGGTCATCGGAGGGGAGTATTAACTCAATGTAAAGAGTTACATAGAGGCTACATTACCATCCGGAAACAATAATATAAAATCTCTATATGAATTATGTTTTTCAAAGATTGTGTAGAAAATAACCAGATGAGTTCCAAAAAATTTATCATAGTGACTCATTATTAGATTCTGAACAGATCATTGCATCAAATTTTGTAGTATATTTTATTTGTATGAAGAATTTCATCTTTGGGAATGGACTGAATTCTATCGGTAAGGTAGAAATTGAGATATAATGTGAGAATCTGTTTGGTATTTCCCCAGATCGAGGAACCCCAATGTAAAAATGTATGGACACATCCTTCATAAATATAATATTATCTGATAGATCATTTAGAGGGGAGGTGTAATGACTTTTTGGGTGTATTCTCTGGTGAATGTAGAATATCTATTGATTAAAAAAATTTTACATAAACATCATGATGGTCATATAGAATCCATAGTTATAGAAATTATAAGAGATTTACGAAATGGGTTTAAATTTATCATGTTATTATAATAAATTAAATGTAAAATTATCTTTAATTATTATATAATTCAATTTATTTTATATGAACAATCAAATGGTAATATCTCGTCAATGTACATTATTAAGTTAACTTTAACCGATGATTATTACATAGCACAATGGGTTGTAATGATATGATATGGCCATCTTTAACAGATATTAATACCCACTAAAAACATTTAATTTGAGTTGAGATGAATGGATTCAAGAGGTATTAAGAATATAATATTTGATTGGATTGATCCAATAATGTATATATCATGGAATTTATGAAATTAACTAAAAAACTGTGTGATGTATTATTATTATCATCCTTTTATATGAGTTTATAAAGATACCTATAATGATAATATTCATACATTGATACCCTATTAACAAATTTCAACATATCTACATAGTTAATATAGTGGAGGTTGCGTATTTATCCAGTCATGTCATCGATTAGTGAACAACCAAGAGAGGACTTTTCCTCCAAATATAATGTTATAAAAACCAAGAACATTATTTATTTTTAATAGAGTAAATTCAAAGATATACTTAGTGTTTATAGATAAGATGTCTTTAAATACTTGGATAATTTTCATGTGACATACATTTCTGAAAAATGAATAACATGTGATGTATTCAACAACATCGTATGTATTTTTCATAAAATCAATAAATTATTAGAGTCCAATAAAAGATTGAAATGTTCAATGTATAGTGGTTCCTAAATTTAATGGAAAATATGGTATATAGATATACATTTGTTGTATATGATACATCATGTAATGAACATGTTTGAAAAGAGATATGGGTATATTTAATGGAAAACACACCAGAAAGCTTGGTTTCTTGAGTATCATAGACACTATATAGGAGTATTCTCAATTACTATGTTAATTTAATATTTATTTCATAGTTTTTTCTAACACTACTTTGACAAATATTGTAATACTGTGAGGACCATTGAAAAGGATAAATATATTGAAAAATATTTTTTTCTGAATGAATATATTTTGACAAAAATATATATCCAAATGTTTTTAGACATATTCATAGAGTTTTTCAGATTTTTATTAATGCATTTTGGGATTTTAGTGATTATGGGATATTTTCGGATGTGAGTTAAAATTTAATTTAATGAGATGAAAGTAAATATACAAATGATGAATAAAAACAAAAACATATGATATAAGTTATTATATATATTGTTCACTTAATACAAGCATATGAATAATGAATTTTATAATAAATATGGTGCCTGAAAAATAATAAAATAAATATAATATAAATATAAAATATAAAATATATATAATATTCATGGGATATATATTCTTGATGAGTTGCGTTCGATGAGAAAACCTGAACAGCTTCATTTAAATTATTTCATTTTCATTAAAAACAAGGAATTGTTCATTCATATATTTGAAATTATATAATGAAATGAGTTCAATGGATAAATATACAATATATAGAAATCAATAATATAAAATAAGATACGGGAACCTCCTGATTTGACCATAAAAGATAACGATGTTTCTTTTTCTTGTGTATGCAGTGTGTAAGACACTGCTAAACTTATAATTAACTGTATTCCTCCCAAAATCCATTTATATAATTTGAATATGTTTTAACAACCATTTAGATTTTCGTTATCCTCATGAAATATTCATTGATCACTCATGAAGTGTATTCCCGAAGATGAAGAGTTATTTTTTTCAGTATATATTTTGATATAGCTTATTCACATTCAATTGAAGGAATGAGATGGAAGCTACGTGAACATGAAATTTACATGTACTTTTTTCCATTTTATTTGTATGATGACTTCTTGAGGATATACCTAACTATGTTATGGGTTGTCTTATGCTGAAAATTATCATTAGATAATCATAAAAAACATATCAGGAGGGAGAATATCTAGGGACCTTGAAGACCATTATCTAAATTTTGGAAAAACATTAGTCCTTATTATGTCTTCCAATTATGTATACCCTTCTTGAGATAAAATTTGAGCTTATATATTTTTTGGATTGGTTATCTTAATGTAATATCCACAATTATTTTTAATTAATGACAAAAATCATTAATGTGATCTTTATTATAGAGAAAACATCAGGGAGATGACATTGCACACAACAAAGTGAATAACAAAATACATTTTTAAAAACATTATTCATCTATTTACTTATATAATGGATATATATCACCTATATATTTAATTTATCCTTCAATAAAATTGAAATACAATGTGATGGTTGATTAAAAATCACATCATCTTCAAGAGTACATAGATAACAATTTATTGATGACATATGATGCTTCATTTAATTCATATTTGATAAGATAATATGTAAAAAATTATTATTAAATAACAATTATCATGGTAATTAAAATAATAATTAATGATTTTACCAAAATTTTGAACCATAATTGTTATATTTTCACTTTATCGACAATTATCCAATCGTAAATAAAAATGATAATTATTTCCTTATCTTGTATTGCAATAAAACTATCATATTATTAAGAAATTATACACATATGATTATTATTATTATGAATCATAGTATATGTCCACATGTCCTAATTATGAGAAAGTAATAATACCAAAAAATAGGTGCTACCAAATTTACCAACCCTAAAACCCTCATAAATCATTATAAATGTAGAAGGATTATATATAAAACGATGAGGTGGTTTCTCAAAATAAGGTTCTCTATGACCCTCTTCTGAAGCTCAAATAAACTCATTGATTGTTTTATCATTATAAAAGGAGAAAATTTAAATTAAAATAAATATAAATCTATATAAATTTAATTGATAATTATAAAATTAAATTAAAATTGAAAAAATAAATAAATAAAACCATACTAAATTGAACATATTTTCATTCTTATTTGATAAATATTTTATCTAAAATACTAATAAAATATAAATAATATTAATAATAGATAAAATTTTATAGACAAGAGAAAACAAAACTTCAATATAATAATATAAAAATCTAGTAGTGACATATACATTTAATTACCAAAATTAAAATAATATGATAGGGAAAATAATAAAAAACCAACTTTTTTCTATTCATAGTTTTTAGTTTAGATGGCAATAATGTAAAAAAAATGCAAATATTTTTTGACATTATGTGAAATATGAAAAGAAAAAAAATTAAAAGATTATATAAAAAGAATATTAAAATATGCATTGTTATAAAAAAATTGAAAATGATAAAAGAACCCTAAAAACAAAACTAACCAAACTCTTTATATTATATATTAGTATTTAAAAATGCTAAAAAATATTGAAAATATTAATGAAACATAAAATAAAATATATTGATCTTTAAAAAATAATTAAATATTTAAACTGATTTTGTAGTTGTATATAAAGTCGATTTATTGATAAATGATATAAAAAACACTACTGGAAAATGACCATATACCAATAGATTTCTAAAAATGCAGGTATATGTATAGTTTGGGACCCAATACCAATGGTTTTCCAAAACTATTGGTATAGGGGTGCCTATACCTGCTGTTCTACATGAACCGTGGGTATAGGTTGTTTTTCAAGACCTATTCTAATTCTTTTATAGAAACGATTGTTATATGGTTGTTTTTTGAGACATATACCCATTGGTTTTGTAAAAATGTGGGTTTAGATTTGTTTTTTGATGACATATACCAACAATGTTTCAAAATTGGGTTTACAACATTCTAAAAATATAGTAGTGAAAAACATTCATGGGACATAAATAAATATTCCGGTGAATACCTATTGTAATGGTTTTATACCTATAGTTATGGTTTATAAAAATTCATATAAGTAAATATAAATTTATATACGAAAAAAATAAAATGGAGTATTTTTTAGGTGTGAGAGGAATTATGGGGTTTTCTGAGGAATGAATCTGGAAACCACATATATTTTTAGAGCTATACCAATGGTTTTAAAAAATGTGGGTATAAGTTAATGACACAATGACATAGGTTATATAAATCACATATACATATGGTTTCCAAACCATTTTTATAGCCACCTATAACAAACGTTTTCTATATATCATTGGTATAGGTCTATATTGATGTTACAATATACCATGGTCACCCCAACTGTTGGTATATCCTTTACCAATGATTTTTTGAACTATACCAATGCTTCCAAACTATAGGTATAGGTGTAGTTTCCAGTTGTGAAACATGGTGAATATGAATAGTAATGTTTTCACATTTTTTATTTATTTTGTAATAGAAAATTTAAAAAATATTATATGTTACAATTCAAAAAATTTAAAAAGAAAAAAAAGAAATAAACATATGTTACTTATAATATTAGTGGACTACCGAATGACTATTTTCCCATATATCTTCATCATGTATGTTCCATATGTCACAAAACTGGTATATGATTGAAAATATATGTTCATCAATAATAATTTCATGAGAATTATGAATACCATATAAATCATAAATCATAATTATGTTTTTCATCATGATAATACTATTTTCTTTAAAAAAATAATAGGACACCCCACTTTTGATTGACCAATAACATGTAAAATTTGATTCTCATGTGTTTACATGATAAAAGGATCATTGGTGTATTCCAATCCATTATAATTTACAAGAGTCATATTGAACCCACAATGATTAAAAGGATAGTTACTTAAAATTCATTTGTGGTTAAACATGGGAATTAGAAATATAAGTTAATCAATCTCATATATTATATTAATGAATCCTTAATATTCACTTGACACTAAAATTAGGTTTGTTTATTTTACACATGAAAATGCATTTCTTTTCTTAAAAAAAACAGAAATATTCTAAACTGATTTTTATACTAATATTTTAGCATAAATTGTACATATATTAATGTTATAACTGAACCATGTTATCAAATTTAATCATGTGTTTCCTACTAACCATCACAATTTTCTAATGTATATGATCAACTAAGGATGTTTTCTTTAAAAAAATGATTTTTTTCATTCAAAATCCACATATTTTACTTCATTAGATAATATTATTTCAACATATTAGTATGAACATTTATATATGGTTGAGAATCATCAAAACTAATAATTGTATTAAAATTAAAAGATTTTATTAATTTTCCAGAAAAATTTATACTTTCAATTATTAGAGCCCCTTCCCCAAAAAATGAATCATTTATAGAAAGATATTTGAAAAGTGATGTACTATACACCAAAAAAATAGTTTGGAAAAAATATTTTTATCTGTCTTATTAACAGATTTCTCATCATTTGATTCTTCTATCCAATATATATTTTTAACATATACCTTTAATGACATTATGTACCACTCAAAAGCACATATCCAATGTAGATATACATGTCCCAAAAGATTCATTTAAATGAATTCTAATCCATAAATTTGTTTAAAATATAATTGGACAAATAAAACAACATTATGATAGTCATTATTACATTGATGGGTAATATTTCAGGATATTAAACTAGTAGGGGTTATTTCATAAGTATATGAAAATTTGGTGACATAATTCTTGTTAACATCTAATTTTTTCATGGATACACATTTTTTCATTTCATGAATCACCCATGTCACTTTCATACCATAGAGGAACTTGAAAAAAACTAATGTTCTCCCTATTTTATGCTATATGAAAAGATGAATGTAGGTATATTTATATTATATTAGGAATTGTAGTTGACTCTAAACATAATCCCATTAACAGTAATTCAAATCTTTAATTCAACCCATTCTTAGTTTTCTCATTGATATATAATAAATTTTAAAAAGTATCATAACGATCTGTATCAACTAGAATTAAATCAATATTGTGTTTTAACTTATGATATCTCAAATTTGAATGATATAAAAATATTGATCATTTCCTATAAATATTTATGTTACAACAATATCTTTCAATTGTTGAATGTGATATCAATTTTTTCACCGTCGTAAAATACAGATCAGTTGAAATAGAATTTATTTTGACATATAATTTATATAAGGTTTTTAATTCCATTTTTTATCATTGATAAGAGAAAACCATATAAATAAATATTTAATGATGCATGTATACTATTTTCAACCATGGTGTAGTTGATAACATGAAGCCTCATCTTTGCAATTTGGACAATCATTATACCTATAAACAGTATTTATAGAAAAAAATCATATGGTTGGAGTTTTTTTATTATAAAAATAATAATTTCTAGGAATTTAAGTTATTAAATATAATGGAAATCATAAACTATTATTCTATTCTCCCATTAAGCTTTCGAATAATCTATTAATTGTGATAACAATACATCAATATCATTTATATGCAATTATGGACTAGAAATCAATTTAATCAACTATATATGTTTCCTTTGAAAAAATATTAAGAAGATAAATTATAATTTAAAAATAAGTTAGGTAATTTACTTTTTTTTCTACTAAGGATCTGATATGGATTCATTCCATCAATACATTGACCATTTCGGAGGTATCAAACAATATTTCACAAGGTATAAAACATCTTATCAATTTTTATCCACTATGGAAACTTTTGTTGATGTTGTAATTTTCCAACATATATCCACTCATTTTTATTCCATAATAAAACATTTATGTGATTTTAATTTATAAATAAAGGTTTTAGATGAGGAATTATTGGAATATTCTAAATTCCATTAACATGAGTCTTAGTATGTGCTAAATGAATAGATGATCTTTCATACAAGTTGTATATAATGATTCTTATTTAGAACAGTATAATAATCCTTTACATATATATATATGAAGCAAAAAGTTATTTTCGTATAGATATATCCAATTACACCCCAATCACATAGGAAAAATTATTCAATTCATATTGATTTGTGAATATGGAAGATTATTTTCTAAAGTAAGTATTTTATTCAAAACTTTAAAAAAAAACTATTGTCACTCTATCCATTTCTATTCTTCAAGATAATATACATTAACACCCTAGATAAAAATATAGTTTTCATAAAACTATGACATAATTTTTTTTATTATTAGAATTTTGGTGCACAATCCTTGATGCTTTATCAATTTACTTAAATTCAATATCACAAATCATCTCTACAACTTGGTTATAATTTTCCTCATGTAAATCATCATCCTTCATAGATTTCTAATTATAACCAATATGAATAATCCAAATACAAGGGTTATAACTAAATTTATCAACATAAATGACTAAAAAATAATTTATTTCATAACTTTACAACCTTTTATATTTAAGAATTTCAATAATGGATAGAAAAATAGGTCATTTTTTGATGTGTTTTGTATAAGAAATTTATAAAAAAACATCAACTCCTTACATAAATTATTTACTGGTTCACTTTGAATTAATCCCACTCTCACTCATTATCACATATTTAAAATTTAATTTTTTTGAATATATTAATATATTGAAATTAAATTTTAAGTTTACTTTTATTTATAATAATATGAATGGTTATAGTTTAGATAATTTTTGAAAAAAAATAAATATAATATATATAATAAACAAAATTATCACTTTGTATATATTTATTAATCAAAATTTCATAAAAAATAAAAAAAGAAAGGGTTATGAAGAAAAACCCTTAACATTAATTTTACAAGGATAGGTAATTATAAGAAAAAAGTATTCATTTTTTTATTTTTTAATTGGGTAATTATATATGTGTTATTGTCATAATATATAATTAAATATCATAGAAAAATTATCAAATCATTTTTGTATGTCCAAAAAAATAATGAGAAAAATTAAATATAATTGGGTTAAAATATAGTTCATTCAATACTGTCAAAGTATGTTTTTCTATAACTACAATCTTTAATTTTGAACAATGTTATGAATATATTATACACTCAAATATACCTTCTATTGATAAATTATTTCTAACAGTAAGTATGAATAAAAATAAATAAATATTGACCATATTATTTTAAACACCTTATGAAACACAAAACAAATGTTACAGGAATAGAAGAAATTTAGAAATATTATACTATTATTAATTAAGGGAAAAAAACTATTGATGATTATATAAATTACAATTCTTAAAAATATTACATTCCTTTTATGAATTCTCATCATATTTAAAGTTGTTTTATAAAAATGCAATCCAATGATATTTTTTTAGTAGTGTCATGGATTATATCATCATACCATGAAATGTAATTTAAAAAATAAAATTAAAGTATAGATAATTTTACATTGAAATAGTTATAATTAATCAATTAAAAAATCTAGTTCATGAAATGTTCAGTTTTTTAGATAGAAAATAATTTTAACTCATCACTAAAAAATCATGGAGTTATATTTATTTCAAAATATAAATTTTAAATATTAATAATAGAAACATAAAACACAATTAACCTAAAGATATTATTGATAAAAGACTTATGAAAATATGTAAAAAAGAGTTTATAAAATAATCATTTGATGTAAAAAATAGTTCGTAAGTATCAACTACGTTTAAAATTAAAAATAAGTAAAAGAAACTTATCAAAGGATAAAAGATAGATTAAATGCTCTAATAAATGTTAACATGTTAGGTTATCTGATAGAACACAATATTGAAATAATATTGGAAATGTAATAATAATGAAATTGGTTAGAATTATGATAAAAATTACAATGTTTATGACTATAGCGATAAAGATAGAGTGTGGATACAACAATGATGATGTATATATTAGGCCTTGGAGGTTTTAAAAATAGAAACTAGGGTTATTATTGAGATAGGCTAATCAAATATAACTGTTTCATCCACTCATTTTTTTTAAATATTTTTCTATGTTAGTTGTCATATAGCCAATGTAGAAACAAGACATATATAGAAATTTTTTAGATTAGTAATAATATAACTACAGTAAACAACCATAATTATAGTTTTTAATTTTATAACTAATGTGGAAAATATTCTAATACTATTTTTGACATTAGTTATATTTTATTCTACATGAGAAATAGTTTATAGAATTATTATTAATAACATATGTTATAAATCTATCTTTTTATATAATCTCACATGTTATTAGAATTTCCTTATTTTTTATCATTTATTACCACAATAATAGATTTTAGTTAATTGTAACATAATAATTCTCCCCATAGTTGAGTGAGTGGAGGAGGAGAATCACTGTTTGTTCTTGAAACAATTTTGGTTGAGGATCTCTCTAGGACTTGGGATGATTTTCTACAGAGTTTCACTGCGGAAAATCATGATTCGAGTTATAGATGATATAATTTTATTTACTAAGAGATAATATTAGAGAATAAATATATTCCCATGGACTGTGATTATTCCCAAAATCCATGATCGATTATATGTCTAAATAAAAATAATGATAAAAATAATAATATTAATAAGACAATAATTAAACTAATTCATAAAAATATCATTTATTGCATAAATAAATCTATATTTATTCCAGTTTTATTTAGTCTATTAATTTTAATGGAGAAATAACTCAAATTTTTATTCTTCCATGGTATATATTGAAATTTTAATGATGATTATTTTGAAGAATAAATATTTTTATTTATTTCAAATAAATATATAAATATGGTATTCGCTAAAATTGAATTTTTTTATTAAATATTCAATTCACATATATTCTATCAAATACAATGTTATAAAAAAAATTCATTCAAACAAACATGAGTTAATATTAAATCACATAAAGGTGCACTCTTTATTCAACATGTTAAATTTATATTGAATTTGAGGGATGTTACGAATACACTTAGTGCATGACCATATAAAAATCTTAAATGGATTTGGAAATACCAACCAATATCCAATATTAGTATCTAAAAACATGCTCAGGAACCAATATAAAATTTAATCATATCCAAAATTATATAAAACTATATTAAAATGTATACTTTGGCATATAGTTCATTTCTATTGATATCATTAATATTGAAGATGACATATGGTGTAAGCCAAATATTTTTTTGATGTATCATTCTTTGATTTTTTTGAAATAAAATTTTTTATATGAAATTTTTGACATTCACATAATTAGGCTACTAGAATCCCATAAAATGCCTTCATATATAAGAATCAATTAATGAGAAATAGGGGAAAATTCTTCTTAGACTTATTCCTTACTTTAATATTAGTCCCAACACACCGAACATATCCAACCTCTTGGAAAGAATATGTATCCATAATTTTCATTAATACATAAATGTAAATCACTCATGATATATATTAATAATTATATTAATCTATAAATACCATTTCAAATGTTTTTATACTAGAAAATCCAATTACATATATAAATGTGGATTTCTGATTGTACGGGCATGTTCTCAAAACATCCCATCAAAAAGATTAGTAGGGCTGAAATTCATGAGAAGATCTATCAATTTATTATGATCCCATTTCACCAAATTTAATATATCCCATATTCTGTGGGATGATATCACATCATCATCGAACATAAATTAATGAAAAACATTGTAGTATTTATAGGATATAATTCGTGTTTATAACTTTTATGTCCTTTTGTGAATTATGATATCATAATACATTATCACATATAATTTCACCGAAAATAATGTCCATTATGTAAGATAAACCTCATTATTATTAGAAACAATGAATATTGGTTATCATAAATCAAATAGAAGTTGGTTTTTGGGAACTAACTCTAATGCACCCCAACTAAAAAGGGAAAGATATATTTTTTTTGAAATAATATAAATGATGGAAATTATTTGAGTGAATCAGAAAGAGTCAAAACTCTGTCTACTGGATCAAAAGATATCAATAAATTATATTAGACTGTAAATGACATAAAATTTATTTAATTGATTATATAAAATAGCTACTATTCTAATCATTTCAATTATGTTTATTTTGATAATAATGCATGGATATGATGTGGGGGAGTTAAAAGATAAAATAAAAGAGAATAAAGGAGGTTATAGGGATATCATGAAGACCATCATTATTCAATACCTATGGCTTCTTAGAGTAGAGTAACCGACCAAATGTGGGGATGACCACTAGTGATAGGTCACTTCCAAGACAACTGAATACCCAGTAGAGGAGCACCAGCTAATGAACTGAAAAAATGAATAGTTTTTGAATTGAGTCTCCTATCATCTAATCGGTGGCCACTCAATGGCCATATGGTGGAAATAATGGATTAATGGGGAACTCATCCATCTAGTTGGTAGAATTAATTGGGAAAGTAAAAATATGTCATTAAAAGTGGTCACCCTCCAACTTGACTCGACTTCCAACAGCTTTATTGACTCATTTACACAAAAAATTCCACAATGGGATATTTGTCACCTATAAAGAGATCCCAAGAATATTTACAACGTACCATAAAATACGATCAATCACTAAATTAAAAATTGAAAAAAATTATGCTTTTTAATAGATTTTTTTAGTGTGACATATTTACCCTTCAATTTATTCCTCTCACGTTATCTCTTAATTTATATTCATTATTCTTGAGAATTTATAGTGTTCCTTCTAGGTTTTCCCACTAATACATCTACATGATTATATTAATATTCTCCTGGTTTCACACTACAATTAATGTGATGAAATTTATTTTATTACTAATGCCATATAAAAATAATGTTTCTCCTCTTTGTATTGAGATTCATGGTACAAGAAATTTAAAATAATGTGTATTCCTTATCAGGTTTATTGTATATCTCTTAATCCAAGAAACGTTATTAAAGGATATCATTGATAATGTTAAAGATATGAATTTAATCTATTACCTCGCAAGAAAAATATGGGAGAAGACTTAGTGAATCATCCTTACTGAATGCTAAACTAGTTTATATTTTTTTTTATTTTCCACCACACATACATTGACTATTATAAATATATCTTATGATTTTATGTAATATAAATAATTCATAATTTTATTGAATTATTTAAATTTAAATTTTATAAAGAAATTAACCTCCTATTACCATCATAATATGACAAACATATGGAATCAACAATTACCTTTTATTGAAAATAATGTTAAAAACATCCGAATTTGATTTAATGGGAAATTTTTAAAAGATGGCTTCTACCCTTAATACCCATGCTATACCCAAAATAAACTAAATGTGTCAATACTATATCATCAATGGAATAGATTATATTTATTAGAAGGAAAATATGATTAGATTCCTGAGAAGAAATAATTATCCCTTTTAAAAAATTGGTATACATGGATACAAACCCACTAATGAAGTGAAGTAAAAAAAAGACACATGATGATATTCTATATTCTGAACTATAAGGGAATTTTATATATTATCATCATTGTGGAATATATAGTAAAAAATTTCAAAGTATTTACACATGTAAAACAACATATAAAAATTTCTAATTTCTTAAATGAACTTTTCAAGGTGCTAATAATGACAAGGAATCTAGAATGTATATGTATCATCATTATTTTAAACGTTTTAGGGTGAATTAAAATGATCCAATTATAGATATTTTTACATAATTTATTGATATTTCCAATGGATTACAATATCTTGGATGTCCTCATTCATCAAAAATTATCATTGGTATGATACTTTTGGTTTTCTATGGTTTGTGGAAACCCAGACTAATATAGATTCATTAATAAAAGTACATTAATAACTTCATAGTTTTATGATCTCATTAGAACTCAAATCACCTAAGATATTACCATGAAACCAAAATCTCCAAAGTAAAAAATAAATTAATGAAGGAATGAAATTATATTTCATTTAATGTAATCAATGGACACTATATATATAATGTAGATAATATAAGATTTCTATTATAGAAGTTGAACAACTTAATGAGTATAACCGAATTTATTCATTATACCAGAAAGTGAGATGAATGTCAAGAAGAATATCTAACTTTTTTAGAATTTAAAAATGTGAGAAACATCAAACCAGAGTTCCAAACATTGAAAAAGTGGATGAAGGATTGAAATGAATTAAATAACTACTTCATGGATTCTACCTAGATGAAAAGTAATGATCTTTGGACCTATATAGAATATAGTGATGAAGATGGAAAATGTACCACTATTAAATTGAAGAAAATTATATAAAACATTTCTAAATAGAAAATAAAAATTATCAATATAGTACATGGATATTGAGTTCTCACGAAACATTTCTAGTGACAACTCTAAGTTCAACAATCTTGAAAAGCCAGATAGAGGCCATTTAACTTTTGATAGTTATCAAGAAATAAAATCATCATTGTATAAACTATTGGTTATTATAAAAATTTCATTATAGATTCTTTTTTATTTTAAAATTTTAGATAAGAAAATACCATATGTATTATTCATGTAATGATCTAAAAAAGTATGAACATAGTATTCAACTGCATATAGGACATGCAACACAAAGTGTGTAAGGGAATAAAATATATTTAGGATTTATAATATATTTACCATTTAAAATAAATTTAGAATTTTATGTAACGTACAGAACACACAAAATATATTTACCTTGTGTCTCAAAAAATAGCGTCTTTCTTCAAAATATTACATCACAGGTAAGACTGAGACCATGTCTTACTGAATAGCAATATATTACTAAAGTATCATAATTTTATATAATAATTAAAATCCTAGTCTTTAAATTTGTTCCTATAGATTATTTTGTCAAACCTATGAAAATATATGTTTTATAAAAGTATAAAATTAATTTATTGGATGAAAATAACTTAGAAATGAATACAAGAGTCTATTTAATATAAAATAAATATTTTTATAAAAAAATTCTCTTATGCTCCAAAAATATTTTTTACTAATAAATTAAATTTTATAAAATTATGGAATGATATTAATGATATATATATATTATATATTATATAAAATATTTTAGAATTTATCCAATAGATTTAACAAAGCTACTAAAATAATAAAAACAAATATTACACATAAAAACCAATATTTTTATTAAGTCAAATTTAATGAAGTTTAATGGATAACCAATTTAAAATAAATATTTTGGATATTTTATAAACATATTATTAAAAAATAAAATTCTTATTTAAATGATAATGAAAAAATTAGGTTAGGGTGAAATTTGTATTGCTTTCATTATTTCATGAATAGTGAAATATAGTAAATTGTAATTTAAAATAGGGTTTTCATTAAATTTATTTGTGAGGATTAACTATATTTTATATTTTTTTAAGTGTTGATTAGATACATTTTAAGTTATTTAATCTAATATTTGTTAATGGAATCAATTTCCCATTGACATTGGACACAAAATCTTAGAAACATTTGGAACTTTTTTACCCTAAAACACTACTATGTCATCCTGTTTGCAGGATTAAATTTAAATTAATTTCTGCCAATTTTTTGACAGAAAATTATAATAATGGATTCCATATTTGGAATAAGAAAAATTTATAATTATTAATAATGTCATCTTAGTTTTTTTACAATTGAATTAGTGATAGTGAATAAAGTTAATTATGATGATTAAGTGAAAATCTAGCATAATAAAGGACTAAACCTTAAATATAAGTGCACAAATGACCTAGAAACTTGTAAAAATCCATTTTTTTGAAATATATAGGCACAATAATATCGTTTATTCAATTTGGTTTATTATTTTTTCCACCTTAATTGGGAAATCATGGGTTTAATTCCTTATTAATAATTTATTAGACTTTCACTCCTACTCCGCTATAAAAGGAACTCAAGCCTCCCACTCAATCAAACCCATAAATCCAATTTTGGTCAACAAATATATTATAAAATATCTCCTCAATACATATCCCCTAATATTGTAATACTAACCATGTACATGAAGGCATCCATGGATTCCATTTGTCACAATCCTAAAGGATTTAACCAAATAAGAGGTAACATCCTCACTCAAGATATTTAATTTTGTTTCCATTATGCACAAACTAATATCATTATTTCATGACTATATAATCACTAAAATATCATAAATATAATTTTATGTTTTTATTCTCTAGATTATTCCATCAATTACACACACATTTATCTAATGGGTTACAAACATACCATTGTGTACGATAAACTACTACATCATGAAACGACTATTGTTCAATTTTCCATTACCACATTTCCTGGTTTGAAATTATGGCATAAACTCAATAAACATATAAATATACTATATTATATTTATTATTTATTTATTCTTATGTAATTAGTTTACAAAATATACCCTAATACATTTCATTTTGTTTAAGTAGGATGACAATGTTTGAGGAAGTGTGGACTACCACCTCTTCAAAATGATGCGTTTTTTCATGATTTAAATAGAATTTATTAATGATTATTTAAATAAACATATGATTCATATACGAGATAAATATGAAAATTTATTTATAATACACATACATATCATTTACTTTTAATTATTTTTAATACTAGAAATAAATGAATGTTCCATTCACTCATAGGTATGGTCTACCGTCTCCACGAATGGTGCATTCTATTAATTATCTCTAAACATTATGGATTATTATTAATAAATATAGATAATATATGTGATAATTATTTCTTTAATTAAGTTTTTTTGATTATGAAATCATAATTGAATAAATAAAAATAAAAATAACAAGAAAAAACATACTTGAAATATTTGGAATTTTTTAAGGACCCGACCTTAAAACATTACATAATCATGAATTAAATGAACAATTCACATTGAGGAACTTTTCAAGTTTAGGGTTTTAGAGAGTTAGACCATAACTATTACATTGAAAAATATTACATCTCAAAAATACAAAGTAGACACTCCTACTCAGTTTCCATTTTTTCACAAAATAAGAACTCTTGAAAAAAAGATTCTTGTCTAATTCCTTGTTTAAGAGGGTATGAATTTTCTGTAATCCCAAACATGGCCATATTACGCTTTATGTCTTGTGAAAAAAATTTCAAAAAGATGGGATGATCATAAAAATCTCAGTAACGGATACACGAAAAGGAAAACTGTTTGTTTTTAAAAAAAACATGTAAACCATGAATAATTAATCATAATTAATAATTTTCACCTTTACGAATTAGTAAATACTCTTCACTAAATAAAATATCTTTACATTCCCTTTTGTAACCAAAATATTACCATAAACCCCATATAAAGAACATATAACATATAAAGATAACTTGGGACATAAACATACATAAATGGAATAACCATACGATTGACTACCACACATATAACAAAGTGGAATAGCCATACAGCTGACTTCCATACCCAATGCATTGGAAGTTATAATGTAACCACCTATCCTGGTATTCACGGCACCACCGGTAATTTGGTTTATCATGTAACCACCCGTCAAATGTCCAAGTACCATTATAAAATCATAAGACATAAACAAAATATAAAGGAAAGAAAACATTTTCACGTTTCCATCAAAATATATCACTTAAATATATTGACAAAACAAATACATTATAAAAACCATTTTCAGTACCTAAATACATAAAAGAGTATGTGGTATTTATTTTCTTTTAAAAACATTACATCATATTGAGAAATCCAATGATCAAATAATACTCTCAGTAGGGGAAAATGTCGTTGTCACCGCTTACGTTAAAAGAAACATTTCGTGTGGTCGTTTATTAAAACTCTTCATAGAAAAATATTACCTTTGAAAATTCAAGTGCATTTATACAGCGTATAAAAGAAAGTCATGTATTAATACAAAATATGCCTCAATTAAAGGAGATTGAGACGAAGTCCCTTACCTCATGTCCGACTTGACTTGATCGTTCTTTAATCTTCTTAATAATAAACTAAAGATAATTTTTACTTTCTTAAGAAACTTTTTCAATTTTATTATTCCTTTTATATCAATTATTACCATGTTATAAACATTATGTAATCATATAAGTTAATAATGTTCGTTTTGTCGTTATTTTGTACTTCAGTCAAAAATGGAGTTCTTATAATCACATGTTATTCATGTGGTCAAAGGTTCATTATATCCCAAATTATATTCATTTTTTTGATATCATATTTATCATATTTATCTTGAATACACAAGAATTTATAATATTACATAACATTTAGAGGTAAGAAATGAAATGTACCGTTCAGGGAGACGGTAAGCTGTACGTACGCATGAACGCTACTTCCATTTCTATTTCATATTTAATGGAATAAAAATATAATTATACATAGTAGTATTATAATTCCAGTATTTCATCATATATAATATCATTAAATATATATTTTATACGTACCACATATGGCATTAATGAGTCATATCACTTTGAGGGGGCGATAGTCCGCACTTCCTCTAATGAGATTATTGTGTTTACCCATAATGGAAACCATAAAGGCATGCTATAAATGGAAATTATAGAAGCATAAGGAAGATATAAACATAATATATATCATATATAAATACAATTCAATCATAATTTACACCATTATAGGCGGTAGGAGATAATGGAACAATCATCGTTTCGTGAGGCGTTAGTTTTCCATCCACAGAAACATTATGTTATTCATCCATTAGATGAAGGTGTGTGTAACTGTAGTTCGAATAAGTCCCATAAAAACATCCTAGTACATTTATTATACATATTTAGTTAAAAAAGAAATGAATAAAAATAGTTTAGTGTTTGGAGAAGTAAAATAAAAGAAAACAATTTAAGAGAAATTATTTCCTTTAATTTGGGTAACTCCGTTTGGTTTGAACCAATGTACTTCTTGAAGGGCATTCCTCCTAAGGTAAGGCTACATGGAAGAGTAGAGGGATGTATGGATCTTATCTAGCTAGAGTTTATACAATCCAAATTGCTTGAGATGTGTGAGGAATTGGTTAGAAGTGGTCTTATTTTTTAAGGGAGAGGAGGGGCTCTTTAGGAAAGTGTGTAAACATTATTTTATTATGAACACATATTCGGTTTTTAAAGGTCAAAAAATAATTAATTTCGAAGATAAGATGACTCATATTCGAAATAAATTCATCCAATCATAATTTTACATGTTTTGGATAATATTTTAATTATTATAATCTTATTTATTTAAATCATTTATTAATGAGGTAAATGTTGCATCATTATTGTGTCATAAATAATTTAATTTATTTGATGTTTAAAAATTATATAAAGAATATCATGATGTAGGAAATATTTTTATATTTCCAATGAATATTTTTAGTAGAAATGATAATTTATATAACACCATATAAAATTTAATTTACTAAAATATTTTTGTTTATGTCATTTTTTCCTTTAAATTAAATTAATTAATCTAAAGTGTCATTATCATTCATAAGAGGATCTATGGGGTCGCAAAATTGACCGAAAGATTCACATAGTTAGAAATGACTCATCCAATATGGTTTCTACAAGTGTTAAGGTAATTTTGGATTATTATAATATTTTTTTAACCATGAATTACCCTATTGACCTTTAACCGTGGTAAATAAAAGTCAAAAGTTACCATTCACCAGAAATTATTTTCATCTTATTAAACCAAATTTTACTTCTTGATAACAACCATGTATGTCATATTTTCAAAATTCAATTCATAGAAGTGGTAAAATTTCATTTAAATGAAAATTTTAGTTTTTTAACTACCACTATGTGGTTTCTCTATTCATCAAAAATTGAAGTTTTTCAGAAACAAATACCTAAAATTCTGCCTAAGCATTATTTGATATTATGAATTCAAAATTGATCTATTTTTTCAAATTCAAAACATAGAAGTGGCATTAATTAATTTTATAATTAATTCTAGTTTTGAAAACAAATAGCCTGTTTTTAAAAAACAATAACTATCAAAATATTGACACTTGTTTAAGTGCAATTTCAAAGTGAAATTAATTCCATGACCTACATTGGATTAAATAGTAAAAATATATTTTAATTTCAATTAAAAACAAACTAAAAAGATAATCTATCCATATAAATAAATTATATTAAAAGGAACTTTTTAATTAAAATACAATATTTTTCACTATTCATTAAAAAATGATCTTTATCAAAAAAATACCAAAAAACTTACCCAAAGTAAAATTTGATGTCCCCATTCTATAGAAGGATTTTATTTGGTCAATTATAATGTATTAAAGTGATAAAAACTATATTTAAATAGGGTTTTCCATTAGAAGGTGTTTAATCGACATTTTAATGTAAATTATGCTTAAAATTAGATTCATTAACATTTTAAGCATCTAAATTTTTTTGATAAAGGTAAATAAATTTAACAAACATGTATAATAAAATTATAGTTAGTTTTTTTCATTCTCACCAATACACTTCCTAGTAGTTAATTACCATTTAAAATAATAATATTATATTATTAGTGTGCAACATAAGATTCCAAAGAAACTCATTGTTGTGTATTAGGTACGCTATCGAACATAGAAACCCCTTTAATGTAAAATTAATATTTAATTATAAAATATTAATAAATATGAAATATTTCTTATTCTTTGTTTATCTGGGATGTTATATCCTTCCCCCCTTTTGGAAATTGCGTCCTCAAAATTTTATTCACTTATTAAATAAATTGGGGAATTTATCCCTTATAGCATTTTCAGATTCCCACATTGCCTCTTCAACCATATTTTTTTCCCTCAAAACCTTTACCCAGTGAATTACCTTATTCCGCAACACTTTCTCTTTACAGTTAAGAATCTGAACTGGTTGTTCGTCATAAGAGAGATTCACTTCCAACTGAACTACCTCTGGGCTCAAAACATGAGATGGATCTGACATATAGTTTCTCAACATAGAAACATGAAAAACACTGTGTACCTGAGAAAAACTTGGAGGTAAAGCCACTTTGTATGCAGCTGATTTAAATTTCTCCATGATTTCATAAGGTCCAATGAACCTCGGACTCAAATTTCCCTTATTACCAAAATGCATCACATTTTCCAATTGAGAAACGTTGAGAAAGACATGATCACCTACCTCAAAAGAAAGATCCTTCCTTCGGTTATCTACATAACATTTCGGTCTACTCTGAGCTGTTCTCATGTGCTTCAAAATCAACTGAACTTTCACTGTCATCTCTTCTACCAATTCTGGTCCCATCAGATTTCTTTCACCTACCTCATCCCAAAAAGTTGGAGTTTGAAAATGCTTTCCATATAATTCCCCAAATGGATCCATCTATATACTGAAATGAAAATTGTTATTATATTAAAATTCAACCAAAGAAAGATGTTGGTCCCAACATCCAAGATAATCCAGTGAACAAGAATGTAGTATATCCTCCAAGGTATAAATTATTCGTTATGACTGCCCATCTGATTGAGGATGAAAACCTGTAATAAAATTTAATTCAATACACAATGACTTTTGAAGGCCTTTCCAAAAGTTAAGTGTAAACCTGGGATCACGATCAGATACAATGGAGAGGGGAACTCCATGCAACCTGACTATCTCTTTAACATATAATCGAGAAAGTTGATCTAGAGACAATGTATCCCGAATAGGAAGGAAATGATTAGATTTAGTCAATCGTTCAACAATAACCTAGATTGAATTATTACCACGAGATGTCTTTGGTAATCCAACAACGATGTCCATCGATATATTTTTCCATTTCCACTCTGGCATCAGTAAAGGATGAATCATTCCATTCGGTAACTATTGATCTGCTTTAACCTACGGCAAGTCAAACACTTCATAGTAATATCATCAAAATCTCTTTTCATTCCATCCCATCAGTAATAATCCTAAAGATCTTTGTACATCTTAGTACTGCCAGGATGAACTGAAAACGAAGAACTATGAGCTTCACATAACAACTCATTCTTCAATTTTGAATCACAAGGAATACATAATCTCTTCCCAATCCTCAATACACAATCATTATTAACGTTAAAATCCGGTAGCTTACCCTTCTGAACCGACTCTACCATTTTCTGCAAGTCATTGTCTTTTTTTTTTGCTTGCTTAATTCTATCTGATAGAGATGATTTCACTAACTCCTGAAACAAAACAGAAAATATTTCTGCACCAACAATTTCTATTCCAAAGTTTATCAAATAAAAAACCAAAAGATCTTGTTCCCAATATAACATAGTTAATGAAGCATTACTTTTTCAACTCAAAGCATCATCATCTTTATTTTATTTTCCAGGATGTTAAGGGATCATGAAATCAAAATCCTTGATTAATTATAGTCATCTCCTATATATCATGTTCAATTATTTCTGAGTGAATATATACTTTAAACTTTTGTGATCAGTATATATTTCACATTTTACTCCATACAAATGATGCCTCCAAATTTTGAAAGTAAAAAACAACAGCATCTAATTCCAAATCATGTGTAGGGTAATTTAACTCATGTGGTATCAACTGACGTGAAGCATAAGCAATTACATGATCATTCTACATTAGGACACAACCCAGTCCTTTCAACGAAGCATAATTGTAGATAAAAAACTCACCATTTCTGGATGGCAGTTCCAAAACTGGGGCATTCACCAATCTTCTATTCAATTCCTGAAAACAATCATCACATTATTTTGTCCAGATGAACTTAACACCTTTTCGAGTTAACTTAGTCATTGGACTAGATAATCATGAAAATTTTCAACAAACCACTGGTAATAACCTGCCAAACCAAGGAAACTACAAATCTCAGTTATATTTGTGGGTCATGTCCATTCCTCAACAAATTTTTTTTGTAGGATCAACCATTTGTCCATTTTTTGAAACAATGTGACCAAGGAAATAAATATGTTGTAACCAAAACTCACACTTGCTGAATTTCCCAAATAGTTTCTTTTGTTTTATGGTTTTCAAGATGACCCCTAAATGACATTCATGCTCCTCTTTACTTTTGGAATAAACCAAAATATCATCAATGAACACAACAAAAAACTTATCCAAGAAATAAAGGAAAACTATAATCATAAGATCCCTGAATATAGTAGGTGCATTGGTTAAACCAAAATACATAACTAAAAATTCATAATGGCCATATCTAGTATGAAACACAATCTTCAGAATGTCTGATTCCTTTAATTTCAACTGATGGTACCCTGATCTCAAATCAATATTTGAAAAATACTGAGCTCCTTAGAGTTGATCAAAAAATCTTCGATATGAGGCAAAGGATATTTATTCTTAATAGTGATGTTATTAAATGCTCTATAATCAATGCAAAGTCTCATTGAACCATATTTCTTTTTAACAAACCAGATAGGGGGACCCAATGGTGATGTGCTAGGTCAAATGAATCCCTTATCTAATAACTCATGCAATTGCTTCATTAACTCTAAAAGTTGAATTTGAGCTATTCGATAAGGGGATTTTGAAATTTTCTTAGCATCATGAACTAAGTCAACAGTAAATTCAACTTCTCGATCAGGTATAATACCAGGAAACTCATCAGGAAAAACATCAAGGTACTCATTTACCACAGGAACATAATTAATCTGAATAGTTCCTTAGTTTTCAACAATATGTTCAAGGTAACATTCATTTCCATCTTTTACTAGTTTCTCATCTTCCTGATATGTTGTCAAAATCAATGGTTCATTTTTGTATACAAACTGAATATCTTTCATAAAAGAAAAATCTTTATCTCTGCAGTCAATCTTAGCATGATAAACAGAAATCCAATCCATGCCCAAAATAACATCAAACTCTACTAGAGGAAAAACAATAAGGTTTGCAGGTAGATTCTTTCCACACACAAGGACTGGAATGTTCTTATGTTTTCTTTTTATCTCAATATTTCCTCCAATTGTTTTTACCATATGTTCTGTATTCATATCTTGATATGGAATTCCCAATTTACTATAAAACATCTCAGAAATGAAAGAGTGTGTAGACCCGAGATCAAACAACACATTGGCATAATCTGAACAAATAAATAGTGTACCTGATATAACTACATTTGATGGCCCAATATCTACTGATGTAGTTTCAAAGGATTTCACCACCCCATTCTACTTGTAGTTTGGTTGATATTCTTTAGTTGATTTCTTTTTTGGACACTGATTTTCTTAATGACCCATTTTATTTCACTAAAAACATCTTACCGATGGATTTTCATTCACTGCTTAATGATCTTCCTTTCAGTTACGAGAAATATGACCAGAATTACCACACCCGAAGCACTTTCCATAGTTTGACAAACAATCTCTATGATGGTTTTTACCACACTTCACACAAGATGGATATTTAGTTTTCTTACCTCCAGGCTTCTTTGATGAATTCATCCTCTTTGCCTGCCAACAGGACCTCTTATTCTATTATTTGTCAAAGAACACATGATCATCTGCACACTCCATTTCCACCTTCTCTGCATAGCAAACAAGTTTTTCATTACTTTTGAACTCACGAGATGATAAATCCCTTTGATAATTTGTCTTTAATCTTGAATAAAAATGGTTGATTTTACTATCAAGATCTTGTATGAAATTTGGAGCATACCTTGCCTATCGAGTTACTTTTTCTTCATAAGCATCCATTGAGTCATCCTCCTACCTCAATTTGAGGAATTGTTTTTCCATCCTAAGACGAACCACCTTATGAAAATATTTCTCAAGAAACATAACTTTGAATTCATCCCAGTCAAGATCATTAATCTCTTCACTATCCCTGATGTTTTTCACCATCAATTACCACTGATCAGCTTCACCTTCAAAACTGTAAACAAAAAGACTAACCATTTGATGTTATGAACAACCCATGACATCAAAAATCATTTCCAGTGCTTTAATCCACCTTTCTACTAGCACCAGATCATATGATCCTCTGAATAATGGGGGATGTTGCCTCATAAAATGCTTCACTACTAACATGTTCCTCTGTGGTTGATCTGGATGATCTCATACATGGATACCACCACCATTTATCGCCTAAGACAACAGTTCCATCACTACAACAAACGGTTTAGTTTCAATTCTGACCATCTCAGGTTGCTGATTTGGAAGGTTGTCTTCCTCCTGATGTCGTCCCAACATAGCTGCCTTGTTTCCTCTGCAGAAAACCATTCTGAATGCACAAATATATTAGGCGAAGAAACATGGTAATCTCTAAATGCTATATGATTTCAATAATAACATAAATTACTTTAAGGATATTAATTTAACAATACCCAAACACCTAAAGTTATCTAAACTGACCTCAGATACCAACTATAAGGACCCAACCTTAAAACATTACATAATCATGAATTAAATGAATAATTTACATTGAGGATATTTTCAGGTTTAGAGTTTTAGTGTGTTAGACCATAACTATTACATTTCAAAATATCACATCTCAAAAATATAAAGTTGACACTCCCACTCAGTTTCCATTTTTTCCCAAAATAAAAACTCTTGAAAAAAAGAGTCATGTCTAATTCCATGTTTAAGAGGGCATGACTTTTCCTTGATCCCATACTTGACCCTATTCCACTTTATGTCCTATGAAATGTTTTTCAAAAACATGGGATGAGCATAAAAAGCTCGGTAAGGGATACATAAAAAAGGAAAACTGTTATTTTTTCAAAACAATAGGTAAATCATGAATACTTTATCATAAGTAATACTTTTCACCTTTATGAAGTAGTAAATACTCTTCAAAAAATAAAAGATCATTACATACCCTTTTGTAACAAAAATATTACCCCAAAACCCATATTAAGAACACATAACATATAAAAGTAACTTTGGACATAAATAATGATAAATTGTATAACCATACGGTCGACTTCCACACATATCACTAAATGGAATAGCCATACAAACAACCTCCATACCCAATGCGTCGGAGGTCATAACATAACCACCAGTCCTAGTATTCACGGCACCACCCGTCATTTTGTTTATCAAGTAACCACCCATAAAATGTCCATGTACCATTATAAAATTATAAGACATAAAACAAATATAAAGGAAAGAAAACATTTTCACACTTCAATCACAATATATCACATAAATATATTGACAAAACAAATCCATTATCAAAACCATTTTCAATACCAAAATACATAAAAGAGTATGTGGTATTTATTTTTTCTAAAAACATTATGGCATGTTCAGGAAACTAAAGATCAAATAATACTCGCGGCGTGGGAAAAGGTCATTGTCACCACTTACATTAAAAGAAACGTTCCTTTTAGTCATTTAGTAAAACTCTTCATAGAAAAAGATTCCCTTTGAAAATTCAAGGGATTTTATAGAGCGTATAAAACAAAGCCATGTATTAAATCAAAATATGCCTCAATTAAAGGAGATTGAGATGAATTCCCTTACCTCTTGTCTGACTTGACTCGATCGTTCTTTAATCTCCTAAATAATAAACTAAAGTAAATTTATATTATCTTAAGAACCTTTCTCAAGTTTATTATTACTTTTATATCACTTATTACCATGTTATAAACATTATGTAATCATTTATGTTAATAATGTACATTTTGACGATATTTGGTACTTAAGTCAAAAATGGACTTCTAATAATCACATGTTGTTCATGTGGTCAAAGGTTCATTATATCCAAAATGATATTCATGTTTCGGATATCATATATATCATATTTAACCATCATATGAATGTATTTTTAATAGTACATATCATTTAGAGGTATGAAATGAAATGCACCGTTCATGGAGACGGTAAGCCGTACGTACGCATGAACGCTACTTCCATTTCTATTTCATATTTAATTGAATTAAAACATAATTATACATAGTAGTATTATAATTCCAATGTTGTATAATATATAATATCATTAAATATATCCTTTATATGTACCACACAGGGAATTAATGAGTCATATCACTTTGATGGGGCGGTTGTCCACACTTTCTCTAATGCCGAAATCCATTTTTTTCTATTTTCTAAAAATCTGGTTTATGGGTTACTGGTAACAATACAAACATATATCCAACATCATAAATGGCGGTCATGGAACCCGCATACCAGAGACCAATTCACAACATCATAAATGGTGGTTATAGAACCAGAAAACCAAAGTCCAATTCACAACATCAGCTCAATTAAAAATTCAAAATACCAAAAAATCCATCACCACACAATGATCGGTGAGTCACGATCAGCGAGCCACCTTGAGCCGCGTCACCAAAATCGCTACATCATCAACCTTCTATATCATTGATGAGAAACCACTAGCCCTCTCCACTGTAGTCATAACTTCGAAACCCTTGATAACACCATCCAGAGGCGTAGCCATCATGCCCACCCCACCAAATAGGAACCAGATCACCGACGACGGTATCCAGATCGCACTTCCTCTAATGAGATTACCGCGTTTACCCATAATGGAAAACATAAATTAATGATATAAATGGACATTACTTAAGAATAAGGAATAAATAAACATAATATATATCATATATAAATACAGTTCCATCATAATGGCCACCAGGAGGGGCGGTAGGAGATAATCGAACAATCATCATTTCGTGAGGCGTTACTTTTCCATCAACATAAAAATTATGTTCTTCATCCATTAGATGGAGGTGTGTGTATGTGTAGTTAGAATACTTATCATAAAAACATCCTAGTATATTGAGGATATTGGTTTTGTTACAAAATAAAGGAATAAAAATATTTTAGGGATTTGAGAAGGAAAATAAAAGAAAACAATTTATGAGAAATGGTTACCTTTAATTTCGGTAACTCCCTTTGGTTTGATCCAAAGGACTTCTTGAAGTTACTTCTGAAAAAGGAAAGTCTTCTAGGTGGAGGAGAGGGATGTAGGGATATTAATTAGGAAGAGTTTTAATGATCCAAATTTCTTGAGAGGTGTGATGAATTTGTTAAAAGTGGTCTCCTTTTATAAGGGATAGGAGGGACTCATCAGGAATGTGTGAAAATGAAATTTTATTATAAACACATATTCAGTTTCAAAAGGTCCAAAAATCATTAAGGTTGAAGATAAGATGACTCATATTAGAAATAAATTCATCCAATCAGAATTGGACATGTTTTGGATAGTATTTTAATAATTATAATCTTATTTATTTAAATCATTTTTTAATGAGGTAAATACTGCATCATTATTGTGTCATAAATAATTTAATTTATTTGATGTCTAAAAATTATAATAAAAATACCATGACGTAGGAAATAGTTTTATCTTTCCAATTAATATTTATAGTTTAAAATATAATTTATATAACACCATATAAAAATTAATTTACTAAAAGATTTTTGTTTATGTCATTTTTTCCTTTACATTAAATTAATTAGTCTAAAGTGTCATTATCTTTCACAAGTGGCTCTATGGGGTCCCAAAATCGATTCAAAGATGCCCTAGGTCGGCCATTACTCATCCAATAAGGTTTGGACAAGTGTTAAGGTAATTTATAATTATTATAATATTATTTTAACCTTTAATTACCCTATTTACCTTTAACCACAGTAAATAAAAGTCAAAATTTACTATTCACCAAAAATTATTTTTGTCTTATTGAACCACATTTTACCTCTTGATAACAACCAAGTCTATCAGATTTTTGAAATTCAATTCAAAGAAGTGGAAAATTTTCATTTAAATGAAAAATTCAATTTTTTAACTACCACAAAGTGGTTTCACTATTCATTCAAAATTGTAGTTTTTCAGAAAAAAAATACCAAAAATTCAGCCTAATCATTATTTGATATTCTGAATTCAAAATTTATGTCTATTTTTCCAAATTAAAAACATAAAAGTTGCATTAATTAATTTTAAAATTAATTCATGTTGTTAAAACAAATAGAGTGTCTTTAAGAAACAATAACTATCAAAATATTGACACTTTATTTATGTCCAATTTCAAAGTGAAATTAATTCTAATGACCAATATTGGATTAAATGGTAAAAATATATTTTAGTTTCACTTTAAACACAATTAAAAAGATAATCTAACCATATAAATAAATTAGATTAAAAGTCACTTTTAATTAAAATACAATATTTTTCACAATTCAAAAAAAAATGTACTTTATCAGAAAAAAACAAAAAAAATACCCAAAGAAAATTTTGAAATCCCCATTCTAAAGAAGGATTTTATTCGGTCAATTAGAATTTATTAAAGTGATCAAAACTATATTTAAAGAGGGTTTTCCATTAAAAGGTGGTAAATCGGCCTTTTAATGTAAATTATGATTAAAATTAGATTTATTCAAATTTTAAGCCTCAAACTTTTTATTGGATAAATGTAAATAAATTTAACAAACATGTATAATCATATTGTGGTTAGTTTTGTTAATTCATGCTAATACAACGGCTAGGATTTAACTACCATTTAAAATAGTAATATTATATTATTAGTGTGTAAGATAAGATTCCAAAGAGAACTCATTTTTATGTATCTGGTACGTTATCAGACATAGATACCCATTTAAAGTAAAATTAATATTTAGTTAAAAAATATTAATAATTATGAAATATGTCTTATTCTTTATTTACCTGGGATATTACACATTTAACATCCAAAATAGTTGAAATAATAAATTAATTTTAACAACTGGTTAATTAGATTCTACATGAAATAAATATATGATATCATAGATAGTACATTAGTTATGGAATAATTTATAAACATGTATAAAACCATTATTTTGGATGTTGAGGGTCATTCCCCTGAAAGGAAATGCATATTAATGGATTTTCTTCACTTCTTTTACTTTTGTGAGATAAATGTCATATCCACCACATATATTATTTTTTGTGGTGTATATACTAGGATTTTTGATATATTATATCATTATTCATTTTATCTTCAGGGTAATTATAACATTATTTTAATTTTATATCATTATGAGGCTTATTATTTAAAATGATTCACTGTGGTATATGAAACATTGGAATGATTAAAGATTATTTTCCTAAAGAATTATTTTAATGAGAATTAAATTTGAATTTCAATTCGATAAAATTACATTCCAATTTTCAATAAATACTTCTATTTTATTCTCTTATATTTATTCATGACCTCTTTTATTTTTTAGTGCCATTTTCCACACCTTGGTACTCAAAATATTTTCAAAAATGCGTTTAAGGAAACACGACTCCATTTATTTCATTATTCGAAGAACCAATTTTCTTATAAATTCATTTTTTTAAAAAGTCCTTCAACTTTTTTTAAATTTTAAAAAATTATATATTAAGGTCTTTTGTACCATTTTTTCAATAAAATTATTCAAAGGATAATTCTTTTCACATTTTGAACATGAAATTTTTATAACCTTTTACCATGAAAAATGAATATTTTTTATCATTTATGAAAAGTATAGATTCACCCATGATCATTTAATTGAAGCATAATATTCATATTTAAAAGGTTATTTTTGAAAATAATTGTTTTCGAAGTTATTCTCAATGATAAGGATTTGGATATGGTTAAAAAAGTATATTTTCCAGAAGAATGTTTTTAAAGGATTTTTATAGTATTTATATTCATTGATAACAAAAACCCTTTAATTTTACACATGGGATATTTTTTATTTATATTATAATTAATATTCTTCTTGATTTTTTATGTTTCATATTTCTAAATACGGTATTGCAATATTCATCCTTAATTCATTTTAGTCTCCATGAAATATTCAGATTTCTATGACTGTTTGGTATTACATTTCCTCTAAATATCCACATCATTTTTCATAGATATTATTTTTTCTAAATTGTATACTATTTTTGGTACGGTGCATGCATTTCAATTTATTTGAAAATTTGGGGAAATATTAAAAAATTTGTATCTAGTATTAAATATCAATATTTGATGATGCATATTGGTTACCAATTAAATCGAATACTCGATATGAATAATTATTTAGAAATGAAATTAATGGTGGGGACAAGACAATATATAGCCCCTTGATGCATTTCAAGGTTATCATGATGAAAATATGTTAAATAAATTTAATAGGTTTATACCATATATTTTTATATATCTAAAGGATGGATCATGATAGTTTTGGTTTTCATGTTCCAGAGATGTGACATCTCATAATTAATAATAACCAAAAAAATTATTCAATTATTATTTATCCACGATATTTTGGCTGATATATATTTGGATGCTTTTAGTTCTCATTTAATTGATTAAATGGAAGGTGTTTTAGTTTCTTACTATATAATATTTATTTTCACTTATTTAGTTATTTTAATGGAACATGTTTTCAGTTTATTACCTTGACATGTTATTTATCCACTCCATTCTCAGTTTTCTTATTATATGGAAAGTGTGTTCGTTTATTTACAATTCTATAATTATTATTCTCATTGATGCATTTTTTATTCTACTTTAATTTACCCTTATTGAATATTAGATCTCACCTTTATTTTGTTTCTTTTCCCAAGGAATACAAGAAGACCACTATGAAAGAAATTCAAGGATAAACTATATGTAATAAACTTCTTACGCAATAATTAAAAAAAGTTTTAATTAGTGTATTAATTAGTATTATAAGACTCATGTATATGTCTAGTTTACCAAGAATACTAAACACTTCTGTGATTTGGGATTATATTTCCTTGTAATCATAAAAATGTAATGGTAGTAGACACTAGCTATAGCATCTATGGGGTCATGTCACTATAGTTGGTATCAATGGATGTTTTTTACCAACCATTGAATGGGATTTAGGAAAACATAGATTATATAACATAACCCTAATATATAATTTGATGATAATTATTTAATAACACAATATAATTATGTTAATATAGAAATTATGTGGGTATTCCTTGAAATAAATCCCAATCTAGATAACACAAGTGGGTGTGGCTCTAGAATAGATGTACCCAGGATTAATTACTTTAATAGGTGCGTTAAGATTAACTCAGTGTAACCTAGATAATGATAATTGGTCTGATTATACACCTTGTATGATACTCTCAGAGGATATAATTAGGATAATTAACATTTTATTTGAAAGTAGTCATAAATTATTATATGACAATCAATAACATAGTTTAATCTTATGTTGTTTCATATTGTAGATAAGAGGATATAATTTAGATATTATATATATGATTATACATTTTTAAAAGCATATTTTTACTCACACTATGTTTTTTGTTTTTAGTCTACATTTGTTACCTAAATGAGTAATGTTAACATTTAACATGATGGACAAGGTGGTGAATATGATAATCCAAATGAGGCTTTGATGTGTGAAATATATCATGTTTGTTTCTAATCAATTTTCCCATAATATTATTATCATCATATACATTAACCAACTCTCCAACTCACAAATGAAGAGAATGATAGTGGTTTCTAAGAGACCATGTGGTAGAGACCATGCAGAGAAGAAGGAAATATTTTCTTCATGTAGGAAATGTAGAAGGCGATAAATTTGATAGTGTCTCAATTGAATGAGAAACTAATTTATGTGTTGGAAGGATTGACATAATTAAAAATATTTACTAGGATAAATGAAGAGTGTAATAGAAAGAAATAAAATTCATCTTGGGGTTCTATTTTTAGTTAAGAACCTTAAATTTGGGGAACATGGGAATTAAATGACTGAATGCATTCTTCTAGAGGACAAATAATAGTCCAAGGAAGGATCTATGTAAAAATAAGCAGATGAAGTATTTATGAAATAAGATTGTGTTGCAAAATTCAGTTAAATTGATATTTTTTAATTAACATTAATTAAAGGATATCCATCATATTTAATTTGGATATTATATCAATATATTTTATTAAAGTAAAAACTATTATTGGTTGAAACCCCATCATGTCTAGAAATGATGCTTGACATTAACTCCAGAATGAAGTATGATAAGGGTTTCACGTGTACCACTTGACTATATAATATCTTAGATAATATGCCATTGTTTTTATATAATAAACATGATGAATCAAAATTAATGATGAACTAGTAGTGTTACTTTTTAGGATTACAGATTAATTTATTAATCATATTGATATTGGAGAAAATTTAGTGACAAATATTGATTCTTTTCACACTATTATGGCCTTATTATTTATTAAATGTGTCATTTAGTTATTTAAGAATAAAATTTTGTTTCTATATATATATATTTATAGATGTAATGGACGAACTAGAATTTATTTGAATCATAAAAAAATACAATAATAATTACATGAAATTTAAACATATTGAGGTATTAAATTATTGGTCTAGAAAAGGATTCACAAAAATTAGGAAAATGATCCTAAAAGACAAATGTTATCCTAGTACCTGAATTTATGTTAAACCGTAGGTCTAAGCAATTATGAAAGATTTATGGATTTGAGGCCCTCAACATTACATTTATCATTAAATTGATTAATATTGATGAGATAAATAACTCCTTATAATTTTTTCCTTGATTCCTGCATGTGTGTATCATTACCTTCCATTACTAATATGATACTTAGAGAGATAGTTTTATGTTTTACCATGTAAGCATTTTACACACTATTATCTCTTTTATAGAGGATTTTTATGAAAACATCTCATGATGTGGGATTGTAAACATTATAAATAAAAAATATCTACCACCATGGCTGAGGTTAAATTGAGAATATTCAATTTAATTAAGATTGGGATAATTCAATGCCCCAAAAATCTAATGTTTGAACACTGTATTAAATAACATGAATGAAATGAAACACTATGTGTGTAATGGAATATAATATTCCAAGGGATTATAATATATTTAATATTTTAAATAAATTTAATACATTTTATAACTTTCAATGAACAAAACATTGATTTGTCCTATGTCGCATGCAACAATGACTTTCTTTGAAAGCATACATTACATGCATGGATGGATTTTTTCAAATAATAATATATTACTAAAGTGTTGTTATTTAATATAATAAGATATTTCCTAGAAGTTAAATTAGAGGTTATACATATTATTGAATAAATTAGGAAAATAAATGGCTTATAAAAACTTAAAACTAAGTCATTGTTTAAAAATTAATTATAAATGAAAATAATAACCAATTGAATATAAGAGGAATATTTTTTTATTGACAAAAATTATTATACTCACAAAGATGTTTTATCAGAATAAATTAAATTAAAAAAAATTATTTAATGATATTAACTAAATATAAACATTATATATTCAATAAATTATTTTCATACATATATAAAATAGATTTGATATTCATAAAATAAGATCAAACCCAATATCACACATGAAAACTTATATTTTCATAAATGTGCTTTTACCATCTTTTAATGGAGAAAGTATTTTAAATCAAATTTAATTCTATTTTATAAATTTTATATTTAAATCTAAAATTCATATTTTGAATAAAAGTATAAAAAATGGGTAAGGGTGAATTTGTAGCATTTTTCGTGAAGTTTTAGATTTTAATGAATAGTGAAAATATTGAATTATAATTAAGAATAGATTTTTAAACTAATTGTTTTAAAATAATAAATTATCTTATTTATTTGTTTTAAATCGTAATTATATAAATTTTATATATTTTAATCCAATTTAAGTTATTTGAATGAATTTCACGATAAAATTGGATATAAAAACTAAGCAATATTTTGAACATTTTTATTTTAAACACCCTCTATGTCATCCCATTAGTGGGATCCAATATAGTTTAATTTCTACCAATTTTTTCTATTGGAATTTTTAAAATAGTAGTAAATATTGGTAATTTATTTATTTATAATTTATAATAATTTTAACTTAATTTTTTACAAAAAAAAAAATCACTAAAATTGATTAAAAATAATTAAGACTGTTAAGAGAAAACTTTGCTTAAAATGGATTAAAAATAAAATTTAAGGGCCCAAATGACCAATATATTAATCAAAAATTAATTGGGTGGACATATTGAGACCATATAATTTTTTTTTCTATTCTTTTCCATTATTAATTCCACTTTAAAGTGGAATGTCATGGGTTGAATTCCCTTTTCCCAAATTTAAAATGTGTTACTCTTCTTCCACTATAAAATGAGAGATAAGACTCCCACCTCCATACACCTCTCACAAACCTATAAATATAAAATGATTTTTCCAAATAACTCCTCAAAATCCCTTCCTCAAAATTAAAGCAACATGTTTTTCCAAAATCCATCAATGGAATCGCTTTGGTGGAACCCAAAAGGAGTTACTGGAATAAGAGGTAACATCCTTTCTCAAGCACATTAATTGTATTTAAATTATCCACCCCTAAACTATTCATATTAAATGATTATATAATGAAACAATTATACTATATATACTTATTAGTTTGTAATATATTTTTTTTAAATAAAAAAAATTCACATCCATATAATTGATACTGAACATAAATTCGTGAATGGAGAACTACGGCCTCGCAAAGAAACAATTGTTCATTTTACATTACAACCATTAATGGTTGGAAATTATAATGGAAAGAATATTTATATATGATATTTATGGTATTTATTATATATTTATTCTTATTTAATTATTTCATATCACATAACATTATACATTCTATTTTCTCTAAATAAGATAACATCATTTTTGAAAGTGGGGACTACATCATTCTCAAAGTGATGTGATTCATTCACACTATACATGTTACATGTATAGGAAGGTATTAGTAAATATTTTTGAAATAAATGACATAAATATAATAATCTAATTTATATATATAATTCATTTAATTTTCATTCATTTCATACAACAAATAAATGAATGTATCTTTCACCCGTACATACGACCTACCGTCTCCATAAACTATGCATTTCATTCCATATCTCAACAATTTAAAGATTATTATAGATAAATATATATAAAATATATATGAAATTTATATCATTGTTTATATTATATATATTATGAAATCCTGATTAATTTATGGCGTTTAAAAACAACATGTTAAAACATACCTAAAAATTTAGGCAATTAATACCAAAAATTGTTGATATAATAAAATATTGATACAAAACCGGTAAAAAGATATTATATGGAGTTAATATATGATATCAGATAAATTATTACGGTTTTTTAATAAGTTATTAATGAATTTAAATCCATTATTAATGAATTTAATGTATTCCCCCGAATGGAAACACAGTGTAAGGGATTTTCATCTCACTTTTTTAATATCATAGATAAATGTCGTATCAACAACTTACTTTTTATGGGTTTTTTATTTATAAACACATTTGAAATAATATAAAATTAATAAAATTAACATCATGGTATTGAAAATATTAATTTAATGTTGTCCCATCATGAGGATTGTGATTTAAAATGTTTCAAAGTTGTACGGGACACATTGGAATATTTAGTGATTATTTTACTCAAATAAAATTATAATGATATTTCAAATGAATTTTAAATATAGTAAATGACATGACCATTTTTAAATAAATCATTTGATTATAATATAATCTAGTCATTTATTACCTTTATTAATTATTAGTACCAGTTTACAAATCTTTGGTACTCAAAATGTTTTAGATAATGATTTATGAAAACCTAACTTCATTTATATCATTAGTAAGTGAACATGTTTTCTTCTAAAATCCATTTTTCTAATAAGTATTTTAAAAATGTATTTAACCATTCCAAAATTAACTAATAAAATTTTGTAACCATCTTCGGACATTTAAAAATATTTTCAAAGGAATATTCCTTTCTCATTCTAAACATTGAATTTTTCTAACCTTCCTCAGTGAAAAAGGAATGTTCTTTTTTTTACTTCATACAGCATGCACGAATTTACCCCTGTCAATTATAGAAAAATTTGATTTGTAGATAAATTGTTTCAAAAGTGATTTTTAATGAAATGGTTTTGTAAAATCTTATAAAAATAATACTTTTCTTATGTATGATTATAAAATATAATTTTATAATATTTCTATTAAACAATAAAAACAATCATTTACATTTACTCTACTTGGGATGTGTTCTTTTGCGACCATTATTATTATTTCTTTGGATAGTTTATGATTTATTTAGCCGAGGATAGTATTGTAAATCACATCCTATATTCCTTTTAGGCCCATTATATAATCAAATTTCAATGATCATTTGATCATGAATTTCCCATAAATATCCATATAATATTCATGGATTTTATTATTTCTTATACCATTTTCCATTTTTTATAGATTGTTTACATTGACTGTTATTTTAAAATTTTGGGAAATATTAAAAACTACATATAATTTATTCAATATTGATATTTTATAAGGCATATTTTTTATTAATTAAATTTATTACTTAATATGAAAAATGATTCGGACATGAAGTGATGGGTGGGGACCAGACCTTATATAGCCCTCAATGAATCAATTTGTTCTAATGAGAAAATTAGGTTGTTCAATCTATATAGGGTTATACCTTTAGTTTTAAAATATCTAGAGGATTTATCTTTATATATTGGTTTTAATTTTCCCAAGACATAGTTTCCAATAATTATGCATTCCGATCATTTTGATTCAGTAATTTTTTATCCAATAGATTTTGTGTCAACAAATATACGGATTCATTTCATTATCATTTTGTTGACTAAATGGAATTTGTTTTAGTTTTTTACCTTTAAATATTTATTTTTACTTATCTAATTTTTTGAATGGAATTTATTTTTTGTTTTTTACCTTTCTAAATTATTTATACACTTCTTTATTAGTTTTTTATTACATGGTATGTGTGTTCAGTTTTTTACCATTCCATAATTATTATTCACATTGATTCTTTATTTCATCTGTTATACATTAATCATAATGAGAATTTTATCTCAAAATTAATTTTATTCCTTTAACTAGGAATCCATGAAGTATAATATGATATATATGAAAAGATATAATATTGTGAATAAATTTATTTCCCTTGATAGAAAAAAATTATGTTGTATATAGTGTATTAATCTATAATATTTGACTCGTTTATGTATCTTGTTTACCAAGACTACTAAAATCTTCTATACTTTCAGGATTTTTTCACTTATAATATTTCCAATGTAATGGTTGTAGTAACCGACTTTTGGCTATATATTATTGGGTGTCTAAAAGTCAATTATCAGATAATTTATTTAAAATAATTGTTGAAAATTAATTTGGAAATGTTTTTTGTTTCCAATGGAATATATTTATATTTGGAACCCCTTTTCAAAAATGATTATGTTATTGATTTAAAATATTTTTCAAGTAAAAAACTAAGATTCCTGAGTGCATAATAGATTTATTGTGTAATTTGTCATGTTATCTAGGGTTCTTGTGGAGCAAACACACTTTTTAAACACAAATAAAATCTTATAGTACAAGAATTAGCTAAATTTCACTTCAAAAATTGAATAGTTTCTGATGTTTTTTAACTCAATAAACAATAAAAATAATTCTATAATTATAAAAATAAATTATTCCCTTATAAGGGCCTTAAAATTTTTTATCCTGATCTGTTTTTTCCATCCCTTGTAGTAATTACAATTGTCAAATATTACACAATCATAAATATCAACGATTATATATTATTTAAATTGGTTTTTTCTTATCTCAAAAAAATTTGTCTTGTAAAGTATTTAAAAAAATATACCATGAAGGTAAATATTTAAAAAGTATGTAAAATCATATCTATTCATAGAGATCTTGGGGGAGACGTTGACAATGAATATATTCCGGAGCATTTTAATTCACAAGGTTATAATCAATCCTTTTCCCTTTAAGACTCTATAATAAAAGAGGTTTATTAAAGGGTGTAATTAAACTACTAAAGTGATTTTTTGAATTCTTTTAAATTTATTCAAAATCAATTTGTATCTATGAGATGATGTGGTCAATACCTATTGAAATACCTTAAAACATATTTATATAACTCATGTAAATCATAACAAGTATTTAATTAATGCAATAATACATTAACTTAATTAATTCACATCAAATTTGAAAAAAATTTAAAAAAAATTTATCCTAGAATTGATAATGTTGAGGTTGACATAGAAAACAAGACCTCTAATATTACCCCATATAATAAAAACATAAATGTTATTAAATAACCACCACATATCCCTTTACGTAAAGAATGAGTGAAATATAAATTTTTCCGTTTGAAAATTTAATCAGTGGTTTTCAAGTGAGTAATTGTTTTTCTTAACCTAGTATCCCTAAATATTTATGATTATATTAGTGATAAAAATTTGGTACTTTAAATATAAGAATAATTGAACCAATTCACTTGGAATATTTTTTAGGATTTTATTGAATGATATAGAGATCACCCCTTCATTAGTATTAAATGAAGTTTTTGGAAAAAATTATATTATAAATGGAACATAACTTGTAATAATTATTTGGACTTTGAAAAGTAATATAATAAAGAATAAGGAATCTATTATGTTGATACCTTTACTCCCATCACTAGTTTTGAATCCAATATAATTTTATTAGAATTCTCCTCCCACTTAAAATTGATGACTTTTAAAATGGATTTTAAAAGTATTTATGTCCAAAAATAATTACTAGAAAAACCTCCTTATTTAATATATATGAAAATTTCAAATTATTTTTTCAAGTTATTCAAGTCAAATTGTTGTTATAATTATGAAACTTTGGGGTTTTTTTTGAAATTTTAACTAAATGTATTGGATAAAATCAATTTAAAATGAGAAATTTAGTTTCACATTTCTTATGAAATATATATTAAATTATATTGGATTTTTTCAAATTTATTTACTCATTGCAATTTTTTACTAAAAAAAATTATCTCTTTAGAGTAAATTTTCCAATTTAAATATTAATGCATTTGAAATTAGTTTTATTATATATCTAATGTTTTTTTCTGTTTGATTTTTTTTCAAATTATGAATAATAGTTTTTAAAACCAAAAAAATACACTAATGAAATTTAGAATTGGTTTAGAATGGAAAGTATATATTTTCTCATTTTATTACTTATTATATACTAACATTGGATGATGATTGAAAAATAGCTAACAAACATATTTCTAGACCTATGATTGGGATCCTATATCACCTTACCATGAACTATCCAAACATCATATTTATGGTTTTTTAACGGGTTTATTTTTTATTTAACCCTTAGAAATCAATTTTAAAATTTAATTATTGGATTTTTATATATTTAAATGGATCAAAAAATAATGGTTTTTATTATCAAAAATATACTTCATTAGAACATGAAATTTTTTTAGATGATGACTTTACAGGATTTCAATTAGATTGAAAAATTAAAATTTGTACCAATAAGAAATTGGAAAATTATTTGTTTCTTAGAGTATTAAGAATATTTTTTTTCTATTTCTATATTTTATGAATAATATATATCAACAATGAGTTTATATGACCAAATAATATGGATAAAAATACTCTATTTGATTATGGGCTTATATATGATCATGTTCTTGTTCATTGTGATAATACTTGTGCCATTTGTATTTCTAGAAATCTAATTCCACACTCAAGAATTAGAAATATTTTCCTCCACTTTTTGGTACATGAATTTCAAAAAGGTTATATCAATTTTATGTTATTAGAAAGGTCCTCCAATTAGATAAAATTTTCATGGAGCCCCTCATTGTAGAGAATTATTATTATATTAAAGGGGAGTTAAGAATGTTTTTTGTGTGCGCTTTATGAATTGTGTTTTATTTCAGATCTCTTTCATTTCAAAAAATTTTGAATTATTATTTTCCATAAAATTATATTTAATTATTTTAAATTAATAGTATTTTAAAAGGGGATATATATAATATGTTTTTATAGATATTGATGTTTATGAGTTGTTTTTGAATATCGCAAGGGGGTTGATTTTATTTTTTTTATGTATATTAGAAACTTTTAATCAATGTGGAATAATTTTTCATCATATATTTTTAATATAAAATTACATAGTTGTATCAATTTTTATTTTCAAGGGGAGTTTAATATCATAGTATTTTGGTACATTAACGTATTTTTGACATTCCTCAATAGATACATACAAATCTGGATACAAACAAGTATATGATTTATTTGCATAGATGCCGATTAAGGTAATAAAATCAAAATTGTATAGTAATATATTAACCTGATATTCACCCTAGGCATGAGTAGTGGTCCGTTATGACCCACCTGGTTTGATACTCATAGGGGTCATGTATTTGGATAATTCACATTACCTTTAAATAGAATTATGTATATTTTATAATTCTCTTTGTTTGAAATCACATTAAAATAAATTTTTTAATTTCATTATAATATATTGAAATTATTATCAAAATTTATTTATAAAAATTTTTATTATAAAATTACATTTGGATGTATCTAATCAGATTTTGTTTTTACTTTACGTGCTTGTGGTTATTAGAATGGGCGATATTAATATACATTACTCTGTTTTCAAATGCTCAACAGCATCATTTATTGGTCTAAGAATTTTAATTGCTTTTACTTTAGTGTTAATACATAGAAATTTTTATTGGGATTCAACAAATAAAACAAATAAATTGTATGGAAATTAAAGGGTTTCAATGAAGTCACTCACTATCCAATAGTTGTGACTTGTAGGATCAGAGCCACTAACTGGCCAGTGGGATGTCCTTCCACATTGAATCATGTTCTAACAACACTATTGACTAATTTACAACCTGATGAACATCATGGGAGATCCAGAGCATTAAAAGAAACCATTAATAATCTTGGAAACATGAAATAAAATAATATTAGTCAATATAATTAAATATTCCCACATTGTTCCTTCCCAAGGGATATTAATTGTAATGAAAATTTTCTCACATATTCATTTCTATCACATTCTCGCATCTTTTCTATTCGATATTCCTAAGAATTGTGATTTTTTTAATGGTTTTTACTTTATTAAAACCTCCACCTCTAATATTATTTATCTTTGGTTCTCAATACTAGTATTGTGAGGAAATTGGGTTTCTCAATAATACCGTCTAAAAATAATGTGTATCTTCATTGTATTATATTTATGTATACATACAATTAAAATGAACATTTATTCTATCTTCATAGTGTTAGAAATTGAGAAAGCCAATGGGATTTGTTATTAGGCTTCATTCATACTTTTAAATATATGATATTAATTGAGAACTTCTGAACCTATTGATAGGAAGAGATGTAGGGGCTCATATTGAGTTATCACGGAACTTATGAAAGTGTGTTTCATTTTTATTTTTCACTTCAATTATTTTGTTTATTATATATATAAATTAAAATTTAATGTTTTCACATAACTGTATATTTAAATCACATTATTTAGTTTCAAATATTAAAATACAATTCAACCCCCCTTTTTCCAACTTCTCTTCATTAATAGATTATACCTTTAATGAATAATACATATATAGGTTAACTATATTTAATTACAATAATTATTTATTATATTAAAATGGTAAAATTCATTCTTGTGAAATGAAACTATGATTCTATTGAGACGTTTAAAATATATTTAACGTAGGAGAGAAGACTATTTGGAGTGCACACTAAGAATATTATATCAGATAATGTAATGGAGTAAACCTATATTAATTTTAATGAATATCTTAAAAGTAATTTAATTAATAATTAATATAGGTAAAATAAACTATGCATAAAAATTTTATTGTAGATTTATATAATTTGTGTTATTGGGGTGGGTACAATGAGGATGGTTTTATATAATCAGACTATGGTTTTCTAAATGGAAGCTATATATATAGTTCCACACATACTAAATAGATTTCTACTAAGGCATGAGACACATATTACACCATATGAGATGCACTACAAGAGAAGATAAATAGTGATGTACTTTTAAATTAATTTATAATTCATATCCGTTGATGATTAATAACAAAAATTAGTGAACTTTTTCAGAGAATTTAGAATATGGAATCTTTACAAGGTACATGTCAAATAATGGATGAAATAAATTGAGGATTAAAAGAATATATAAATTAGAATATTCATTACTTATGATTTTTATTGTAAATAATTCAAAAAATGATGTCACAAATGAATCTATTTTTTAATATTTTATAGCATATAAGATGTATATTTTTTGAAAACATAATGAAGAAGAAGCTATGAAAGATATAATTTCAGCTGATGTTGATTCTGAACAAACTAGGGATGAATATAAACATACATGAAATGAGATATATGAATAAAAGGGTTAGAAATAAAATTAAGTCAAAAAAATATAATTGTAAGTCAAGAAGATCTAATAATAAAATAAGAATAATTCTACTTTAAAAAAATTATCACATCTCACATATTGATCTAGGAACAATAATATAAACAATTTAGCCCAAGTAATGTATTAATATGATGAATGCATAACTAATTTAAATAGATAACAATTAAACATTGAAACATATACAAGGACATATAGGGAAAAAATTTATTGGTGGAATTTAGGTATTAGAAAAATGAAAAAGGTATTTTGAGAATAAATAAATATTGTTTTGGTATAATTTTTTTCTCATTAGTGAAAATAAAATATTTTAAAGAGAATTTATCACTAATAGAACGTACAATGTTAATAAAGATATTTCTTATAGTTGAACCCCTCAATCATGAAAAAATATACTAAATGGGTGTGAATTCATTTGGTTGAATACATATTGGAAAAAAGATGTTTTTATGGATTAAAATAAAGGCTTCATTTTAGAATGTGATGATAGTGTGTTTTTTCAGAAAAAGAAGACATTATATGGTATGAAATGAGGTCATGGAGCACAGTAGTCAATGTTAGATAGTTTCTTAAGAGAAATAGATTTCACAACAGAAAATGCTGACAAATTTTTTTTAACAATAGAAGTGATAGTAGGTATTACTGTTATAATTGTTTTCATTGATGATATTATTTATTTAGGGAAAAAAGTGTATTTGTGAAGAGTTTTTTATGCGTATTAATGTTTAGTATAAGATGTCTATACTGGGTGAAAAAACGATAACATTGGATACTATATATCATAAAAAGGGGGATTACATCATTATATCAAAATAGAAATATTCTAAATATTTTATTAATAAATTTTACATAGATGATTATAAATAAGTTTCCAATCACATAGTTATTGAAACTAAGTTGAAACAATATGATATTAAGAAAATGTTGATCACAAAAAAATATAGTAATCCATGAAATTACATTCTATAATAAGAAATCAATCCTACATATAGTATATCACATCACTATTTATTCTTTATATTTGAGTAATTCTAAAGAGCATCAAATTATGGATGAAAAAATAATTAAGATATATGTCAATGGAAATGTGTGTTATGGTTTTATGTGTATGTGAATTGATTAATTGAATCTTCTTGGTTTCACAGAAGAAGACTAGATGTGAGCCGGTAATTTTGATAAATTTACATATGGTGGTATTTTATTTCTTCATGAATGATTTGTGATATTGAATAGTATGAAAAAAAAATTTAATCACATAATGCATATTTTTTGGAAGTTATATTGAAACACCATAAACTATTATAATTATGTTACAAATAATATTGAAAATGGAAGATCTAGTGGTGGATTTTTAGAAGAAATTGAGGATTTCTCAAGACTATAAAGATGTTATAGATGTTTTAGAGAATCATTTATAACACTCAAGATCAATGTATATTTATATCAAATATCATTTCATAAAGGAATGATTGGACACAATAGAAAAATATAGAATACATTCCCAAATATGATCAAATATAATATTATTGTACCCTTAACACTATTTAATAATGTTGTTGTGATTTAAAACACTCGATTATGTGTCTAATAGTTCCATTTGGGTAATTAGAAGTTGAATCTATATGGTTCCATTTGTTGATATAATTGTAAATGTTGAATAAATATTATTGAAATTAATGATATTTTTTATGTTCTAACTTATGTGATGAAACCTAAGAAGAATTATTTTGTAGTAATATAAATCCTTGGAAGGTAGATATTACCGCATAGTTGATTCCCCCACACCACATGGCGAATTTTCTAATCAATGTACATCCACCAGTATGTGGTTTCATGTAGAATGACAATTTTTCCTACTAGAGACTATTAACTAGAAGGTGGATGAGAGTTTATCAATTAGTGGAAGAAGTAAATAAACATATTGTGAGACTTGGATTTAATCTCACAATAATGATTGATTGAATGATCAAATTGATTGAAACTTCAGCGATGAATCTCTTAAAAAGTCCATCCAAGCACAAAAATCCCCTCTAGATACTTTTTCTATTCTCAATTTTTAAAGGTTATATTTTACATTTTCTATATATATATATATATATCTCCTAAAATTTTATCCAAATATCTTGAGTAATAATTTAGGGGAAATGTAATATATTTTCTCTAATAAAATCTCTCATATGTCGTCCATAATTCTATAATGATATTCCTTTATTAACAAGAATAAGTCAATGGAGAATTGGGATTACTATAATTAAAGTATTGGTGGAAGGTTTCATGTCAAAACCATGTAATGAAAATGGAAAATTTTTCTTTTTTTCATTAATATTAATGGAGAAATATAAAAACCTATCAACATGAGAGGAGGATAAGTTGGGGGATCAAAAAAAATATTTATAAACTCTAATATTAAACCATGTTTACTATCCCAATTAATTTACACATTTCATTATTTATATCATATCAATTTTTATAATACCATAATATTAATATGCCATATTTCATCTATGGTAACTTAGATATATTATATTTTATAAATCATATAAAAATTATGGTCCTCCTATTTATATTTAAAAATCATTTTAATAGAAAATTATGTGAAATCGCTTATGATATCTCATTTTAATCATTGAGTGCATTCATAAATTAAATACTATTAAAACATATATTATTTGTTTTATGATTTCCATCACATTTATTAATTTAAATTGTTAATTGGAATCAACTCCATATTTAGTTCTAACTCCAAGAAATATATTTTACCATATGAGATCGTTTATTTTTTATAATATTATTTTGATTAAGGCTTAAATTCTTTATTTATATTCTATTTAAAATATATGTTCTTTTTTTTAAAATATGTTTAGATCTTATTTCCCAGAAAATTATTTTTAATCCAAATTAATTTCAATTCTTGTCTCTAGGATGAGATATATCTCATATATGCTTGTTCCTTTCATTGATAGAATAAATTACCCTTATTTGATGACTTGCATGTAAATTTTTAATGGAAGCATTGGGTATCATAATTGGTAAATGGTTATTCATGGTTGTAGGAATAAAATAGAAATAAAATATAAAGTGGTACCCCATGATAATTTTAAATAGATAGTAATTATAAAAATGGATTTCATTATGTTATTAAGTAATATGAATTAAAAAATATATCTACTTGATAAAAGGATTATGAAATTACAAAATCGATAGAATATACTCATTAATGTAAGAAAAATATCATTGATTTTATGCCTCATTTTTATATACAAGACTTTGAATATGTCATTTTTCATGAAAATGATTCTCTTTATAATATGTTTACTCACGTTCCAAAAATCTCTATTGACTGATTTGATTTAGTGAGGATTTTTTTATAGGAACACTAGTGAAGAATATTTTTTGAGTTTTACCATGACCTTGAGCACCAAAAGTGTTGAATGTAAATGAATTAAATAATATTGATGATATGACACCGAAGGAACTAACTAAACCCCTCATGATTTATTAAATTAATTTGAATAATAAATACAAAAAATAATATGAATTTACTATCTATGCTGATGAATTAAGGAAAAAATTGTTTTACTATAATATATTGATGGTGCAGAGTCATCTGAATGTGAAGATGAAATCGAACTCAATAAAAAGTAGTGGAAAAATAACTAATAATGAAGAAGTTAACTAGAAAATAATAAATTATTATTAAATTTACGTTCTGTTAATCTTATGATACAAATTTAAGATTTATGTTCACAATAAACCTGATTTACCTGTTAAAAAAAGATTATAGAGAAGAAGAATTGAAAAAATAAATTAACTTCTCAACATGAATAGTTAACAATGGCTCCGTAAACTCAAAATCTATATCCTATCATGTAATACAAGATATTAATTCCCTATAGAACTTCATAGAGTTTGTGATGATGTTACTTCTCTTGGTTCTCATTCTGGAAATTCCTATCCTTCATCCTATTATTATTTCTCTTATTATAAATAAAATAATCATGATGAATTCTAAAGAATTACAAATAAGAAGAGATGAGAAATAAATAAAATGATTTATTATTGAATATTATCATCATTTTAATTAAAATGGAAAACATTTCAGTGAAAAAAAATAGTTTTGAAATTAAAAGAACAACAAAAATTATGAATTAAAAATACCAAATCAAAGAACATAAAAATACGCTTTGTAAATTCACCAAAGGTGAAAATAATAGAAATATTATTTTGGGTTATAACTATTATACAATGTTTTCATCAAAAATTAGTTTCTTAAAATACTAGAATGCTTCAAAAAAACACTACATTTTTAAAAGGGATGTTCGATAAAAAATTCATGTATTTTTACAATATATCTCAATGTAATTTCAGGATGAAATTATATAAATGTGTGATTATTTAGACTAAAATATTTTATTATTTCTTCCCATATCACTAATGTAAAATATCATTGTAAAAACCTTTAAGTTCTAAAATCATTATTTTCTATCATTGTAGGGCCCAAGTTCACTTGGGTACCAAAAAAAACCATATGCTGATATTTTTTAAGACTAGGACATTAAGATAAATGGACATATCATATAGAGAATAATAATCATGTGGATCAATCAACTATAATTCATTTTGAAGACGATCTATGAATCTATATAATTATTCTTCTTTAATTTTATTTCTTAATTTTGGTGGATATACCTTTAGGATATAAAAGTCATTCATTATTTAATATTCACCCACATATTTCTTCTAATTGATTATGTAATAAGATGATCTATATGGGGAATGTTTTTTATAACATTAATTTTGATTTCTTATTGAACATCATTTCAATGATCTGTCAACACACTCTCTCGTCAATATCTTTTTAACCGTTACTTAAAATATTTCATTTTAATATATTTTTTTCTTCAAATTTATTTCAAAATCAATCACTTTTTCACAAGATCTCTATTTTATTATTTTTGAAGATTTATTTTTTAAAATAATTATCTACGTTTCTTTATCAAATCATTTTCAAGTTTTCAATTTCTAAAAACACTAATCCTTATAAAATATTAGATTTATTATTATCCTTTAAATTAAAATATAATTTGGAATTTTATTTCCTTTTTTTTAGAGTATTTATACTTTAATGTTATATATATAATCTATATATTTAAATTTACTTCCTTATATATAATTAGTTTCATTTTCAAATTCCTTTTCTTTAATCATAGTTTTTAAACATATGATAATCATTAATGAATATATTGTATTGAATAAAAAAATTCAGCAATTTGGGGTTATCTTAAAAATATAAATTTTTCTTTTTATTTTCCTGACCATATTTTATTTGTGATAATCACAAATATGGAGACATTTTGGTATTTTATTTTATAAAACATAATAGTATATAAAATAAAGTAAAAAACTTCTAATGTATAGAGGCATAAAATTTATATATTTCTTCTTGATAATATTTAATATCCTATTTAAAATACCATAAACTCGAATATCTATAATTATCTTAAATTTATAATTCACTCTTGATTTCTTATTTAAATATATTTTTATGTTAATAGTTAATGATCATCAAAACACTATAGTTTTTATACCTTCTCTCTCAAAAAGTGTTCATGATAAAAAAACCAATTATATATCTAGAGTTTTTAGTTGAATAGATAAAAGTTACATTTATAAGGTTCCATGAATTGAGCATAGTGAAAAAATTGAAGGATTAATTTTTATGTTGATGTTTTTATTTACATTTTCATAGATTTTATGTAAAAATGGATTGAAAATTGCAGGTATAGATGAAGGAATGAATATAATATAAAGAACTATGGGGGATACCTCAATAATACAGGTATAGACTTTTAGCCGGTGAAGATCCACCAGACAACTGGTGACTTGTGGACGACATAGTTGAACCTACAACATACCACCAAACAAAAGGTGGAGGAGAACCAGAATAACAATGGATGTAGACAGTGTCTAGAATATTGTATCATGTACACTGACTAGATGATGGATTTAGAGGAATGTTAGTGGATTTGATGCAACATAGTCCAATATATTTAAATGATGGATTTAAAGTAATTGAATAGGCTCATTATATCCTTTACTCGACCTAATGAACCTCTAGCATCTTTGAAGCATATGGATAGACATATTGGGAGTCATGGAATCTATATCAAAATGATGGTTAATTTAATTATTAATTTCTGTGATTCTTAAATGATGAATATCAATAAAATATTCTCTAATAATAAAATATTCTCTATCACCAATTTCAAATTGAAATTTCAAATGATATATTTAATATTAACACTCTATATCACATATCAAATTGTATATAACCATATCGATAGATAAGGGAGTGGGTCTATAAGAAAAATTTATTGAATAAAATATCTATTATTATCAAATTATTTATACATTAGGTTTCCTTCAAAAACTAGTGAAAATAAAGGATGACAATTTCTTACTACAGTTGTAGAAATTTCTATAGTTTTCTAGTAAAAATAATCAAATATATAGGCTTAATTGGTAAATAATTCCATTTAATATCATAGTTGAATTAAAAAAACTCTCAACATGAGGACATGAGATATTGGAGATCACACTAAGATGTTACTAAGTGAATTCTTAAATAAATTTCATCTCTATTTTAATTTATTCATTTCACCATTCATATAATATTTTTTTAAATAATTCAATAATTTTGATAAACCTCAAATCTTTTACAGCAACCTGCTTAAATAATTTTGATATTCACTTTTATAATTTGTATAAAAAATATTGTGATCTTATATATCTATCATGATAAAAATAATTAAAGATCATGGAATCCCTCATATCATATATTAATTTAATAATTCTAGAAATTTAATTATTAAATATATTAATCTCTTATAGGTTTTATTTTTTGATTTCCATCTATTTTATCTTTTAATGATTTTAAAAGAAATTTTATGACACACTATTCCATCCAATTAATATATTACATTATAGGATAAATGAAATGAGATTGGTTTTATATATTATGTAATAATTACCAACATCACCCATCAGCACTCAATTATTGATATGTGTTATAGTCCCCCAAAAATAATTTGAATTATATTTTCAAATATATTGAGAATGTGTAATATTATTTTTCAAAAGGTAGAGGTCCAACTCATTAATTATCCATTGGAAATGGGAATAATATTTTTTTATAAATAAGTGGTAGAAAATGTGAATGACTATAAGTAATTGGGGCTCAAAATCTACGTTACATATCTAAAACATTCTCATCACTGATAAATGGAGTCCATCAAAAAAATTCATTATCTAGTAATGTATTTTTAGGAAAATTTTCACATTATAATGTTCTGGATTTAATTATTCTATAATAAGTATTTTTGTGTACTAAAAAGTGTTTTATGGTGATGAATTGTTTTAATGGTGTTGAGAACAAATCCAATGAGTTTTATGGTTAATGATACCATTGTAATTTTTAATAGAATGTTGTTGTTTTCAAGATTTGATGATAATTATTGAAAATTATTAAGTCAAATGATGAAGTGTTCTATTATGTTGTTGAAATGTTATAATTTGATATAAATTCAATCAATTAGATTAAAATGACTTTTGATATAATTTTAGAGGACAAGAATACTATAGTTTTTAAAATTTGGATATTTTCCATATGAATGTGTTGTATAATCTATACCATTTAGTCTAATTCTAAAGTCTATTTTATTGGCCAATGATCATGAGGAACCATATATTTCAAAAGTGACATCTAGATAAAATATCTATCAAAATGAAAATTTAATGAATTATCGTAGGAGTTATTAAAATTATTAAAAGCATCATCAAATATTTCTATTGTAGTAATTTCATTTATAGAGTTCAGAGTTCACAACGGAATGAAATTGTTTTGTTAAACAATTCAATTCCATATAGTTTGTTGATAAAATCGAACAGTACATTTTAATTAAAAATGATGTCATAGAAGAATGTATTGGTCATAGAGAAAAGTAAATACATGAATGTTTTTCTGAATCTAAAATATAAATAGTATTAATTTATATGAATTACTAAAAAAAGAATTATTTATTTATGAAAACCCTCTAATGTATGGGATTAAATAAAAATAGTGGAAATAAAAAAAAATATAAAAAATATTAGATATTAAAAAATGAAATTAAATTATATAACTAAATTTAAAATTCAATATAGAAAATTTACAAGATTACCATACATCAATATTCCTCTATCAAGTCTTAGAAAACATTTCATGTGAAACAGTCTCTCCCATAAAAGATAAAATATGAACATGTGATATCATTGAAACCCCACTTTGAATGCACTAATAAGAAACAACACAATTTTACCTTCCACTGATTATTGCTCCAGCTATATGATAAGAATTTATCTCTTTCATAATCACTACCATCACATATCATAAACTACGTATATCACATCACCATGTGACAATCCATCTCCATTTTTTTATAATATGAATGTATATTCACAAACATTTCTTTTTGAAATAGAAATTATATGAATGAAATAAATTACCCCCATAAGTATATATATAATTTTGAATTTAAACCATAATAAAAAATTAATATATAGAAATATTAATCTCTATAAAATACCATGCATGTGGATGAAAAACTATGCCACCTATTACTAAAAAATACATACATAAAAATGTAATATATATACACATAATGTAACTAATTAATCTCCACCTTTCTCATGATAATAAAGGATATATATTCCATTAAATATAGTTGTAAAGGAAACTAGTTTGTTTCACATCAACTATCATCCTAAAAAGATAATATGATGATTCTGTTATCCAAACATGATGTAAACCTGACGGATCTCTGTATAAAGAAAATCCAAATGTTTTTGTCTTCATTATTCTAGAATCTAAACTAACTCTTTGAAGGATACCTGAACAAATAACATATATCACCCATTTTATAGTGATCACCACATCATTTAGGGAAAATAAAAAACAAAACTTTTTCCATACTCAACATATCTCACCCCAACCATCTATTTCCCATATTATATTTTTTAATTATTAATTTTTTCCTATAGTTGTGTTTCAGGTCAATCAAATTATAAAATGCTAAAAAAAGTAAATTCAAGGAATGGGTACTCAATTATCTCAAACATAGTTAAAAAAAACATGTGGAAAACCAAGTAAGAGAATGAAATATTGAGCATACTTATTTTTCATGGTTAGGTAATGGTTTTTAAAAAAGAATCATCAAACTTTATTGGTGACCTGGTGTAATTAGTGATAGAATCGTGGTTGTTATATGGTTTGGTAATTCAATCAAAAACTTATCCATATTTATAGATTATACAAAGTTGAATTTATTGATTTTCCCACAAGGAAATAAACCAATATTTAGTCTCTCTCTCCCCTATTACAATTGTCACATTAAATACCCGCATAAGAAGATCCCATATGCAAGACTGCATCCACATTTCCAATATTTTGGGGAACTAAACAAGCTATTGTATGTTACGTATGATCATGTTATTGTTTTTTCCCTTTAACCTTAATCTTCATATATATCTTCCCTTATTATTTTTCTTATCCCTCTCACTATGTCACATGAATAGATGATCACTAATATTTGATACTATCTAATTTTAATTTTTTTTCTTAAAAATATGGTGTGGATTACCTATTTTGTCTCCCATTCATAACATATTCACAGCTTTATACCTTTTTACTATGCTTTAATGTAGGGTTCTCAAAGTCGTAATTATTAATTTCTAGACCAATGATTTATATCCAAATATATTCATGTTTTAATTAACATTATTAATATTATGATTATTTATTAAATTTTTAATAAGAAGGATTAATTCTATCATGGTTTTTATGGAAATATTATAGTTTCTCTATTTTACATATCATTTGAAAGATTATTTTCATTAACTATTCACACCAATGTTTTATAAAAGGCCTTAAAAGATCCTATATGTAATTTCCATGTTTTCATGATTTTTTTGAGTATTAAATTAATTTAAAAAAGATTAATTGTGTGTTAACGGTGTTCTATATTCATTTGGAGGTGTCATATAAAGTGGGAATTTTTTTTGGATATTCTCAAATGTCATGTAAATTGTTTTAAATGATGACTTTATAACTCTCATGTTTTTTATATTAAAATAAGGTTTAGATAACACCTTTATATTATTTTATTGAAAATTAAAACTATGGTAACATGTATTGTTGTTTTTATGGAATCAATGAATGTTTTAATAAATTTGGATCAATTCCAAGTTTAATGGTTGTTTAAAATTTTTCTAAATTTTGATTATAGGGGCCAATTCCATAAAACCGTTCAGAGGCAAGAAACAATAATTATATTTTCAATACAAATTTTATATTATATATATTTATATATTTATATTGAAATGGTCACCCCATTTATATGTCTTAGAGAAACTATGGTAGCTTGGTTGTATGTTTAGATACACAATCTATAATGTTTTAAATCATGCTCTTACTACTGGTCTTTATATAGATTATGTTCTTCTTATAGGATTGTTCTCCTTGATAAGGAATAGAAGGGAAATATTTTGTGTTTATGTTAGTTCCATTATATATGGATATACTCTAGGTAGTTATTATAGATTTTTTATGAATTATAGATAGTATTTCATATATCCTTTGGATTACTAATTTTGAATATAATGTGATGATTATTTTATAGTCACCTTTTTGTTAGTGTTGATATAGTATATAAAAAATTTTCTTACGAATTAAAAATATTTTTATAAAATGAAACTAAGGAAATTCATTATGTATAATTACTAAATTTTAAATATTATTGATTATCTTATTTTTTTCATATTATATTGGATATTTTTTTGATAAAAATATTTATGACCATTTTTATCTTAATATGGAATTAATATTACCTCTTTCCTTCTTGAAATATCAAGATACTTTTTTTATTGTAAAATATTAATGTTTTAAATATAAAATATATATATATAAATGTATTTCAAACATGATAATAAATGAATATATCAATAAAGAATAATTATGTGAAAATGAATGTGGTAATGTACTTGAAAATATTATGTTGACATTTAAATTAAATATCAATTACTGGTTCTGGTTCACCTATAGACTACTCATTGATAATTTATTATTTTAATACTAGACAATGATACATAGAGTAACATAGAGGTTGGTAAAAAAATTCCCTTATCCCATAATAAGAATCAACCATTCGTATTTTCTTTTTCATTTATAGGTGGTATTTATGCATGTGTTGTTATTGATGTTGAATAATATGGGTTTTTTCTTATGAGTGAGTTTTGGGTGTGGGAGAGTTTTTTTAATTTACTTTTCTTATATAATTAAATATTTGATTAAAATATGGTAATCCAATGAATAGGTACATTTCATCTGAATTCTAATGAAATATTCAAATTCATGTATAATTTCTTATATACGGGAAATTTTTCACATTGAGTTATTTTAGATTCCCTTGATATTGTCTCTATATCATTGGGATAGGCAACTCTACTCAGGTGGAATCATAGACTAGTTTGGGTATAAAAATATTAATTTCATGGGTTGGTTTCCAATGAAATAGAATTAGGGACATATTTTTAATTTTATTGTGTATGTTATATTAGAAATTTGACTAACAAAATTCAAGTGGTGGGTGTGGGATGAGTCGAACAAGATCTTATCTTCACATTTTCTTATGTTTCCATGGGACATTGTGTTTCAGTTTTGAATATGATCCTTTAATATTTACTTTTTCTTTATTCTATTTAGATTAATGATATATGCAATTGTATTGTATTTTATAGGTTTTTAGTTGATTTTCTATGTCTGATTTTAAAAGGGAGTTGAACTTGAGGCACATGACTTGATTATATGTGTTGATACAACATATTTTCCTTGTTTTCATTGTTCTATAAACCTTAAAATGATTTTCACTCACATGGAATTAACCTATCTGCCATTTTTGGGAGGTTGTGTGTGGACACTAGTCCCATCAACATCATTATTGGTTTTTCTTTCATATTTCACATTCCTCCATGTTGTGTGTAGATTTTGTTTAAATTAATTCCTAGGGTATTCCATGGTGTTATAGAGGTTTTGATTTTATTATTCTGGGTGTTTAAAATTGAATCATTTTTTTAAATAATAAACACTGATTTTAAGTTGTGAAATTTATTTTTAAAAGAGTCATTTCAATGAACATTTCAATTATATAAAGGAAATTATTCCTGATAATAAATATTAAAGGTTTTGAAAGGAATTCCAGGATATAATTAAAAGTTTTCTGAAGTTTAAATTTATAAAAATTATTAAATTCAACAGTACATCCACATAAAAACGTATTATATTTTGAAAACTGGGAGTGGTATTTTATAAATTCAGTTGGGATCTTCATAATGTACTGCAAAATTATATTTTAATATATTATGAGTGATTTGATAAATTTTGGTTGTTTTAGAATAATCAATAAAAAAATTCAATATAGTTCGAGGAAGTTGATTTATTCTTTTATTTATTGATTTGACTTGTGGGGGTTAGCATTAATTGAACAAGATTTGAGTTGGGATATTTTAATGGGTGATTTAATTTTATTATTTGAAATATGCCTCACATTAATATTTGGCTAGTTCCGGATTCTATTTTTGGTAGTTTTTCATATTGTGTGAGTGTATCCCTTCCTATTATCTATTCTTCGCGTACACTGGGTGGGGTGGTAGGGAAATAATTCAATTTATTTCTATCATTGGTGCATGAGTGTCTTCTTTTTCTTATGATGAACCTTAAACTTATTTTGAACATATATGGTTTTATTTTCCTTAATTCATGATTTTTTCACTTTAGTAGATAGTCTAATCTATTATGTGAGATCATTGAATTGAGAAACATGTTCCTAAAATTGGGTTTTAGATTGAAATAAATTTATTGAGTTATTCCTTTTATTATCCCATATATAAACTATCCCCATCCAATTGGCATCTAGTGTATGAGTATTGGTTGTTATATACCCAGTACATGTTTGGAGGGAAAATCATGGATATATTGAATGATAATTTGAATTCATATTTTTTTATTGTAAATAATTTTTTCCTCATAGAGATTCAATAGAATGATTATTTTCATCTATTTAAGAACTCCTTTGAAAAGGACTATGGTATTATTGTGATTGAGATTGGTGAATTCCTTTAAATATAGAAATGTGACTATAGTGGGATAGTTTCATTTTAGTTACATTAGTGATGTTTTCCCTCATAGTGCTCAAATCCATTTTTATATATATTTCTTTTCTAATGGAGAGGATTTTAAAATTTTATCTTAGTAGTTCATTATTATGGGTGATATTAAATTTATCTATCTGTGTTTTGGGAGATTCCATTTATTATAATGGTGATCCTCCTTCTGCGTTTTCTACTTATATTAGATGAGATGTGAAGGTTTGTTTTTAGAGAATCATTAACCTTGATTAATTTTAAATATTTTTGGGAGACCACCATGGTTAATCCCGCACTTTCTAACACATTATTTAAATAATTGGTTCCCTAAAATAAACTATTCGATGAATGGTTTCTAAATTTTTAGACATTAAATGTTTGGTGGATTGATTTGAATGTTTATTCCTTCTCTTACATGATTATATTGGAAACTTCGTGCATTGCCAACATTTTTGGAAAAAATATGATGTTTGAATGATGATTGGAATTTTTTGGTTTCATTAGGAGATGAATCAGATTATTATTACATATATTGATCATTATCATCATGGATTGTGTTAGGTAAATAATTAGTGGTGTATATTGGTTTTTAGAAAATAAACAAATACCTTAATTGGTTAAACATTGTCTATCTCTTTTCTTAAAATCTATGGATGGTAATTTCTTTAAGAAAATTATTTTCTAGTAGGGAGAACTATCACAACTGAAAACAAATTATAGAATATTATTTTATTTAGTTATTAATTTATTATATTAACATTCAATTTTAGGGTAAACCCCTTCGAAAAATATTAAAATTTTATATTCTAGAGTATGGTTCAAAGTTATTACAGATTATGTGGAAACTCATGTGTAGGTCTATAGTTTTTAATAGACCCATTTCACATTGTTAAAACATGGTATTTATAACCATCGGAGAAACCTTTTAATGTGCCCCAAAATTCCTGATAAAGAGAACATGGTTGGTGAATGGATTGTTAAACCCAATGACAACCATGTGATATATGTTGATTTTAAACATTAGATTTTTCGAATGCTTCTGTTAATGAAAAAAATCAAATTTGGTCCTCCCTCTCCCTATTTTCTCTTTCCCATAAGAAACTTACATAGGAAGATGACCGAGCATGACCCTCTTCTTCCCTTATCTTATTTTTCTACTTTCAAATTTTGATTCAAGAGAGGTATTGTCACGACCCGTCCTAGTGGGGCCTGAGCCACAACTCCCCAAGACTGCCTCCAATAGGCCAGGGGCTGGTGACTAGCACCGAGTAGGCATATAACTAACATGGGAGGAATTTCCTATAAACTTGTACACATGAACACACATCTCCAAGCCCACAAATATGAAAATTAAAAACTACTAAAATTGGAAATGCACCCATAGAATAAAATCCGGACCAACAATGTACGATAGGAAAGTAAAGTATAGTATGTGTAAAACACTAGGCCAAAAGTACAAGACCACCAAAAGAATGTCTCTGATAAAGTCCAACCTATAAAGAATGGTACTAGGACTACAATCCGTAGCCTTAGGAACACACCTTGGCCTGTCTGATCTCACTAAGCACCGTCCGGTCCTTGTCCACCTAGAATCCTGTCAAAGGCTTGCTCGTCTGCACAAGACACGACACGGGTGGGCAAAGCCCATGCAGGGGTGAGTATAACAATACCTAGTAGGACACCCTAAAACCAAAAAGCAAATACAACAAGGGAAAATACCACAAAGGACTGATACATTCAGCTCCACATAGAATATGTCTACAAAACGTATAACAACAATTTCCAGATATACTCATACACGATTGACTATCGCGATACCCCCACTAAGATCCAACTAGAATATTTCTACTAAGAACGTAACAAGGAGAACACACTCCTAGGTCTGAAGAGAGAGATACGAAGTACTAGTTCCGGGAAAACACACTCCACTAGTACTTGGGAACACAATTCTCAGAGAGGATCACAACCAACAGCCATGGGGTGATTCCAACAACTCAGTCTGAACTAATCCTCTAAGAGGAGGTTCAGTGCCCAGGTAAAGTTTGTCATGTAGATACCAAGAAATCTACCTAGGTTATCAGGAATGACTTGAGGATCCGGCTCCAAGTATTGCAGAGGGTATTCCAACAACTCTATTCAGGTAATCCTACTGAAGGGATCATACTTCTGTATGTAGGAAATGATGCTGGAAACCTTCAGGAGAAAGGCCAAGGGGATGAACCCTAAGGAATCTAGTCCATGTCACGAAAGGAAACTGAATCAAGCCATGTAAAACAGGTTACACGACATGTAGTATGGTTACACGTCGTGTTCTTTGACCCCAGGTACTGCCCGTGTAACGGCCTGTGACATTCGTCAAAGCTGTGTAAAACTAGACTACACGGCATGTACTAGGGTTACAAGCTATGTTCGTTGACTCTGGGTGCTGCCCGTTTAGACGGCCCATTCCAGAAGTCGATGTCGTGTAAGAAAGCATATACATGGCATGAATGTCAAAGCACACGTCGTGTCCTGTCAACTGGGAAACACCCATGTACCCTAGCTGTATTCGCGTACACAGTGTTCGTTCATGTTTCCTGCCCGTGAACCAGTACACGGGGTATCCCGTGTATCTGGCCAGGTCTGGCCAGGGAAGGGCATACACGTCGTGTCTTTGGCCGTGTACCAAGCCAGTGTCCGTGTACTCCCAGAGTACACTCTAGGTGGCCCGCCGATGAACACACACCTTGTAGCTGATACTACATGTCGTGTAGTAAGGAAAATTCCAGAACATTGTCTTCTTCCTCATGCTTCGACCGATCTTTGAATTCTCGATCTCTCACCAGTTCATCCCAATGTTTAAGCTCTTGGTTCGTCCCATCATAGGAACACCAAATCAGGTGTTTTCGGTCCTTCGATCTGGTCATAAACCTCCAACGTTCCATCCAAAGAAAAACACCCAAAAACGAATGTCTTTTGATCCGCTCAGAATCGTCCGTCGAAACCGTCTTCGTAGCTCCGTATCATCATTCCAAGGTTGGATCTACAATCTCGGATCGTTACGCCGTAAATCAAAGGTGCAATCGATTGTAGTTCTTATCCTCTAAAGAACGCGTAGAACACACACAAAGAACGCGAGAATTCGGGGAAGAAAAACACACAAATCGAGAGGGATGAACCTCGATTGATTTTCATGTCGATCTTGGTTCGTCACCGTTAGAGGGTTGAACAAAACCAAAATAACTCAGGAATAAAAATCCCCAAAATCCCCACAAATGCCCATCCCGCAAATACGATCGATCTACAGGCTAATCTGTTCATGGATTAATCTGCGTTCGTCATAGGAATTAATAATGGGATTTAAATCACAAAGAGATCGAAGGCCCTACTTGGATTCGCGGTGTTCGTTGGTGAAGGTCGGTTCGTCGCGTCGTCATCACCAGTGAATCTCGTCAAGAACATTGTCGTCGCGTTGGAAGGTTTTCTCTAGAGCTTTTCTAGAGCCTCCAGGGGAAATTCAAGGTTATGGGAATTGTAACTCTGATCTCCTGCAAAATATATATTTAAAAGGTTATAATAGTTTGCTGTATCAAGGATTTAATAAAATATTTTTATTAAATATTTTATTAAGGTTGCGTCCAAAAACTAGATTTCACCACCGACATGTGCAGGCTGATGTTAGGCCTTTACTAGGGTCAAATCGATGTTCGGAACTCAACGGTGCCCTCATATTTCTGATCAGAGCACCCGTTCAAGAGTTATTCCACTTTTTCAGGAAAACCACATGCACGCGTAATTTAATTATTTAATTAAATTCAAACATTTATTCTGTGCTCACCAGGCCTGAGAACTACATGTTGTATTGAAGACTGGTATCAAAATAATTCCCACAAATTATTAATACAGATCATAGAAAAATTCGAGACATCACATCACACCCACCTTAGGTATTTTGCATCCCTGAAAAGCCAAAACAAAGGCTACTAAAAAAGATGTGGGTACTGCTCACGAATTTGAGCCTCCCGCTCTCACATACTCTTTGGGAGGTTCCTGTGCTGCCATTGGACATGCACCAAGGGAATAGCTTGACCACGATGGATCTTCTCCTACTGATCCCCAATCTCCACTGGGTACTCAGCAAAGGTCACTCCATCACCGATGTCCATCTCACCCTAGTCGATAACGTGCCATGGATCATGCACCTACCTCTGTAGTTGCGACACATAGAAGAAATTGTGTACCCAGTCCATCTGAGGAGGTGGAGCCAAGTGGTACGCCAGCTCGCCAACTCTACTCAAAATATGAATAGTTCCGATGAACCTCGAAGATAGCTTGCTACCTCGGCCAAATCTCTACAATCCCCGTCAAGGTGAGACCCGAAGGAACACATGGTCTCCCTCCTCAAACTTCAATGGCCTCCGTCTCATATCAGCATAAGACTTCTTCCGACTCTGTGCAGTCTTCATCTACTCCTGGATAACCTACACCTTCTCTGTAGTAGGTCACACCATCTCTGGGCCTATGAGTGCTAACTCTCCTGGGTCAGTCCATCAAAGGGGTTACCTGCAAGGTCACCCGTACAATGCCTCGAATGGTTCCATACCAATAGTGGAGTGATAGATGTTGTTATAAGAATATTCCCTCAGTGGTAGGTTATCCTCCCATCTACGATCAAAGTCAAGTATGCAATCTCGCAACATATCCTCCAGAACTGGGATGGTCTACTCTGTCTGACCATCAGTCTAAGGATGAAATGTTGTGCTCAAGAATAACAGAGTCCCAAAAGCTTCATGTAATCCCTTTCACAACTGAGATGTGAAGTTAGAATAACAATTTGAGATGATCGTCGATGGGACTCCATGAAGTCGAACTATCTTCTGCACGTAGAGGTGTCTCATGCTCTCCACTGAACTCTGATGCCGTATAGCTAGGAAGTGGGTTGACTTGGTGTATTGATAAATTATCACCCAGATGGCATCGTGTCCCCTAGATGTTAGTGGTAAACCCATCATGAAGTACATGGATATCTTGTCCCACTTCCATTCTGGCACCTCAAGGGGCTGAGTCAATCTTGTTGGTACCTGGTGCTCAGCCTTTACTTTCTGTCAATTAAGGCACCGAGAAACAAACTCTACCACACTATTCTTCATTCCTGGCCACCAGAAATAATGTTAGAGGTCTCGGTACATCTTTTCCACGCCTAGATGAACTGTCAAAGGAGTTGTATGGAGCTCCCTCAGAACCTCCTCCTACAATGTCACTGGTACTACTATGCACCCTCTAAAAAGAACAACGTGCTCCCCAACTTTTGAATATCCATCAGCAGCATCACCTGCGGATATCTGAGCATGTAGAGTCTCACAGATAGTATCCTCGTTTTGTGCTTCCCGGACTCACTGTAAGAGTAGAGGGGTAACAACCATCGACTGAAGGTATGCTTCCTCATCTCTATCCATGGAGGATAACTGTAAAGAGGCCAAAAGTCTCGTCACCTCATCCACTAAATGTGAACTGGATTTCCTACTGAGAGAATCTACCACATTGTTCCCCTTCCTAGGAGTATAAATGATCTCAATGTCGTAATCTTGGAGGAACTCAAGCCATCTCCACTATCTCAAATTCAGATCCTTCTAAGAAAACAAATATCGGAGACTCTTGTGATCAGAGTAGACGGTAAACCACTCGCCCATCTGGTAGTGCTTCCAAATCTTCAATGTGATGTATACCGCTGCCAACTCAAGATCATGGGTCCCATAGTTCTACTCATGTGGCCTCAACTGGCATGACAAATAGGCAATCATCGCTTTCCTCTGCATGAGGACACAACTAAGCCCGGTTCCTAATGCGTCACAGAACACTACAAACATGACACCCTCCTCCGGAAATCTCATGATCGGGGAGCTCGTTAGACTCTGTCTCAACTGCTGAAAATCCTTCTGGCATCTCTTGGTTCACATGAAAGGAGTCCCCTTTCAGTTCAAAGCTATCATGGGTGGTGAAATCCTAGAGAAGTTGAGAATGGATCTCTGATAGTCGTCGGCCAATCCAAGGAAACTCTGTACCTATATCACGTTTCGGGGTGGCTTCAATGCTAGCACTGCCTCTACCTTGGCTGGGTCCACTGCTTCACCATCTTCTTAGATAATGTGTCCCAAAAAGTAAACCTCATGTATCAAGAACAGACCCTTTGAGAGTTTCTTGTACAACTGGGGCTCTCAGAGTGTGTCCAGAACCATCCTTAGGTGCCTCGCGTGGTCCTCCTCAGACTCAGAGTACACTAGGAAATCATCGATGAAGACCAAAACAAACCAATCTAGATAGGGCTGAAAGATCTGGTTCATGAGTCCCATAAACACTGTCGGGGCGTTTGTCACGCCGAAGGGCATCACCATGTACTCATAGTGACCATAGTGACATCTGAAAGCTGTATTCGGTATATCCTCATCTCTTACTCACAACTGGTGATAGCTTGATCATAGATCAACCTTCAAGAACCATCATTCCCCTCTTAAATGGTCGAAGAGGACGTCGATTCTCAGTAGTGGATACCAGTTCTTCACGGTCACCTGATTCAAGTGCCAGTAATCCACACACAGCCTCAAGCTCCCATCTGGCTTCTTGGCCAACAGCACTGGGCCGCCCAGGGTGAAACACTGGGTCTCATGAAGCCTTTCTTCTGCAAGTCTTCTAGCTACACCCTCAGCTCACGAAGCTCTACAGGAGCCATCTAATATGCTGATGCTAATATCGGTGTCATCCCAGGTTGCAACTCAATGCAGAAATATAACTCTCAACGGGGAGGTAGTCCAGGGACATCCACCAGAAATACATACCCGTACTCAGCCACTATTGCTGGAAACTGGAAACTCGTAACATCTGTTGCTCCAAGGGCTTGGCTATCCAACTAATAGAAAATCGGATGTACCTTCCTACACACTAGTACATCCTGTGCTGCCTGGTTCTCCTTTTCACCGATGAAGGAGAACCACGTTCCATCACTACAGACACACCAAACCCTTAGCCTAAAACAGTCAATCTGGGCATGAACTGTGGATAGTCAATCTATATCAATAATGACATCATATGGCCTCGAAGCTACCACCAAGAGGTTCTAACTGAAACTCTCACCTCCAAAGGTCAGGTCACACTATCTGCAAAGGTGTGTGATCTCTAAATATTCTCGAGTCGGTGTTTCTAAGCATAAGGGTCGAGTCAACAGCTCAACTGGAATCTCAAGGTCTCAAATAAGATAAGCATCTAGGAAATAATGACTAGCACATGTGTCTATCAGTACGGTAGCCAAAGTATAAAAGACATAGATTGTACCTCTAATAATTCCGGGAGTACCTGTGTCACAATCCTCTACAGCCTGCAGCTGTCCCTGCCTCTATCCACCAGCTCCCTGAGCATGGGGTGGACCCCGTCAAGGGGGTGGTGGTGGAAAAAGGTCAAAACGCCGACCACCTCTAGCTGCTCTCACAGCTCCTCTACCACGTCCCCTGCCCCGCGGATGTTTCTGCTCCACACGTTGCCTCTACCTCAGTTGTCCATCCACTGCTCCCGTGTTCGTAGTATGGTGGGTTGGAAAATCTTGAGCGAGATGTCCCCTGCCATCACATGATTAGCATCGCCTCTCTCGATCCTGGCTGTATGTTCCCTATGAACCATGTACGGTAGATCCCCTATCCTGGGATCTCTGGTGAAAATGTCTCCCATGCATAGGTCCCTGACGTCGGCTCCCTGCTGCTGAGTTCTTTGCTCCAGCTCACTCACTACCAACAAATTCAGTCTGTCTCTACTCTTCCAAGATGCTATAAACCACCAAAGCCCGCTTGAGCACCCCACCATATGTAGGAATGCTCATAGGGATGATGCTAGATTGAATATCTTTGCGCAAGCCCTGCTCAAAAGTTCGAGCTCTGAAGTACTGATGCCTGGCCATAGACATTGAGTACTATGAGAGGTCGGTAAACCATGATGTATAGTCAGCCACCATCATGGTTCCCAGCTGGAGCTGAAGAATCTCTTGTATACGTACCGCTCTCAGGGTAACCGGGGAAAACTCCTCTCTGAAGAGATGCACAAACTCTGACCATGCCAGAGTCGCCTCGTCGTGGGTCTAGATAACTAAACTCTACCCTCACCCTACCGAGCCCTATAGAAGGCTTGCTGCCAGGATCACCATCTGGTCTCTTCGTGTCCTGACTAAATGGAAGACTCTATCCACTGCCTCAATCCAGTCCTCTACTGCATGAGGGCTGGGCTCGCCTCAAAACCTCAGGGGTCTCTATCTCTGAAACTTATGGAGTGCGCCCAGCCTGATCTCCTCCTCCACTAGTACAGCAGGCACTAAACACCGCTCCCCAGGTGGTGAAAAAACTGGAACACCACCTAAAGGTAAAACTGGGGTATCTGGTCCCTGAATCAAAGCTTCATCACTGAGGGGGTCGTCCTCATGATCAAGCTGCTGGATCCTAGCGGGTGCGCGTCGCGGAGCCATCCTATAACAAAACAAGATGTATCACAGTCAGTGAGCATATCTGGAGAGCTGACTCAAGAAGGACATGGAAGCCACAACCCATTCCTATATGATGAAAGTACAATTATTTTCCCATACAACTAGTGTCCTCATGTTCTGAGTCGAAAAGAAAGTTATCAAAGTCCTGGTGTATGGATATGTCAGCCACTCATACCAACACTGGGGTCCCTGGCCTGAAAGCCGAACTCAAAACACTTAACATTGTTGCCCAAAACCAACTCACGGACTCTCGGTCCTAAGGTAGAACTGACCACCTTTGATACCACTCTGTCTTGACCTGTCCCAGTCAGGCCCGAGCCGCAACTCCCCAGGGTCGTCTCCAATAGGCCAAGGGCTGGTGACTATCACTGAGCAAGAATTTCACTATCATGGAAGGCATTTCTTGTAAACCTGTACACATGCACACACATATCCAAGCCCACATAGCTGAAAAGTAAAAACTACTAAAAATGGAAATTCATGCATACACTAAAATCCCGACCAACAGAGTACGACAGGAAGGTAAAGTACAGTAAGTATAAAACCCTGGGCCAAAAGTATGAGCCCACCATGAGAAAGTCTGTAACAAAGTCCAACCTGTAAATAAATCTACTGGGACTACAGTCTATAGCTATAGGAACACACCTCGGCAAGTCTGATCACACTGAGCACCGTCTGGTCCTTGTCCACCAAGAATCTTGTCAAAGGCTCACTCGTCTGCACAAGACACGACACGTGTGGGAAAATCCCACGCAGGGGTGAGTATAACAATACCCACTAGGACACCCCGAAACCACAAAGAAAATAAAACAAGGGAAAATACCACAACGGAAAGATACAGTCAGCTCCACACAGTATATGTCTACAGAACATATAACAAGAATATCCAGATATACTAATACACGATCGAATATCGTGATACCCCCACTAAGATCCAGCTCGAATATTTCCACTAAGCACGTAACAAGGAGAACACACTCCTAGGTCTGAAGAGAGAGATATGAAGTACTCATTCCAGGAGAACGCACTCCACGAGTACTTGGGAACATGATGCTCAGATGAGGATCACAACCAACAGCCATGGGGTGATTCTAACATCTCAGTTTGAACTAATCTGCTAAGCAGAGGAATGGAACCTGGGTAATGTTGGTCACGTCGATACCAAGAACTCTGCCTAGGGTATTAGGAATGAATAGAGGATCTGGCTCCAAGTCTCACAGATGGGATTCCAACAACTCTATTCAGGAATTCCTGCTGAAGGGATCATACTCCAATATATAAGAAATGATACCAGAAACCTTCAGGAGAAAGACCAAGGGGAAAAACCCTAAAGAATCTAGTCCAAGTCACGGAAGGTAACTGGCTCAATCCATGTAAAATATGTTACGCGGCGTGTAGTATGGTTACACGTCGCGTTCCTTGACCCCGGGTACTGCCCATGTAACGGCCTGTGTCAACCGTCCAAGTTGTGTAAAACTAGACTACACGACATGTAGTAGGGTTACATGTCGTGTTCCTTGACTCCGGGTACTGCCCGGGTAAACAACCTGTGCCAGAAGTCGAAGTCGTGTAGGAAAGCATATACACAACGTGTAAGTCAAAGCACACGCCGTGTCCTGTCAACTGAGAAACACCCGTGTACCCTGGTCGTATGCCCGTACACGATGTCCATCTGTGTTTCCTAGCCATGTACCAGTACACGGGGTATCCCGTGTATCTGGCCAAGTCTGGCCGGGGAAGGGAATACACGTCGTCTCCTTGGAAATGTACCCAACTCGTGTCCGTGTACTCCCAGAGTACACGCCAGGTGGCACGCTGACGAACACTCGCCGTGTAGTCGATACTACATGTCGTGTAGTCGGGAAAATTCCAAAACGTCGTCTTCTTCCTCACGCTTCATCCAATCTCTGGATTCTCGATCTCTTGCTCGTTCATCCAAATGCTTCAGGTCTTGGTTTTTCCCATCATATGAACACCGAATTGGTTGTTTTCGCTCCTTCGATCGGGTCATAAACCTCCAAAAATCCATCCGATGAAAATTTCCCAAAAATGCATAGAATGCACACAAAGAATGTGAGAAATTGGGATGAAAAATACACAAATAGAGAAGGGCTAACCTTGATCTATATCCGTGTCAATCTTGGTTCGTCACCGTTAGAGGGTTGAACGAAACCAATGTAACTAAAGAATCAAAATCCCCAAAATCCCCGAAAAATCCCATCCTACAAATACAACGGATCCACAGGCTAATCTGTTTGTTTATTAGTCTACCTTCATTGTTGGCGAAGGTCGGGTCGCTGCGTCGTCGTCACCGGTGAAGCTCATCAAGAACAACGTTGCCGCATTGGGAGGTTTTCTCCAAAGCTTTTCCAGAGCCTCCAGGGGAAATTCGGGGTTATGGTAATTGCAGCCCTAATCCCCTGTGGAATATCTATTTAAAAAGATAAAAGTTTTAACTACAACAATGATTTAATAAAATATTTATATTAAATATTTTATTAAAGTTATGTCCAAAAATTAGATGTCACCACCGACCTGCGCCAACCGATGTTAGGCCTTTCCTAGGGTAAAATTGTTGTTCTGAACGCAACAGTGCCCTCAGATTTCTGATTTAATCACTCATTAAAGAGTTATTCCAATTTTTTATAAAAAACCACATGCACGCATAATTTAATTATTTAATTAAATTTAAACATTTGTTCTGGGCTCAATGGGCCTCGGAACTGCACACCGTCTTGAAGACTGGTCTCAAAATAATTCCCACATATTTATAAAATAAAACATGGAAAAATCAAAGACATCATAGGTACTCTCAGTTTAGGGATTTATCTCCCAATTATTCTTCTCTCAATATTTTACTTGTATTTCTCTTATCCCTCTCAATGTCATGTTCATGTATCCAATGCAAAGGGTGTTAGAATTTTGTTCATGATCCATGGTTATGTGGTCTGTCTTCTAAGTCCACTTCTTCCAATTATAAAGGGTTTAGATATTTTACCTTTTATTAGAGGTTTCCTTCCCCCATGTATTAAATTTTAAATTTGGAACCATTGATTTATTTTCCACTATATTCATTTTTAAATTTCATAGTGATAATATTATAAGTATTTTTTGAATTTATAAGATAATAAAAATTTTCAACTTGAATTTATAGATATGGAAGTGTGTTTATATTTTAGATATTGGTTTAAATCTCTTTTTCATTAACTATGTATAATACTGGTATATGAAAATACTTAATAGAGAATATAAGTAAATTATATTATTTCATGTGATTTTTTTGGTATCGACTTGAATTTTAAATGTTTTATTTGGGTTCAAATGTGTTTTTTTCTATATAAGGGGTATTGAAAACACGAACAATGTTTTCAATAAATTACATATTTAATGGATGATAAATTTTTTAATAAATTTTGCGGAAATGTGGTTTATTTTGATGAGGGTGTTCGGAGGAAGGAAATAATATTTAATTTCATTCTTCTTATATGATTAAATAGCTATATATATATATACAGTGGCAAACTACATTCAGATGTGATGTGGAACCTCATGTATATTGATAGGATATCTATGTACACATGCGAAACATGTTCAGAATAGCACACTAGATAATCTCCCATATATAGACAATGTTCTTCGTATGGAATTCTTCCCCTTAGTTTGGAAAGGTATCATAATATTAAGTGTTAGGGAAGGATTCCTGATATATAGAGGTAATATTTTTAGTTAATATAATATTTTTTTATATTTTCATCAGGATTTCAGAAGTCCCTAGGCATACAAATTTTGAGTAAGAAGCAATGATTATTTAATGTCACCCATTATATTAATGCTAATATATTAGGTATAGAAATGATTTTATACATATAATTACATTTATGTTTTTATAAGATCCTAAGATGATTTATTTAGTATAATGTATTTTTTAAAGAAAGTGGTTCATATTTTAATTCATTAATTTTGATTGGAAATTTATAAAATTGAATATATTTTAACAATTATACCTTAATAAAGATTTAAATTTAACTATTTACATATTAATAGTTACAAAAATATTTTAAATTTTTAATATTATTTTTATTAGTTATTATTAAAAATAATAATATTTTGTTTTAAATGTATTGGAAACTATATATAAGGTGTATATATCATTAAATTTTAAGACAGTTTCAATGTGGGATGTGACTAAATTGTCATTTTTATGCTCATGACAATATTATATCTTATTTCCACATTTTTGAAAATCAAATTATAACTGTAACAATTAAATATTAAATTTCACTTTTTTCAATTTGTATGATTGGGACATAGTATGGGAATATTATTTTATGCAGGAAAATAATATCACATACTAACCCACTATTTTTAGTATATTTTTAATTATTAATTTTTGTTCTTGGAATTGTGTTTCTGGTTGAACCCATTTAATTTTTTAATTTTTTATTTTCTAGTAAATGCCATAAAATTATTATATAGTTATAAATAATTGTTTAGAAAACTCTCCATAGTATTACACTTTTTAATAGAACAATTTCGCATGGATGGTGCATAAGTTTTCTAATCATGTAACCAAACTATGAAATTTTCCTAGTGTTCCTTGGTAAGGGTTAATTGTTGGGGAAAATTTGGGTAAAACTTGAGATACTATTATTTTTTAAATTATAATTCGTCAATTTTAGAATTAATGAAATAAACCCTTATTTAGATCTCACCCTCCCTAACTCTTCCTCTCTCACACAACACCCACCCTGAATGAACAAAGTATGTGGCCCCCTCCATCCAATACTATGATTCAAGGTGTCCATATTGTGTTATCAATTGAGGTCTCATTAGGTAATGGTTTATACCCTCCTTCTTCCCACTCTAATTCATTCTTGTTTCTCTTCCCCATCTTGATGTAGTGTAGGGATTTCCAAAGTCTATGATGGGAGGACTGACTAATTTTGGGGGTTTTAATTCTCCTCATCTACGAGATTTCTATTCTTGGTCCACATCATCAAATAATAAATGCTTCAGAACATACAGATTTGACTAGAATTAAGATTTCACAATTTCATAACATTAAATACTCAAACCATTGATTTATTGACCTATAAATCCATGTCCAGATTTACTAGTTTTAATATTGTGTTTGTATATTGAATTTATATGAAGAAAATATGTTTCCAACAATGTTTACATATAAATTGATGAGAATTTATATTTTATAATTTTGTTCAAATCATAATTTATCTAACCATTCACTCCAATTATTTATGAAATCACAAAAAGGATTCTGAAAATAAAAAATATGTTTTGAAGTGGTGTTTTTGGTTTTTTACCAGATTTCTAAATATTTTAATGTGTCCTGAAGATATGTCTTTTTTAGTAACAAGTTCCTTATAAATTTGTAAAATGTTTTGGATATTTTCTAATGTTATGTTGGTGGTTTAAATTGTAGTTTTTAGAACTCTTATTTTGAATGTATGACAATATATCCTAGTTCAATCCATTAAATGATTTTATTTCAAATGAAAATCCATAGAATTTTATAGTTTTATGGTATGGAGGTGATGAATGATTTAATATTATTTTTTTTAATTCCCTATTTTATATATTTTATATTTTTAAAAATAAATTGATTAATAGTTTCGATTTCTATAGGGAATTCGGTGGTGATAAATAATAACTATGTTCCTTATACCAATATAAATTTATGCATATTTTTATAAATACTCACCTAGATTTGTATGTCATGGGAAACCTCGGGTAGAATAGTGGGATGTCTATTTACACATGTTACAATTGAATAGAATCATTAATTTAATAGTGGTCATGAGATATACTTTTTTTTATAGTTCACCTCATTTTGGATAGTTATGGAAATAATCGTTGTTAGGGTAGGATTCCTATTATATGGTTCTTATCTTAGTAGTTATTATTGATTTTTATATGTTTATTCTAGGGAATACTTGGTCCCATTGATTATTGATTTTCATATTGATGTGATGAGTATTCTATGTCACCCATTATATTATTCTGAATATAAAATGGAATGAAATTATTTTACACATTCACATTCAATTTAATTTTTAATGTAATGTTGAGGCATTTAATTTAGTATAATGAATGTTTTTTAATGATCAAAGATACTATTCTTTATTTTAAATTTATATTGTTAATTTTAGAATAAAAAATTCATGAATCATTTTAAAATAGTTAGGAGAAACCCAACCCTATTTCCTTCCCAAGAGATCAAAGCATTATTTTATTTTAAAAGTGAAATCTCTTTTTTATTGTTTTTATTAAAAATGAAATTCTATATTATGATTATTTTTTAAAATATATTGTAAGTATATCTTAATTAAATTTGAATCATGTATAAAGGTGGTTGGTGAGAAGTTGGTAATTTTTAGGCAAATAATTGTACTATATCACAGTTTTAGTTTTTGGTTTAGATCATGAATGCTCATGAATAGTTTATTAATTAAGAAATGGATAGTGTCTCAAAGAGTCATATAATGGTTATTTTGTTATTTTATTTTTTTATTACCTTATAGTATCATACAAATTATCCATTATTTTTATCATTTTATTTTATTGGGGATGTTTTTTTATATGGATTTATGGATGTTGATAAATTGGGGTTGTTTGTAGAAGGGAGTTGTAGGTGGGGGGTATTTTTCATTTTTACTTTTCTTTTTACAAATATATATTTTTTTCAAAATGTTCCTCTAATGTATTGGTTCATCTTTAAGAAATTTTATTAACATTTTTACTTCTTGTTAAATTAATTTTGTGTGTTAAATTTTAAGACGTAGTTGTTTCTACTGCATTGATGCTTGTTTCCAGGCCACATGGATCAAGAAATATCCCTCGATCCCTCTCATGGGATGTCTTAGGAACCCGATTGATCATTATATTGGGTTGTTCTATTACATTAAATCCTCAAATTTTTCTTATATTATCATCACATAACCTCAATTTTTAATTTTAATTTTTTCTTTGCTAGTGGATATCTCTAAAGGAAAACAATTACATTAAAAATCTTAAACACATCACCTATCCAATTTCTGTTTCCGAAATAAATTTATCATAGAACATGTTCTTAATCTTATATGTGATGATCAAAATAGTGTTAATATGATGTAAAATTCTTCACAAGTATAGTAGTCACTTCAATGTAGACCTTTATGTAAAACCAATAATGCATTGAAACAATTGTTCGTAATGTATATACCATTGAACCTATTGAAAATGATTATCATCCATTCTAGTATAGAATATTGAATATATTGTTTTCATGATCCTGAGTACAAAATTAATTAAAACATATACCTTTTCACATTTGTAACACCATTCAACATGAACACAAAATATTCATTTGTAGTGATAAAAATATTTCCCAAAATAATTTCACAATAAAAAACTCCATTTTCAATATTTAATCATCAAAATTCACCATATTAATATGAATAAAATAATTCCCTCTCTAGTATAATGTGATATAAATATATATAATGAGTCACTAATTTATTTTCAAAATATGACAGAAAATAATCAAACCCCATTGAATATTAATCACCGTAAACATTTATGAGACTTATGTTGGTACCATCAGCATCATTTTCATGCCTCTTATTTTCATCATTATGAATATTATTCACATATTTATAGAAAAGTTTGGTATGTCCCAATTTATCTAAAAATAATCACTTAACGATTCATTTTGAATCTGATTGACTTATCTAACTACCATGTCCCTCTTATATATCCAAAATAAAACAATTTCACAAATAGTAGTTGTCATTTCTATTTCATTGATTCTTGTTCATCATTAATGATTATATCACATCATCCAACATCATAGTATCTTTCATGAACAATAAAATTTTAACAATATAATTTAATCAATATGGTGACAAGACAAATAGAATCAAATATTTATCCACTTCCTCAATTATAATAATTAATGTGTCTCCTACATCATTAATCAAGACCAACATAAAATATGTGCAGATAAGAACATTTTTTAACACAATTGTTTGTTTTATTATCTAACATACACATATGATAAATTAATTTTTTTGATTTAAATGATTTCAATGGGATTTTTTAAACATGATTTATAGGTTTACATATCTCATCCAGTTATTCTAAATTTAACACATATCATAGTGTATTATATAAAAAATTCATTTCTATTATTCTATTCTTTTATTCTCTAATATTTATCTAATCAACGTCATTAACCGTCTCTCGCTTCTCTCATTTTTTCACCTCCTTCAGTATCATCTCATGACATAAATTTTTTAATTGTTGTTTTAATTTATTTAAATAATTATTCTCATTAAATATTTCAATGTTTGAATGCATAAATTATTGTGAGTCATCCGTATCAAATAATCATGAAATAAAGTGTAACAAACCGATACAATAGGTATAGGGTTAGTGTGAAATGATCTAAAGATAAAATATCTTATGAAATTATATTAATCAATATATAATGTATATAAATTCTATAATTATTACTATTTAAAAATTTAAATTGATTTTTAATGTGAAATCGACTGTAATATGGTGGCTTTAAACCCATGGGGGAACTTTAAATAATCCATTAACAATTAGATAGTTGAAAATAGATACAAAATACTAAACATGAATTAAAATAACTGTATGAAAAACAATTTGAAAACCATACATTAATATGCTCCAGCCATATCAATGAAAAACATCCAATGAAAAAATATAACCCATTAAGGATAAAATCTGAACACGCAATTTCAATATGAAACTGATTTTAGCACTCAAGAGGGCACTATAAAACCCAACATACTACAACATATTGTTCTCTCTCAATATATAAAATAGGTCTCCCACATTATCATGACCTACACAAGTATTCTCCTATGCATATCCCATCTATATATGACACACATATTCCATTTCTATATCATCATAATCCCAACTTCCTATTCATTTTCATTGAAATTAAACCAATATGTGTAAATTAAATATTCCCCATTATCATGTGTTCCATTTTGAAAATAAACCCTATTCATAAAAAATAATACATAAAAATATATATATCATGAAAATTGAATGATTGAAACTGAAAAATATGGTTACCTCATATTGGAAAAAAATATCTGTAAATTTAAAAAAAAATACCCAGACTAAACTCATAATTGTTATTTCAGATATGTAGTAAATTTTTTAACATTTCATGATAATATTTTTCTTTCATACTAAATAATATATAGTTCATTGAGAAAATAATAAATAATATTTGAATTCCATAATATTATAATTATTTTCTATAGTAAAATATTTTTTTGATATGGGAAGATTTCATAAGAGTCATTTCAGATTTCATAACAGTCATTTATGAAATTATATAACACCATAAAACAAATTAGACGTAAAATTCTAAAATTTTATCAGATATATAAAATGGTGAATCATTATTTTCATGAGATTAAATGGATTGAACTCCACATATAAATATTATTGTCCTAAATTATTTTTATGATCAGTGACCTCTTGGATTTTTTCACAGGGGGTTCTTGAGTAAGGATAAAACATTCCAAAAGAGTATATGTTAACCTATGTGGATAATAATTAGATTAAAAAGTGACCACCATTGGTAGTTTTCTATGTTTAAAAGGTATGGAAGACATATTATAAAATTATTCACTATGGTTTAGATGAAAATATTCATGTCCAAATGAATTTGGGTTTTTAAAAATTGTATTAGAGATAATACAAAGATATAGGTGCATTGGAACTTCCTAGGATTGAGTTATGGGATCCATAGTGAGGGTGTTTTTCATTAGGGGGTGCCTGTATCCCCCCCCCCCATGAAAATTGATTCATAAATTACCAAATTTGACTAAATATATGAAAATGTAACACCCATATTTTTAGGTTCGTTGAAAATTAGATATCTACATTTAAACATGCATGGCATTGAGTACTGTCGGGATTGGTGACCTATACATTATTTTAATAGGGTGTGTGTGAGTAAGGATAAATAACACTAAAAAAATTAATGACCTCTTGGGCAAGTCATTAGTCATATATGGAAACCCAATGGATAATAGGCTATCATTTACTTGGATGGTAACCATGTTATTACAAGAGACCCAAGGGGTTAGACATCCAGGTTCATGGGCAAGAGTAGTTGGGTTATGTTGGGAAGAAAACTAAGGTATTCTATGATATGCATGGGGTCATATTTATATATTTATGGAATGATCAAAAACATTATTACTATTATAGGCTATCCTATGGGGAACACAAATTAACTTTTAGGCCTTGTCACAGGTCTGACAACGTTCATGGTTCAAGGGTCACCTCGTCCAGTTCATAACACTTTGTATAAATCATTTGGTAAATTTTATGAGTCTTTTTCATTCTAAAAAATTATTTTTAATATGTTGTAAGTGTTGTTCGATGAACATCATAAGAGTAATTTTAATGTTATTAAATAAAACATCATGAAAAAATTGAAAAATACCTGAAACTATATAGAATGATATAAGAGTCATTTTAATCTTATGAAATCGTCACTATAGAGTGTTCTTTTGGGATCCACTTTTATCATAATTTTAAGGAGAATATGAGGATCAGAGAATATAATTTCCCGATAATTTATTACATTTAATAATGAAAATTAAATCAAAAGTTGTTTTGATATTTAAAATAAATAGAGCTATTTTTTATGTTTTCATTTATACTATGATTCATGAAAGATCAAAATAGGTTACTATAGGTCAAATATTCTATATTTATCAAATATATATTTTTTTAATTATTTCTTTTAAATATATCTTAAAAAATATCAATAATGATTAGAGTGTGTATTAAAAGTGGTTCACTAGACAAATTAGTTAAATTAGAATTAAATATTCAATCATTAAGGGAGAATTACCAAGTGAACAACTGGTTTAGTACATGTAATAAGGGTCATGACATATAATTTGACTATGAGAATTATATAAAATATGTATTGGAATATAATTTTTTGAAATGAATGAATTCTTGAATATAGAATAAATTATCAGTAAAGTGATATAGAATAATCAACACTAAAATGTAAAGTGTTCTGAGACACAAATATGTTTAAATGTAGAAATTGATTTTGTGAGTTCTAGGGAGACTATAAAACATTATGATCCTATGTGATATGTGATTAATGATTGAGAATAAGAGTATCAACTAATTATACATACAGTTATTATTGAAAATAGATCTAATTTCAAAAAATAAATATAAATTGTCAATGACATTAAATACTTTATCATAACCAATTATATTTATATCTAAAGGATTCAAGAGTAAGGTAATTATCATGACCTCCTACAACAAAAAAACGTATCCTAAGAACTTCCTCACATTTTTTTCAAAATATTATAATTATTGGGAGACTATTGGAACTATATAGGGACACTATGTATGTGTTTGAAAACATATAGGTATATGATGATCCCTTCCTACCCACATTGATAAATGTTTTATTATAGAGGATGTTTTTCACTCAGACTCTCCTGATCATTTCAAGGAGAATGTTCCTAAACTGTGAAAAACCACTAATGAATTTTATATGTATTTGAATTTTTTTATCTTTGTTCCATTTCGGTAATAATGATATTCATATATTAATTGGATAAGATCCTAACAAATCAGTATGTTAAAGTTAATGAAATGTTTTTTGTAAACAAATTATAACTAATTCATCCCTCTATCTAAATAGTGCACCCATTCTTTAGAAAATGCACATAACTTTTCAAGTTAAATTAAAATAAAAATGAAATATTTTAAATTAATTATAAATATTTTTTGATTAAATAATTATTTTTTGATCATTAATTTATATTAACATAACAATTAAATTTATTAAAAATTAATTTAGTAATTCATTTCCCTCTGCATTCAGTTTCAATGAATATTGGGTTGTCATTGTATGTTTGGCTTCTAATGTGTACATCACCTAGCACCATAGTAGATATGAAACTACCATGATTATTTTATCTATAACAAACATCTAGGCCCAAAATATTATCCCTTATTGGGTATCATCATCAAACCAATTAGTGATAGGGGACTAGCTCAAGCAGGCTTATATGTAATCCAAAATTCATTATCAAAATTGATGTGGTATTTGGTTTAAACATACATGAATTCACTACTCAAACTAAAGACAACATATGTGGGCCCACATTTGATTATCATCCACTAGATCAAGACATATTTTCCTGATATTATATAATCATCGAGACTCACCACATAAATAGTAGTTAATTTAAAGACATTCTAAACTAGACAATATGGGTTGACATGCTTGAATAGAGACAGAGTTATTATTTTCAAACATTTTTTGTAGATATTTAACCCATATCACAATTGGGATCCACCATGGATCAAATTACACATGTCGAGGACTGTTTTCTCTATCCATGAAATTTCAGTCCCAAATCATGATCTCTTATGGTCTTCCATTATAAAACCAATTTGTGATATGAGGAGTAGCTCATCCAATATTATATTTTGCAGACCATTCCATATGAAAACCAATATGGAATTGGGGTTTCACACCCAATAGTGACATCCAATGACTATTTGAGCCCCTAGATGTTGTAGGCACATATCCCACCAGCATTTTTCATATATGATGTGGAATCCAAATATAGGAGATTGATCAACCCTTCAAATTTAGATGGACCATATCCCATAACCATTTTATCCCTCATAGAGTGCTAGTGGTCATCCCTACGTGGAATGTACTTCCTTCTTGATGTAATTTTACCCCTCACTCTTCTAAAATAAGGATATTTGGTCAAAAATTTAAATAAATAGGCCTATAAGAATAGAAAATATATAGTTTAAAGAAATAATTTCTAGGTATCATTCAGAAACATAAATATTCTATTGACCGGATTGGTACCTGTATGGTTTGAAATTCAAACAATTCGACCCATTCGTTTTGATCTAGGTTTCAAAGTACTATCATTTATATCTTACAAAATAAAAATAAAGGCTCAATTTTATGAAATATTGGAAAAAATAGTAGATAATATGAAAAAATGAGTTTACATTAATAATTTTTTTAATTATTAATTGATATTAAGGTTATTTGTTTAATTTTTTTTATATATTTTAATATTTAGTAGATTTATAGAAGGGAAAATGGATTTTATGTGCCTCAAATTATCAAAATCTATATACCAATTTATAAATAAACATACAAATGTATTTAAATTTTCTAAAATTTATATAAATAAATCTATACAATAGGATTCACAACAAAAAATATCACATGAATGATTTAACAAGATGTGTAGTTTGATATTTTGATGATATATTATTCACTGTAAAAGGGATATTAAATATATCATTACTAAATTGTTAAATCATGAAAAATTATTCCATAACATTTATAAGTTTTATCAAATATTCTATTTACAATTAATCAATTTATCTTTCTATCAGTTGTTTCAAAAATTAAATTGGAATATTCTTCAAATAGAGGGAAATTATAATTTCTACGAGAAATGTTTTCCATTAATATCGATATGTGATTTATAACCTATTGATTTTGGATGAAAACCCCATAAAATAATGGTAAAAAATGAATCAAATTGAATGATAGAATGAGGGTATTAAGGGTAAAAAAATTTGTATCTATTATATTAAGAAAAAACTCTTAAATACATATCCAATATATTTGGAGTAATTCCCCATAAATAATACACATGAACCATAATTTCAAATCAGTATATTCTTGTTATTCAATATTACGAAATGAGAATTTATCTTCCCATAAAAATGATTTTATTGGTGCTAATAATAGTTGATTATTTTTACGTTATAAATATATAATGATAAATGTTGGAATTTATAAGTTTTGACAATTATTATTGATAAATTCCTATTTTAGTTTTTGTAATTATATATAACATTAAACAACAAATTTTATTACCCTAATGTTCCTTTATGTTAAAGTTTTCTAGCAATTATTTTGTAGTTTTTGAAAAATAAAATGATTGTAAGAGAATATATTGGTTATTCAAGAATCAGACCTAGTGCATCATAATAATATTTTTTATAAAGTAAGATATTTATTATTGAATAAGTTTTATTGTTCCTGAAGAGTTTTTAAAGATGATTATAAGGTTGTGTGTTAGAATGTTGTCATGCTTTGTAATACAACTTAATATTCTAATTATTTGATCGTGGAGTGCTCAAAATCATAAAAGCTATCATGCAAAAAGTATTTGATGAAAAAATGAAATCATAATAATTTAATAGGTTCTGTTTATCATGAAAAATTCATCATTATATTTATGAAATATAGAAAAAAAATAACTAATCCAGAAGTCAGAATATGTGGCACTGATGAAGTTTGAAGAAATTCAATTCTTATATGTAGATTAATTGATTACTACATTCCATCATTTTGGAAAATCATCTTATTCAAAAATCATTCCTATTGCGAAAATCCATTGTAATGGTAATTCCATTGTAATGAGAATTACATCATAACAGGGATTCCATCGGATAGACTCTAAGATAGAAAGTCCATTAAACTAACTCTAAAGATTAATGAAATGTCAAAATGATATGAGAAAGAAATAGAAGTTTTAATGAGATAAGAATGAAATAGATTCAAAGTGAGATAAGAAGGAAGAAGAATTCTTAATTAGGTGTAAAGGAAAAAATATTCATATTGAGATGAGAAGAAAATAGATTATTAATGAACTAAGAAGGAATCAAAATTCATAATGAGATGTTAAGAAAAAATATTCACAATGAGATGAGAAAGAAATAGATTCTTAATGAGATGATAAGGAAACATATTCCTAATTGTCAGAGTATGAAGTATTCTCAAAAAGAATATTCTAGAAGTATTATTAATAGTTTCATAGGTATACATAAAATTTAATTTTTCATAAATTTCGTAAAATTTTATTGAGGATTGTTAAAGTCAATGTTGAAGTTTAAATGTGAGAGATTTTCATAGTTTTGACATTTGAGGAAGTGAAGAAAATTTTGTTGTTTCTCACTTTAATTTTTTGATACTCATATGAATACTTTCCCAGCTGATTCATTCATTGTTAACATTTCACTTAAGAGGAAAAGGTGGTGCACTGAAGAAATTAAGTGGAATTCATTTCCATCTAGAGATCTTGTAAGGAGGATTAGGAAACTGAATGTATTTTCCCTGATTTATCAGGATTGTGTTAAGAAGAATGTATTGAGTTAGTCAAATTTAAGAAGATCATATTGAGTATTTGAGTAGAGTTTTAGTTTTCATGATAGATAATGGGTTAATCATATTGAGTACACTATATTGAGTTTCTAATAAAATTTTGAGAATTGTATATTGGGTAAGGGAGAATCGTATTGACTTCATTTGATTGAGAAAATTATATCTAGCCAATGTCTGGTCAGGATTCAGAATGAAAAATTTTAAATCTATTTCCACAATGTTTTTAATTATTTTTTGCAAAATTTTTTTTTAATAAAATATTTTTTAACTAATGGGAATCAGTACAATCTTTTCAATAAAGTTATATTATGTGTCTAATGGAAGTTTTCACAAGTTGTATTCACTTCTTCATAATAGTGGATTTCTATATACCCACATAAGTTGCTATGGAATGGATTTCAATTCTCATACCGAGGTTGAAACTTGTAAATAATCTATGCTTTACATTATTTAAAATGTTTTCATAAATTATTATTTACAAAAATATGGTATGTAAAGAATTCATAACAATTATATGGGATTTCTTTTTAACGAATATTGAATCTTATAAAAAGAAAAAAACTAAATCACCCCCCCTCCCTCTCAATTGTTATTCGATCCTTTAGAACATCAATTGGTATTAGTGTGAGGATTACCTATATAATCCTTACGTGGATAATATTAGTTCTATAAATAGTATAGGAAGTAAAATATTATATGGATGAAATTATTATGGATGGAAGAATTTGATGATTCCTTATATCCAATCTTTTTTCCTGGAATTTGTTGATGATGATAATATTGGGTTTACACATATTGATAAATATCCTCATCTGACGTTTTCTAATTAGATAAATGCATAATATGATAGAGAATAATTGTAATACAATCTTTATATCCTTATCATAGAATTTTTATTACATTTTAATGGGTCTCAATACATCAAAAAGTAGGTGGGACTGTCTAGAATGTATTTTAGATGGGGATAAAAAAGTGAATCCAGAAAAACTAAAAAATTTGGGCAATAAGTATAGAGACATCCGAATGAGAGAAGAAGAAACTATTGATTAATAATTCACCTGGGTAAATGAATGTTTTTTGCAATATCATAGGATTTGGAGATATCATGGAAGATTGTACAATTTTGATGAAACCTATAGGAATCTAGCTGGATAGGTTTGATTCTAAAATTTCATCATTAGAATATAAGTATAATTTATCTCTTCATTAATTTCATAACATTATTATTATATAAGAAATGGAGAAATAACCAATGTCTAAAAAGAAGATGAATATTGAGATGGATTCTAAATCCATGGGAAAGATAAAAATCCAGGATGAAGAAAAAGCTGATCCATGTATGTCTGAAGATAAGGAAGATGATGAGTTGAATGATATGATTATTTCCCTAATCATAAAAAGATATCAAAAATGATGAAGAAAATATGTAGTTAAAAATAATCTTCAATGTGTTGAGTGTAGTAGATTATGACAAGTTTCTATTAATATCCCAAACAAAAAACAAGGAGAATATCGAGATAATTTTGAAGAAAACCCTCGATGGAATACGTTGAACAAAAAATTTAAAGAAGAAAAGTCATCCAAAAATTAAATTATGATGTTTACTAGAAATAAAAGAAGTATGTTGTGTATGAAATTTGAATCAGACTCAAAAGAGAAAAATTCATCTAAAGATGAATCTTTAAATCAAATATGAAAGTTCATTGAAAATGATTAGACAAAAAGATTCCTTAAATAGTGAAGAAAGTGGTGACGATTCATATAGTGAGTATAAGCATAGAATAGAACATCGTGCATGTCTTGAACAAAAAATTATATCATGAAAGAAACTGTAATGATAAAGAAATACCATTAATATTTTTTTGAAGGAATAAAAGATTTCATTTAATAAGTGGATGAATACATTCTTGAGATCTTAGTTTAAATACTAAGAAATTCTAAACATGGAATGTTGATCGAAGATATCAGTATGAAGTTTGATTATATAGAAGAATAAGTTAAAAAGATTAAATAAAAACTTTTTATGTCAAAAAATTCCCTAATGAAGAATAATGAAAACTTAAAAAATCCTCATTAGTGAAATCTAAGACTTCTATTATTTCGGAGAAGGGTCAATAAAATAATATTTCATCAGATTCATTTAATCTTTCTGTTTCTGGAAAAGGGGATTGTAATTCATGGATAGATAAATGATGTGGGAAACATATAAATTTTAGAAAAGTATAAAACTCACTAAAAATAAAATATTGTCTACATCCGGATTATGTTAGAGGGGAAAGAATTTACCAACAAAAAAAAATATTCTATTGTGAATGATCTATTTTGAATATAAAATCATGATTGGATGGTTATTCATAGTTTTTTTCAACGTACAAGAATAAAGATTATAGTTGTAGTGAAAATTATCTATACCCAGAAGAAGGTTTGACTGGAGTGGATGAAATATTTAATGTATAATGAGTAACTTTACTAAATTATAGAATGTTGAAAAAGTAAATTCAAAATCTATTAGAAAATGACTAAAAATAATCATTTTAAATGTTTGAAAGAAGTTAATGGAATATGTGACTAGGTTGGTCTTATTTCCATAACATGTATGCAACTTATTTCCGAATATGATTTTTATGATAGAAAAAAATAAGTTTAAGAATAAATTTTTTTTTGAAAGAGCCTTTGTTGTTGAAACTTCATTGAATAAAAGTAAAATAAAAAACTTGTATAATTGATAATCATTGTTCTTCTTATATGATAGGTGATATAAAAATATTTAAACATGATTAATTTCATGATTGATGAGTAGTTACCTTTGGAAATAATAGTTCTTTAAAAACCATCAGAATAATAACGACTCATATTGAATCACAAAAGTTAAATTTAATAAATTTTTTTTTTAATGGGTTAAAACATAATATAAAAGTTTTAAGTTAACTTTATGTTGATGGAAATGAATTTGATTTAATAATACATTTTTTTATCATCAATAGTTTGAATGATAGAAAATTTATTGCAAAATGAGAAAGTTCAAGTGAAAATGTCTTCCAAATAGAATAATTAAGTACCTCCTTTTACATGATTGTGGAATATGAAAATAAATTGTGGCATCGAAGGAATGGGTATCGTGGATTTTAATATATTAAAAACCTTCTAGAGTTGATTCCATTCAAAGCATTACATACATAATAATAACTGAAGAATACATTTGTGTAACATGTCAAAAAAGTAATATGGAGAAAAAAATTATAAAATAGTCGAGATTCAATCTATTATAACACTTGATGTTATTCAATCTTATTTATGTGGGTTGACGAGACATCAATCCCCAAAAAGTGATATAAAATTTATCACATTTGTTAATGATTTCATGGGGATGAAAAAACATCATGTTGGTAAATTTGATTTATAGGCTATTGAAATGATCAAATTCTTCAAAAATGAGGTTCAGAATGAAATTGGGGTTTCTATAAAAAGGTTGTGAATAGATAATGGTACATAATTTACAAAAAATAATTTTGAATCTTATCTAAGAAAACATGGTATCAAACATCATTATAGTGCAACCTATACTTCACAAAAAATGGAGTTATCGAAAAAAATATAGAAGTTTGGTAGACATGTTAAGATGTATGTTTGTAGAATATATACATTAAAAACTCTACTATACAAAATCTATTAGTACAACTATACATTTTAAAAATTGATGCTCAATGAGACTAGAAACCATCATGAATCCTTATGAAATTGGCTATAAGAATTAATCTTCATTGAAATAATTCAAAATTGCTTGAAGTCCATGTTTACTCAAAATAAAAAACTTGTATTTAATAATTGTTTATGAGAATGGTGAGGAACGATAATTTATGGGTTATTCACTAAATTGAAGAGGATACAAATGATGAAACTAATATTTAAAAATGTTGGTTGAATCATATGATGTGAATGTAAATGAAAAAATATCCATAATAGAATTTGTTGATAATACTGGAGAGGATAAACTATATATTTCCAAAACTATTGAATATAAGTCAGAACATCCTTTCCAATATTAAAAAAATTCAGGACATGAGGAATGTTCCGTTGGGAAATCATCCTTGAAATTTCTTACTTTAAAAAATGATTTGTATGAAAACATTATTAGAAATCAAAAGGCTCCAGCTCAGACAAGAAGAAACATTATATTAGACAATCAGACATCACATAAATCAAACGTTGAACCAACTTAGATATAGAGGCTATTTTACAAAAATTAATTGGTGAATTAAATGAATGATGATTTGGATTATATTGAGAAGAATTAATCATGGGAACATGTTTGATGTAATTAAAATAAAAATTTTATCAGAACAAATATGGTTTATAAAATATGTTAAATAATATTGAATAAGTATCATGAAAAAAAATCCAACCTTGTATTTAATGGATATACATAATTGGATGTTTTGGATTTCGAAGAAAATATTTCCCCATTGCAATATTAGAAACTATAAAAGGTTTCTTTCAGTCTCCTCAAATCAAAATTTCAAAGGTCAACACATGTAAGAAATTTTAGATTTCATCAATGGTGATATTGAGGATGATGTTTAAATTGAAAAAACATCTGGGTTTAAACATAATGAGGATGAAAAAAATTAACTGAAGAATTATTTTTATGGGCTGAAAAAATTGTAATGTGATTGGTATTCAAAAATAAATAATTGTTTGATAATGTTAAAATTTTCATATTGAAAAGTAGATAGCAACTTATATGTTAAATATGTTGACTCTAGATCCCTAATTATAATTGTTATTGTGGTTTTTATAATTTTATCTGGGGATATATATGATGTTTATAAAACATTTTTTTAAGAAAACAATTTGATTTTTAATATTTCAATACTAGGAGAATTAACACTATTAATTTTCTTACGTGTTCTAGAAAATGAAAAATTCATTATATCATCTCAACAAATGTATGAAATAAATTATTTAAAGATGTTTGGGAGAGATGAATCTAAAGAAGATACTACTCTTATATGTATGATCACAAAAATGATTTATGATTATTCTATAAAAAGTGTGAATCAGAATGACTTTTGAAAAATTATTGGAAGTATTTTTTACCTTACATCCTCAAGGGATGGCATTATTTTTGTTATGAATTTTTGTTCCCGTGCCAAAGTAAACTAAAATAATCACATATGTTTTTCGAAAATAAAATAATAACTTTTATCAAAGAAATAACTTCACATGGGTTGTTGTGTAAATGAAATAGTGAGATGATTTTTTCAGTTATACTGATGTCGATTGTGATTGAGATTATAATGATATAAAATCAACCTCATGAGGAAATTTATTACTGGGATAATGTTGGGTGAGTTAGAATAGTAAGAGACAGTGTTTAGTAACATTTAGCACAGATGATTTTGAATAAGATGCAGCTACTCAGACTTGTACTAAAATTTTTTGGATGAATGTTATGATGGAATATTTATATATAAACGATTCCTACCAATGATGATAATTCGTGATAATCAGATTGTAATTTATAAGTTCAAAAATTACATCCAATATTCATGATCATAACAATTGATATAATGTTTCACATTATAAAATTTTATTTTGTTGATACAGATGTTTTGATGGAATAAATTTATCAAAGTATCATATTGATAATATATTTAAAAAAGGAATTATGAAAGAATTGTTTGTTGAAATGAGTCTACAAAACCTTGTTATGTCACCTCCCACAAATTTATAAACCTCATATAGAAGTACTCCCACCATGATTTGGATTTTGTTGACAAAGGGGGATATAATGTAGAGACATTGTAATTTATAATATATTTTTACTTATCCTTCTTAAATGTATTTGAATATGTATTTATCATATAATTGGTAGGGGATAAAAACCAAACCAATGGGGGAAATTATAAATGTTATTGAGATTTTATCTTTATATGGACACAATATTTCCTTACCACTAAGGGATGTAATTCCTTGGGAAAAGTTACTTTATCTTATAGTGTAGTTTTAGAAAAATCTTTTTTGAGAGAGGATGGGTTTTGGTAAAACTAAAAAAACATGTGTTTTTTACAATATATTAGTGGGTAATAATTTTTATGAGATATAAAATTTTTCCAAAAGGGATTTCAGAAAATAAAAAGTGGAATATTGAAGAACCTTTATGATAAAATTTTAATGATATTATTGTATTTTTTGATAATTAACCTTTTTGTAAAACATTGTATCGGTTATTCAAGAATCAGACCCATTCCATTATAATTAACATTGTTTCAATGTTAGTTTTTTGTATTTTCATAATTCATATTGTTCATAACGTATTTTGGAAGAATATTTTAGATTAAGGAAATAGAATGTTTACATACTTTATAAAACCAAAACATATGATTATTTTCTGATCAAAGAGTTCACCAAAATCATAAAAACTATCATGGTAAAATAAGATAAAGAAATAGAGTAATCCTAATGATTAAATTAGATCTAGTTATCAAGATATAGACTTCATTGGATTCAATAAATCTGGAAATACATGATTGGATCCATAAGTTAAAATTTTTGACATTGTTGACATTTGAAGAAGATCAAAGTTTCTATATGGATTCATCAATGAATACTTTCTATTATTATAGAAAATAAACGTAATGGTATTTCAATAATAATTGGAAAATCCATCGTAAAGGGAATTTCATCTTAATGATAATTCCTTTGTAATTAGTATTTCATCAGACTAACTCTGAGAAGAAAAGTTAATTAGACTAACTCTGATGATGAATGTTATATCATAATGAGCTAATAAAGAACCATAAATCCTCACGATCTAACAAAGAAAAAGTTCATAATGAGCTGAGAAGGAAATCGAATTTGAAAAGATTTGAGTATGAAATAGATTTATTTATGAGCTGAGAAGGAAACCAATTCATAATGGGTAGAGAAGGAAGATAAAAATTTATGAGCTACGAAATAAATAGAATTATAATAACCTATAATGGAAAAAAATTCATAATTAGTTGATGTGAAAAAATATTTTTAATGAGTTGATTACGAAGAAGACTCAAAAATATGATTCATGAATTTTTATTAAGAGTTAATGTGGTGAAACCTGAAATTCATCATTTAATAAATATTGGTGAAATATATTGAGGATTGAAGATTTACATGTTGAAGATTATATGTGACAGATTTTGAATTTTTTTAAATTTAAGGATGTGGGGAAATTTATTGTGTTTCCCGGTTTTGTTTTTTGAGTTTCATATAAATACATCCTCATATCATTCATTCATCGTTAACTTATCAATTAAGTTGAAATGTAATATTTAATATGAAATCATGTGAAATTCATTTCTAGCGACTGACCTTGTGAGGTGGATCAGATAGATGAATGTAATATTACCATATGAATAATGATCGTATTTAGGAGATCCTATTTAGTCAGTTAGATTGAATCAATCATACTGAATAAGTTAATATTGAGCAATTGATTAGAGTATTAGTTTTTCAGATTATGGATTCGTTCATCCAATTAAGCTCATTTTATTTTGTTTTTAATATTTGTTTGAGAAGTTAATATAGAATAAGGGAGAATTTTATTTACTTAATCAGATTGAGAAAATTGAGTCCAGAAAAACCGGATCATGGATTCATACATTAAAATTTTGGAGAAGTTACGAAAAAGGATTTATAATTATTTTCTCTCAATTGTTTTATAGGAAAACTTTCTAAAAAGTTGGTAGTCTATTTAATCATTCCTATTATGATATAGAATGTTTCTAAAGGGATTTGTAACAACTTGTATTAAATTCTCCATAATAGGGGATTTCCATAGACCCACAAGAGTGTCTATGGAAATGATTTTGGTTCCCACACTAAGGCCAAACGTTTTAAAGAATGTGTTCTTTAATTTCATTTCAACTTTTTCATGTTGTATTATTTACACAAATATATTAAGGAATGAAATATTAACATGTTTTAGTGGAAAAGTTTTAAAATAATTGAAACATATAAAATTTTAACAACTTATTAAACCCCCCTTCTCTATTGACATTTTATCCTTTGGAACATAACAAATGATACTTAAAAAACAAAATTTACCATATATATATATAATATTTTAATATGATAGAAGATATATTTACATTCATTTATTTTTTGTAAAATAAAATTACACTTTTAATTTGAATAAATTTATTATAATATTAATATTTAGACCAGAAAACATTAAAACAATTGAAATTACAACCAATACCAATAAAATATTACTCAAATGAGGAATTCTCAAATTATTTAACAAACCACATAGATAATATGTCTTCGTTTATAATAAAATTAATTCATATTTTAGAAATATTAAGAAAATAAATAAAAAACAATAATGAAAATTTTATGAATTTTTAAATATAAGAAAGTAATACAATATTGAGAAAAAAAGTTACTTGTGATATATGATATATAATTATAAAAGGGTAACACTAGATAAAAAACATTACAATGAAAATTAAATTAGTTTGAATATATGAAAATCAAATTGATGTGGGTCTTGATTAAATAAGACAAAAATATATCACAATTGTTTATCATTAATTTTCAGGACTATCTAAATTTGTTATAGATGTTTCGATTGATTAATAGATATTTATAAATAATAAAAGTTGTTTAATTAAGATAAATAAAATTATATCATTAATGTCACATCACACATTGAGTTCATATATTGTCTTTTTAATAATGGTGAAAAATTATTTGATACCAAGTTTCCTTATTTCTTATGACAATCAAAATTTGCTTACCCAATTTTGACCGATAAGAACATGTTATAAACTATAAGAACATTATTCTATACACATATTTTAAAAGAAATGGTATGGTTTCTTAAAATATTTGTATTGCATATATGAATTTTTTTAATGAGTCATTGAGAGAAAAACGGTTGGTATTGGGAAGTTCCAATAGTTTCATAAAACCCATATTGTGGGTAATATAAAAAATGGATGCATTCAGTTTTGAAACTAGGACATCATTGTTATTATTGAACAACATAATAAAAATCATATGGTGAAATTTCTATGTACAGTTAGATATATATATATATATATGAATAATAATTATATAATTTGAAATTATAACTTATATTGTATATATAAATATGGAAATAATAGTTTAACCTATTCCAATGATTTTAAGAACATCTAGTTATTGACCATTCAAAATGTATTTTAAAAACCGTTGGTTTTGATGCCCTATAATATTAGGACCCATACAAATAGTTTCATAAAACAATTGGTACAAGTGTTAGATATACCAAAGTAATTGTTAACCCATTGGTATGGGGTACCTAAACCATTGGTTTTCCACACTCTTGGAACATTTCCACTAGTATAATCCATGTTTGAAGTAGTTATAGAACTAGATTTTTATTAATAGTAAAAAACTACTATAAATCACTCCAAACAAATAACATTATAGTATAATATGGATTGTTTTTACATTTTGAAAATTAATCAATGATCATTATTTATTTTTTAGACATTATGATGTTGATCACTTATTTTTGATCTATTGATGAACTTTTATATAATACAAAAATAATCCTTTAATCATTTTACCACATATCACATCGTATTAAGGTATTATTTTATCCTATAAATCATAAATTAATTATTGATATTTTTTATAATTCTTAAGGATAATATGGTCTATATTCATTAGTTTTTATTATCAAACACATGTTTGTGGAATTGAAAAAATATTGAACAATAAAAAAACATAATATCAATCATGACAGGACACGTGTTAGTTTAATTTTGGGATTTTTATAATATTCATAAATTAATTAGAAATCATTTAATATATGTTTTATAATCTTTTGAGATCATTTCCTTTTTTTAAAATTTGAGGAACAGCTATATAAAATAAATGTATTCATTTGATCATTATATTTAAATCACAGATCAAAGGGATATGTGGGATTTGTCTATGGTTAATAAAATAATCACTCTTTTTATTCAAATGTTTTATGTCAATTTGTGATTTCATCATGAGATATTATTTTGAGAATCATGTAAAATAACAGGAAAGACCACTGTCTATAAAAGAACAATATTTTTTTTATTCTAGATAAATCATTATACGATTTAATCTATAACCCATTCTAATAGTTAAACATTAAGAAATATTCATTTTAATAAAATTTTGTTACCTTTACATGTTTTTCTTTATTTTTAAGTGATGAGGAAACATTATTCAACATAAATTCAGTTTCCATCACAATGTTCACATCACATATTAGACTGATGTGGTTGTTTTTTATATTTGTGAAAAATTAATTTTATATTGCTTCACAAATGTTTATTGATAATATAATATTTTTCACAAGTTATTATTATATTTATACTTCTTGTATAAATGGAAATATTTTTTATAACAAAAATATAATTTGAATAATTCAAGAAAATTTACATATCATTTTAGTGTGTTATTTTTTCTAGAGGTGATAAATGAATCAAAAATAAGTGTACAATGTTTTTACGAAATTATGTTTCCATTAACTTTGTTTTCATTATTCTAGGAATTTTTATAAAACATATAATATTAAATTTTAATAATTTCATTAAATTGAACATCTAAAAAATATAATATGCAATTATATAAATCATAAATAAAAAAACATTTCAATAATGTTTAAGGGAAATTTCATCTTGTTGGTTGAGTGAATAATTTTTAATTCATGTATTAATAACTATAGAAACATTTAATAGTTTTCTTCAACCATTCATATTAATTAACCTATAACAAACTACAATGAAATGATCATTGATATTACTAATTACATACTCTCTTAAGATATAATTCCTTTATTTTAATCTCAATATATGAATCATTTTGTATGGATGTGTAAATTATGTAACACCAAATATATTCTCCATAGAATGTATCTATACTAGTATCAAGAAAGTATCATGTTTAATAATTTCTTAGATTTAAAAACTATTGTAGACACTCAATTATTACACACATTAATATATAGTAAAATTTGAAAAAAAAAATCATTAAATATCAATATGATCAATACCAGAACCATAAAGGCTTAGCTTACTTATTAAATAGGATACATAATCAACAGGTAAATAAAGTATCAATATTATTTACAATTTTGTTTTTAATTATGGGCACACTTCTTAGACATAACATATAATAAAACATTCTCCATAACCGTGGGAAGGGAAACATTTGATAGGGTGAGAATAGATTCTCAATAATGGTAAACAAAATATATATCAATAAATGATTATAAGTGATAACCCGGTAATCAAAATAGACTAAAAACCATAAAAATACAATATAAAATAATACCCATCAAATATATTATAATAATAAAGAAATACTATATAAATTTTTTCAAGTTGATGATGTATGTTATTAGATTATTGAATCATCAATAATCAATCCTGATCCATGAAAAGATGTTATATGTATATGTAAAATTAATATTTCATTTGCATAATCATATAAAATCATTTCGATAATCAAGGATCCCTTATTAAATAATAATAGTGGGCATGGTCATCTCCCTATTCCATCATTTTCTTAGTCTAGTTTCACATCCCAGACTATATTATAGGACAAAGTCCTATACTAATATTATTTCACTCCTCATTAGAGTTTTAATTATCTCATGTTTTATTATATGTGACTTAATAAATTAAATAGATATATAAGTTTTATCCCACCCATAAAATTATTTAATCCATACAATTATGTTCCACAGGAACATCAAACATTCATAATATCATCAAATCATATCCTAAGGAAAGGATAAATGTTTCATAAATATTAAATCATAACAATAATGATACAATAAAATAAATAATGAATATAAAAAATAGGATCATACACCGTATAAATCATAAAAAACATCAAATTTTATTTCTATAGATAAAAATACCATTCATAGATCAGTGGTATAGTTTATTGGGAATATACTGTTTTTATTTGAAATATGTTAATTTAAATATAAAAAATTCCTAATAAATAGGAGAAAATTTTAATTACCTATAAAAAATGAATACTTTAATGTAATAATATAATAATATCATATTTAGGATTGTGGGGAATTCGTTCATGCGGTGTATTTTAAAATAAAATATTTATTCATATTTCAGTAAAATTGAAAATGTACAGAATTTGGAAAATGATAAAAAAATAATTTTTAAACATGTTATGGAAAGTAAAATATAGTTAAAAATGATATAAATAATATTTACAAAAAATTTAAAAAATTCTTGAAAAAATTTAGATAAAAATATGGACATGGAACAAAAGATTCCTGACTGAAGGAAAATACAAGGTTATATTTCCATAGAAACATTCATTTGGTATATTGAGAATTTAATGAAATAAAAATGAAACAAAAACATGAAATATAAAAATATTACTAGAGTTTAATAAGTTAAAAAACAATTTGTATAGGTAGACCCCAAAATTTCATCATTAGAAAATTTATGCAAAAACAATCTCTGTAAAATGAGATTGTAACATAAAAGACATACCTCTAATTTTTCTTACATCATAAGATTCCTAACGTCCATTATAATTATTTTATATATTAAAAAACTTATATAACATAACCATATTATTATATATAATACCATACATAGTTTTTTTATATCACCTCATCACTTATTCATTAACAATATGCCATTAACATCATAATATATGGGGTTTACAACATCATTTTTCTTGTATGTTTGGGATTGATGGTTATAAGTCATGAATTTTGATCTTGATTAATTACTCATAAGTATTATAATAATGATATAATTATCATATATATTAATAATATATATAATTATAACAATTTATATAATGTGGTGTTGAAAAAATATTTATATCACTTTGTGGTGATGCAAATTCGTACGTATGGATGAATGAGGTTTCAATTTTTGATTGATTGAATGGAAGATATGGAAATATTAATTTAACTATATATAATAATTATTAAAACCAAAATATCATATATAATCATTAAATCTAACATAATGAAAAACAATGTATGATAGTGTTGGAAAATGAATCCCTTCACGATGTTGAGCCGGCAGTCCACATTTATGAAAGAGTAATACTTTCACATCATGTTTTATTAAACAGAGGTGGTAAATGTTGTTTTATCACTATAATAATATTTAAATGTATTGATGATATTTTTTATATATATTTTTTATGATAAAAAATTTTTATAGGATGTAGATGTAGAAGTAAAATTGAAATATGATAGTTAATATTTGTACTTATTCTTTAAGAGACCTCCTTTGTATTAAAACTAAATCCTCGATAAATTGGCATTAAGAAAATTATATAATATATAATATTAATTTTTTTACTGTAGGAAGATTTTGGTTAAATTCATTCTTGACATATAAATCAAATATAGTATGAGTATGTGAGGAGAAGAGGTGCAATTGGATAATTGAGGGGAGTGACACACATAGAATTTCTAAAATGGTTTCAATTATTTACAGTTTCTATCATGGAAATATTGATCCAAATTAAAAAATATTCTAATTTAGGATAATATGAGGTTGATATATATTAAAAAATAATAATCTTATATGTTTTGGTTGAAGTCCAATCCTTATATGTTTGTTTGGACCCAACCCCAACAAACTCATTTTGACCTGAATCATGGTATGGAAATTTTAGTGTTTATACCATTCAATATGAAAAAAACTAATTAATAACTATATATTATATTAATTTTTATGATTCAAAATATATAATCAACTTTACTAGATTTCTTTTCTATAACTGATAGAGATTAATTTTAAATATGTTTATAACACGCAACGAATACCGGTTTTATTAAAATTAATATTTAAGCATATAAAAACATTACTTACATTCCATTACAAGTAAAAACCATATTAGTAATGTTAAAATATTTTATTGAATATATAATATATAAATTTCATTAAAATATTCAAAAAAATATAGATTATGTTTTTTAGATAAAAACAAGTTGCATGTACAAAAATAGTTTTCAGAAAAAAATTTTGTCAGGATAAAAAGTGAACATATATAAAAATCATGTATAATTTTTATTATTATTTAATTATTTAGATACTTTATAATTTAAAGATAACTATCTTACATTAATATCAAATTAAAAAATGATTAGACTTTTACATGGGTGTAGTAGGTTGTTTCAAAAAAATCATTATGTTTTAATATTCATTGAAAAATAATTCTTATCCGAAAATACTATAAATTCACCCTAGTATAACATTCAAAATTTATTTAAAAAATGATATTAATTAAATAAATTTAATTTATGATTATTTTAGAAATCAATTAAAATTTCCATGTGAAAAAGCATGGTAAAAACTATTTTTGAGTAAAAATACATTGAATGGTAAATTGGCTTAACCTAAGATTGAGTAGGTGTATATTTTTAATTAATGAGTAATTTAGGATTATAAAAAAATTAAATATTCTTCATAAATTATTTATTAATATTAATATCCTCCAATTTAATGTCATTGTGATAGTGGTTTAATAAATAATTTTTCATATATATTCAAGATTTTATGTAAGGGATGTTGTCGAATAAATAAAGTTTTATTCATATAAATTCTTATGGTGTTATATTATAACACATTGAAAATGAAAATTTCCCAATAAATTCTAGTACAATCAAATGAGAAAATCAATTCTTCCTCACTACCTATGGGTTTCATGTAACTTTATCACATTTATGAATATTATTAATAACATGAACTGGTGAAGTTGTATTGTTTTATAGTACTCAATATCTATGATAAAGATTTATATTGTACATTCTTCAAAGCATTGAAAATTATCTAGTAGTGTGACATCTGAGATTAGACAATCTTAAGGATTATGTAGGTTCTTTCTCTAGAGATATACAAGAAATATATCTTGAACATGATAGAGGATTGATAGGTGTTCCATGTGATAAACTACAATCTCTACTCTATCAGGAATCTCAAATTGGACAATATATATATATGGCCAACATTCCATTCTTTCCAATTCTCAGAACCTTATTTCATGTATAATTTCATTGGAAAACCCTCTCAGAAAAATTTAATTATAGATCACAATGATGACTATAAATATAAATCTTCTATCGACTATGAACTGCCATGATGTTTTGATGAATGTCTATATCCATCTCTTATACTTCATCATGTAACTCATGTAATAATAGATTTCATTCTCAAAATTAATCATAATATATCAGATATTTAAACCTCTTTATTTTTTGTTTTATATGGATCCATTTGAATTCAAGAGTGAGTTAAATTTTTTGAAGAAAAAAAACTAGAATATAGAAAGTTTTTGATACCAAATACCATTGAAATTGGGAGAGTGGGATCAGAACACATCTCTTATGATTTAAATGGTCATCTTAGACATGAAATTTTCTTGAAGATGAAAAACAGTCCTAACACAATGCACTCAATTGAAATATTTCCAAATATTTCACTAAATAATTGAGGCAATACTTGGATCCCAATCAGATATAATATAATTTCACACACAATGATACCTTTACACATCCAAAATTCATATCATGAAATGTAGATCAAGAGAAAAATTTTATCAAATAGAAATAATGTGTTTTAATTTATAATGAGATCGACTAAAACCAAAATAACATTATGAAAATTAGATATTTTGGGGATTCTAATGAAACAATTCATGATGATTTCACTATTTCAATTATGGTACGAGTCATGTTAAAAAAAAATTGGAATTATTTATCTCAGTCATAACCTATCCACATATAATACATCGAGATATATAATCATAAATATATCACATTATGTTATCCCAACAAAATTACTCATTTAGGTCTATATATATATATTCATAATTTATATATGAATTGTGAATTTTGTGCTATGAGTTTGTTCCATTAGTTCCAAATTTATGTATATTATTCTAGAGACACATAAATGGTCATTGAAAATTATCATTCCAGCATAATCAATGTTTAAATCATGAACATTTTCCATGATTTTTTATAGCTCCACAAATTCATTCTATGACTATTTATCTGAAAATCCATAGATTGTTGAACAATCATTTGGAAATAATAACATTTCATCCCCTTAAACAATATTTCATGGTTAGCCCTTTTAAAATAAGTAAATATTTATAATTTTTTAATCCTCATAATAGTTACAATAATATGATTATTTTAACTCAAATAATCACCCACTTTTTCAGTTTCTAAGGGAGGTTATATATTTAGAAACCATAATATTTAATCAATTACAAAGATATTCTTTTGAAAATATTAAAATATTTCTAGGATAATTTATACTTTGAGGAATCCTGAGAAGTATATGTGTCACACCTTTCACCATATAGGCAATACCTTCCTATATTTAACGAAAATATTACCACTAATAACATTAAATAATGAAAAATTTATTTGGTCTTAGGGAACGTCAATTGGAATAAGGAATGAGATATGACTATATAATTTTCTACATGAACACACCCCGACACAATTTTTGATTCATCATTGAAAATAAGGAACTCTTCTCGACTATATGGTAGTTTGATAATCGGTTTACTAATAAACCTTATCTCTATTTATGTGAAATTTTATTCATAATTATCAGTCCAAAGGTATTTTACTTTCTCCTAAGTAAACTCAGTGAGTTAACAAGTTATTGTTTTAAATACTTTATATTGATTCAACAATATGAAACCAATCCCAAAATATTATGGATCTTAGTTATAGTGGGTATTATATAAAAAAGTCTATTAAATTTTTGTGTTTGATGGTTCCATCGATATAGCCTCTCTTGAAAATATATGACCCAAAAAATGAAAGTTCCTATAGCCAAAAATTCCACATGGTAAATTTTTCACAAAACATTTATTTCATTAGGGACTTGAATGCAATCCTAAAGTGATCTTCATGGTCACCTTTTTTGTCAAAATCTATAATAGCAATGTATTGAAATAGTATAATGAACTCATCATGTAATCTAGAAAGATTTTATTCCTTAAATTCATTACGATAATGAGGATATTAGTATGACCAAATTGCTTGACTATAAATTTATAGGGTCCATAACAATTCAGAAGGTTGTCATTGAAATGTCCTCACTTTTGACCATCAATTGATACCATCTAAAATAAATATAAATCTTGGAAAAACATTTATATCCCCATAATTGATTTTTAAAATAATTAATATGGTTCAAAGGATACTTATTATTTTATAGGATCTTGTTAGGATTTGTATAATCAACACATAGTCTCATTGATCAATCATTCCTCTTGAAAAAATAATAGGCGAACCCCATAGTGACACAGTTGGCCGATGGAGTCCCTTATAAAAATTACCATTGAGTTTCATCATCAATTATTGTAAATTAATTGGGTCCCTTCTAAATTGGATATTTGGAATATGATTTTCACTTGGTATTAGTTATATTAAATCATGACCTCATGCATTGGATGCAGAATAAGTAAATTTTTAAGAAATTCATCAAGAAACTATTGTATTATTTGAATATATTGAATGTTTAGTTTCAGTCTAAAAATGTGAGATAAATTCATCCTTGGAATAGGAATCTAAACCAATTCTACTGATTTAATTTCCATGGGAAGTTAAAATACATTTTTACATCATTAGATGATTATATGTTGGTTTAAAATATTTAATTTTCATTATCTTCCATAGAAATTGTTATTGAATTCATATAAATAAATCCAATCCAGGAAAAAATTCAAATCAAATTGAATTGGAGGAATAAAAAATTATTTAGAGGTATAAAATACACTAACATTTCAATTATGGATGAATCGGATATAAAATAGTGTTGTAGGAGATGAATCCAATAATACATCAGAAATTCTAAATGGCATGGTAAGTGTACATTTGGCCACTTATTTTTCAAACCCACTTTGTAAATATTGATAAAATGATATTTACCTTTGTCGACAATAAATTTTATATGAATAAATTAATCATCATCATTAGTCCTTGGATTAAATAACTGATTAGAATAATATACATACTCATTGCAATTATAGGATTAGAGTTTGGGTGGTGAATTATATAGAGGTTTCTCACTATTGACATCATTATATAACATCTACCAATTACATGAACATTTCAATTCATGATGGAATCATTTTACATACCTAAAACATTTAACTATCCCTTTATGATAATTCACTCAAGGCTTTGTTCCAATCATTTGGCATTAAGTAGATTCGTATGATTCCCTCATTGATTTTTTTGAACAGAATTTCCATATAAGTTAATATTTATTCTCTTATCAAAACCATGAGATTAATGGGTGACTCTAGCCTATATTTATACCCTGAAAAAACATCATAAGATTTACTCATAACTACATATATCCCATGGGGATAATTACCATCATAAGCCTATATTTAAGCCACTAATGAATCAATCAATCATACATTCTAATTCAATAATAATACTATAACACTACACTGTAAGTCTTATAAAAATTTTCAAATATATACCAATAAAATCATCATCATACAGTTTAAGCTAAATTAATTCCTTCTTTATACTCTTAAAAGTAATATGTGGAAAAAACTTATTGAAAATAAAGCTTTTAACCTCACCCACTCCATATATTAAATGTTTCAGAATTTGTCCTAGATACCCTGGTACCCTGATACCAGATCTAGATATAACTTGCCTAAATGGTGTTCTAAATCCCCATAGATTGGAAACTATAACACATAATTATACTTGATCAAGGAGGGAATTAATTTTCCACAAAAAATAGTGTATTCTAAAAGATACAGGTTAGCATAATCAAAGCTCAAAATAGATATGTACCAAAAGAACTACTAAAATAGTACCTAAATAAATAGATAAACATCCAAAAGGAAACAGCAATGTAAACTAGAAATATTTCCTAGAAAATATTGTGTAATAATTTGTCAATAGATCAACTGGTTACCATATTCACCCCATGATCCTAGGTATCAAGAACATCCCCCATCAGCAAGTGGAATTTTACCTTTTCATTGTCCTAGAATATGAAAGTATAAAAATCCCTGAAGGAAAAAGTATGGTGTCATCTTTGAAGCATTGAAGCTTCTTAGGATGTGTTCCATAATAAATTACTAAAAAATTAAACTTATTATTCTTAGTATGTAAACAATTGAGGTTTGATATTGCGTTAACATATTTTAATCAAAAATATGATTTTAACTTAAAAATAGATTTTTGATATATCAAAAAAAGGATTAAATAATTATTTCTTTATAAAACACTTATATAGAACAATTGGATGGAATAGAACACTTCAAAAATCTTGGAAATGTATAATTAAGTGAAAATCATAGAAAATAATTAGGAATCAATTCCCCATGTTAAGTTAAATTTTCAAGTAATAGGGTACTCACAAATATCGTAATGATATATCCTGTAGTCAAGTGTAAAAACCCAAATACACCCCAATATGGAAACCCATCAAGAGAAATCTATACCTCAATAATAGAACCTATCAAGGGTACTCATACCATAATTTTGTTATTTTTAGTTTTCTTCATGAATCCACTTCTAGGGAGGAAAAGGCCATACATGATTGTCCTAGTTACCCTTAATTACCCAAGATAACATGAGATTAAAACAATAAATCAATAAAACATGGGTAATGAAAAGATTTAAAATCAATTAAAATAATTTTTTAGTGTCTAGTCTTCAACATGACATTATCATTACAAAACCAAAATAGAGGTTTTCATCAAATCATGGAATTTGAAATCATTTTTCATGTTAATCCATTTTTTCTCAATGTTCAACATCTAATAAATTGACCAAATAAATATAAATACAAAATCTTTATTTTCATAAAATCAACCCCACATATAAATTCCATTAAAATTGTAGTTTTTAATATATTTAATGCCCTTAAATTCAAAAATCAAAAAATTTCAAATCAAAGATCCGAAATTAATTACAAAATAATTATAATCCATTCATAAAAATTATTGTTTATATATTTGGTAAATGAATTATGGAACTACCTTCCTTTAAAAACATGGTTAAATAAAACCCTCTCAATGGAATAACCAATTATAAATGAGTTATTGAGGACCAATAAACACAACCTAGAATAAATATCCCACAAAACAGATTTAAGTTAAATCAATAAAATGATTCTCAATCACTCTCTAAGGAATAGGTAAATATAGATCAGAGGAAACCACATGAGTCGACGTCTGGTTACCAATAAGAGATTAAATTAGATCAATAATTGTTTGATCCACTATGAAACTTGTATGTAGGGGAAAATGAATCTTAGGATCTTATTAGGATGAAAACATTTGTTTGGATTGAGTGAGGGATTTCAGTGTTTGAACCTAGGAGTTTGAGGTACCTCAAATAATTTTTAGAAGATGTAAAACTTACAGGCATATTTTTCTGGGTAGGTTAACATCGATCGAAAAATTAAACACCATAACTATGCACCCCTTTTGGTAGGATTCATGGTTTCTCGTAGCAGGGTGAATGGTTTGCTAGAATATATATAAACCATTAATATCCTCACTCTGTGTGGTTATATTGTAAAGAGGGGATTGAACATAGGGTTTGAACAACCCATGTTCCCCCGGTTGGTGTGTCGTATAAGGGTTTACTGTTTGTGGGGCCAATATAAACTACATTCCCTAACCATACATCAACCATGAACAACCACATGTGCTGCCATAATTTTTAAAAATGCTTTCTCAAAATTCCCTACAACAACACCCAAAATATAAGAGATCAAAACAAGGGTCATGGATTTCCAAAAAGAAGGTAACAGGAAGTTACAACATCCCAAATAGCATATTGTTCCCCAAAATGCATGTTATGATGATTACATGTCAATGATATGATGTCATTGTTCTTTAATAAATCTATCATACTCCTAATTATAATTAAAATAAGAACCTTGTATCTGTAGAATATGGATCAAATGTTTCATCCCCACATAAAGAACTATTATCAGAGATTCCATAACCCTGACAGGATGCTCTATCATGGATAAATACGATTCAATAAAAGGATCATCATAGCACCAGACATGAGATGGTTCAAAAATATATGTTCCAAGATATGATATATGTAACATATTTTGTATCTATGTCAATTGTGGTGGGCGTTCCAAATAGTACTCTATTTTCTCTAACATATCAATAACCCCAAAAGGTCTCATAATCTTTGGTGAAAGCTTCCAATATTTCCCTATACATTTTGGATCCAAAAGAGGTAAAACTATCAAAAATTCAGGTTCACCAACTAAAAACGCCAATGGTCATCTACATTGGACAGAAAATGACTTGTACATACTCTGTTACATCAACACTCTCTGACTGAACAACTGAGTCTCTCTCATCAATTATTACACCAAAAATAGCCTACCAGAATAACATTAACCATTCTATGACTAACATAAATTGATTTAAATGTTAATCTGTTAAATGACTCAAAAGGAGCCAACCAAATTATAGAATTATAAATATTATTATATGAATTCTCAATTGGTACCAAATGAACATCACAATCACCAAAAAATCAGTGACATAGTCATGAATCATGTTCTTAAAAATATGTATATCTCATTTTATCTCACCATCCATATTTGGATGATATTTTGTGCTCCAACATACCCAATATAGTAGTTCCATATTGGTGACTCTATAAAATAGAAATGTAAATTAGGGACCCATACCATATAATATATCATTTGAAACTCCATACAATAAGAAAATTTCATCCACATAGAGATGTCCCATGTCCACAACATTGGTTGTGTCTTGAATGGGTTAGAAGTGAACAAATTTTTTTTCACCAGATTAAATATAATTTTCATGAGTGGTACATAGAAAACCAACCAAAATTTCTATGGAAATAAAATACCACTTCCAAATTGGCATTGGATATGGATGAAGAAAACCTAAGGGTCTCTGGTGCTTTGTTTTGACATTCTTATATGAATAATAATGAGAAATGAAATCAGTGATATATTATCTCATACCAACCCAACATATGAATTAAATCACATTATAAATCATCTTCCTAGTTCTTGGGTACAACTACAATTAAGAATTATGGAAAGACATCATTATTACCATCCTTAGAGAAAAATTAAAAAAAAATAAACAATTTTAAAAAACATAGGATTCCCTTAGAAGTGAATGTCCATTCATCAATGGTCTCCCCACAATAAAAATCCCTAATTATTAAAATGTCATAATCTTGAAGGAATTACTAAATAATAATATTTAAAAAACAAGATTTCATCTAAATAAATGGCAGTACATCATTTTTCTCTTTCACATAGAAACCCAAATGAAACTATGAAAATTATGTCATCATGTTCTACTCCTCTAAAGATTCATTGAAGGCCTTGGTCAGAAGTTTCCACCTCAAAGCATCAATAATTTAACATCCCTTCTCTATGGTGTAGGGAATTATTAAAAAAAGATTTTAGGAACTCCATCAAACTTCTATAATATAGGTTCAAATATTTTGGAAATAATAGATAACTCATTTTTTGGGATGGAATAAACGGTAAACCTTAATCTGAAAAGTTAATGTTATCAACTCGTAAGAGTGAATATCATAGCAATGAGTTTGAGGTCCTGGGATGGATAATTATTCTCGTGTGGACTAATCTATTAGGATTCATAGGATACCACAAGATACCCCTATATAAGAACACAACCAAATCCAAAACATAATAAATCATTGAAGGCCCCATATCCCTTCCCAACCCGTGGAAGAATCAAAAATAATGTATTTGTCAAAAGACATTTTAAATCTTCAATTGAATTATAATATTTTTCAATCCCTTATAACTTCAATCCCTTATGAGTGATGGAGTAAATTATATAATACAAAATCAAGAAATAATTGAAAACTCTATGGTAATACCTTTACAAGTGTAAAAATATTTGATTTTCAGCAACAATACATAATCACTCTAATGTCATAATAGACTTCACTATCTCAGGATTGAAGAATATTATATGTTCCAAGACCACATTCCCCATGAAAATCTATTTCCATGAACATAAATTACACATTGAATGAGTTTTTTAAAGTCTATTATGTGTGATGATTTCTAGGACTGAACTCAAATGACGCATATGATCCTCCTATGTATGGGAGTAATCCAATATGTCATACAAAAATAGTTATAAAAATGATTTGAGGTACATATAGAAGATCCTATTCAATAAAACATAAAAGCTATAGTATAATTGGTTTAACCAAATGGTATGACAAGATATTCATAACAGGAAAACCTAATCAAGAAGGTGTACTTTTGAATGTCAAGCTATTTTATTCTCAACTATTGATAACAAGATTAAATAAAAATCTCTAAGAACTAGTTTTCCCCATTCATATGATAAAAAAAATCATTAATACATGGTAAAAAATAATTATTCTTTAACATAACATGATATAGTCTCTAGTAATCCATGTAATGGAAATGTGATCCATCATATTTCATTACAATGACTACAGGTTTCACCTAAGGTGACACAACTGGGAATATAAATCATTTCTCTAATAGATCTTCCAACTAAGACATTAATTAATTCATTTATACTTGTGGATAATGATAAAAAGGAATATTTATTATAGGGTACCATTTACTAAATAAATAGAAAACTCTACCTCTGTTACTAGAGGTTGACAAGAGAAGTCACCTAGAAACACATAAAAAACTAAAGGATGACAGATGAACAACCATTAACAAAATAGTATAACTCCAATTTAATAAAAAAACACCAATATTACCCTTCCCACCTCATCAAAATGTTCTCCACTTGTACTCAACAATGGGTCTCATTCTACCAAGAAGATAAAACACACACCATTAGGTGTAGTAAAAGAGACCCATCAAATATACTATTAAATTCAGACATTAATAGATTTCATCCAATACATACCAAGCATAAAATATGAGGTTTTATGTCATGAATAATTAAAATCCTTGTAATATTAGTTTTACATAAAGGCAAAAAATAATATTGAACAAAGAGACTCTTCTCTCTCTTTTATATGAGGTCCATGGCAATATGCAACACATCAGACAAAATCTCCATAGGATGATCTAAAAGGATCATAATACAAGTCGACAAAAATTATTGAGATGAAACTGGATCAAATAAAGAGGTACCATTAGATGAATCTATGGTGATATAACATATCACAATCACATGACCAATATCAGATGCCTCTAAATACTCTTATACTATGTGAAGAAGACTCATTTTGGATACATGTAGATGGAACCCCATATATCCAAATACATATAATGACACAACATTACTATTTGGAGATGTCTGTCACTACCCATCCTTGTGTCCAGAGCCGTGACTACCCCAAGCCTGCCTTCTATAGTCCAGGGGATGGCGACTAGCACCGAAAGTGAATCCTTCATAAAAAGGGAAGGCATTGCCTTTAAACCTATAACACACATAGTCTGAACATGATCAGTATAAGCAAAAATTACTAATATAAATAATAAATTTTTGCTTAAAGTAAGAGGGCCAGTATACAAACCTAACTGAACAATAAATACAACTACAAGTAAAATAGGGAAAACAGCTCCTGGATCATCAACCGGGGAATCCTACCTGAAGGGTAGGCACAAATCTTGAACAACTCATCCCGGAGGTATGTCTCGTCTAGTCCATCTCTGAGTAGCATCCTTTCCATCTCCCTCAGCCTCTATCATTGTTGACGGTCATCTTCATAGAACACAACAAGGCGTGGGCGAAGCCTGTGCAGGGGTGAGCATAATGATAGTCATTAAAGACCCCAAGAATGCCAAAGGTCTCCCAAAATCCACGAAGGATAAACCACAACAGAAATATACAAACACAGAGTATCAACCATTCCTACTTTGGTATATTCCCATACATATATTTATGTTACCAGTCAAAACTGGCTCCTTCTCTCGAGCCCAAATACATCATGTTCCACATAGTAATAAAGTCAATCATCTTGATGATTAAATCACATAGTCTAGACATAGTTCACATAGGTTTACAACTCATGTAGAGGGTTAGAGATGATTAGATGTATCCACAGAATCATCTCCTCTGTCGAACCCTTGTAGGATCCTGGAACAGTAATCATCGCTATCGAACCCACGTAGAATCCCGGTACAAAAGTCATCATTGTCAAACCCACAGAGGATCCTGATCCAGTATTGTAACTATCTAACCCATGGAGGATCCTGGTCCAGTATCGTCATTTTCGAACCCATAGAGGATACTAGTACAAGAGCTGGTCCACATAGGACCTTATAATCTCAACTGCAGCCGGCCATAGGGTTCCCGTACACAGCATGCTCGATTCCGGGAGGCTCCGCTCCTCGATCCAAAAGTCGATACATCAACTACCAAGAAGTCTCAAGTTGATATATCCTGTAATTCCGCCTCATCATAAGGAACCCAACATAACAGACGACGCATCAATCGGACACTCGGTCTTTGAGTTATTGGCGTTTCGGCTTCGAGGGACCGGTTGGATTTAAGTTCAATCCAACCCAGCCATACCCCATCTGCGTCCAAACCTCAAGTGGGGTATTCCAAAAGGACATTCTTATTCCAATCTTCCCGTCGGCATAGATGGTTCATCAATCGGACACTCGTAGACCATGATATGGGCAAAAGGTGAAATGGGTTACAACTGGGTGCGGGTATGGTCCGGCCCAGCCGGACCAACCCGACCCGACCCGATCTTGGCCGACCCGACTCAGTTCGGGTCGACCTGACTCGGGTCCAGATCCGGAATAGGGTCTGAACCGATCCACAGGTCCGACCTAGCCCATTGTAACAGGCCTGACCTGACAGAAACCGTCCCGGCCTGTGATGGGTAGCATGCGGGTGGCACCGCCCGCGTGGCTGGGAGGCGGTCTGCCAGCCGAAGCCAGCAGTGGACGTGCCTTGTGGAGCCCACCCTAACTGAGTGAGGCGGTTCATCACCCCCCACCCCCCTGGTCTCTCTGTAATGGTCGGCGCGTGCCACCGGCCTAGTAGCCGCGGGACCCTTCAGGTCCTGCCTGTGGTGCGCCAGCCGGCAGATGGCTTAGCCGGCCGCCCTCCTTCGTCCATCGTGGCCATCCTGGCAGCGGTCGTTCCACCCACACTACATGACACTGTCGTGCCCCTCTGGCAGCCGTACGTCCACCGTGGGCCGGTCCTCTGCGCGGTGCGACGGTGTCACGCTCTTCTGGTGACCCTGAGGTCCTTGCGCTGTCGGTTCCTTTCACGATTAGCCCGTCGCCGACCACCATTGCTCTTCCACCATTTTCAACAAAACAAAGAAATTATGAGGGGGTTCAGGTCATGTTTGTCCGGCTTGTGCCCCCTCCCATGTTAGGGTGGTAGCAATAAGACATTAACAAAGCTCAAGAACGATGAAGAACGAAGAACGAAATCAATAAAAATGACCCCTACCTCAGGTTTGTTGATCGTTGACGGTGGAAGGAGAGTTCGGAGAAGGCGAAGTCTAAGTTGACATCATCAGCGTTCCTCGTGGGCAACAGTTTCGTTCCTCGATTGAAGGTTCCTCATTGGTGGAATAGGCGTTCTTCATTGGGAGGATAAATCTCCATGTTCTTCCAGGGATCCACCAAATGAATAGATGCCAACCAAAAATGAAATTATATATTTTTCTATTATTTAATTATTTTCAGGAATTCAAAACATTTCCAATTTAATTAATTAATGTTCCATTAATTAATTCAAGTGGATTGACACTTTAATGAAAGGAGTTCTAGAGTTTTCCCCCACTTATGGGGATTTCATGGAGTTCAGAAGCTCGGTTGGTCCCCACCATAATTATCCTCCCTAGGGAGGTTATACTCAAGTGGGACCCACCACCAACCACCTCTTGGAGGTTTTAACCACCTCAAAAATAAAAAATAAGAAAACAACTTATTTCTATTTAACATTATTAAAAACCCCAAAATTTAACATCCATTCTCGACTATCTACCGTCGAAGAGAAAGCCTTCATAAGTGAATATCAGCGCTGCGATTTCAACGGTGCCCTCAGATTTCAATTCCAAGAACCAGTTCAAATGTTATAGAATCTTGCTCGTATGTGTACTGAACGCACCATAACAAAACATCATAAATTGATTCTGAGCACACTCGGCCTTAGAATCACGATACGTAAGAAACTACGGACTCGGAAAAATTCCATATAATTTAATAAGAAAATTTTCATGGGATTTTCCAGGACTTTACATTCTCCCCACCTCAGGGCTTTGCGTCCCCGAAAGCCAAAACTCAAAACTAGAAAAACAAATGGGGTATTGAGCAAAAATCTGAGCCTCCCTCTCCCGTGTGATCTCCTGGAGGTTCCCGTACTACCACCATACATGCAAAAGTGGTTTCGACCACCCATGAAGCACTCCCTCCTGTTGATCCTCGATCTCCACTGGAACCTCCGAGAAAGTCACCATGTAGTCTATGTCTGGTTCGACCAAGTCTATGATGTGAGTCAGATCATTCATGTATCTCTTCAGCTATGAAATGTGGAAAACCTCGTGCACCCGGTGCAAACTGAGGTGGAAGAGCCAGGCGGTAAGCCACCTCACCTACTTTGCTGTGGACCTATAAGGGTCTGATGAAACTGGGATATTACTTGTCGCCCTAGCCAAATATCTATAAACCTCGTCGAGGTGAGACCCATATGAAGACATGGTCACCATTACTGAACTCCAAAGGTCCTCATTGAAGTGAGGCCTGCACTATCTCTAGTCCAATGAGTGCTGACTCCCATGGGTCAGTCCAGCACAAAGGCAGTTTGCAAGGTCGGCCATACATTGCCTCGAATGGTTCCATCCTGATGGTTGAGTGGTAGCTATTATTTTACGCAATCTCTATCAAGGGTAAGTAATCCTACCATCTGTGACCAATGTCAAGGATGCATGCATGGAGCATGTCCTTGGGAGTTTGAATGGTCCTCTCATTCTGGCCATCTGTCTGAGGATGGAAGGCGGTGCTCAAGTGAAGCTGCATCCTGAAAGCCTCTTGTAACCCCTTCCATAGCTGGGAAGTGAAACAATCATCTTGGTTAGATATTATCATCTATGGAACACCCTGAAGCTGTACGATATTTGGTATATAGAGTCATCCCAAGCTCTCTACTGAACCCTGCTCTCTGATCGGTGGGAAGTGGGCCGACTTGGTGAGTCAATCGACAATCACCCAGATAGAGGCATGACCTACGAATGCACGTGGAAGTCCCATCATGAAATCCATGTATATCCAATCCTACATCCACTCTAGGACCTCTAAGGGCTGAACCAAGCCTACTGGTACCTAGTGCTCTGCCTTCACTTACTGACAAGTGAGGAATCGTGAGACAAACTCAGCTATTGTCTTCTTCATACCTAGCCACAAGTGCTGTCGTCAGAGGTCCTGATACATCTTCACCACACCTGGATGTACCACTAGAGGAGATATGTGGAACTCATTCAAAACATCCTCCTGAAGTGCTACTGGTAAATAGTAAATCCTCTCAAGAGTATGACGTGATCCCCACCTTCATAAAATCCATCAGGTGTCTGCCCAGTGGATATCTAAGCATTTCGTGTCTCAAAATAAGTGGATCCTTGTTGTTCCTCCCTGACTCGCTAAAGAGGTGGAGGAGTGACTGTAAGAGACTACAAAAAGGCTACTCCATCTCAATACACAAAGGATATCTGCAACGCAGCAAGCTGCTCTGTCACCTCTCCTAGTAGTTGTGTGCCTCATCTCTTGCTGAGAGAATCTGCTACAATGTTCCCCTTTCCAGGAGTATAGACTATCTCAAAGTTATTGTCTTGGAAGAACTTAGGCCAACGTCGTTGTCTCAGGTACAGGTTCTTCTGCGATAAAAAGTACCTGAGACTACGGCGGTCAGAGTAGATTATAAAACATTCACCCATCAAATAGTGCAGCCACATCTTGAAGGTTAAGACCACTGCTGCTAACTCCAGGTCATGAGCTGGGTAGTTCTTCTCATGTTGTCTCAGCTGATGAGAACCATAACCTATCACTTCTCTCTCCTGTATCAGGATTCATCTGAGCCTGGTACCTGATGCTTCACAATAGACTATGTACCCAATGCCCTCCTCTAGTATCCTCATGATGGGGACACTAGTCAGCCTCTACCTCAGCTCTTGGAAAATCCGCTGGCATCTCTCTGACCACACGAAGGGTTTCCCATTCTTCGTCAATTATGAAAGTGGGGCTGCAACTCTAGAGAAGTCTAGCACAAATCTCTGATAGTACCCAGCTAGACCCAGAAAACTCTGTACCTCTGTCACACTCCTGGGTGGCTCTCAAGAAAGTACTACCTTGATCTTCACTGAATCCACTGCAACTCCAGCCTCTGAGATGACATGTCCCAGAAATTATACTTCTCAGATCTAGAACTAGAACTTCAAGAGCTTACCATAAATCTGGTTCTCTCGGAGTGTGTCCACTTGTACCCACAAATGGTAGGCATTCTCCTCCTTAATAGCTGAGTAGATCAAAATGTCATCGATGAAGACTACCACAAAGCGATCAAGGTATGGTTGGATGATCATGTTCATGAGTCCCATGAACATAGCTGGTTCGTTGGTTATGCTGAATGGCATAACCAAGAACTTTTAGTGGCCATACCGACATCTGAAAGTCGTCTTCTGCCCATCCTCATCCCATACTCTGAGCTGGTGATAGACCGATTGAAGATATACCTTCAAGAACCAATGCACACACTTCAGCAGATCAAAGAGGTCTTCAATCCTCGGGAGTGGGTACCTGTTCTTCATGGTCACCTGGTTCAGACGCTGATAATCAACACACAGTTTCAAGATCCCATTTTCCTTCTTGGTGAACAAAATTGGGGATGCCTAGTGTGAAACACTTGTTCAGATAAATCCATTCCCCTGCAAGTCCTCCAAATGTACCCCAAGCTCATGAAGCTCGACTGGAACCATCCGATATGATGGAGTGGATATCGGTGTCGTATTGGGGTACAAGTCAATGTAAAATTCTACCTCTCTGTGAGGAGGTAGTCCTAGAACTTCATCAGGGAAGATATTCGTGTACTGATCCACCACAACTGGAAAACTCGGACTTCACACATCAACCACTCCGAGAATGAGGCTAGACAACTGATATGTGATCGGATTCCCCATACTCTGGGTAAGTCCATCCTGCGTTACAAAGGCACCTTTCTTGCCGGTGAAGGTAAACCCCATCCCATCCTCAAGGACACACCGCACTTTTTGCATAATGTAGTCAATCTGAGCATGAACTGTGGATAACCAGTCCATACCCAAGATGACGTCATAAGGCCTCGATGCCACTACTAGAAGATCCCAGACGAAGAACTCGCCTCCTAGAGTGACATCACACTGCTGGAACCAGTGTGTAATCTTCTAATCCTCTCTCATAGGAGTCTGTATCTGTAAGGATCAAGCCAATGACTCCACCGGAATCTCTGAGCTCTGCACCAGAGAAGATGAAATAAAATAATGACTTGCACCTATGTCTGTAAGTACTGAAGAATGGGTGGAGTAGACACATATAGTACATCGAATCATCTCCGGCGCACTGTGGCCGTAGGCCTCGCCTGTCTGGTGCTGAGCCCGCCCATGTCTGAAAGCTCCCTGTTGTCGGGGGTGGACCTCCTAGTGGTTCTGGTGGTAGGACCTTGAAATGTCATCCACCACCTGTTGCTCAGCCAGATCCTCTGCCACTTACTTCTACTCCTGGCAGACCACCATGGTCGAACCTCTACCTTTTCCTAGGAGGTCCCTCTACTATCTTCTGCTCATTTGCATGGTTGGTCGTGTAGTCATGAGCTATGTGACCATGCCCGCCACATGTATAGAACTGTCTTCTCCTCGTATGGCTAGCTTTGTCTCGGGTGCCCCACAAAACCATACTTGTATCCTGGGGTCGCCCACCTGATGGCCTGGTCCGCTTGGACCTCTATAAAATTTGTCTACTATTGGCTATAGAAGACTCTGATACATGTCGCGTAGTGGTGGGTCTCGTTGCGGGTGACTGCTCAGCAAGGAAACTCTCCACAGGAAGGGCTCGCTCCAGCACCCATGCCTGTATCAGGATGCTGAGGGAGATCCTCGAATCCATGATCTCATGCCTGAGTCCATGTTCAATGGTCCATACCCTAAAGAATGAATCTCGCACCATATTGGTGGAGTAGCACGAGAGGTCAGTGAACCTCGCAGAGTACTGTGCCACCATAATGATGCCCTACTGCAGATGAAGCAGCTCCTGAATCCGCACCGGATAAAGGGTTGCTGGAAAAACATTGACTAGAAGAGACTCTCGAAGTTTGCCTAGAGAAGTGATGTCTCATCATGCACCTAGAGCATCAGGCTCCACCATCTTCCAGTTGCTGCCTATAGGAGACTCGCGTCAAGGATCACCATGAGGTTGGCTTGTGTCCCTACCAATCTGAAAACTCTCACAATAGCCTCCAGTCAATCCTCAGCTGCATGTGGGTCCGTCTCTCCCCTAAACATGGGTAGCCTCTGGTACTGGTAGTCGTGAAATGCACTCAGACGGCATGCATTCTCTACTGTTGGAGCTGGTGGTATCGGTGGCCCAGTGGGTAGTGGTACTGCTGGTGCCTCCACTGTGATGGGGCCCTTCACCAAGGCATCATCGCTCTGTGGGCTACCATCTCATATAAAACATGGAATCTTGGATGGTTTCCTACATGGGGCCATCCTGAAAAGAAACATGTGTGTAGAGGTCAAAACAATATACCTGGTGAGATGACACAAAGTAATCATGACGAAAACTTTTCAATGTAAACACACACGCAATTAGTGTTTTCATGCACTGAGTCGGAAATCAGAAGTCAGAGTCCTAGTGTATGGATACGTTCGGCCGACGCACTAGCACTGGTTTCCCTAAACTGTTAACCACACCCAAAACACTTAACACTATTATTGTTAAAGGAATCAGAGTCCAATTTCTACGATAGAACTGACTCCTCGGATACCAATTTGTCACGACCCGTCCTCGGGGCACGAGCCGTGACTACCCCAAGCCCACCTTCCATAGGCTAGGGTCTGGCAACTAGCACCAAATGTGAATCCCTGGTAAAAAGGGAAGGCATTGCCTTTAAACTTGTAACACACTGTCTGAAAACAAGCATTAGAAGAAACAAGTACTAATATAGAAAAGAAAAGTGTGCTGAAAGTAAGTGGGCAAGTATACAAACCCAAATGAACAACAAGTACAGGTACAAGCAAAAAGAGAAAACAGCTCCTGGATCATCCACCGGGGAATCCTATGTGATGTTTAGGTACAGATCTCGAACAACTCGTCCTTGAGGTGCGTGCCACCTATTCTAGCTCTGAGCAGCCTCCCGTATATCTCCCTCAGCCTCGATCACTGCTGACTGTCGTCTACACAGAACACAACAAGGTGTGGGTGAAGCCCGTGCAACGGTGAGTATAAAGATTCTCAGTAGAGACCCCGAGAGAACCAAAGGTCTCCCAAAATCCACCAAGGACAATAAAAAATAGCAAGATATAAACACAGAGTATTAACCATTCCTACTTAGGTATATGCCCATACATATACCTAAGTTACCAATCACAACCGGCTCCTTCAATCAATCCTAAGTACATCCCATTCCACATAGGAAGAAATTCAATCATCTTGAAGATAAAATCACATAGTCAAGACATAACTCACACAGGTATATAACTCATGTAGAGGGGTAGATATTATTAGATGTAGACACCGAATCATCTCCTCTGTTGAACCCAAGTAGGATCCTGGAAAAAAATCATCGTTGTCGAACCTATGTAGGATCTCGGTACATAAGGCAACACTATCGAACCCACGGAGGATCCTATTCTATTATCATCGATGTCAAACCCACAAAGGATCTTGGTCTAGTATCGTCTCTATCAAGCCCACGGAGGATCCTGGAATAGTAGTAGGTCCACGTAGGACCTTATCATCTCAGTCGCAGCCGGCCATAGGGTTCCTGCACACAGCATGCTCGATTCCGAGAGGGTATTCTCCTCAAGCCAAGATTCGATACATAAACTACCACAAATTCTCTAGTTGATTTATCCCGTAAATCTGTATCATGATAACGAACCCAATGCAACAGAAGGCACGTCAATCGAATGCCCAGTTTGTGAGTTATTGGAGTTTCCACTCTAATGGACCAGCTAGATTTATGTTCAATCCAACTCCTCCGTACCCCAACTGTGTCCAAACCTCTAATGGGGTATTCCAAAACAACCATCTTGTTCCAATCATCCCGTCGGCATAGGCAGTAAGTCAATCAGACACCTGTAGTCCAAGATATGGGCAAAAAGGTGAAATGGGTCAGAACTGGGTCCGGATCCGATCTGGCAGGACCGGACCCACCCGACCCGACCCGAGTCCAGATCCAGACCGGGGTCCGACCCAGTCTGCGGGTCTGACCCGACCTGCTGGAACCAGCCCGGCACGTGACAGGCGGCCCGGCCCGCGTGTCTAGGAGGCGTTCAGCCAGCCGAAGCCAGCGGTTGTCGCGCCTCCCATGGCCCACGCATACTAAGAGAAGGGGGGGTCAGTGCCCCCCCCCCCCCCCCAGTCTCCCTATAACGATCAGCGTGTGGCACCGGCCAGGTTGCCACGGGACCCTTCGGGTACCTCCTGTGTTGCGCCCACCGGCATCCTCTTAGCCGGCTACCCTCCTCTCTACGTCGCGGCCTACCTGGTCGCGTCTTTGCACAGTGCGATGGCACCACGCCCACCGTCCGACCACCGTGGCCCTTCCAGCTATGTGGCACGACGGCACTGCTCCCCTCCGGAAGTCGTCTAGCTGCCTTCATCCACCTTGGCCTGGTACTCCACGCAGCGTGATGGCATCGTGCTCCTCCGGTGACCCAGCGGCCCTTCCGTCATCGGTTCATTTCACGGCTGGCCCATCGCCGACCATCTTTTCTCCACCTCCGTCATCAATAAAACAAAGAAAATCAGAGGGGGTTTGGGCCATGTTTGTTCAGCCTGTTCCCCCTCCCGTGTTAGGGTGGCAGCAATCGGCCATTAACGAAGCTCGAGAATGACGAAAAACGAAGATTGAAATCAATCAAAAAGACCCCTACCTCAGGTACGTTGATTGTTGATGGTGGAAGGAGAGTTTGGAGAAGACGAAGTCGAAGTTGACATCGTCAGCGATCCTCATGGGTGACGCTTTCGTTCATCGATCGAAGGTTTGTCATTGGCGGAAGAGTTGTTCTTCTTTGGGAGGTTAATTCTCTAAGTTCTTCCAAGGCTCCATCAAATGAATAGATGCCAACCAAAAATGAAATAATATATTTTTCTATTATATAATTGTTGGCATGAATTCAAAAGATTTTAAATTTAATTAATTAATGTTCCATTAATTAATTCAAGTGTAGTGTCACTTTAATGAGGGGAGTTCAAGAGTTTTCCCCCACTTATGGGGAGTTCAAGGAGTTAAGAAGCTCAGGTGGTCCCCATCATAATTATCCTCCCAAGGGAGGTTATGCTCGAGTGGGCCCTACCACCAACCACCTTTTGGAGGTTTATACAACCACAAAAATAAAAATAACCAAACACCATATTTTTATTTAACATTATTAAAAACCCCAAAATCTAACTTCTATTCTCGATCATCTGTCGTCGAGGAAAACCCCTTCTTAAGCGAATACCGGCCCTGTGAGTTCAACTGTGCCCTTGAATTTCAATTTCGATAATTGGTTCCAAAGTTATAATATCCTCCTCGTATGTTTACTAAACGTACCTGAACAAAACTTTAGAAATTGATTCCAGGCACATCAGGCCTTGGAATCACGTGTCGTTAGAAACTGCAGACTCAAAACTATTACAAATAATTTAAAAAAATTGCATGGTATTTTTCGGGTCTTTACAATTTCAATCCCAATAATCGTCATGGTGTAGAATATAAATGGAATAAAATATATTAATTTCTAGAGTGACCATATGAACTGTAGATATATAGCACCTTAGTAAAAACACATCCCAAATTTCTAATCGTGCTTCATGAGAAGCAATTCATTTGGACTCTTCCATGAAATATATATGATCTATAAGATACTGGATGTTTAATACCACAATAATACAAATCATGATTCATATTTACATTAAAGGAAATCACAGGTCTTACACTATGATAAAAATAAACTACTATCAACCCAAAATTACTAACCATGTAAAGCACATCCATCAACACTTTTTCTAATTCATCAGTATATGAATCATGGATCAATAAGAATACCGACAGATTGATGTATGGGTGAATACCCAACCTAAATCTCCATTACTTTAGCTTCTCATTAGTCAATATCATAGGAGAAAAATAAACAGGTTGAGAAAAGTGGTTTGTGTACAGGGTCATGGTCATTTCATCCTATGAGATTTTCAGAAAATCTATTGATTTATCTAGAAACATTTATTCTTAATAGAACATATCAATAAAAAGAACTAAAAATTAAATCCATCCCAAGACGTCATTCTATTTATTTCCCACCATCAAATCCCATCATATCTTAATAGTCCCTTCCATCATAATAGTATCCTAATTTTTATTAATGGGTTTAGGTGATTAAAAAAACTCAAAAACAATATCTATCATTCTTAACGAATACCAAAATTCTTCAGGATTATTAGTGTCTTAGAAATTAGTTGGAATTTAGAGAAGAAACACTAGATAAAAATATTGATATAAATACCTTAAAGGTTATACTACTAGATCTTGAATGGGAATGAGTGAATGTACATTTCCAAGAGTATGGAAATCCTTCACCATCATCTCAACAAGATTCTAGTATGCTAAAGGATTTGATCAAATTTCTTCACTGACATGTTCTTATTGGCATGTATTCACACATCTTATGAGAGGCAATATTTTACACACCATCAACCAACAACAATGAAGACAACAAAAAGGGAAAAACAAACCAAATTACCTAAATATGAATTCCATATAAATAAATTTATGATTGGAATTTAAACAAACTCATATCAAAGTTACGGAAAATACTTGGATAAAAGTTTCTTAAAATAAACATTTTCAAAACACCCATGGTGACTTAATGCTCATTATAAAGATATTGTCATAGAACCTCTATCACAGCAACTTCATATACCCCCATCAAGACATCCCAAATTGTATACATATATCAAAGAATGTTTCCTATCATGTACCGATAATACTAATTTTTCATATGCTTTCTTGTATTCCATGGTACCTGGATACCTAAGATGACTCAGACACAGCCTAAAGGGTGTTTCCAATCCCCACCATTGGGAAACTAGTCCCTGAATTCATACAAGATTGAGGAGGGAATGTATATTCCCTAAAAATAGTGGAAGGTAAAATATTCAAGTCATCATTCACAATAATCAAAAGGTATAATTACCATAATCAAACTGGTAAAATAGAACACGAACATATTAATAAATGTCCTAATGGGAAAAACAATTTCATCTAGAAAAAAGGATCAGAATCGCTTATGGAGAAAGTGGAAAACCATTCTACAAGTCATCTTCATCACTCCATGGTCCCATTGATCAATAATAACCACCACCTCCAAGTGGATCTTTAACATTTTTTGGAATTTTCATAAGGAATTATGAATATATTTTAAGGATAATGTTGGTTCTGAGATACAAATCCTAGTGGGATCTCAACAGGTGTTCTACAATCAATTTCATAATAAATAAATGAATTATGCTTTTTTTAAATAAAAAATGTATCTTATTACATTTACATTTTTTTTAGAAAAAGTTATATTACATTTAATAGAGATAGTAGAAATATCATAAATGTATTGAAAAAAAATTCATTAAAAAGAATTGCATTAAAAAATGTTTCAATAAAAAATGACATCTATAATAATGTCACAATGAATTGTAAGTTACAATGTAAAAAATCCCAACGGTAAGTCAGTTTTTAGGTAATAGGATCCTCACACATCTCATAATGACCTCAACTCTAGTTAAGTGAGCACTCAAAAATATACCCTAATAGGGGAACCCATCAGGTGAATTCTACACAACAATTAGAGAACCCATCATGGGTAATCATGCTGAAGTTGTTTCAGTAATAAATGTTTTTCCTATCAATTTATAGGGAGGCATGGTCCTAGAGTGCCTATACTAGTTACATCTATATAATGAGAATAATATGTGCTTAAAACAAACATGGTAAAATAAAAAATTTCTAATCAATTCAAATAAATTTATCAATTTTTAACTTTTCAACATGACTTTCTCATTTTAAAACCAAAACAGAGGTTTTCGTCAATTCAGGTCATTTCAAATAATTTTTCACATGAATCCATTTTTCTCAAAATTCAAAATCAGGTTAATTTATCAAAACAATTTCAATATCAAACCATTATTTTACTTAAAAACACCCCAAATTTAAACTCCATTAATATTTGGGGTTTTTATAAATTCAATTACATTTCAAATCAAACATGAAATCCATCTAAATTGGGGTATTTAAATCATTTAAAAACTCGATATTCTTTTTAGAAAATTAAATTTTGAATTATAGGGAAAATTAAAATGAAACCATCTACCATTAATCACATTATCTAGGAAAAACCTACAATAGGATAATCAATGTAGAATAGGGAAGTGGAAACTAATGGGTACAACCTATAAACCAAATCCAACAAAATTGTGTTCAAAAACAAAAACACTTTTGGATCCATCACCCTTTAAGGAGGAGAGAAAGTGTGGTAAAAAGAAACAACATTAGAGGAGATCCAAAAAAATTAAATGAGATAAAAAATACTTCAATCTACAATGAAAAATGTTTTATAGTGTATAAAATCATCTCATAGGAGCCGCAAATGATTAAAATAAATGTGTTAGGTACGAATTGGGGTTATTGGAGGTTAAATCAAGAGATTTTGGGTTTCCCAAAATAAATAGTATAATTAAAACCAACATACATGGTTTTCTAGGTAGAGCAACATGGTTAGACAAACCATGAACTCAAAATATGTTCCCCTATTGGTAGGGTACACAATTTATTCTATATATATATTCACATTTAGTTAAACCATGTTTCTAATATATAAACTATTACTACCTGAGTTTACATGGTTTATAGGAGATACATGCAATATTTAAAAAGTCATCCAACATCCAAAATTTTCCATTTTTTTGGGAAACCCAATAATAATAGAAAACATATAGATTATCAAAAAGGATCATGGATCACATGAATTATATAAATAGGATGTTTAAAAATTTATTCCCACTACTAAAAATTTATTAAATATTTACATCATTGATAGTTTTCTCATTTATATTTATATAAAGTTAATACATCATCCACATGCCTAGGAACTGGAGAATGGATAATTTCATTTCAATAGTTGGATCTATTTCTCATTAATTAGTGGATTTGTAGGCCCTGAATGTTCTTGTTTCCCTATGAAGGGATTATAATAATGTTGGTTCTTAATCTTTTCATTTTTAATGTCAACCTGATTCCATGGTTGATAAAATTACATAACTATAAAAACAAGTTTATTCATTCTAGCCCCGATAACATTCATTTTTTAGGGGGAAAATAATTTAATTTTCCATAACTTTCATTATTAACACAGATCCTTCTAGATCCATTCATTAATTGAAGAAAAAAAATAATAGTATGAACAACTATAATAATAGTGGGAAATCATATAACCATGAGTATAAATTAGAAGATATCTAAATCAGGAAACATATTTTGTATATTTGAAAACTCAAATTTAACATTATCCATCCATGGTAATTATCTATTTAAATTCTACATAGTATATCTTAAATAAAATTTCAATTAACCTTGCCATATCACATGGGAGTATCAAAACAGGTGCTTAGTAAGAGAAAATTCATCATCCACCAGAATGATTGTCTTGATTCACTATTCAAATTCATTTTAGTGTTATCACTACTAAATTAATCTATAACAAGTCCACATCCACTTGTAGTATAAAAAAATTATTTAATTCGTAAGAAACCAAAATCAATTCATTACCCTAGCATACAATGTTATCAAATACATAGGATTATCATAAGGGTTATAACTATAGTTTCCAAATCATATTTTAAAAAATATATAGAGCATTACACTGATACCAATAATAGTGGAAAACCCATTACATACAAAAATAAAATATCATATATTCAGAGAAATTTATTATTTATCAATGTGAGCCATAGTATAACGACTAAGGATAAGTGCCATTGGAAATATTGATATATAAATATCATTTACATAAATAATCTAAATCATTTATGATTTATATCTTTACATCTATCACCCTTCTTAGAAATACTATACTTATAACAATCCTCTATAACCCAGGGAAGGGAAAGATAAGAAATAGTGATCATAAATGCTAAATAATGTTAAATGAAATAGATATAAATAAAATAACATAAGTGAATAGAAGATAATATTAATGGTGTGATAACATGAGCTAAAAGTTATAAAAACATACTCATCAATTCATTTATCATTATCATGAACTATGACTTACAATTATATCAATTCAAAGAAATATGTCATATGAGTATAGAATAATAAATATTCAATCCATATCCCAAAGATAATATCATTATTAGACTACATAATTTTTGGTCATCCACGTAATTAACTAAAAACATTTCTTTAATTGAGACTCACTATAAATACTATTATAGTGTATTGTATTCCCTCCACATTAAATAAATTCCTTAGTCATGGTTCACTCCAAAGTATGTATAATTGGAAAAAATTACCTTAATAAATTTTTTTCACAACCCATTAAAATAAATGTTATCTCGTCGGATTTCTTTTTTTACCCAATTCATTGGGGGACTATATAATTCTTTTCCCACCCATCATATAATGAAAATCATTATTGGATGTACCACAAGATAATAAACCATTCGTCATATCTTAAAATTGTTACCCATGGAATGGATATAGATTTAATAGGCAATTCATAATAAAAACCATAAACTCTATAGATAAAAAATAAAGGTGGTTTCATTTGATCATACCCTTATTATGTCGTGATAAACATCAAAGGATGTTGTTATAGATAAAAATAACTTTAATTAATCACTATAAAATTTTTTCATAAAATAACCTTTTATTTGAATAACCTTTTTAGAATCTAAAAATTTCCAAATATAAAGGATAATGATACTTTGAAAAGAAAAAATTATACATAGAGAGGAATATTAAGAAAAGTTTATTCACGATAGTTGAGGAATTAATTCATGCAGTGTATATTAAAACAAAAATCCCTTTTTCATTTTAGGTAAAAAGTAAAATGATCCACATTTAGAAGACAATTAGGATGGTCAATTTAAATCTTATTAACAATGTTAAAATATATTTAAAAATTAATTTAAATAACCATTATATAATAGTAAAAATTTCCTGAAATCTTTTGAATGAAAATTGGAAACAAGGAAAAAATTCCTTGAATGAAGGAAAAATCATGGCCAGCTTTCCATAAAAAATATTATTTAAGACTCTTGGGTACATAATGAGAGGGAAATTAAAATAAGACATTAAATATTCAAAAATTAACTGAATATAATAAAACACATAAAATTTGGTTAATATTGATCATATAATTTCATCAATTAATATTTTAATAATAAACAATATCAATAAAAATAAATTTTAAAAAAATACCATTACATCAAGTACATCTTGTATCATAAGAACTACGAAATAATTTACAATGAATTTAAATTTTATTATAATTATATGAAATAACCCTAATAATTCCTATAATACCCTATATTTTTTACATTTAACATATTACCATCCATTCATTAACAATCATTTGTTGTCATTTTCATTTTGGGTGTCAACTATTTTGATTATCATGTATGTTTTGGTTTGGATATAATGGTCAATGACCCTAAATTATTGATAGATCATATCTATAATATTAATATTGTTATAAATATCATATATATTCATTATATTAGTAATTATAAACATTCATATATATCGGTGATGAAAATTCATTTACATCAATATGTGGAGATTCTATTTTATATGTACAAATGAGTGATGTTTCAATTTTTCAACAGATGGAAAATAAGATTGGTAAATATTAATGCACCATTAAATAATCATTATTATAAAAAATATATTATAGAAACATTAAATATATAATAATAACCCACCATTATTATAGTGGTTGAAATTAAATTGTATCAATAAGTGGTGTAGGTAGTCCTCAAATACACATCAATGATACATTCTTCTATCATTTGATTTGGAAGATTTGGAAAGTAATTTTTTAGTGACCATAACTAAATTTTATAATATTTATTTTATTGTATTTATAATTATTCTATGGATACAAATTGTTTTCGAGATGTAGAATAAGAAATTAAATTTAGGGATCATGGTTAATAATTGTACCTCACATTGGAGAGACCTTGATTAGATTACACATTAATCCTTGAAGGATTGATCTCAGAAAAATTATATATTTTGTATGATAAAGGGGTTAAGTCATGGAAAAAAAATTACCATGGATTTTCTGAGCTATAAAGTTATGTGTTTGAGATTAATGGATGAGAATAGGCTCCCCATTATAAGTGTGAGGGGGGCATAAATGAAACTTTTTAAATGATTTCAAAGATATAAGGTCAAAAAAATGGGAACATGTATCCAAAAATTATAGGGATTAAATGTTTGTATAATAGAAATATTTAATCACTTAAAAAAATAATAATTTTATAGGTATTTCGTGAAATTCTACCCTTATCTCCTAATTTAACCCTTAGTAAACATCTTTAAACTTTAACCATGGTAACCAAATTATATTGTTTTTACAACGCACTATTAAAAAATTAAGTTAAACTTATTAGATTATATTGATTTTTATAATATAAAATATGGAATATATTTTATTATATATAATTAATAAATTCTAAAAAATTTCATTTCACATGATCATTCAACCTGTAATGGTAACCTGTTTTAGAATAATGAATCCTTATACATAAAATATAATTTAAGTACATAATATTCCATAAAAAAAGCATATAATAAATTTTAAATATATATTGAAAAATATATAATCAATAAATTTCATTAAAGCCATTAATAATGGTTTCGAATTTACTTTAACAATCTAAAAGTGCATTGCACACATAAAAACATTTTTTAGAAAAACGTGTTTTTAAGCCATAAAATTTTCATATATAGAAATCAATTAGAATGATGATTCTTATATAAAATATTTTATTATTTATAATTTCAGGATATATATCACATTAATATAAAATTTTAAAACATAGTTGAATTTTTACATGAATTAAAATTAATGTTTTTACGAATAAAACGAAATTTTATACTATTCACAAAACAAACTATCGCAATATCCATATTAATAACCGAAGGATAATATTGAAATTTTTATTTTTCAAGTGATACTAATTTATTAAAATAAAATTTTCCAAAATTATAGAGATATTTTATATTTTTTATGTGTGGAAGTTCTATAAAAATAATTTATGATGAAAAGATATTTTGGATGTATAAAATGACATTACTAGAAATTAAATAATAATTTATTATGAACTAATCAATACATTTAAATTATTCAAACCATTATACATATTTTTTAAAATGTTGTTATTACACTTCATTATTAAATGTATAATTTCTAGGTTATAAAAAATCAATGTTTCACAGATCACATAAACTCAAGATTTCATGCAAGGAAAGCTATCAATTATTTCAAATTTAATACATATACAATATTGTGGGTTCAAACCCCAAATGATTAATTGTTTTATAATAATGAAAAATTAGATTTCAGTAAATTATTAACGTATTGTATAATTTTTTTTACACTTATAGTGTCTTGATTTGGAATCTAATGTAGAAAAGGATGTGGATTAGGACATAAAGCTAATGAAAATAAATTAAAATGTTGGCGAATATTTTCAATGAAATTTATTGAAGTGAAATTTATAAATGAAAAATACATATGTGATAAGAAAAAAAACTATTCATAATGTTTGAATAGATTATAAAACCATTCAAGATTCACAGATGTTCCTTAAAAAATTATTCATTTATTGGAATATGTTATCATTATACAACCCTTATATTACTAAACAAAGTAGATAAATAAATAATAAATTATTATTTTATGTGAATTATAATTTCACTCAAATATACAAATTTCAGGATGTGAATTTATCCTCAACATAAAATATCCATCATAAATTTAAAAATTTATTACCACAATCACATCAATTAATTTATATTGGACACTGAAAAAAAAATTAATGATAAATGTTAGTAATTGTTTACGACATATTTTTTGATCATTAAATATAATTTCATATACATTAATAATTGTTTAGTTTTATAAAATAATGCATTTCTTTTGAGAAATTATTATCATTTTACCATGTCTTTATTGCTAAATTGACACCACACTATCATAAAAAATCTTATTATAACCCATTATTAAACCAATAATTGGAAAATTTATTTCTATAAAACAATTGATAGAGTGGTTTAATAATTAATAAGGGCCATCAACTTTGTTCTATGTTTTGGATATCCTAGAATTTCATCTATAAAATATACAACTAAACTATATATAATTATAAATATTTAAATTTACATATTCTAATACAAATTAAGTATTAAAATGTAATTAATGGAAAACTATATTTATTTTAATTAGTTAGAGTATGGAGAATTACTTTTTATGATTTTTATTAGGAATATCCAATCACTATTAATTTATTTTCATACACCAAAGATACTTGTTCATGATCAAATTTCACATCATTCAATTTATTTTTCATGTGTAGATGTGATATGATGGATAAAAATTACAAAATAATTTGTATATGGGTTTCTCATTACATAGTCAGTATATATGTTTATAAACATATATGAATACTATTAAATTTTTATATAAATTGTACTTAAATTATGGGATATATGAATGTTCAAAATGTACCATATAAATATGTTTATAAATGAGACTCCCAATACTCATTATTAATAATATCATTTACACTCTCAAGCCCAATAATTAAATGTGTACATCTTCCATAATTTTTCTAACCAAATTTAGTGTTGGTGGTATCATCATTGCAGAACATTGTAACTATAGAAACATATAAGGTCAATTAATTCATAATCATAATTATGGGGTTAATGTCATTCCTAGAACACCTTATTTATCTAATAATTGGTCATTCATGTTGTCTAGGGCCAAATATCCCATTTAGCTTATATCATTAGATAAAAATCTGAATTCATTTCTCATTAATATTAAAATACTATAGATATTAAATAAATTGTAAATGAAATAAATTTTATCATCGTGTTTTTTAAAGTTAAAAAAACCATTCTATTTATTTTATGATAGAATGTTTCACCATTTTAATTATAGCATCATCATGGGTAATTGGTAACACCACACTAGTCTTGCAATGTATATGAATCCATACTATATTGTGAACTCTTGGACATTGTTTGTCGTGTGAAATATAACCTTTTATATTTTACATTATATTTTTTAGAAAAATAAGATTAGTGTGTGTTGATAGATAAATATAACAATCAATTTTCCTCATCAAAATGTTAATAAAACAAAACTATCAATATGTAATTCTATAAAAAATTAATAGATGCTATTTTGAATTAATTTATTACCATTGGTATGATAATTGTATTTGCAGAATTGATTTCCATAAAATAGAGGGTGTGTGTGTCTATAATATTTTCTTGTTGTTGTACCGATTTTTATCATTGATCTATTATATGGAGATTCTCAATTACTTGATTACTTAATTTAATAAATCTATTAATGTTAAAATCAATTCATACATTTTTTATATTCTTTTCAACATGTATTTATTTTGGTTCATTCCTAATTTTTTCGTCTAGAGAGACTCTAATTACAACACTTCTAATGATTCTAAGCTATTTTGGATGCTTCAAACAGAATAATGGTTTTTTATTATTAGTTTTTTATGACTTATCTTGTGTTTAAAATTGTTAAATATATATATGTAACAAAGTATTATACTTTATGTTATAATATATTAAATCATTTTAAGATTATTTTATATCATACTGACATGTGATTCTTAAAGTTTATCTACATTTGATCCACTATTTGTCACTTTTTATTTATACAAGGTTTCATCTACATAATAGGATTGGGTTGGAAATTTCATGAGATTCTAATTTTAGTGTTTTGATATAAACATTAAAAAATTATTCTAATATAATTTTTTTCAGATAAAATATTTATTATTGATTTATAATACATAATATATGTTTATATGAATCATAACATATCCTTGATTTATTGTATGGGTATTGTGGTTTCAATTAATTTTTTACCATTTACAGTCATTTTTGGTTTCATAAAAAAATAATTCTGAGGAAAAGTAAATAATATATATAATTTAAAATGTAATAAAATCAATTAAAATGTACTTGGAATTACACCTCATCCCAATGTGTAACAGTTCTTCGATAGTTTCCTTTTTAATAATGTCTTAATATGAGTGTGATGTGTTGGGTTTTACACTACGCTTAAATCCCTAAAATTTCGTTTGGTAATAAGAATCATTCAAGGTCTCTGAATCATTATATTGACTATTAATAGAAATATCCTCTTAATAAAATTTTAGTAATTATGGAATAAAAATAGGGAAATACACATTTTTCTAATTTGATTAATAAATATTATATTGAAGGTATGTCATAATGCTACCACACTGACTAACTAAACTATTGACTCTAGTGAAAGAACCAATTTTTCTGGTATCTATATCTATTGTAAGAAGAATATGAGTATCATATATACTTAATTGAATTAAAAAGAAGTTATTTTCCCATAGGTTAAACATTTTCATACAACACAACCATAAATTTATGACTTCAAATTCTCAATTAAATTACCTTTTTGAAACATCTACAGTTACTCAAGATATTTAGAAATATTATTAGATGACTTTTTTACACCGACACGCAATGATTAAAAGACAAAGATCATGAGTCCTAATGTATTTGGAAAACTAGGTTTGTAATTCATTAAAGTTATACTGGATTAAGACTTAATATATCTTCAAAATAAGCTCCTAAATAATTCTGATCTTCTGAAAATACATGGGATAACTCAGGGAGTACACAAGAAAATGGGGTTATAAGAATCCCAGTATGGGAATCAACATGACAAGGAAGCATAATGTGTGATTTAAAGTACAACATGATATCATAAAAGAGAACTATAAAGAGTAATCAAACGGAAGCATAACGTAACGTACAAGGTGTCATAAGATCAAGGAATTATTACAAATATGGTAGAAACTTATAAATTAAAATAATCATGAGATTATGATAGCATCATAATAATATCACAAGATAAATGAAATTACATCATGGATAATATTTACTACATAATCCCATATATGATAAATCATGAGGCTACATCTTTACACAATGTATTCTAGTGAAATATGGGTGTACAAATCATAATAAACAAATATACCTCATATCTCAAGAAAGAAATATAACAATGAGGTAATTTTTTAAATAATCTTATGCAATATATTACCACACAAATGTAATGGATCATAAGATAGGTAAATATGATATAGGGATATTTAACTAATTTTGAATAAATCAATTACATTAAAGGTTTTCATCAGTGATGAAAATTCCTTTTATAGATTATGTAGAATATACGTGATAGAGTTATTTAAATATTTTTGAATAATTCCCTAACATTAAAGGTTTCCATCATTGATGAAAATTCCTTTTCAAGATTACGTGGAATATTTATTGATAAAAAACCCCTTTTCACATTGAAATCACATCATCAAATTCAATATATTTACAAAATATTATAAAAGTCATTTTCATTACAAAAAAATCATAGAAACCTATAAAAGAATATTTATATAATTATGATTGCATGACTTTGGTTAATTCCATACATTTTTTATAAGGTAAAAAATCATTCTTTTCACACAATTGTATAAAAGGATAACAAGTAACTCTTTCAGAAAATTGTATAAGATTCCATTAAAATAGTTTTCTAAAATTTAGAAAATGGGAATAGTTTATTTAATAAATTATTTTTATAATGTTGAAATTATTTTTATAATATTTTAAATACAATATAGATATAGAAGGACAAGGATTATCGACCGATAAAAAAATCAATTAAGATTATATTGAAAATATTTCCTTAATCATTATAAGTTCTAAATATATGAAAATAATAATATTTCATAAAAATTAATTTCATAACCAGAAGAGAATAAAATATGATTGGTTTTAGAAATTAATATAAGAAAAATCCTTTAAGGGGGGATTAAACCTAAATAATATTGAAGAAACTGAGATTATGAAATAAACCCTTACAACTTTGGTAACATTCGAATCCTATAAATCATGAAAGAAGAAAAATTAAATGAATTTCAAACTAATAATAAGATAATTATATTCATGACATACCATAACAATGGATAGTATATATAGGACACCAAATAAATAAATGGTAGATATTAAATGTGTCTGATGGAAGTATGTCACGGCCCATCCCCCAGGATCATGTCTTGACTACCCCAAACCCGCCAACCATAGGATAGGGGATGGTGACTAGAACCGATGGCGTATTCCCTAAAACTAGTAAGGCATTACATTATAACCTGTAACATAGAAAACCAAGCACACAGCAAGATACTAACTCATGTAAACTGAATAGTCAACAGAGTGAGTACAGTAAGTAAAAGGGGCCAGAATTCAAGCCCAATAGAAAAATACTAGAAACTGAAAGTACATGTAAATTGGAACATCTCATGTGATCACCCAACAATGATCCTACCTAAAGGGTAGGTACAACTCTCGAATGGTCATCTCTGCGGTATGCCTCATCTAGGGTCCACCTCCGAGAAACCTCCAACCCTGGTACCCTCTTCCTCCATCAGCACTGTCTGTCATCTACAACAAACACAATGATGTGTAGGCATTGTACGTGCATGGGTGAGTATAATGTTACTTATTAGGGACCCTGAAAACTTCAACGTCTAACAAAATCTACAAATGATAAACCACAAAGAATGAAATCAACTAACAACCCAACTTAGGTATATGCCCATACATATACCTAAGTTATCAAGTATACCCATCTCCATCTTGAAGAAAACACAGAGTCCAACTCCAATGCCCAAAGCTCAAAAGTTCCACACTGGAAGGAATACAACATAGGTAAGTACCACACAGGCATGCCACACTAAAGAATACCACCAAGGTATTAACACAAAGAAAAGTACCACAGAGGTACGAACTCAGTTCACACAAGGTATAACTTTTGTACAGTAGTAGAGACGAGTAGATGTAAATACTAAATCATCATTCTCTATTAAGAGGAAGACCCTCCTAGGATCGCTTGGTGCTGACCCACATAGGATGGCTTGGTGCTGACCCACATAGGATCGCTCGATGCTGATCCGAACAGGATCTCTAGGTACTAACCCACACAGGATCGCTTGGTGATGACCCATACAGGTTCACTCAGTTAGCCCCTCATGGAATCCTAGAGTAGTTCCATGTGGGACCCTCAATCTCTGACCCACGAAGTATCTCTTCCTTAATTCACTTCCAGCTACTCGGTTCCTGCACTATGCTCACTTTTCTTCAAGAGGGTCTACTCCACAAGCCACCAGTCGATACTCCAACTTCCATTAAGTCCCATGAAGAAGTAACCCAAAATACTGCCACGCTAAAGGGGTCTCATTGTAATTAATGGTGTGTCAATCAGACGTCCGGTGTGTGAGTTATTAGTCTTTTAGTCCTGATGGCCCGGTTCGATTCGTGCTCGATCCAACCCACCCATTTCCAAAATTTATCCAAATCTCTAGTAGGGTATACCAAAGGGATCATCTCACACCATGTTTTCCATCATCACTTGCAGTTCTTCAATCGGACGTAGTGTGCTAAAGTTATGGCAAAATGAGCATAATTGGGTCGTAATGGGTCCGGGTCCGGTCCGACCTGGTCAGACCGACCCTACCGGGCCCAGAATGGGCTGACTCGGTCTTGGTCGCCCAGGCCTAACCCCGTATGGTTCGACCAGGCCCGACCCTCTAGGTCCGCCTCGGCTTGCTCAGCGGCCTGGCCTGTTAGGTTCAGACTGGCATGTTGGCCGGCCCAGCCAGCTAGGCGGCCCGGCCTATGCTAGGCTGGCTGGCCCGCCGGGTGGTCCGGTAGGCCGCAAGGGCCGCGAGGGGCCATAGGGCGGCATGGGTTCATGGGGAGGCATGACCACAGAGGGTTCCGAGGGGGCATTTCATCCACGAGGGTGTCGCGAGGGCACAGGGCGGCAGGGTCGTGGATTGCATGGGTCCGTGGGGTGGCACAGAGGGACGCGGGCAGCATGGCTAGGCCGCAGTGCGGCCCTTCAGGCCGTGAGGTGGCGTGTCTAGGCTGTGGGGTGGCTCGGCTGGCCGCGGGTGGCATGGAAGGCCACGGGGTGACATGGTGAGGCCATGGGGCAGCGGGGCGGGCCACGGGCGGCAGGACGCGGACGCCGCGGGCTGCGGTAGCCATGGGTCGGTGTTGTTACCTTCGATGCCTTCGTTGTGGTTCATATCCATCTTCCTCCATCGCAACGAACACAAGAATTATCACATGAAATTAGGAGAGTGTGGTCCATGTTTGTTTGGCCCACACTCTCCACATTAGAGTGTCAGCAAGAAGCTATAATACATGAATCACCAGAAATATCCAGAATGGATAAGGGAAATAATTCATACCCCCCCCCCTTACCACGTTTGATTCACCAACAGTGGTTACGAGGAAGGAGACAACATTGTTTTGGATAGACAGACATCAGTGAATTCAGTGTTCCCTCGATCGTTGGTTCGTTGACGTTGAATACGTTCCTCGTCAAAGATTTTCTCGAAGAACAAGTTGAAGTCGAAGTTGGCGTTCTTCATTGGCATTCTTCATTAGATAGCATTCTCCCAATTCTCCAAGTTTCTCTCTTTGTCCAAGAGTTCCCCCCCCAATTCCACCAAAAATTAATTAGCCAACATTATATAATATTTTGGCATAATTTCAAATTGGAATATTTAATTAACTGAGTTGGTGTACTAATTAAAGGGGGGTGGCATAATTAATCATGGAGAAGTTCAAGAGACTTCCCCTCATTTATGTGGGAGTTTGAAAGGGGTTTAATATCGGGTGGTCCCCACCACCATAACCCCTCGTTAGAGGTTAGTTCATGTGTTCACCACCACCGTAACCTCTCATGGAAGGTTTAGTTTGGGTGGTCCCCAGCTAGGAAACATCTGCATGGAGTTAAAAATGAAAATAAAAATAAAAGCTACACAATTTTATTTTTATTTTATTCTTTCACAAATATGTGAGAAGCAAACTTCCACCCTCGACCTACTACGGTGGAGGTGAAGGTCGCCTTAAACGAATATCGGCGGTGGGAGTTCAATGGTGCCCCTTGATTTTAATTCTGAAAACTGGTTCAAAAGTTTGAAAATCATACTCGTACATTTACTGAACGTACCCAAAATAAAGCTCATAAATTCATTTCGGGCACTCCAGATCTCGGAATCACGCACCGTCAGTTTTTGAAGACTCATAAAATTCCCTTTTAATTAAAAAATTTACTTGGAAATAATGGTTCTTTACATTCTCCCCACCTTAGGGATTTACGTCCCCGTAATCCACAACTCAAACTAAGGGAACAAGTGGGGGTACTGAGCATGATTCTGATCCTCCCATTCCCATTTTCTCTCATGGAGGTTCCCATGTATCCAAATAACATGGACTAGAGGTATCAACGACTCTCAAAGGACCAACTCATGTTGATCCTCAATCTCTATTGGAACCTCCGTAAAAGTTGCCCCGTTGTTGATGTCCAGCTCACTGTGGTCGATGATGTGGGATGGGTCCTCCACGTATCCCCTCAGTTGGCATACATGGAAGACGTCGTGCACCTTGTAAAATTGAGGTGGAAGAGCTAACCAGTATGCCACCTCGTCAACTCTGCTGAGGACCTAAAAATGTCCGATGAACCTTGGAGAAAACATGCCACCTCAGCCAAATCTCTGTAAACCTCGTCGACGTATGACCCATAGAAGGACGTGGTCTCCATCCTCTAACTCCAGAGGTCTTCGTCTTCTATTCGCATAAGACTTCTTCCTACTCAATGCAGTCTTAATCCACTCTTGGATGATCTGCACCTTCTCTATGGTAGCATATACCATCTCTGGTCACACCAGTGCTGACTCCCCCGGGACAGTCCAGCACAAAGGTGATCTGTAAGGTCGCACGTATAACACCTCAAAAGGTGTCATCCCAATGGTGGAGTGATAACTGTTTTTCCATGGAAAATCTACCAAAGGAAAGTGATCCTACCACATGCGACTGAAGTAGAGTACACAAGCTTTTAGCATGTCCTCAAGGGTCTGAATGGTTCACTTAGTTTGACCTTCCGTCTGAGGATGGAATGTGGTGCTCAAACTAAGCTGCATCCTGAAAGCCTCCTGCAACCCCTTCCATAGCTGGGCAGTAAAATGTGTATCACGATCAGATACAATAATCTTGGATACACCATGTAGTATCACCATCTCCTGCACATAGATTCGTCTCATGCTCTCTACTGAACCCTACTCTCTGCTCAGTAGGAAGTGGGCTGACTTGGTGTGTCTGTCGATGATCACCCAGATCGAATCATTACCTCTGGATGTACATGGATTTCCTATCATGTAGTCCACTGATATCCCATCTCAATTCCACTTTGGGAAGTCTAAAAGTTGAACCAAGCCTGCTGTTACCGGATTATCTACCTTCACTTGCTGACAAGTGAGGCAACAAGAGACAAACTCTGCTACTGATTTCTTCATTCTCGGACACCAGTGTTCTCGTTAGAGATCCTAGTACATCTTCACCACTCCTAAATGTACCACTAGAGGGGATGTGTGGAACTCCTTTAACACTTCCTCCCGAAGAGACACTTGTACCATGGTACGTCCTCTGAAGAGGATGACGTGCTCCCCACCATTAGAAATTCCATCAGGTGCTTGTCCTGTGGATATCTGAGCACGTCGTGTCTCGTAGCCAGCGTGCCCACGTTGAACCTCCATGACTCGCTAAAAAAGTGGGGGAGTGACTGTAAGAGACTGAAGAAAAGATACTCCATCTCTATATAAAAATTATATCTACAAAGAGGCAAACTTCTCTGTCACCTCGCATAGTAGTTGTATACCAGATCTCTTGCTGAGTGGATCTTCTACAACATTCCACTTCCCATGAGTATATACCATCTCAAATTCAAAGTTCTGAAGGAACTCAAGCCAACGTCATTGTCTCATGGTAAGGTCCTTTTGTGAGAAGATATACCTGAGACTCTTGTGATCAGAGTACACTGTAAAACGCTCGCCCATAAAGTAATGTCACCACATCTTCAAGTCATAGACCACTGCTACTAACTCTGGGTCATGGGTAGCATAGTTTTTCTCATGATGTCTCAGCTATTGAAAACCATATGCGATCACCGCTCACTCCAACAATATGAAACATCTAATCCCGGACCCAGATGCATCACAGTAGACTATGTACCCTATCCCCTCCACTAGAATCCTCATGATGGGGGAAAAAGTTAGCCTATACCTTAGCACTTGAAAACTCTACTAGCATCTCTCCAACCACATGAAGGGTTGCCCCTTCTTTTTCAAGGCTGATAGTGGTGTTGTAACTCTAGAGAAATCTGGTATAAATCTCCAGTAGTATCCAACCAAACCCAAGAAGCTTTATACCTCCATCACACTCCTAGGTGGCTCCCATGAAAGTACAACCTCAATCTTCGCTAGATCCACTGCAACTCTAGCCTCCGATATGACATGTCCTAGAAAGTGAACCTCTTGGATCCAAAACTGGCACTTTGAGAGCTAACCATAAATATGGTGCTCTCAGAGTGTGTCCAGTACTACCTGAAAATGATAGGCATGCTCCTCCTCAATAGCTGAGTATATCATAATGCCGCCGATGAAGACTACTACAAATAGATCAAGGTATGGTTGAATGATCTTGTTTATTAGTTCCATGAACATTGGTGGAGCGTTGGTTATCCCGAATGGAATAACCAAGAACTCGTAATGGCCATATAGAAATCTGAAATCCATATTCCACACATCTTCGTCTCATACTCTAAGCTGGTGATAGCTTGATCTATGGTCTATCTTTGAGAACCACCGTGACCATTCAGCTGATCAAAGAGGTCGTCCATCCTCGAATTTGGGTGCATGTTCTTCACGTTCACCTGGTTTAGGTGCCGATAGTCGACATAAATCCTTAAGATCTCATTCACCTTCTTTGTAATAAAAATCAGAGCTAGCCAATGAGATGCACTGGGCCGTATGAATCCCTTCCGCTATAAGTCCTCTGGTTGTACCCACAGCTCCAGAATCTCTGTTGGAGCCGTCTGATATGCTGGTGTAGATTTCAGTGCCATATCGGGGTACAATTCAATGTAAAATTCAACATCTCTAAGAGAAAGTGGACCCAGAACATCATCTGGTAATACATCCACATACTGGTCCACCAATAAAAGATAAATCGGACTCTATATATCATCTACTCCGAGGGAAAGGCTATCCAACTGATGAGTAATCGGCTGCACCCTCCCCTGGGTAAGTCCATCATGTGCTGCAAAGGCTCTCTTATCACTGGTGAAGGTAAACCTAGTCTCATCTGTGCAGACACACTGCACTTTGCACCTAATATAGTTTATCTGAGCATGGACTATTGATAACCTTCCCATACCCAAGATGACGTTGTAAGGCATCGACGTTTCTACTATGAGATCCTTGCTGAATATCTCACCTCATAGAGTAATCTCAAAATGTCGGCACCAGTGCGTAATCATCAAATCTGCCCCCGTATGAGTCTCTAGCCATAATGATCGAGCCAACATCTCCATCAGAATCATCGAGATCCGAATGAGGGCAGTGGAAATAAAAAAATGACTGGAACCTTTGTCTATAATTACTACTTCTAAGTTGGAGTAGACACACATCTTACCTTGTATCATCTCTAGAGCGCCATGTTCATAGCCCTTAGCTGGCTGGAGTTGAGCTCACCCCTGTCCTCCTGCTCCCTGTGGTCAGGGTGGACCACCTGGTGGTTGTGGCAGTAATATATTGAATCATCTTCCACCACCAGCTACACAACCAACTCCTCTGCCACGTCTTCCTTCTCCTTGTGGACCTCCTCGATTAAACCTCTATATCTGCCTGGGAGGTCCTTCGACCGCCTTCTGATAATCCATATGGCGGTTTGGATAGTCACGAGCCATGTGACCCTACCCGCCTCATGAGTTACACTACCTCCTGCTGGCATGACTGGCTCTGCCTCGTGTGCCCTGCATAACCAAACTTAAATCCTGCAGCTGTCCACCTGTAGTTCTGGTCCTTTTGGACCTCTACGACATCTGTCTGTTGTCAGCTGTAGAAGACTCTATGACATGATTAATGGTAGTGGGTCTCATTGCTGGTGACTAATCAACAAGGAAAATCATTACTAATAGGGCTCTCTCTTACACCCCCACCAGTGTCAGGATTCTGAGTGAGATCATTGTAGCCATTATCTTCTATCCGAGTCCCTGCTTGAAGTTCTGAGCCCTGAATAATTTGTCCCACACCATATCAGTGGAGTATCATGAGAGGTCAGTGATCCCCACTGAGTATTGAGCCACAGTCATGATGCCCTACTGCATATGAAGATGCTCATGTATGCGCACTACACAAAGAGTCACTCAAACAAACTCTTCCCAAATCATGCTCTCGAAGTCTGCCCATAGAAGTGTCACCTCGTCGTGAGCCTGGAGAATCAAGCTCCACCATATGTCTATTGATGCTTCTAGAAGGATAGCAAAAATGATCACCATGAGTTCGGCAGGTGTCCCTACTAGTCGAAAGACACTCACCACAGCCTCCAGCCAATCCTCAGCCTCATGTGGGTCTATCTCTCCCCTGAACCTGGGCGGCCTCTTGCACTAGAACTCGTGCAACGCGCTCAAGTAGCGTGCAGTCTCTGCTGATGGGGTTGGTGGCATTGGTGTCCCAACAGGTAATGGTACCACTGGTACCTCCACTAGTGCCTCTACTAAAAGAGGTCCATGTACTGAGGCCTCATCACTCGGGGGGCTATCAATGCATACTATATCCGGAACCCTAGCTGGCTCTCTATGTCTAAGCATCTTGAAAGGAAACAAGTGCTCCATGGTAAAAAAGTTATACCTGGTGACCTGACTCAAAAATATCATGAAGAAAACTCTTCGAAACACACACACAATTAGAATTTTCATGCACTGAGTTAGAAACAAGAAGTCGGTGAACTAATGTATGGATGCGTCGGCCTCCGCACCGACACTGAATTCCCTAAATTGATAATTACACTCACTACAATTAACACTACAGATGTTAAAAGAAATATCATAGTCATATGTTCTACGGTAGAACTGACTCCTCTAATACCAATTTTTCAAGACCCATCCCCCAGGCCCATGTCGTGATTACCCCATGGCCGCCATCCTTTGGCCAGGGTCTAGCGACTAGCACCGAAGGAATATTCCCTAAAACTGGGATGGCATTGCCTTGTAACCTTTAACACTCACAACCAAGAACACAACAAGATATGAACTCTAGTAAACTGAATAGTAAACAGAGTGAGTATAGTATGTATAAGGGTCCAGAATACATGTTCAACAGGAAAGTACATGAAACTGAAAGTACAAGTAAAATGGAACGTCTCCTGCGATCACCCGCCAAGGATCCTACCAGAAGGGTAGGTACAGCTCTCGAATGGTTGTCTCTACGGTACACCTCGTCTAAGGTCCACATCTGAGCTACCTCTATCCCCGGTACTCTCGTCCTCTATCAGCGCTATCATTCATCTACACCAAACAAAACGATGTGTGGTAATATCCCATGTAGGGGTGAGTATAATGATACTCTGTAGAGACCCAGAGACCCTCAAGGTCTCACAAAATCCATAAAGGATAAACCAAAAAGCATGAAATTAGGTGGCAACCCAACATAGGTATATTCCAATACATATACCAATGTTATCATGTATACCCATCTCAATCATGAGGAAAACACTAAGTCCAACTCCAAAGCCCCGTGATCAACTGTTCCATGAAAGAAGGAATACCACATAGGCAACTACCACACAGGCAAACCACACTAAATAATACCACCAAGGTATTACCATGAAGAATAGTACCACACAGGTACAGACTCAGCTCACACCAGATATAACTTAAGTACAGTAGTAGAGATGATTAGATATAACTACATAATCATCTTACTCTGTTAAGAGGTATACCCACACAGGATCGCTTGGTGCCGACCCAAACAGGATCTCTTGGTGCTGACCCACAGAGGATCACTCGGTGCTGACCCACACCGGATCGCTTGGTGCTGACCCAAATAGGATCTCTTGGTGCTGACCCACAGAGGATCGCTCAGTGCTGACCCACACACAATCACTAGGTGCTCACTCACACAAGATCGCTAGGTTCTCACCCACACAGGATCGCTTAGGTAGTCTCACATGGAATCCTAGAGTGGTTCCATGTGGGACCCACAATCTCAGACCCACGAAGGATCTCTTCCTTAAGTCACAACCAGCTAATGTGTTCCTGCACTCTTCTCCCTTGTCTCAGGGATGGTCTTCTTCACAAGCCCCTGGTTGATACTCAAACTGCCAATAATTCCCATAAAAAAGTAACCCAACGGAACTCCATGTTATAGAGGTCTCAACACAACATACGGTGCATCAATCGGACACCCAGTCTGTGAGTTATTAACCTTTTAGTCCCAAGGGCCCAGTTGTATTCGTGCACAATCCAACCCAACCATTTCCCAATGTTATCCAAATCCCTATAGGTGTATACCAAAGGGCCCGTCTAACTCAAAGGTTTCCATCTCCGCCGGCGGTTCGTCAATCAGATTTCTGGTGCCAAAGTTTTGACCAAATTAGCATAAATGTTTCGTAGTGAGTCTGGGACCGGTCCGACCCAGTCTGGGTTGACCCGTCCTATGCCACTGGGTCTAGCACGGCCCGTACTGGGTGGTCCAGTAGGTCGCGATGGCTGCGAGGGGCCGCAGAGCGACCCACACATGGGGCGGCATGAGGCCACGGGGTGGGTCAGTAGTGGAGGGTACCGCGAGGGAACCTCGCCTGTGGGGGTGTCGTGAGGGCGTAGAGTGGATCGGCCATGGAGTGGCTTGGCCACAGAGCGGCTCAGCCGCGGATGGTTCATGGCTACGGGGCATCTTAGAGGGCCACATCGGCTTGGAGGGTCGTGGGTATGCTGTCAAGGCTACGGGGCGGCGCTGCATGATGCGAGGCGGCACGGTGAGGCCGCGCGGCGGCGCAGAAGGTCATGAGGCGGCGCGACGAGGCCGCGGGGTGACACTGCAGGCTGGGGGAGGTGGAGCGTCGTGGGGTGCTTAGGCTACAGGAGGTAGATATTCGTGGGGTAGGGAGGCCACAGGTGGCGGAGCACCGTGGGGTGCGGAGGACGCGGGCGGTAGAGCACCGTGGGACACAGATGCCGCGGGTGGCAGTGCAGCGGGCGGCGGTGCCCGCGGGGCGGCACTATTGCCTTCGTTGTTGTTGATAGCCATCCTCCTCCATCACTAAGAACACAAGAATTAGCCTAAGAAAATCAGAGATGATGGGACATGTTTGTTTGGCCCACACTCTCCGCATTAAAGTGGTATCAAGAAACTATAATACTTGAATCACAAGAATATCAATAACTGGCAAGGGAATAATTCAAACACCCTCCCTACCACATTTGATTCATCGAAGGAGGTTTTGAGCTAGGAGATGATGTTGTTGGGGATAGATGGAAATCAGTGACGTCGGCATTCCCTCTATCATTTTTTTATTGAAGTTGAAGACATTCCTCGTCAATGATTGTCCCGAGGAAGAATTCGAAGTCAAATTCGATGTTCTTTGTTGGTGTTCTTCATTGGAGAGATTTATCCCAATTCTCCATGTTTCTCCCTTTTGCCATGAGATTCCCAAAAATTCCACCAAAAATGAATTATCCAAAATTATAGAATATGTTTGAATAATTTCAAATTGGAATAATTAATTAATTGATTTGGGGTATTAATTAAAGGGGTGATGGCATAATTAATCAAGGGGATGTTCAAGAGACTTCACCTCATTTAAGTGGGAGTTTCAAAGGGGTTTAATCTCAGGTGGTCCCCACCACCATAAAATCTCATGGGAGGTTAGTTCAGGTAGTCCCCACCACCCTAACCTCTCATCGGAGGTTTAGTTCAGGTGGTCTGCACCTATGAAACATCCACTAGGAGTTTAAAACAAAAATAAAAATAAAAGCTACACAATTTTATTTTATTTTTATTTTTTCACGAATATATGAAAAGATAACTTCCACCCTCAACCTACTGTGGTTGAGGTGAAGGTCTTCTTAAGCGAATACTGGTGCTGTGAGTTCATTAGTGCCCTTGGATTCCAATTCTGAGCATCAGTTCAAAAGTTAGAAAATCCCGCTCACACGTTTACTGAACGTACCCGAAATAATGTTCAGAAATTTATTTCAGGAACTCCGAGCCTTAGAATCACATGCCGTCAGTTTTCTTTGACTCGTAAAATTCCCATTTAATTAAAAAAATACATTAAAATTCCATATCTTTACAAAGTAAATGTGAAATGGGATATATCTTACCTCAAGTTTGGACATATCAAGAATATCCTTTTATCCTATATAATAATATGGAATCATTTATTTTTTTATTAATAATATTTTCCCAGTTTAATACTGTATGCTTACACTATTTAATTCATTTATTTTCAGGACATATTTTATTTCATATTATGTCATGTCTATATTGGTTGATTTGAGGATGTCCAGTTCTTACTTTCCAAACAACATCCATGTATTGAACGTGGTCAAATGGGTCATTGTTAGTTCATATATGGAATAATAATAAAGATGTAATTTTTATTTTTTAATAAAAATATTTTTATAAATCCAACCATGAAATGTTGTTATGAAAAATGAACTATGAAATATCATCAAGATGGTAGGTCGTAAGTACAATGAGTAACACTTCCATTTTCAATAATCATGATGAAAATAAGGTAAGTTTAATTTTTATATTACAGAATTAAAATTATTTCATTAATAGTATATTGTTTTTATAAATACATTTATGTATACCATTAATTTGATGCAGTACTAAAAAATTAATCATATCACTTCGTGAGGACATAGTCCGCCATTCACACAAATGAGGTTATCAATATTCATTGGATTTAAATGTAAGAAGATATATGATATGATAAATTTATATAATTATAAATATTTAATTATTATCATAAATAAATTTTTAATACATCATCATGATCAGTCGTGAGAGGTGGTGATGCAAAGTATATTACATTAGTTTGTGTGGTTGTTGTCTGCCATACATATGAAAGATGGTTTCATTTTCCATTTAATCGAAGGGTATACATATAAATATTTTTACATAAAAATAAAAACAAAAGTCTATAAATAAGATAATGGTGTTATTATATTGAAATTTTTAAGAAATAATTGAAGGTGTAAAATGAATAAGTAAAAAAGAACAAGATTGGTCAAGATAAATACCTTGGCATAGAAGAACCACCTCTGGGTATCTTATTAAAGACCCTAAAGTATGTATTTTTGGAATAAAAAAAAGATGGAGAATTTGGTTATATTTTTTGGGGAATATTTTTGGTATGGGTTTCCCTTCCAATGTTCATGTGAGGTTTGATGAATTTATTGGAGGGGTTTCCTTATGTAATTGAGGTGTGGAATTTTTTAAGTACCAAAAAATATTTAATAACGAGAAGTCACTCTCAATACTAGTGCCTCCAAAATTTTTAAACAATGGATTGAATTTTTCAAATGCATAATACATTATTAAAGATTAAAAATAGTAAAATAGCCACATAATTAAAATTATATCTATGGTTACTCACTTTTACCAATTCATTTTTTCAGAGGGGTAACTAGTTTTTTCATTATTTTTTTATTCATTATGACCAAAATTAAGTTGAACAAATTAAATAAAATTTATAATTTTAACAAAAATTATGGAATAAAATTTAAAAAATTAAAATATAAAAATTTGAATAATTAAATTTAAAATATGACCCACAAAACTTGTTGAATAATAGTTTTTTAAAAACTCCATTTCTGAAGGAATAAATGATCTTATATTAACCCTATGACTATAAACCCTCATTATATGAATTTTAATTAATATAAATATATGTATAATATAGGAATTTAAGCTAAATATTTCCTTTTTAGTTGAAATTATAATTAATTAATATGAATAAAAATTATGCACTTAAGAATAGTTTGCAGAAAACCACATTTTTATGAATAAAAATAAAATATTACAAAAATCATGATTTTTTAATAAAATTAAATTAATATTATTATTATGAATAAATGATTATTATTTAAATTTAATAAAAAATAAAAAATATAAAATTATTTCTAAATTAATGGATTTTATAAAAGTTAATTAAAATACATGAATAATCGTCAATTTTTAATATTCATTAAGAAAATTGATCATTTCTGAAAATTAAAAAAAAATCACCCTTATTGAATTTTTTTAATAATGTTTCATAAACAGAGTAAATTATATAAAATAGCATATCTAAAATATCCATAAAATAAGGATATTATTTTTCTCATAAAAATAAAAAAATATATATTTGATGGAATCATTGTTTTCCTAAATGAAATTTATTTTTTACAATTTGAGTGTGTATTAATTATGAATTTACGAATAAATTAAAATTTGTTGGGTCATCCATATACATTTTATAAATATTTTAATAAAATTTATACACACAAATTTAAAAACTATATTATTTCAAACACATTTAAAATATAATATTTTAATATTTTGTTACAGTTTGTTTAAACTCAATGTTGCATTTTGAATATTCTATTTAAAATAATGATCTTTTAAAATATCACGGTGTTATATAGTAACCAACTACCCTAAAGATAAATTACATCCTTTAAATTTTTACTTTTTGTCATTAATCACATGATAGAAAATCAAAATTTCTATTATGGAAATCCCACATCATAAAGAGGGTTAATAAACATCCTCTTGAATAAGGAAACGAGAAACATGACATTCATCTCATAAATAGGTATTTAGAGATGTGATCAATGGAGGGATGTGAAAACCTGGATTTTAAAAGAAGATCCATTTAGGATTTACCATTATACACTATTTTTAAGATAGTCGAGATTATAAATTTATCATATGTGGAGATAATTTTATTTTTTTCAAGATCCTTTTCCTAAATTTAATGTATGTGTTTACCATATATACTAAATTAAAATAGAAATATAGTTACATGAAATGTACAAATTCATCATGTAATAATTTTTATCCTTATTTCATCTTTTTCACTAAATACTAATTATTCAAAATGATTCTTTACGCCCGAAGAACTAACATTTATTTCTAACAGATCAAATGATTCCATAAAAATGATATCAATGTATTCCATTTTTTATATACATTAACGAAAACAATAATAGTTTATAAAATTTTACAACAATTCCTTTAATTAATACACCATAATATTATTCTCAAAATCCAATGTTCAATTGAAATATTTCCCAAACTAAATAACCATATATCCCAAATAACCTAAACATTCAACAATTTAAATGTGTTGTTCAAAAAAATATTTAATATTAAGTCACATGTTATACCAAAGGGTTAAAAATACCCTAACTTAGAGAAGAACTTCACAACCTATCATTGATTACCTCAAAATACAAAAAATTCAAAAATTATCTATTTCTAAAATGACTTTCCCAAAATTGAAATAATATGTATCCATCATATAATATAAGTAAAAAATGTAATAATTACACATTCATCATGTAGTAAAATAGTAAGAATTTCACCCTTATCGTGCTTTGGTTGCGGGTTCAAGCCATGTGACCTTTCATAATGTGGTGTGTTGTCCCAAATTTGTGGGTTTTCTATTTTATAGAACTATGTAAATATTATATAATCATATACATAATTCACCATGAAACTATAATGTATTAAAGAATAATTTGAACTTATTTAAAAAAACAGTAGTCATCAAATCATTTTTTAAATTGTTAATAATTTTTCATCTATATATTTCATTTTCAAAACTCCACATAATTTTTATTTATTATAATTAACTAAAAATCATAAACCTATTACATATTATCTTTTCTTTGATCACATGATTTCCATAAAATATCTCTTTTCTAATATATCTCATCTTTAGATCATTATTTCCATGAAACATATTCTTACCAACCCATGAAAAACTACTTCAGAACCATTCATAAAATCTTCAATATTCTTATAAAAACAATACCATTGACAAAAATAATTATACAATAAGATTATCGAGGTTCAAAACCTAAACACATCAATCATTTCACATCAATTATTTTCATAATATCGGCCCATAGTAATTAAAATTGGGATTGGGTTGTTGAATTAGATAATGGCTACATTCCCCACATATATGACATTGAACTATTAGTGGTAACTTATTTATAACATTATAAAACATTATCTTCTTAATCAGAATATTATTTTTCCCTTCGACAATTAGAAGCTTGGTTCCCTCATTTCATACACATAATTGAACTTCCAGTTAAAGTAGGGAATTTTCAGCAGTACCAATTCCCACATTTTTTATAGGTAGATTATATATTCTTCTTATATAATCATCATTAACACATGAAATTACACAAGACTAATTCTTTCACTTGTTATATTTTTTTATAATTAATATTTTTCACATGTTAATTATAAATCATGATAGATTGTTTGGAATGATCATAATTCATCTAACATTCATTTCTATTATGTTAAGTATCATGTTAGGAAAATATTTAGATTTCCCATTACATAGGATGATGAAATTATTTCAACAGTATCATGTGAATATGTAAAATAAATAAATAATATGTATAATAATTCATTATGTAACAAATACACATAAGGTAAACATATAATCTTGATAGGAATTACATATAAATGGTAATTATATCCTATATTATTAGTCTCTATGTTTCAATATAGGTTATCCAAGTTAATGAATCCTATTATTTTTTATAACCTAACAATTTATTCAAGTTCTATATACTAGGTTTTAATGAATTTTTTGATTTATAATGATTATACCATGGTATTGTGAAACCATGTGTGTAAAAATGGAATATTTTGGTAGACTTTGTAATTTCCAAATCTAGTTCAATGTGCCATTTTCAAAGTAGTTAACCCTAACTACAGATATGCTAGAGCTATCCAAATATTGTGTCTTAATAGGGATGAAATTTCTCAGAAACCACTCACTATATCCCTAAAGAATATTCTAGAATATTTTTATTTAAATATTAATTCACAAAATCTAATCAGTAGGTCTTTCAGTAACGTTTTCTAATCTTTGTTTCCCATCGATAACTAGACATATATTAGTTAAAAAATATAGTGAATCTTGTCTTTTATACCTATTATTATATGATTTTTAACATTAAAATTCAATAACTAAAATCCAATGATTTTTAGGCCATGTGTATTTAGATAAATATGTTTATAATATATCAATGTGAGACTAAAATAAAACATTTTAATATTTTTCTCCATATTTTTCTTTAAAATACATTCTCCCCTATAATATACTGGAATTACAACATGGGGAATACATAGGCACAAGGGTTATACTAAAAATTCCCAGTAAGAGAATAAGAATGATAAGGAAGCATAACATTTGGGTTATATTTATAACATGATATCCTAAAATTGAAGTCATGGGTGTAACAATATGAGATCATAAAATAAATAGATTGTATCATATATTTGTGGAATCATATGAAATGTTACAAGAACATATAAAATGATATAAACATGAGTTATGGATAAATGTCTAGACAATATCACATAGTGGACAATGTCCCCAAATGGATTAGGTTTGGTCTTTAATCTCATTAAAGACATGTCCTCAGGCTATCCCTTTTCCCATTTTATTAGAGCACTATCATATCACCCATCATAGAATGTTGATTATTTTTTTTCATCTGAAGAAAATAAATTATAAGGCCTAAATATATGAATTACCCATGGAAGAAAAACAGGTTTCCTAAAATTAAGTCATATTATAATCAATGAAAATTTAATAATGAAGGACTGTGAGAAATGAACATAAGGCATGTATTACACCTTAAATTAGGGGAGAATAAGATTGATATATAATTGACTGATATATATATATATATATATATAATTCTAATTTAATATATGATATCTAATTTTTTTCTTTGAAAAAATGTCTTTTATTATAAAAAAGAAATTTGATTTTGAGATTTGATTTTTTCACATTGAAATAACATCATAACAACAAAAAAATATCCAGAAAAGTATTTAATTTTTTTATATTTATAAATAACATTAGAAGCATGTAAATTAATATTAAAATAATTTAGTTTTCATTATTGTGGGTAATACTAGATTTTTTGAATAAGTTGAATTAACATTATTTTTATGCTATTGTAAACAGGTTATCATGTTATTAAATTGAAAAATGTCCAAAAAATTACATTAAAAATGTTTTTAGAATTAAAAAATGGGAAAAATTTCCATATTAAATTTTTTTGACAATTTATAAGAAATTATTTAAAATATTTTAGACTAAATATATATAAATAAAAAGGATTCTTGAATTAAGAGAGAATAAAGTCAGTTTCACATAAAAAACATTCTCACCCATTTTAAGTACCAAAAGAAATTGATACTATTAATAGAAATTATCATGAATAAATTTTGAATAATAAAATATATAGGAATTAATAATGAAATTTGAAACAATTTCTCCAATGTATGCTTAAAGATAAAAAATCTGAAATAAATATGTGATTGTTAAATTAACACATAACACTTTTGTAATTTTTGAATCAAAAAAACATTGAATTAGGTAAAATTAAATGAAATATTAAATTCAATGAATAAAAATTCATTAATGAAAATAAAATTTAACGGGTTTTTATATACATCACATAAATGAAACATATAGTGATTATGATGTATGACCCATGAAAGTAAAAGTGAGTTGATAAATCCCTTTCCTCGAGTCAGGAATTGTCATGTAAGTGCATATTCTCATTTATAATTAAATTATATAAGTTAATATTTTTCTAAAAATAAATTTCTAGTTTCAATCCCTTAAACATTAACCATTTACTTCATTTATTTTATTTCAATACATAATTACTTATTCAGTTATCTCTACTTCGAGTGTTTTAGGGACGATATATTTGAAATTTAAAAATGGCATCATTTTATTTACTATTGTAAAAGGTGTAAGTGATACATAATATGGAGAATAATAGTCATGAAATAATTATCATTTTTATATATAAATTTATCTTTTAAAAGTAAAAATAAAATAGTGTTATGAAAAATAAACTACATTGCAATCAATGAAATGATATTTCATATGTACGTATTAGAAACATTTCCATTTTTCAACGACCATGACATAAACATGGTAATTGTTATTTTATAAATAAATAATGAAAATTATTTCTTAAATATAAAATTATTTATTTTAATTAACATACATATAGCATCAATGTGATTTGATAATTAAAAATTAATCATATTTTTTTCGAAGTGATACTTCGTCTTACACATGAATGGTGTTATCATTTTTAAATGGGTGGTATTATATGAGTATATCAAATATATTACATTTAAAAATGATTAATATTTCATGAGTATCATATATAAAAATTAAATCAATATTCATTTATATATAGGAGAGGCTATTATGGAAAATCAATTACATCGGTTTATGACAAGGTAGTCTATCATACCCACGGATGATGGTTTCATTTCTCTTTGAAAAAAAGTGATGAAAAAATATTATTCAATAAAAATTATAAAATATAATATTATTGGATATTTTTTTAGTTTTAATTTTTTAATTATTGATATAGTATTCATGGTGGAAAAGAATAAAAAAATATTGATCTTAGTGAAGATGATTACAGTCACTTAGATCAACCCCATTTGGAAATCTTATTACATACCCTATAATTTGTATTTTGGGAAGATAATAACTTAGATAATGTGGATAATGATGTTTTGAATATTTATTTGTAAGGTTTGGGGGTATTTAATGTCTTGAGAAGTGTGAAGGAGATAGGGGTGGGATGTAATTATATTCTTTCGGAGGATATGCATTCTAGTAAATACCCAATACTACTAAATAAAGGGAACTCTCTATTAATCCCAGTGCCGAAAAAAATTAAAAAATTAAAAAATTACAAGTTTGATATTGTTGAGATATACCTCAAATTTTATGAAATAAACATTTTTAAAACAATTAATCCCATTTACCTCTTAGCTTACTAAATTTTACCATTCTAGTCTTTCAACACGGCATCCATTTTTTTACTATTATTTCTATTACTTTTGGCCAAAACATTTCTAGAAATATTAAATATTAATAATTAACATGATTAAAAATTTGGAAATTGATTTATTTATTTTTAATAAAACAAATATCCTTATGTTATTTAATAATAAACCGACATATTGTGTTTAAAAACAGGTTTCCAAGAAATTATTTTTTCCAAGAAATATATTATCTTATACTAAATCAATTGAAAAAACATTATTATATGAATTTCAAATAATAGAAATATATTTTAATTCTTTGAATATAATTTAATTTTTCTATTGTGGGTTATTTTAATTAATTAAAATGAATAAACATTTAGTAAATCAAAACAGTTCACTGAAAACAATATTATAAGAATAAATATAAACATACAAAAAAATTATGAAGATTGATTATTAAAAAAATTAATTATATTATTATAATTAAATCTTTTCACATTTTATTTTAATATTAAAAAAATAAAGTAAAATATTTAAATTAATCTATTTAAAAAAAATTAGATGAATAAATTTGGAAAATCTGTATTATTCACTATTTATTTCAAAATGAAACATTTTAGAAAATTCCCAAATTTATGCGTAAATATATTCAGATTTCATAAATTTAAATAATTTTATAAAATAAAATTTCTTATATTTCTATAAAATAATTATATTATTCGATAACAAGTTATGAAATAAAATCATGATTGAAGGAAAACTATTTTTTCCAAATAAATAAAATTATTAAAAGCTGATAACTTATTTTAAATGAATTCATGAATAAATTCTAATTGGGTAGTTCAATTATATATATTTCAAGGAATAGTTAATACTTTTTATACATACCTGTTTAAGGTCAATGTTATATTTTTCACATTCAAATAATATTGTTTTAATATTATATCATAGTTGGTTTAAACTATGTGATCCATGTGGAATATATAATAAAAAATAGTGTTGTTTTAAAATCTAGGGGTGTTACACCATCACAAAATGTCACTATTTTATATTTACGACACATTTAAATTTTCCTTTCTCCTTAACACAATAAAGTACTTTACCTTTTTCATTTTTTTCATCTTATTTTTCTTCCAAATATATGTTTACTGACACATTTTAATGGTTATTCATTTTCAAAATTATTGTTATGTTATTTTTTATGATTCACCTAGTCAACAGGTTTCAAATCTGTTCCATTCTTCAATAGTTAGATAAATAATTTAAAATATGTAAACATAGTTTCAAGTGTATAATATATAGTGGAAGCATATTTTATTTAAAAAATGATAAGATGCATTAAAATCCATTAATATATTTTTTTATTTAATGTGTTAGGGGATTTTACCCCACTATTATATATCAAAGTCCTATAATTTTGGTCCCTTATTACATATAATAAAATATTTACCTTCGAGAAAACATGAAATGATTATTTTAAAACAATTAAATGATTATACTTAGTATATTATTCATTAAATTATGTAATTTTTTTATTCACTAACTCATCAATACACCAATATGTGTTTATAGGATCTGTTATATAAGATTCATGTACTGCCTATATTGGTTTTATAATGGGGTTTTCCTTATAATCTTACTAAAAATTACTATCATGAATCCAAATTTATCTATATTAACTGAACTTCTATTATGAACCCATTTTAATTGAATACATAGAACATAATATTCTATAATGGAACTCTCGTATTTTTTTATGATGAGAATATATGACATAATCATGTAAATTTATTTTTTCCTCTACCAGATACATGAATCTCTTCTTATATAAGAGTAACTATAATTGTTTTAATTATACTAGGTTCATAATATTCCATTATATATGGTCTATAACTATTAATCATGTAACTTCTGTAAGATAATACAATAACACTTTTACATTCTTAGAAATTGTATTATTCCATAAATTGAATTCATATTGTAATATAGTTTCATTGAAATATGTCTTAAAAACCACATGGGAGAATACTTGTAATGTGTATTTAATATTCATAACTCAACCATTAATGGATTCAAATTCCTAATAACTTATTTTTAGTTTTCAACATACAGAATAACCTTTAAACCATTATATAAGACATAATGTTCCCCATGCTTCCAAAAAATTATGGCAATGTGATAACATCTCATCAAAAAAATTCATCACAAAAAAATAACCCACTGTGATGAGATTGTAGAGTTTCATGTTATCAACATAGTAGAAGTATTCATTATATAATTAAATATATTATTAATGAAATATCTAACAATATAATAAAACCTTCTAAAAACATCAAATTTTTATTATACCCTTTCAAAATTTCCATATAACATTCAATAGGGTAGTGTCAATATGAGTGGTTCGGTTCATGGTCTTTATTAATTGGGACATTTTTCTAAATGGGAGATAGTTTTATAGAGACATAAGAAGTAGTTTATGAGTGTGTTCCTAACCATCTCTCATCATAATGAACATTAAGTTACTACATGTTTTTTAGAAAAGTGATACTCATATTGATTTTATATGTAGTCTCAGTTTTTTTAATGTTCTATTCATTAATGTTACGATTTCTCACTTGCCTAGTAGTATCTCATTATTCATTTATGTAGTACCAATACCCCAAAAATTCTACATAGATTTCCTTTAGAGGGTTCTACCATTTATGTTCTCTAAAAGAACCCCTGATTTGAGTAGAATATTGTTAAGGATTTATTGAGATATGAATACACCATGTATTGGTGTTTTGTCCCTTCTGTAAATCAAGTTGGAGAAGTGAAATGAGTTAATAGATGAGATAATGATAAATCCCAATATATTATTTTCTATAAACCAAAATCATTCCAAGGATTGAGTTTCCTTCCTGAAAATGTGTAATTTTGGAGAGGATAAAAAAATCGATAGCATATAATCTCTAGATTCTCTCAATGAGAAATGTTCCACCATTATGATTGAATAAATTAGTAATATATAATATGATATAATAGTTAATAAAATATAACATGAATATTTATATTGGATGAACATCATGACTACCATTCTCTAGTAGATTTTCCCTACATCATATTTAAGGACAAACCAAGGAGTTCCTTATTCATCAAAAATGTGATCACACTATAATGTAATACACAAAATACATTGCAGAGGAGGATTATATATTTCTTTATATTTAATTGAATGAGGGGTTCATAAATCTTATGATTCATATGTTCTTTCAAATGTATATTCAATAACATATTTTCATAAAGGATCTTTCCTTCTATTTTAATGTTTTTTATACAACTGTGATGTAAAAATTAAAATGGTAAGACATTCGGGGATAATTGAAATTATTATTCTACCTAGTAGATATTTTTGAAACTCTGATGGAATGAAGTAGATGTGGAATAAGGCTCACATGGGTGGTGGTAGTGTCTCCCACCATCAGACAACAACTACACATTCATAAGTTTCTAGCAGTAGACCATGGACTTGATATAAGTGTGGAATGATAGGGAACAAAAGGTGATATTGGTATAAACCTCTTCAAATATATAACTTATGTAGAAGCTGAGGTCGCTTATGGAAGTAATATTAGCCTCCTTATACTCCACATAATGTTATAGGTTTTTTGAGACCCAAATTTTTTCATTAATGCTACTAAATTCATAGAATAAAATGTTTTAGCCACATGAATATAGAATAACGTGGTTACACATAGTGGTAAAATATCCAATAGATGTGAATACGGAAAATTAAACATCTAGAGGTACTATCTTCATTGATTCTTCATTAGAAACTACATTATTTGACAGTGTTTGCCCACATTCTTCTATATAAACCCACTTTTAAAACCTTTTAAATGTTACAGTGGAACTCCTTCACATTGTTTTGGATTTGAAAATTCCTATTGAGAAGAATAGTGGATATTTTTTCCAATTCCCACGATAAAATTTATCTCTATATGAAGCTATACTCGTTTTTGATTTTCGAGTACTCAATCTTGATCTCTTTGATTTTATCATCAGGATTGATTAGTCAGTTTGATAAAAAGAAGACATTTACTATTATCATCTTTGGGTTTCCTTTTTTTCCTTTAACGAAATATCATATGATTTTTATGGATAATGGGATCTATGATATAATGGATATTGAAATGATTAATCAGAACATGGGAAATTAATGTCTTCTTTTATAGTTGAAGTTGAAGATGATCCCTTAGAAGTTGTGTTTCCTGCTGCTATTAGAGTTTTTCTTAAAGTTGTTCTAACTAATTTCCCTTGCCTTCCTAAATGGATGGATATTTAGTTTTTGATATATTGATTATTTTGAACTCATTAGATATTAGTTCATTTATACTATATATATTTGGGTTAATTTAATCAATTTAATCTTTAGTTGATGATTGAAAAGATAAAGGTTTCATTCATAGAAGTGAATTTTAAGGGGTATCCCCTATACTTGTCTCCAAAAAAAAGTTGGTACTCTCCATTTGTGAATTGATTATCTAAATATCAACCATGTAATTATTAAGAACAGATAACTTTTTCATTGAACCAATGACTTGTTTGGTCATTTAAATTGATGAATGTGGTTCTCAAAAATCAACACAAGGGATGGATATCATCAACATTAAGGTTATGAATTATATATTCTGATGAAATCATTTAGGATTATAATTGTTCTATTTGAATATCCTATGATTACGTTGGGTATAAATACCACTCCATCTTTTTTAGTTCCCCTTATGAATCTTATTTTCCACTAGTACCATGATTATATTATCATGGTATTCATTGATAACAACTTTGTTAAAAAGTAAAATAATGAAGTGCATGAGAATCACTTCAAATAAATTTTCTGATTCATAAGGGATCACCACCTTGGTTCCATGTTTTCAAAATATCATTTTTAAATTCCTGAAATGATATTCTTATTCCATGTTGTTTTTTAATATGGAATAATATATCATCTGGAGATGGTGAAATCTATCTATTCTCCATAAGAGTCATATAATGTCATTGGGATTTTATCATTCATGGGTTTTGATGGATATTATCCATGTTTTGGTGGAGTAATAATTCAATATTTCATCTCATATGATTTCTCTAACCAACAATGAATTAAATTTAAAATATGATTAAAATTTATGTAATTATTTTGATGAATTAATGTGATGTTTTACTTTCAAAACTATTTCAATTTTACCTAAAGAATGAAGGTGATATGTGGTGGAATTTTGTAATTTGGGTTCTGATTTTTAATGTTTTCTTTTCAAGAATATCATTTAGTGGAATAAGAATCTCTCCCTAATTTTCCACACAAGATAAATTACAACAATGATGATTTAGAACCTAAATAAGTTATGAATTCAATTAAGAATTGGTGATATTTCACATTATTGGAAAGGTTAAATATTTATAATATCTATAAAAGTTTAATTTATATAATTTCTTATAACGTCCTAGAATATAGGTAGAGGTGAAAGGCATATTTCCAGATTTTATTTGACATTAACAATAACTATACTATGCGTAATTGGATTGTTTTTTGTGGATGATCTATGTATAACCTCTTCATTTTAATTAGTGATAAATTGAAATATGAATAGAAAACCATCGATATATTTTCCTGGATTCACCTTTATGTGATGGAGGATGAGTATACTATTTTTTTTACTAGTGCTCAGTTGACATTAGCTATTATTTACTTGAGTAATATACTGAAAAAATAGGATGATTTGTTTAAGCGTTTCAAGAAAAATTTATACAGAGGGGAGAGAATTATTGATTAGTTGATCTCCTAAAAACAAATATTTTTTCTAAATAAGTAAATAATTCATATGTTTGCAAGGTAGCCTATGGTGGAAGGTTCTGAATATTCTCAATTTTTTATTCTCCTTAGTTCAGAAAATACATACTATGACATGATGCATCAGTTTAAGAAGCATTGTTGAAAATTTGTTTTAGTATATTTGATGTCTCATTGTAATACCTATCAAGAAATTAATATTGAACCCCAAAATACATTAAGGTAATTCAATCATATCTTGGTTCCCAAAAAAATGTAGGATGTCCTTTCTAAGTATTTACTTATTGGGTTACCATTAAAACTACAAAATAAGAAATTGTATACATTTTTATTAATCAAATTACCATGTGGGGTAATTTCAGTTTTATTCAAGACACAACCTTGGTTGAGGATTAGGGGATAATATGAATTCATGTAATCATGTGGAGTCATGGTGTTCGGTTTTCTATTATTTTTGACTGGGTCCCCTGGTTAACAAATAAGTTTTACAAGGCCCTCTAGTAGATGAGGTGTTCTCAAGTTAAATTGAGCATAGAATACCATCTTCTGATATATTGATAGATTGAGAGGAAAATTTGGATTTTGGAGGATAATATATGAGCCTATGTCAGGGGGGTTAGTGGATATTTGGATAAATTTATGGTATTGGTTTAGTTCCCTAATAATAGTAGTTACTAGTTGTGAATTTTAATGGATCCCTTTGAAAATTTTTATGGTCAACTTTTTAAATCACCATCTTGTTGGTCTGAGGTGGGTGAGATTGCCCTTGTGGGTACAAACATCATTTAGTATTCAATTTTGACTATTTAGATTATCCATCAATGGTTTTAAATGGATAAAATTGAGAATACTTCATATGCATAACATCAATTTAATTGACTACAATATTCATTAGGTGACTATGAGTTCATGAATACTTCACCTTGGTTGGGTCACTGTGGTCCGAGCGATCACGGTAAATTAACTTTGAGATACATGGGCCCTTTTGAGATAATTTATTGTATTGGATATGTGGATTAAAGGTTATATTTTCTATCTAAATTCACATATATACATTATTATTACATTTTTTATATCTTAGTAATTGTCATTCTTATCCATCCCCTATTCTAAACATGGAAGATCCTGATTTACGACCAGATATGTTGATTACCGAATGACAAGTTCAGATTTTTGATTTCCATGAAATTATTATATGTTGAATTTTGATTTCATTGGTTTGAGTATTGTAAATTCAAAAAATAGACTCTTAAAAGATGTGTGAACATGATTTAGTGATGATGGAGAAATGAGATAATCCTTTCACAGGTCAAACTTATTAAAAATCTCTTTATTGGGATAGAAAGTGACATGGTGGGGAGAATTGTTTAATAAAATTGTCACTTTCATGTACCCATATTAATTTATTATGGATTTATTTTATTATTAAGACTTTTTTGGTTCTTGAGGTTCCATTTGAGGATATTTTGGTGTTTTTTTGTGATAGATCTTGGTCTACATATGGTTAATAGAATTAATGAGAAATTCTCTATAAACTATTTTAAATTTTGTGGGTTGAGTAAGTGTTATTTTTCAAATTTAGTGTAAGGTAATACAAACATTCTAAAATCTCCATTATATACAACCCCCCTTGAGTTTTGTTCCTGGTTTTCCTGACCGTGAGACTTGACCATACGATTAGAATTAAATATTCTAAACATTTATTTCTAAACCTCGCATGCCTCTCCATAACCCTATTCTTTCCCATAATTCATTTCCTCTTGAACATATGTCTTTTACATTATTATTTTACTGATCCCATCACTTAATGAGAATAATTTCAATTAATATATAGATTTTGGATTTTTTAAACTCATGGTAATAGTCCAGTCTACATTGTTTATCACCATTTTTTGAGATCTTATATATTCCATTTAAAAGTAACATTAGACCAAGGGAATAATGGACTTCTCTATGGGTAGTGTCAATATGAAATTGGTTTTCTTATTGATCTATTATGATAAAGGAAGTTAGATATTGGATCTACATAGATCATTATATGTTTCTCTGGTAATTTTAATGGTAATTTTATTCTTTTAGATGTATTGACCATCGGTTTTTTGACTTTGAGTTAGATGTTTTGGATTTCATATTTTTAATATATACTTTGTTTCATAGGGTCCTTTGTTCCTCTTAGCATGTGGGTCCCTTTAATTTTAATGTTATGCAATGTGTTTAACATCGTCGGTTTCATAAAAATACTTTGTTTAATGATCCAAACATTCTTTCTCGTCTTAAATTAGATTCCTAAATTATTTAATGTCATGATTTGTGATTCATAAAAATTTATGGATTGGTCCTATTTTGTAAAATTGGTTTTATATATGGGATTTTTGTGAAAATATATTTCACATAATGTATTATTGGGAATTTGGGAATTTTGATTAGAGATGTATGATATACCAATGGCTTGATTTGAACTGTGGATGGTTAGACTTAATGTGTGGCCAATAGAACATGGGAACCAGGATTACCAAGGAAGGGGATATATTGGTATAATCTTGATCAGATTGTTTTCATATACCTATCAAATTATTCTTTTAAAACTCTCACAAAAGTATATTATGATAGAGGGTTTTCTTGTTGGGGTGTTCTCTTATCCCCAAGACTATTCCTCAAGGGATTCTTATGCACATCACTATCTATTCATCATGAGTGAGGATACTATCTTACCCAAACTGAATGTATCATAAAATCTGGTTTCCATTTTTTTATACTTTGAAATGGTAATTTATGAATGATTTTGAAAACAAGATTTATTTATTTATATTTTATAAACTACTATAAAATAGTGAATTTACATATGTTGTTTTAAACATAGAATAACTATAACTCATGCCTTTATTTATAATTAATTATAATAATTTGTTTATTTATGAATGAACACTAATGAAACCGTTCATTGGATCACAAATGGCTTGTTGTTCTGATTCCCTACAAATTCGTTTTGGTATACATAGATGTTGGGTAGACTAGGATACTCAAGAGGGGGTGAATTGAGTTCCTATAAAATTTTCTTTTTAAAATTTTACTCAAAAGAATTTTTTCAATTAAAACCATTAATGTCCAGTTAATCTAGTTAATAAAATCATAATTGATTTACTATTCAAATAGTTTCTTAGAAGATTGATATATTCTCGGTTATAAAAATATAGAATATTAATAAAAATTTTGAAACTATTCTAATATGGAAATATAGTTATAAAATCTATCCTAGAGTAACTATCAAAGTAAAATTTTAATTTCTAGAAAAATGATTTAAAATAGGGAAAGAGTAAATTGAAAAACATTGCTAATAAAACAACTCGAACAGTCTCAAGTTGAGACCTAATACACTCCACTTAGTGATCATATTAAAATGAGATATATAAATATATATATATATATATAAAGATTAGATCCACACATTGTATTAGGGTTAAGAATAGTACAAGGGATTGTCCATGTCACAAGACCTCTTCCACTATTCTACAAGGGGAAACTAAAAACCGGGTCACATATGACCTCTTCCATAGTCATACGTTGGTGAAACAAGGTTTTCAAGGATATTTTAGTGGGGATATATTGTATCATCTTTTTTAATGAAGGAGATATTATGTGTTTTAATATAGATTCACACATTGCATGAAAAGTAATAAAAACATTAAACATTAGAGAAAAGATGATGATAAAGGGTTAAAAATGATCTGAGTGTTGTTCCATGTTGCTCTGGACTGGTAGAACGTAGTAGATGTGATTTTCTAGTCCTCATGTGGAAACAAACAATTGTGAGACTATTTCTCTGGTTTTTTGTTTGATGAGTTGTGATTTGTAACTCTTGGTTTTTATAGAGTTTCTATTGTGAGGATGTTTGGAGTTTTTTTGTATAGTTGTTCATTTACCAAGAATCGATATTTCTTTGTGTTTCCAATATTATATGTGTTCTTCTGTATTTTTTTAATGCATTAAAATTCTTTTACTCACTCATGCTCTAGTTCCATGCTTTTCTTTTTATTTCAGGTGCATGTGTTTGAGCCAACAGAAAGCATGATCTCTACACCTTGTACCTCGTACTGTCAGATGACATGTATACAATAAAATAATTCATTATGATAGTGAAATTAAATGACTCAAATATGACTGTTAGAAATAACATTTAAATTATATTGGAAAAGACAAAAAAATTATTAAGTATCGAACAATGTCATCGTTTATCATGACACTATGTCACTAGAAATGGTTTCTTCATCTTTTCCTTGAGTGGTGAGACAATCATTAAGAGACGGTCACAGTGACATAGGTGTATTGAGATATGGAACCTATAGCAAAAATGTGTTTTTGGGATTAGGGTGTCTCATGTAATGGTGTCCAGTCCTTTTCCAAAATTCTAAACGATGTCTTCTTATAATGTCTTGAAGATGGTATCAAGGAACTGATGTCACAGGCTTTGTGAAATATGGAACTATTTACAGTGTTAGAGTCATAGTGTTTGTATTACAGTATCTGGGTCGTGGAGCCTAGATTACATTTTCTATGTCACGATTTCGATAAGATGTTGTCATGGAAATTTCCTAAACTTGAAGCTGGTGGAAGACTTAAGGTTTCTCAGACTTATCCAAATATCTATAAACTATCGTATGATGTAATATTCCAAGAATGGATTACACTTAATAATTAGTATAATAAAACTTCATAAAACAAGATCAAATATAGTTTACAAGATTCAAACATGATTTTGGAGATTCTTATTCAAGATCTTATGAGATATTGGACCATGAGTTTTAATAATTAAACCTTTAACAATCCAAAAATATCCAAACATGAGTTGTGTTATGTTAAACATGATTTGTAAGCATTAAAACATGAGGAGTCCTATAATCTACCCATTTTTATGACAAAAAATAATGGAATTTATTATCAATATATTTTAATAATGCCATTTATTACATCTCCACCTTTTGTGATTATCTAAAATAGAATAAGAAAAACAAAATAATGAGTAATGTGGTTAAGGGGGAAAATGAAAAAAAATAGTGCACATTGTATTGGATATAAAGATAAAGTTTATGAAAATAATAATGAAACACCCAATACATCCCTATCAAAATAAATTCTTCAATTTTATACATATACATCAGTCTTCACTTTTCCCTTGGACGAAATATTAGGTGGAGCCATATGAGCAGAAGTAGAAGTGGTAGAAGGGATGGATACAATGGGTAGAGAAGGAAGAGGTACTCCTTCAAAAACAGAGGGTTCTAAAGTTGTTTTTGATGAATGAGGAAAGGGTTGTTCCCCAATAACATGTTTAATCTAGCTTGGTTCCTGAGATACATACATGGTTGTTTGAGAATATGTAGTAGAGGCGGAATGGGATGAACCAAGCTACAATGGGGCACCTGTATGAGTAAAAATGGTTGTTCTATGCACATGGGGATAAGGTTCCCACAATATAATTATGCACATAATGATCTCACCTCAATACTACATGGCCTTATCAATTCCATCATTGTTCTCCAAAAACCTTTTAGATAGAGTAGTGAATCCTTTCAACTTCTGAACAAGATTATTGAGGGCTTTAGTGACAGGATGAATTTTAAAATTTTCTACAAGATACTTAACGTGATTGGTTATATCATACTTAGAATAAATTATATTAATGTATATGTCCACCTTTATAAAAGTATATTCTTCAGTATCATTAGAAATATTTGAATGAATCTTTACCAAGTCAACCACTTTGTCACACTTCTTTGTGACCTTAGATAATCATTCATTATCAATACCTCTCAAAGCTGATAGAAGTTGTTCTTTAACAATGCTTCTGATCAAATAATTGTCTATAAGCTGAGATGACTTCCCATAGGCAGTTGATTCAATAATTGCAGAGGTGAGAGACATATTTAGATTTAAAACATTTTGAAGACATCCCTTATATTCATCAGTCAACTTGTTTAGTCCAACCACAAGCCCACACATCTCACTAACTATCCTGGTATTGATCTCAAGCAAGTTTTCAAATAATGTAGCGAATGATGGTTAAATCAAAGATACAACCTTCTGTGAGAGTTTATCACAAACTTCTACAAAAAAATGGGAAAAATAAGCTTTACTGGTTTCCATGACATTATACATATCTTTAACCATAGATTTTAGAGACATAAGATCATCACTCAACTATTTGTTCTCCATCCTAGATTCTTGAATTTCATGAAGCATATTCGGTTGAATTTTCCATATGATTTTCTTTAACAATAGGGCAGTATCTCTCTCAATGCGATTTGTCATAGGGGAAGGTTGTGACTTTATGATTTTCCAAATTAAATATAACAAAGTGTTTCAAAAAAAATTAATTCATCGTTACTCACATATGCCAAATATTCTTGGGTTAGTTTAGGAACATGAAATGAAATAGGTTCAGGCTCCGTAGAAAAGATTTATACTATGGAAGAAATTGGTTTTAATTAAAAAACAATGTAAAGATCTGGGCCTATTTTTGATGCCTCATGGGTATTTTCCACATCAAAATAATAAGGAAAAATATACCAAGAATCCACATAGATTTTGTTCATAGGATTGGAATCATAAATTCTTCTTAAACTGGGGTGTTTCTTCTTCTCAATAGGTACATCTATTCTAGTACTAAGAGACTCATTGTATTTACCAATTTTCGAATTCTCAGCACTATTAAGCTCACCCATCTCTATTCTAGGTACCTGAATGTCATGTTCCATTATTCCCTCATAAAATGGGGTTATTTAAGGCTCGTCTTTTTCATATAATTGTTCCATGTAGTAGTTATTTCCAAAAAATAAGTTTTTCCTCAACAGCGGGACCTTCTAAATGTTCCTCAGAAACAACAAGTTCTTCCACACCACCAGCTAGTCCTTGTTTAGAAATAAAATTTACATAAAACCTTCTCTTACAAAAATAATATTTATGGAATACATAGGCCAATATCATTCTTTTCATAGATAGTTCCTTCCTCAAGTGCAGCTTCAAAATCTTCAGCTTCTTTACTATAGTATTCAACTAATAAATCTAGTTCCAAACTAAGATCATATTTGTTATTAGGTCTTGAAGGATTCTCATAATGATTTAACCTCTCATATAATGTTTCATTATCTTCCTTCGAAGTCATTTTCCAAGGATTATAGCTAATTTTTATCCTTCAGATTGTATTTTTTGATATAAAAAACACATAATCGTCAATTAATTCTTCATTTGGACCAATTACTCCTATGGAAATTAAACTTTCAGAAATTAACCTTGAATAAAAAAAGAAGATTATTTCAAATTTATCTTGATCATTTCACACATGTGAAGTATAAGATACATACACATATTTATCTTTTGTGAATTCTTCAAAAGATGTATCAATAATACATATTGAATCTTATGTGTAAAAAAATATCCTTTCTTGGAAAAATATTATTTAAAAAAAATTAAATAGTAGCCTGGTCTCACAATCATGCTCAGCTGAAATTTCTGATATATTCTTCTTATTTCGTGTAAGATTTCAAAAAGTTTATTCTAGTCTAAACAATTTACTAGGATGATGAGGACCGCTTTGGTAATCCATGGAAATTCCTTAATGAGGTATTCTAAGGCAGGAAGCCCATACCCTAGAAGAAAATTTACATGTTTAACATTTTACTCAGCTTCTTACAATAAAATCATCATCAATGTTAAATGGGACCTAAACCTACTAATATAACTGAGAAACAAGATTCAGATAAATCTTTCTATTATATTTTTTGAACCAGTCCAACCATCCCTATACTTCCAGTACTTTCTAAATGAGTGACTTATAGGTAAGATACCACTTAATATTAATTCTTTCTCTTACAATATTGTTCTATCAATAAGATAGAGATTCAGGGATCTGTTAGGAACTATTTTCAGATCCATTTTCACATTCTTTTGAGACATTCACTTTTTAGGAGTCGATGAAGTCAAATGCTTTATTCTAGGAATCCAACTTGGGTTTGAGTAAGATGAAAGGTTAAACGAGGGCTGATGGTTTGAGAGATAAGTGTTTTAATTTTAAGAGAAGAGAACTCAAGTGAAGATAGGGGAGGAAAATATCGAGTATATATCTTTTAGGGATTTCAAACATCGCAAAAAAAAAATACGGCATAAAAACTATAAAATAATCGATACAAGGATTTGTGAAAGGAATTTCTATAAATAAAAAATAAGTCATTACGGTGAGATAGGAATAGTTCATCGTAAGCATTATGTTGTGTCATCAAATGGGGTGATTGTATCATTGATACAAAAAGTAAGAAATAGTAACTGTGAGATAGTAATGGTGGTACCATAAGTGTGATATAGAAATTACAGGACATTAACATGTGAAACTGTGAATCATGAAACCGTAAACTATGAAATAGTAAATTGTTAACATGAGGCCTATCATTCCTAACTCATGTATGATGCAATTTTTCTTTCATAAATTAGTAAATTACTGACTCTATCAATAGACTAATATTCAGTTCCAATGAATTACAATGTGATATCAGTTTTTTGATAATGATCAATCAAAAAGTGATGTCTTACATCTATATCCATTATTCTAGAATGTGAAAATGTATTCTCTGAAATGTTAATACCATATGTATTTTAAAATTTTTTAGGTACATGTTTGAATTGATATCCGTAATCTAGTAATGTGTGTTTCATCCACAAAATTTTTGCACAAGAACTACTAAATCTATGTATTTAGCTTTGGCCATAGATAATGAAACAAAATTTTGTTTCTTACTACACCATGATAATTATGACCTTTATAAAAGTTGACATATTCTAGAGATGATCTTTTTATATAAAATACAACCACTAAAATCAGGATCATAATAGATAACTAAGTCAAATGATTTTCCTCTATGATAGGGAAGTCCAAAAGTGGTTGTATTTGTGAGGTATTTGAAAATCCATTCAACAACAGTTAAATGAGATTATTTCAGGTTTTACTGAAAATTTTCACACAAGAAAACACAAAACATAATATCAGACCGACTAGTAGATAAGTAGAGTAAGCTTCCAATCATTCTTCTATAAGTTTTTTGATCCAAATATTTACCATTCTCATAAAGATCAAACATACAGGTAGTGCTCATTGAAGTTTCACTACATTTAGTGCTATCTAAGCCAAAATGTTTTATAAGATATATTGTATATTTTCCATGAATTAAAATAATACATTCTTTATTTTAAATGATTTTTAATCTAAGAAATAGTTTTAGTTCACCCATTAAATTCATTTCAAATTTAATTTGCATTATCTTGGAAAAATCATCTAATAAATTATTTCATGAAAATCCAAAAATAATATCATCCACATATATTTGAACAACAAAAACATCCTTATAAATTAGTTTTATAAAAATAGTGGCATCATCTATGTATTTTATAAAACCTTTGGAAATAATAAAATTACATAATCTATCATACCAAGATCTTAGATCTTGTATTAAATTGTATAAAGATTTTGTTAATTTAATGATGTGATTTAGAAAGTGACGGTTTGTAAAACTAGGGAATAGTTTAACAAAAAGACCCTCAACTCTATACCAGATTAGGAATGTACTCTTGGAATCCATAAGAGACTATTTGAAATTTAGATGTGTTGCATATACAAGAATGATTATAATGGGTTTAAGTATAGATACTTGTGCAATGGCTTCTTCATATTCAATTTGTTCTTCTTGACTATATCCTTATACGACCAATCTATCAACTTTTCTATCTATGTTTCTAGTTTTATCTACTTTGTTCATAATCTCCCATTTTGTGACTATGGTCAAGGTGTCTTTTGGTCTATCCAGAAGTTTCCAATCTTTATTCCATTCAAAATGATTTAGCTCCTCTTTTATGACCATCCCCAAAAATTCATCATTTTTTGCATCATTTATGTTGTTATGGTCAAGGTGTGACAAGAATGAGTGATGTTAAACCTGATTTCTAAGAGATTCTCTGGTCTTTATTCCTTTATCTAAATCTCCAACATGAGAATCTGAAGATTTTTTCTTAAGAGTTTTAACATCGCTATAAAAATAAGGGATAATAATTTCAGGTTCTTTAGTACGTTCTTGTTCATGATGGCTTGAATCTATTTAATTTCCAAAACGAGAAGTTTTAACATATTTCTTTATATGATAGTCAAAATCTTTATTAGTAATCTCCAGATTTGACATATAATCCTCAGGATTTTCATGGGAGGTATTAGGATCAACTAGATTTGTTTCATCACATTTGACAAGATAAAATTCTTCCACACAGTTTTTTCTTTTTCAAAATACTCTATAACCTTTACTAGACATTAGATATCCTAGAAAATTACTTCATTACTCTTGGATGAAAACATATCAATATTATAATTAGTATTAAGAATATATACTTTTCTATCGAAGACTTTGAAGTAATTAACCTTGGGATTTCTATTCGTCCAAAACTCATTAAGAGTTCTTTTATGAATTGGTCTAATTAATACACTATTGATAATGAAGCATGTTGTATTAAATGATTCTACCAAAAAATAAGTAATTAATTCATACTCACTATGCATTGTTCAAGAAATTTCTTATAAATTTGTATTTCATCATTCTACAACTCCATCTTGTTGAGGTCTCCTAGGGGAAGATATGTTGTGACTATAGTCATTTTTTGGAGAAAAAGGATTCAAACTCATGGTTTTCAAAATCAAATCCACGGTAACTTCTTTAAGATTTTAACCTATGTCCACTATGATTTTCTATATTCCAAGAATACTTATTGAAATGATAGAAGTCTTCAATTTTTGTGAGCCAAGAATACGGTCAAACAACACCTATAATAGTCATCTACAAGAATATAAACACAGTTCCATACAATTAAACATGAAAATCAAGTTGGTATGTAATGTCCCGGTTCCGGATTCCATGTAGAGGTCCCCCGTACCCGGTTGGTCACATGTCCTCAAGCGCATTTCACCTAATGCCAGAGGCTTTTAAATAGCAGTGAGGGCCTTGGGTGTGATAGTGGGGAAACTATGCCGTCATTTGAAGAGTAACACAATGGAATATAAAAATAGATAAGATATAGCAGAATTGGTAATAATCCATCTAAAAGTAGACAAAGAAATTCTGAAGAAATAAACTCCTGGAGTATAGATATATCAAATGATGCTTGCTACATATGTCTAGGAAAATAGCCAAACACATCACAATGCCAGAATACAAAACAGTACTAATCCAAGTAAAAAATAAAATAGGTAAACACCTCATCATCATTGCATGCCTCAGCTTGGTCCCATGCCCCCCAGCTCCACAACATATCAAGTACCTGAAGTAGAAGGGATCTTGCCCTTATCTATACCTGCAGTAGTATAATTTGTTGGTCCCAAATGCATAGCCCAAACAGGGTGTGAGACTAAATCCCAATAAGCAATCACCAAAATATCTATGCTTAATTGTCATTGAATATATGCAAGTTAATAAATAAATGAAATTAGTAAATAAGTAAGTACTCAGTAGTAACCAGTCCTACAATTTCATTGCAATAAGTTTTATACATCAACAACATCAAATAAGCAGGGAACCCTCAGGGTAGTTCTCTTAGACTAACCCCTCTGGTTCAATCAAACAAGTATACTATAGAGACTCTCTAGAGATGATCTCTTAGTCAATTCCCCTTATTGTCCCAAGCGTTAAAAAACTTTTTGTGGAAGATCACATGGTCAATTCCCCTTATAGTCTAAGGTAGTCAAGGACTCTCACAGGAAGCACACATGGTCAATTCCCCTCATAGCCCCAAGTGGAAAAAGTCTCTATTAGGATGCTCAAATATCAATTCCCCTTATAGTATAAGGTAGTCTAGGACTCTCTGAGGAAGCACACATGGTCAATTCCCCTTATAGCCTAAAGTTCTCAAAGATTCTCGGAGGAAGCTCACTCGGTCAATTCCCCTTATAGTCTATTACACCATGTTCTCATGGCAATGTGTAAGTAAATGAGCATAACAATGAAATACGGACAAATTAAACCTAAATAAATACTTGGCTAATTGTTCTACAACATCTCTGGCATGTTAGGAGACAACACTCCCCCATACAACACCATCCATGTGAAAACAGGCAAGGCGGCCAAAAAGGCTTAGCAGGACCAAACGGTCGTAAACAAAACATGCATGGGCGACAACATCTTAAACATAGAAATCAACTCTAATCATATCCAAATAACCTATACTAAAGCATACAAGCATTCCAGGAAATTAATAAGGGTAAAACGGTAAATGCACAATACCTTGTTCAAGGGTATTGGGAAAAATTGCACATAATACTCAATGAATTTCAACAGAAAGGCACATACCACCAAGCTCGGTGTTGGTAGATCAATATACTCTAGCTTCAGCCATTGGATCAACCTAGAGCATTCTATATCTAAAAAAATTTCTAAAATTTTCGACCCACGATATCTCACAAGAGATGAGAAACTAAAAGATTGTGCTCTAGGTGGAAAGAGAACTCACCGATGTGAATCCAATGAACCGACCATGTAAAATTCGGAGGATGGACACTAGATTATGGTATCATCAAATATCTATGATCGTATGATACTCTTGGATGAGATGAATGTAGAAGGGGGGTGTTGTGTCAATTAGTCGCAACCCCGGTGTGTTTAATGAAAAAAAAATATACGACGTGTACTTTTAAGTGCACGGTGTGTACTCCCATTTTCCATACTCTGCTTTATGTGGCCTCCAGGTCACCCCCACATGGTCGTGTGTGTGGCCATTACACGGCCAGCACATGGTTTCATGTGTAAACCAAGTACATGGAATGTACTCAGAAAGTACACGGTGTGTACATCAAAAATTTCCAGAAATACATCTTTTTCCCAAAAATGACCAGAAAATGAAAACATACCTGAAAAAAAAGATCCGAGTTCTTAAAAATATTCCCCATTAAATAAATTATTCCCCAAATTTCCTAAGAAATGTGGCATAGAAGATGAAAACCTGAAAATCCCCAGCCCCTATGCTCGTACATCGGCCTCCCTTTCCCAAGTCTCGTCCTGTACTCGCCCATACTGCCAATGAACTCGTACCAGAGGAACTAATCGGCTATGAAGAACATTTGTACATTGATCAACAATTCTAATAGTATGATCATAAAAAGATTCATCCACTTCCAACTCAACATTCTCGGGTTAAAAAACATGAGACGGGCCTGAGAAGTAATGTTGAAGCTGAGAAACGTGGAAGACGTCGTGCATATCATGGTACCTCTGAGGTAATTACAACCTATAAGCAACCATCCCAACACTATCCAACACCCCAAATGGCCTGACGTACCTCAGTGAAGGCTTACCCTATCTCCTAATCCTCTTGTGCCCCAACCTCAGTGTGACTCCCAGAAAAACTTGATCCCCAACCTCAAATTTTAGAGGACATCTCCGCTGATCAACATAGGACTTCTGTCCAAACTTTTTAGTATCCATCCTCTTCTGAATCAACTCTATCAGCTCTATGTTCTCCTAAACAATACAAGGTCCCATCATAGCAACCTCTTCGACCTCTATCCAATATAAGGTTGATCGGCATGTCCTACGGTTAAAATCTTCACAAGGTGCCATCTGAATAGTTTCATGAAAACTATTGTTTTAGGAAAACTCTAGAAGAGGTATCTTCTTCTCCCAAGAACCTTCAAAATCTAGGATGCATGCACAAAGAATGTCCTCAAGCAACTGAATCGTACTCTTGGATGATCTATCTATCTAGGGATGGTAAGCTGTACACAAATGTACCTGTGTACCCAAAGATTTTTAAATCCCCTTCCAGACCCGAGAAGTAAAACGTGCATCTCTATATGAAAAAATGAAGTGTGGACCTCCTTGTAAAAGCACAATCTCATGGATGTAAAATCATCCCAGATCATCAACACTAAAGGTCTCCTTGATCAGAAAGAAGTGAGAAAACATCATGATTCTGTCAATGACAACCCAAACTTCATCATTCTCTCGAGGCGGCCTCGGTAAACCTGTCACGAAATCCATCGTGACATCATTCCACAACCACTAAGGAATATGCATCTTCTGAAAAAGATATGATGGTCGTTGATCCTCCGCCTTCACCTGCTGATTATCCACTAAATGTGGCTAATATTCATTGTTAATATATATAATATTCATGTTATTTGTTATTAATAAACACCATTTTAGTTCATTTTACACTTTGAATATCATTTCACATTATGATTGTAATACCTTCTTAAAATGCACTATTATGTGGTACATTTTTTAACATCATTTAAAGTACCCAATGATTCATCTAATTTTAAGGAATATAATTATACATATATTAATTTTATATTTTTCAAATTGTTTTACACTTAAATATGAACATTTTTGATTCAGGGATCAATGGATAATTCATGGAAGAATATGGTGATATTTTGTGATGAAAGGAAACAATTCTGGAGAAGTCAGATTGGACACTATCCCATTGATGAGACTGTGGGACTAATAATACAGTCCCAATGAAGCCAAAATTTGGTGGGAGGATAGAAACCATATAGAGGAACAAATAATTTTTCATGATACAGTGCTAATTAGGCCTCCATTGTGGTCATTTAGGCGTCCCAAATAGTATACAAAAAATCTGGGCCAGAATTTGCGGCCCCGAAAAACATCCCACCAATTAAATCATATCTCGAAAACCATAACTCCTTTTGGGATGATATTTTACAGTCGGTTAGGAGACCTTTGGGGATACATTTTATTATTCTATGTCCCACTCTGATTCAGCAATCTAGAAGTTCATCAAAGTGCGTCTGTTCGGTCGATGAAAGCCGGCTGCCACCTCGGGTCATATGTAGAAAAGTCTAAGTTCCACAAGATTTCCACCACCCTAGGCCTACCATAATCAAGTGGGATGCTTTGTACTGTTTGAGGATCTACCCAAGGCTTCCAAAATTACTATTTAAGGCAGTGTTGGTGAAGTAGATGAGAATCTTGGATGCTTTTTTCAATTGTAATGTTATGCTGCAATTTTGTTGTCTCAATTTTGTCCTTCACATGTAAGTTGTTCAATTCACTTTAGTTTCCTAATAAAAGTTCATCTTATAATTTTATTATGTAGTTCTTCATATCAATTTGATATCATTGGATCAAGTTTTGAATTTATTCACACCAAACCTTGTGAAATTATTCACACAACAGTGGAGTGATCATTTTATTTTTGTTTTTTCTTTACTTCTCCATTTCCTCCCTCATGAGTCTACATTCCGCTTCCATTGAAACCATGGGATCAATGGAGGGATAACCCACTTATGGGTTGATGTAAGGGATTATAAAGGGGCTGGATGGGATTTTATTTATCACCTCATTAATGTATAATCACTTCTTTAATTGAGATTTTTTTTGATGATTTTTAAACTCCATCATCCTTGTTGAATTTAAGGCCACACACTTCAAGTGATAATACGAACCTTTACCTTGAAGTGCTCAAAACGTTGATCCTTAAAGTGTATAGGTGATCAGTATTAAAGGGTATAGGCATTAAAGAAGTAAGTTATGATGTTGTTTTATCTCCTTAAATGAACCCATCTCATATATAAGAAATTGAAATCATTGAAAAGGAAATACGTCCAATCCACCCCGAGCGATAACCTAGGATCAACTCATTCTTTTATGTTAAATTCACTTTAGTCTCTTAGAGTTCCTTTGAACCCATATAAAATCAACCCAAGTTGGCCACTTCATAGCCAAAAATAGTCCATAGAATGTACGTGTCTATAGGTTTCTTCTTAGGTCTCTAAGGATTCGACAACCCAAACTAAACTACAAGGACAATCTTACTTTCTTCTCTTGGGTAAATTTGAGTGAGAATCAAATTTTGGCGCCGTTTCCGGGTTCCTATGTAATTTATCTTAGACATTATCATCTTTTTTCATCCCTCTTCTCTGTTCTCACCCCCCCCCCACCCCCCCCCCCCCCCCAATCCTATGGAAATAAATTTTGAACAAGTCCTAACATGGGAAACATATCCCTACTTTGATCACCCAACCCAATGTATGATGTACAATGACCATTCTAATTCCTACTTGTGGGATAATCAACAACCTACTGAACCACAATGTTTTTATTCATATTATCCACAAATACATTCCAACCTATTATGAGTTCCAATCCCAACAAGTCCAATCGGAACATCCTCCTGTGGAATTCCAGCAACATAATTATCCTCCTAGAATAGACCTTCTGTCTCAACCCCTTAATCATCCTAATTCACACCCATTACTTGAAAAATTGTGTCAAAAAATGGAGATAATGAATTTTGAGGTTTCATCATTGTGGTTAGAACTACAAAGCATTAAAAATTGTGAGGAACCTATCCCTACACAAACTGTCCCTTCCATAACCTTATGTGAAGTGTCTAGTTTCCCACAAACTTTTCATGAATATACTGAACAGAAAACCTTTGGATTTGGGGAAGATGATGAGGATCATGGAATTGTTGATGGGTGTTTAAATCAATAGGAAACTGATTTTTTTTATTCACAAGAGGTAAATTTTACATCATGGATTGAGTCTTATGAATATAACTCCATTGATGATTTTTCAAAAATACAAATCACTGAACCATTGAGAGAAATAAAAAACATTGAGTCCATACCCATTCCTAAAATTGATCTTTACAATTTTTTGGTTGAGTCTTCTATTCAAAAGGAACCAAGTCTATTGAGAAATTTTGAAAATGGAGTTGAGTTTGATTCAAAGTTCCAACCAAGGTCTGAATGTGTTAGCCTACCCGAACTTGAACAAAAGGACTTTCCATCTACCCTTAAGTTTCCATTAATTGGGGATACCCAACAACATCCATTTTTCACCATTTCTTATCTTGAAACCAATAAAGAGTTAATTATTCTTAATGTCTTAGAAAATACTACAAAAGAAATTGAATCCTTAATATCTGATATTCCTTGGATTTACCTGCTCATTTTAGAACAGAGGTTTTTGCATGAAACAAATTATAATCATAGAATCAATTTCAACCTAGTAGAAGTGGTGAAACATGTGGTCTTTAAAATGTTGAAAATTGGAATTGGGTAAGTTGGGGGGGTTCTTGTTGGGCTAATGACGTTAAACAAAGCGCTGAATGGGAGGCAACCCATGGTTTTCAAGTTTCCAATAATTTTTTTGTTTTAATCAAATTTATATTTTAAATAGGACTAATGAATCATTTTGATATTTAAAAATAAAAAAATAGACTGTTGACTTGTTCTTATATTATGAGTATGGATGGGTATGAAAGGGGAGAACCATATTCATCTGTGTCACGTGGTGTGATCCTTGAGTAATACCTTACCCAGAAATTTAAAAAGAAGACAATGTATCATCAGTTTATTTTATTTTATATATATACTCTTTTGTTTTGTTTGATTATTTTCCATTTTCCACTATGGAACTCTGCAAGCGACATGGATATCAAAGGACTAAATTGGAGAAGAAAGAACTTCAAACATCAACCACCAGGTGACTTCATTCCATGATCCTCGTTTTCAATTTTCTTTTTGAACTTTCATTCTCTACCTCTACCCCCTTCTAAATTTTCTTTTATTTAAACACTGGGGACAGTGTTGTTTTAATTTGGGGGGGGGGGAGATAAAATTAAAAAAATTGATTTTGTGAAAAAAAATGAATGATTTGAAAAAAAAATTGTGTAAATGGAAGGAAAAATTCCTTTAACATTGAACATGGTAATACACATTTCACACTTTGAAACTGAATATCAAATAATTTATCATACCCTGATTCTGATTTTAATCCTTGTATAATTTCATGAGCATTGATTTTGGAATGTGTGGTTGTCCAATGTGATATTTCATCGTTTATATTTTCATCCAAATAAAAAAAATGATCACAATGCACGTCCTTCGGATAGTGGCATATTATTTTGAGTTCATGGGGCCCCCTAAATAAATAGCATAGGTTTGGTGATCATTTTAGTTTAATATGAGTATTCAAGAAAAAAAATTTAAAAAACAAATTGTGCGTAGAGCAATGAAATGACCTAATCTGTGGTTTTCTGCACTTGGGGATAGTGACTCCATAGTTGTCTAGCCCAGAGTTAGTAATTTTATCTCTATTTATGGTAATTTGAATTTTTTTTTGACTGATTTAACTCGAGATGATGACCGAGTATGTGGGCTTCACTTGGTTCCCTAAGGTCTTTGAGCCTGGGAGTCATCAGTAAAGTCTCACTACAGGGGTTGACTCTTTTGAGTGCAGCTTCAATTACCATGGAAAAATTGCAAAAAAAAACAAACAAACAAAAAATAGTAATACAAAAAAAAAAGAATACCCATATTAATATTGAAATGTGATTCCACCTAGCGCTTCCATCATTCCCCCCTTGAATAAAAATGAACCCCCATGTCTAGTGTGATCCACAACACATCCTCATACTTAATTGATATTGGATGAAATATGGAAATGAATTTGAACAAATGAATGGGCATGGGATCGGGATCTGCTTATGAAACTATCATGTATTAAATTATTTTGATGGGTTTCAGGATTTTTTAGTATAAGTATTTCTATTAATCATTGTGTATTAAAATGTTTTTGGAAAAGGGAATTCAAACTTCATATTGTTGCGATATATTTTTCTCGGGACTAGCAAAACTCAAGTTGAGGGTGTGATTATCCACTAAATGAGGCTAATATTCAATGTTAATATATAAAATATTCATGTTATTTATTATTCATAAACACCATTTCAGTATATTTTACACTTTAAACATCATTTCACATTATTATTGTAATACCTTCTTAAAATGCACTATTATGTGGTACATTTTTGAACATCATTGGAAGTACCCAATGATTCATCTGATTTTAAGGAATATAATTATAAATATTTTAATTTGATATTTTTTTAAATTGATCTTAACTTAAATATTAACATGTTTGATACTGGGATAAATGGAGAATTTATGGAAGAATATGGGGATATTTTGTGCTGAAAGGAAAAAAAACTGGAGAAGTCAGATTGGACACCAGCCCACTGATGAGATTGTGGAACCCACAATACAGGCCAAATGAAGCCCAAATTTGGTGGGAGGCTATAAAAGATATAGAGGAACAAATAATTTTTCAGGGTCCATGGCTACGTCGGCTTCCATTGTGGTCATTTAGGCTTCCCAAATAGTATATCAAAATCTGGGCCAGAATCTACGGTCCAAAAAAACATCCCAACAATTAAATAATATCTCGAAAACCATAACTCCTTTTGCGCTGAAATTTTACAGAATGTTAGGAGACATCCGGGGATCCATTTTACTATTATATGTCCCACTCTGATTCGTCCATATAGAAGGTCATAAAAGCGCGTCTGTTCGGTGGATGAAATCTGGCTGCCACCTCGGGCCAAATGTGGAAAAGTCTAAGTTCCACAAGCTTTCCACCACCATAGGCCTACCATAATCAAGTGGGATGATTTGTACTATTGGAGGCTCAACCCAAGGCTTCCAAAATTCCTATTTAAGGTATTGGTGGTGGAGGAGTTGAGAATCTTGTATGCTTTGTTCAATTGTAATGTTATGCTGCAATTTTGTTGTCTCAAATTTGTCTTTCACATGTAAGTTGTTCCATTCATTTTAGTTTCTTCATAAAAGTTATTCTTATACTCTTATTCTGTTTTTCTCCATATCACTTTGATACCATTGTATCATGGTGTGAATTTATTCACACCAAAACTTGTGAAATTATTCACACAACGGTGGAGTGATCATTTTATTTTTGTTGTTTTCTGTACTTCTCCATTTCCTCCCTCATGAGTCTACATTCCACTTCCATTGAAACCATGCGATCAATGGAGGGATAACCCACTTATGGGTTGATCTAAGGGAGTAGAAAGGGGCTGGATTGGATGTTATTTATCACCTCATTAATTTATAATCACTTCTTTAATTGAGATTTTTGTTTGATGATTTTTAAACTCTATCGTCCTTGCTGAATTTAAGGCCACACACTTCAAGTGCTAATACGAACCTTTACCTTGAAGTGCTCAAAACATTGATCCTTCAAGTGTATAAGTGATTAGTATTAAAGGGTGTAGTCATTAAACTAGTAAGTGATGATGTTTTTATCTCCTTAAATGAACCCATCTCAAATATAAGAAATTGAAATAATTAAAAAGGAAATACGTCCAATCCACCCCGAGTGATAACCTAGGATCAAATCATTCTTTTATATTGAATTCACTTAATTCTATTAGAGTTCCTTTAAACGCATCTAAAATCAACCCAACCTGGCCACTTCATAGCCAAAAATATTCCATAGAATTTACGTGTCTATAGGTTACTTCTTAGGTCTCTGAGGATTCGACAACCCAAGCTAAACTACAAGGACCATCTTACCTTCTTCTCTTGGGTAAATTTGAGCGGGAATCACCTGTTGATAAGTGGAACACTTCATGAAAAAAATAGAAACATCTCTCTTCATACCTGGAAACCCATAGTAATGGTGTAGATCACGATACATTTTGGTGACACCAGGATGAACTGCCCCAACTGAGGAATGAAAGTCCCACATTAGCTCCTCACATATGTCTGATAGCACCCATACACACCCCTAGAAGTTCAAGACCTCATCTCATCCTAGGTACCATACCGAAATAGGGTACTCTCCTAAAACGCTCTCCCATATGACTAGGCCTTCTGGATATGATAGTTTCCTCTTTCACACTCAATCAAGAAGAGTAGAGGTAACAACCATTAAAGAAAGAAAAGTCTACCTCTATCTGTCGTGCACCTCCAAATGCATCGCAATGAATAGATCCATAAGCTTTCACTCACTACTGGCCTCCTAAACTACCTATATCTAAGTCCTCTTGCTTAAAACATCATCCACTGCATTGCCTTTCCTAGGCATATATTCAAGATCAAAGTCATTGTACTGAAGGTACTCAACCCACCTTCACTGTCCCAAATTCAGATCACACTGAATGAAGATGTACTTAAGACTCTTATGGTCGGTGAAAACCATAAAATGTTCTCCCTGAAGATAATGTCTCCAACAGCACATGGCATGGAAAACTATAGCCAACTCAAGATAATGGGTCTATTAATTCCTCTCATGTGGCCTCAACTATTGAGACCCATATGCAACAACTCCTTCTCCATGCATAAGCACAGCTCCCAGCCCGAAACCTGAAGCATCACAGTACAAAGTATAGCTCTTGGATGGCTCTATAAAGACTAGTATCGATGATGATGTCAACCTCACTTTTAGCTCTAGAAATCCAGACTCACAATAATCTGACCACAAGAACTTCGCACCCTTCTTAGTTAGACTCTTCAGTGGTGCTGCTAAGCGTGAAAATTCATCTATGAAATGCCAGTAGTATCCAGCCAGACCTAGAAAATTCCATACCTCAAAGAAGTTCTTTGGAATCTCCCAGGAAACTACTGCTCTCACTTTCTCTGGGTTTACTGATACTCCTGTCTCTTAGATAATAGGACCCAAAAATGGAATCTTGTCTATCCAAAAGTGGAATTCCAAGCACTTAGTATATAACTGATTCTCTCTTAGTGTAGTCCAAACGATCACAAGATGTCTACCACTGTTGTGTCGAGTGTGGGAGTACACCAAGATATCATCCACAAAGACCACCACAAAAGAATCCATGTATGGATGGAACACTCAGTTCATCAGTTCCATGAAAACTACATGTGCGTTTGTGAGACCGAACGACATAACCATATACTTGTATAGACCATACCTACTTCGAAAGGTTGTGAGAGGTAGATCTAATGGTATAACATGAAACTGATGACAACTAGATCTCAAGTCAATCTTAGAGAACACCCGGTCTCCTTGAATCTGATCAAAGAGATCATCAATCTTCAGTAAGGGATATTGGTTCTTGACCATCAACTGGTTCCACTTCTGATAATCCACACAAAGCCTAAGGGTAACGTCTACCTTCTTCACAAATAGGACAAGAGAACCCCAAGGAGATATAATGGGTTTGATGAAACCCATTTCCTACAACTCCCCCAAATGCATTTTGAGCTCCTGCAACTCTGGTGTAGTCATCTTATAAGGAGGAATGGACACCAGGGCCACCCCTGGAACAAGCTCAATAAAAAAGTATACCTCACGCTTCAGAGGAAAACCTGGAATGATTGTTAGAAAGAAATCTCTGAAATTATCCACCACTAGAGGAAAGTCTAACTAGAAAGTCCCCTGGTCATCCAGATATAGACTAGCAATCTGGGCTTTAACCCCTCCTAACCCATGATGCTCAGTTCCCGCTATGCTCTCTTGGACATCCCACTCGCCCTTATCATGAAAAGATATGTTCTCTGGTGATGTGAAACACACCCTATGACGATAGCAATAGAAGACTACCTAGAAGGGAGCTAACCAGTCCATTCCAAGAATGACATCATAGTCTATCATCTCTAGGGAATAAAGGTCCCATAAAAGGTGACACCCACCAACCTCTAGAAGGAACTCCTTGTACTGACATGCGCTCGCTATTCTAGTTCCTAACAGAGTGTCTAGTGACAAAATATCAGCTGAAGAAAAGATGTGGTGCCCAAGGATCTCCACAAATGGAATAGATATAAAGCTATTGGAAGCCCCTGTATCGAAAAGAGAAGATTCTAAAACTAAGGCTACTAAGATCGTATATTAAACTGTAGAAGGTCTTGGATCTTGCTCCAGCTGGGTCTGCTCCACTACTAATGTCTGGCCTATATCACGGCCCTATGACCTTGCCTGACCACACTAATCTGATCCGCCTTGATGTGGTTGAAACCTGGGTAACTGGCTACCACGGCCACAACCTCCACCTCGGCCTGAAAGGCTAGAAGAACTCCAGTTCCCAAACTAGTGAGAAACTAGTTGTACTACTCCTGAATGAGGAGTCATAGAAGAACCCTTATTACTAGCTATTGGTGAGATGATCTGATAGAAGCGTTGAATATTAGACATCTTGCCGTAATATCGGCACTCCACTGGGTCACTCGGGCAATGGGGTCTCGTATTCCTGCTCCTCCTGCACTGGTAAGATATCACCGGGCTACCAGAAGATGCATCCTGCCTAATATGATCTCCTATAAATGTTTGAATGAACCACATAAAATCCTCTAGGAACTGTGCATCAATCACCTGTGTCTAGAATGATGGATTATGACATGACTGGCACAACAAGAGGGTGTCTTAGTGGCATGACTCTCCAAGGTAAAGCGCACACCTTAGATTAAGATCATCATGGACTAAGAACTGAAAACGTAAGAAAGAAATTGTAGAAATAAAACATTCATGTTTTACTAAAGAAGACTACATGGAATGTATAATAACTACACAGCGTCTTCCCTTAAGTCATCCACATGGGCATGTACTTATGCCAGAAGTGGTCATGTAACACCCCAAACACACGGCCTGTACTTGAATTTTCTTCCCCATCCTGAGTCCTTCTACACAGCTAAGCCACATGACTCCCCTTAGATTAATTTTACACAGCGTGTTTGTTCCAGACATGGTGTGTACTAGATGAGCTTCATCGACCCATGTTGTTTGTGACAAGGTCGGGTATGCAGGTGACACTACACGGCATGTTCTATATATACATGTCATGTACAAGAAAATATAACACGGATTCGTGTTGTTAGTTACATGGCCGGATTCCAAGATTACACTACACGACTTGTTTATAACTAACACAGCGTGTATCACCTAAGCTTTCTCTATCCGGGTTGTCGGTCACATAGGAGGACACAGGGTCAACATGACACAACGTGTACAACCATTACACGGCGTGTTCCTACAAGATATTTCTTATCCTGTGTCTCTACCCACATGGCCTATGGCATGGTTATAGACTACACGGAATGTACATAAGCTACACAATGTGTTCTTAAGAAAAATAATTTCTTCATGAACATAAGAACACAGGGCATGTAATCAAAACTACACGACGTGTATTATGGGTTTTTCCAGACAGTAAGGCTCAGAAACTACTTTGGAGCCCATAAAAAAAACTGAAACGAACATCAATATGCCAAATTCCAATCTGTGAGGGCCCGTACATCCCACGAATTAAAGTTTGACGTCTAAAAAATGTTATAAATGAGGATAGCAGGTCAGTGATCCACGAAATTCTGGTCCATGAGGGCCCATAACACCTTAAGAACCAAATTATGGAATCTATTCAAACAAAACCTTACACAAACAATACCCTATCAAAAAGTAGGTATTTTTATCATGACAACTATCACAACAGAATTTATATGTAGCACAATACCTATCACAACAACATGTAATTGAAAATTCACCCTATATGGCATGGAAAGAATGCATGAAATTTGATCCCTAGAAAGTGCCTATATGATGCATGAGATGGCATACACTCATCTCATTGGGTTGCAACAGAAATAGAACCTAAATAACATAAAAAATAATAGCACAAATCATGTAAATCACTCAAGGTGAAATAAAACCAAATGTAGTAATTGAAAAACCAAAAAAAATTCAATTAAACGAGGTAGATTGGCTTTTACCTATACACAGGTTACCTACTACCGGGAACAACTTATTACCAAGTACCAATTACATCTTATCCATGGATATAGGCTCCAAACATTAAGTCAAGAAGAAAAGAATTCCTTTGATACCACTTTGTAATGCCCTGGTAACGGAAGCCACCCAGCGGTGCCCCATACCCGGTTTTTCACAAGACTTCAAGCGCATTTCCCCTAATGCCAGAGCCTGCCGACTAGCAATGAGGGTCTTGGGTGTGATATTGGGGAAACTATGCCCTCATTGGAAAAGTAACACAGCCGAAGAGAAGAACAGATAACAAAGAGTGGAAGCAGTAATAATCCATACGAAAGTAAAGAGCTGAAGTCTAAAGAAATAAATAGGTGGAGTATACTTATATCAAAAGATGCATCGTATATATGTCTAGGAAAATATCCAAACACATCACAATGCGGGAATACAGAATATTAATAAGACAATTACAAAAGAAAATAGGTATACAGATCCTCATCATTACAAGCCTCAGCTTGGTCCCATTCTCTACAGCTCCAGATCATATCATGTACCTGAAGTAGAAGGGAACTTTCCCTTATTTATACCTGCATCAATATAATCTTTTTGGGCTCAAATGAATAGCCCAAATAGGGTGTGTGACTAAATCCTAGTAGTAAATAACCACAAGATATGTGCCTAATAGTAAGTGAATATATGTTAGGTTATAAACAAAATAAAGCTGTAAACAAGGAAGTAATCAGCCGTAACCAATCCTAAAGTTTCAATGCAATCAGTTCTATACATCAACAACAGCAAATATGCTGGGAACCCTCTGAGTAGTTCTCTCAACCAAACCCCTCTAGTTCAATCAAACAAGGATACACAAGAGACTCACTGAGGAATATCTCTCAGTCAATTCTCTATATAGTCACAGGCGACAAAAAAACACTCTGAGGAAGCTCACATGGTCAATTCCACTTACAGTCTAAGGTAGTCAAGGACTCTCTGAGGAAGCACACAGGTTCAATTCCCCTCGTAGCCCTAGGTGGCCAATGTCTCTTTGAGGAAGCTCACACTTCAATACCCCTTCAATACTAAGGTAGTCAAGGACTCTCTAAGGAAGCACACACGGTCAATTCCCCTTATAGCCTAAAGTGGTCAAAGACTCTGTGAGGAATCTCACTCAATCAATTCCCCCTATAGTCTATTACATCAGGTTCTCAGGGCCCAATGTTATTCAATGAACATATAAATTCAATAAAGCCAAAGTAAACTTCAAGTGCTACATGGCTAATCGGTCTACAGCATCTCAAGCATGTCAGGAAACAACACTTCACCCTACAATAGTAGGCATGAGAAAACAAGCAAGGCGGCCAAAAGCCTAAGCCGGACCAAACAGTCGTAAACAGATCATGCAAGGGAAACCACATCCAAAAGATAACAATCAACTCTATTCATTTCTAAATAACCTCTACTCAATCATATAAGCATGGAAGGCAATTAACAGGGGTAAAATAGTAAACTCACAATTCCCTGTTCAAGGGTATTGGGTAAAATTTCACTTAATACCAAAATACATTCAAAGGAAAGACACAAACCACCTACCTCATTGTTGGGAGATCAATATACGCTAGCTTCGGCCCTTGTATCGACCTAGAACATGCTAGATCTACAAAAATTTCTAATATTTTCAACCCACAATATCTCCCGAGAGAGGAGAAATCAAAATATGGTGCTTTATGAAGAAAGGGAACTCACTGATGCGATTCTAACCCAACCGAAGGTGATTGATTCAGAGTACGAATGCTCACTCAAGGGCGCATTGAGGATCTAATGTAGTATGTTTCTCCTAGATGATATGAACATAGAAGGGGGGTGTTTTGTCGATTAGATGCGACCCCAGTGCATTTACTGAAAAAACAAAATACTTAGCATGTACTCACCTTTTCCGTACTCTACATTAGGTATCCTCCAGGTCACCCCCAAATGGCCATTTGTGCAGACATTACATAGCCTACACATAGTTTCATGTGGCAATCCAGTACACATCATGTAATCAGAATGTACATGACAAGTACTTCCAAAATTTCCAGAAAATCCTCTTTTTCCAAAAAATGACCAGAAAAAGAAAAAATACCTGAAAAAGAAGATCTGGGTTCCTACATGGTCCATAAAAAATAAATGTGAACCAACATAAGAGGTTGAGATATTGAAAATTTTATATTTGGTTTGAATAATATTATTTGATGTTTACCTTTTTGAAAGGAATTGCAGACTTTGTAATTTGGAAACTCATGTTTGGTTAGGTCCTTGACTAAATCATTCCTAGTATGCTTTCTAAGAGAGTGTATATTATAGTGTCCTAATATTCTATACTAATGCTATGTCTCTTTGTGAAATACACCTAAGCATGAAACATTTTGATGAAATAATGAATATTGATTAACAATATAAATATTTACATTTATTAATGTAAAAAATATTATATTATTTTTAGAGTTAAAAACATTACAAGAATCATTTTAAAATTTAACATGAGATCCATCATCACATAGTTGTGAAATACTATGAATAATATATTTGAATCCATCAACAAAAAAACATCAGAAATTAAAACTGAGTAATAGTTTGCAATCTGGACTAAGCCAATTATTTTTCCTATAGAATTGTCACAAAATGTCACATTCCCACTATCGATCTATATTAAATTCATGAGGAATGAGTAATTTCCAATCATGATTTTTGAAATTCCCTTGTCTAAGTACCATTATATTTTATAGAGGATCTTTAAACTCTTTTCCTACAAAATAATCCATAAGAAAACAAATATTGTTACCCAAATTTTTCTTTCGGTGTAGTAGCATTAGTAATCAGGGCTTTGGGAACATACAAATGCTTCATTAGATTCCTATAATCATTATTTATCATATTTTTAAAAAATACATTATTTGGTACAAAAAAACTAGAGGTAGTAAAAGATATTACATAAGTGGAACGAGCAGCTGAATTTTCACTTTTAGGTAGAAAAATAGATTTTATAGTTATAGTTATAAACAAGTTTTTGGTCAGATATCATTTTCAAAGTTGGAATCTTATACCAATAGTGTATCTAGGTGAATTTTTTATACCAACAATCGAACTATCATTATTTTGTCCATTAGTAAATTTCTTTAGTTCCATTTTCAAATTCTTATTAGAAAATTTAAGTTCATTGTTCATTTAGAGTAATTGAATATTATTCTCTCTCTATACAGAAAGATCATATATGAAAGTTGTAGTCACAATTTTGTATCTTTAAATACATTTATTTATCATTTAATTCAATAAAATTTCCTTCATGAATATTAAAATATTAAAATAATTATTCATTTTCATATTTTCAAAATCACTACCATCTTTAAAATAATCAGAATTTTGTACAGGTGATTCATGATTTAACTCAGATGTGTTTTTCAAAAAACACAGATTGGCTTTTTCATCCGTTTGATCATTTGAAGACTCTATGTCACCTGAAATGTCTTCATAAGCACTCCAAGTTACCTTCATGGAATATTTATATTTTCTATATTTTTCCTCACACATTGAAATATACTTTAGCTTAGTAAAATCTAAACTTACATGTCCTTTTATCTTACATTGATAAAAGACTAGTCCATCATATTTTCCAATTATTTTCAAATACTTATTTCAGTTTTCTTTGTGATAATTACATCCATTGAAGTTATGAATTCAAAATATTTCATTCTTCAAAAAATCTTCTTAAATTGTCTAATGAATTGAGCCATGCCCCAATCATTGTTTGGTGATTATTTCTCACTACTAGAACATTATATAGGGTATTATAATTTCTTCTTTTTATTTTGTTTAAAGGTAGTAGTATTTAATGCCATAGATTTACTTTTGGGTTCATCCTCTTCTACTTTGTTGAATTTTAAATCTTCCTCACAAAGCATCAACTTTCCCGTCAGATCCTTGATTAAAAACCTGATAATATCACAAGATTCTCAAATTGAGACAGAAGTCTATCTTTATCTATCTGGTTAGCATATGAGAATTCTCATAATTTTCTTATTGGTCGTAACATGCCTTCTAAGAGATATCATAGTTTTCAAAATTTCATGAAACCTGAGATGCATGTTAGAAAGAGTCTCATCGAGATTCATTTTAATGTTATCATATTTAATAGTATATTTTTTAAGAATCATTTCCTTAAAACTGTAGGTTCCTTCATGGTAAATAGATAAAAGTATCCCAAATTTCATGAACAATATTACATGAATAAATTTTTTTAAACACTTCCTCCCTAAAGATCATTATAAGGAATTCCAAGATTTGAAATTATTATTATAATAAGACATATTTGGGTGATATCAGGTGTTCTTATTAGTATATGGAATCATATATTAATCTATAATGGAAGACCAAATCTCAAAACCCATAATTTATAAGTGCATTTTCTTTTTAATTTTCCATTGTGAACAATTTGTACCATTAAATAATGGAGGATTGTTGGTAAAATCTCATTACAATATTTTATCCATTATAATGAAACAAATAATTAAATACCTATAAATGTATAACTAACATAAATTTAAAGATATATAAAAATACAAAACTAAAATCATAGTTGGAAATTATTTTAAAAAATTTAAAATTTATAATTTTGAAAATTAGGATTTCAAAAAACTCCCCTTATTCAAAATGTTGGTCAGAGTAAGATATTCAAAATTAAGGTTAATTGAGTTCCTTTAAAAATTTCTGTTATAAAGTTTACTCAAAATAAATTTCCCTAATAAAACTAAAATATTAAAATTAGTCATGATAATAAAATTTTTATAGTTTTCCTTTTTAATTAGTTTCTCAAAATATTTAATTAATTAAAAGTTAAAAAAATATAGGATACTGAAACAACTTTTGAAACTACTCTACTAAGGAACAACCGATTTAACTATTATCCAAGACTAACTATCAAAGTAAAATCTATTTATCAGAAAAAATGAATTCAAATAGAGAAAGACTACATTGAAAAACTCAACATATAAAACAAGTGGTTTAGTTTCCCACCGAGTCTAAGTACACACCACTTTTTGATCACCAAGTACAAAGAATATATATATATATATCATTAATCCACACACTGGATCGGGGTTAACAACAGTACACAATACTATTCAAGTCAGAAGACCTCTTCCACTGTTCTATGTGCAAAAACTAAGAATCAGGCCACACATGACCTCTTACATAGTTATACATGGGTAAAACAAAGTGTAGAAAGATATTTGAGTAAGTATATCTTATACAAACTAATCCAGTGTAGGGGAGAATGTGTGTTTTAAGACACATAAACACAATAAATGAAAAGTACTATAAACCTAATACATTAGAGTAATGATTATGAGAAAAGTTAAAAAATTATTTGAGTGTTGTTCTATGAAACACTATAATTTGATGATGTAGAAGATGTGATTTTTGAGTCCTCTTGTGGAAACAAATTATTTTTTACCTTATTCTCTAGTTTTCAGTTTGATGAGATTTTCTTTGTAGATTTTGTTCCTCTTAGATTTTCTAATGTAAGGATGTTTTATGTATTGATCTACAGTAGTTCAGTTACTTGGAATCAAGAGTTCTTCATGTGTTTTTTAGTATATGTGTTCTTCCCTTTTTCACATGTATTAAACTTCATGAACACACTCATGATCTAGTGCCACCAATTTATTTTTTATTTCGGGTTCATGTTTTGGATCCTAAAAGAAGAATCACCTCTACACCTCAAACCTCATAATGTCAAGTGACATGTCTACAAGAAAATCATTAATTATATCAGTTTGATTAAATGAATCAAATAAGACCATTAGAAATAAATTTTAAATATTATTTTAAAATGAAAGAAAAATGGTTAAGTAAGGAATGATTTCATTGTTTTTCTTAAAACGGTGTCACTGGAAATAGTATGTTCCCTTTTTTCCTTTGAGTTATTAGATAGTAATTTTGAGATAGTCACGGTGAAATAGTCACATTAAGACCTTGAAACAATAGGACAGGTGTGGTGTTAGGATCACAGTTCCTCAATTAATGGTTTCTAGTTCACTATCAAAATTTTGAACGATGCCTTGTTACCATATCTTGGAGATGGTATCAATGAACTTGCAACGCATGGTTTAGAAAATCTTGAATTTTTTACGGTTTCAGAGTCATTGTGTCTGGATTACGGTGTCTGAGTAATGGCGTCTGGATTACCGTGTCTGAGTCAAGGTGTTTGGATTATGGTGTCATGGACATTGGAAAAATATGGAATTGATTGTAGACTTATGGTATGTTAGACTTATCGAAATATCTTTAAACATTATTAAGAAGAAATGCACTCAAAATGGATTATACTTATGAATTGGTATAATAAAACATAATAGAATAATATCAAACATAGTTTACATTATTCAAACATGAATTTTGAGATTCAGAATCAGGATCTGATGAGAGTTTAGACCATGAGTTGTATGCATTAAACCATAATAAAACCAAAAATCTGCAAACATGATTTGTGATATGTTAACCATGATTTGTGAGCATTAAAACATGAGGAGTGCAATCGTAGATATTTTTTAATCTAATTCAGGAGAAGGATATGAACAACTTTGTGGTGGATGGTGTCATTGTTAGTAAAGTGGTTGAGTTTGTTGGTGACATAGTAGGATGTTGACCCATATATCACATGAATATAAGATTTATATTATATATTTAACTATTTTATATTGGCACTTGTACCAATTTTTACTCTTTATCTTATTAATTTTTACATTAAATTGGAATATTGATTGTATCACCAAGACCTGATTAGCCACCTGAAATGTGCTTTTAGGATGTGTTCTTCTTGATATAGTTGGGCCTCCCAGTAAACCAAAGGCTAGAATCTAGTTGAGAGGGTATAATGGAGTAAAAATAAGGTTACAATACCCTCAAGTGAAGATATAGTAATGGGGTATTTAATTATATTATAGTGGAATTAAATACTATAATGACTAGAACTAGTAACCTACCTTTGCTGGAAGCACCAGAAATAACATAAAATAGCACATGCAAAAAAATTAAAAAATAAGTAGAGAATAAAACATTCCATTTGTTAATTCTAAAATACAACATGAATCCAGTACAGTTCATACATATCAATAAGTAGAAATGTGTCACTTGTTGTTGATATCCAGTATATACATATTTAAGTAACATGTTGATACAAATGAAAATTAAATAATAAACTCAAACTAAGGTAATAACCAATGGTTCCTTTCCTCTCATCACATTCTAACTCATTCATCAGGATCTAGATCCAGAGCCTAAACACTTAACTAAACAAAAAAGCATGAAATCTTCACACGTCCTGAAGGTCCCATGTAGGGTGTGAGGATTTATCTCAGTAGGTCACTATCAACATGAACCTACCCAATATTTTTGATTAACTAGATGAATAAAAAATAAAAATTTAGTGCATGAATTTGAAAAGACATAAAATCCCCTACTGATCAATTGGAACCAAGAATTTGTCAACTTCTTCGACAAACACATAAATATTCAATAGGTGAAGTCCCTTAGATCATAGACAAGTTCATCCCATAATGAATGTTAGACTAGGAGAAAAATAAGGATTCGCCTCTATTAAAATACTCAACACATGTATCCGTCCAACACTATGTGTCCAAAGTCATGAAATCGATGTCTTGGAGGCACACCCCAATGACATACCAGGTCCCACTGACCTCAACTCATATGTAACCCAATCATCTAAAGGACCAACGCCTGAGGAATGATTATATCTATCCTCCAAATAATATCACTATTAGCTCAACAACCAATGTCTTTTGTAATGGTGATATCTATACTCCCAAATAAGTCATAACCCAATAGACTCAAATATGGTTAGCTTCATCCGCCAACGAATAGTCTCATCACTATCAACTGATTTCTCCTCGCAATCCGAATGGATTTCTATGGAAGAACCTATAACCATAATTCCTAATCTATTCTATCAGATACCTCTACCCACTTGAGTGATCAAAACAACCTAATATTTTGAGTCCTTCTATGTGCACACGACACCAAATAGTGTTTTTGCCATCATGGTTATGATAAAATCCTCAAATAATAACCTATGTCACACCAATTAGGAACCTCATTCCCCTATAAAATGCCTCTCTCCTTATTTCCATTTCCATCCAAATTACATGAGTCGTTCCTGTAACCAAATGAAATCATTTCCTCTATCGATAACCATTTCACCCCACTTGTGATCAAAATCACTTAGAAAAAATATATAATGGTTTATTTGAAGCCTGATGATCACATCACCTTAGTCCGGATATACAATTTCATCTCAATAATAGGGATGATCTCATCACGATCCCATGGATCTCACAAACAATTAACACACACACAAACATAGATATATATATATACATATATGAAAATTTAATGTAATTAAATTTTACAACTAAATTTAAATAAAATGACACAGACTTATTGTAACCAAGGACAAAATCCTCTCACTTGGATTTCACCACTCATAGTCTTCATTGATCATACCAATAGGCATCTCATGGGTTCAATTAGTTATTTATAATTCAATCGTTAAATTATTATGTTCTCACTCAGACAACCCAAGGACACGCTCAAATAAAAACCCTCAAAACACTCATGAAATCCTAATGAAAGTTGATAATCACCTAACACATATTCATAGTTATAGGATCAGTCTATATCATCCTATAACTCAGACTAATTTAGGAGAAATCGATGTTTTATATGAGATTCTTTGAAAATAGTGTAAAATAAGTCTCACGGATTTAGTATTTCATATGGAGATGGAAAGTAAGAATATAAGTAATAAGAACAAAAGTCTTACTGATATGAAACCAACGTCATTGTTGGATTGATGAATAAATCACATATGGGGATTTTAGATCACATACTATAGGTGGAAGAAACTGGGGAGGTATATCCCTACTATGTGTGGTCAAAGGAAGACAAAAATTTAGGAAATGGAGAAAAATAGAAATAGGAAAAAAATAATTTAAAACATTTAATGGGTTACATTGTTTTCTCAAACGGGTTTCCAAACCATGTGGAAACTTTACAGATCCTATATCGTAAAAGCCTGACCTCGAATGGTAGTCTAGCATTGTTAGGCCAAAACATGAAAAGCCAATTCATAGCCACTGGTTAAATGTCCCTATTAGTGCCACTTGAACACATGTTTCCCAATATATGCACAATCTATGTGGATTAGTCAACTAAAAATTCTAGAGGTTTACGCACCTATATGAACCTCCTCATTCATGGTTTAACAAACTATTCTCAGACAAAAAGAGGGCAGTAATATTCTCCTATTAGTCCACTTGGGGTGTCCAAATCACATGACTCGGTCTTTAAACATATAAATCATGAGTTTTTATCCTCTGATGGATCCAAAACCCAAAAAGAAGAAAAATAAATTTTAAAATCCAATAAATCCATCCAAAAAACAAAAACATTGATCTATTAAACTCTCATAATTATGTTTTTATAAATGATAAGTGAGTTGGCCTACCAAAAAGATATCAAAAATTCATAAAGGGAGGGGAATTTGACCTTCTACAAAAACCTAGGATGTTACATTGATTTTATGTTAGATATTCCATTTTTTTCAATTGGTTTTTTTATTAGAAAAATCATTCCCAATAGTATTTATTATTATATAGGTTGTTTTTCTCTGCCATTGGGGATTTTTGAATTCCCTTTAGTCCATACCACAAGTGAGCACGGGAAATCATTTTAAGGATGACCCATATTGGTTCATTAATATTATGGTTCATGGTAAAAGTGTACTATAACCAGTATATAGATAAAATATCAGTTTTATTTACAAGGGTTGAGGTGGGTATTCTATAAATATGGTTTTGTTCATTAATGTAGGGAAGAGTGTAACAACCTTGGAAAAGGGATAGATATAATATTTAATGATAATACACATGTCAACAGGGTTACGTTTCTTTTCAGGATACTATATGATTATAATTTCATAGTTATTTATACTTAACCTAAAGTATTTTTAGGATTGATAACCTCCTAGGAAATTTCTTTTGGTGCGTGTGAGTTTGGAGTAAACACACTAAAGTAATATGTGTTGTCATGTGGGTACAATCATTATTCTGGTAAGTTTCCCTAATGGACCAATTTTGAGTACCATGATTAGAAGAAAGAAAAATTATTTTGTAAGATACAACAGTTCCTATTACCATGATCATGGCCTTGGGTGGTTATGTTGTGACAATCCAGGGAAATTTATTATATGAATGAAAATCCTGGAATCTGGATGGAATTAATTGTCAAACATTTGTTGTCATAGACATTTCTTATGATGTGATGTTCATAATTAATAATTGTTTGACCATTTGTATAATTTTAATATTTTTATGTATTTATATTGTTTGGTTTTCTTATGAAACACATTTTCAATATATATTATTTGATCTAACAAAGTTAGTGATTTTTTATGTCTAATATTTGAGGATAAGATGAAACTGGTGGAGTGGAAACTATAACATAAATATTCCCTAAATAAAGTAGTCAAAATGTTGAAATTATAATTGACATTAATAATCCAAAAGGATGAAGTTCATTTATGAAAATGGAATTTGGTAAAGTTCTTCTTTGAGGTTATCTGAGGGTTATACATGGATGGTTGTTTTGAAAATGGGAAAAAATAGTAAACATATTTATTTTTTTAATCAAGAACTATTTACCAAAATGAGTATTTATGGTAGTGGAAGTGATTATCCATGTGAATTGGATGCCAAAAAAATGAATCCTTCAACAAAAACTCTCCAATGATATTATATGGTTCTAGAAAAAATTTAGATAACTAGATTATTCTTATATAGTAGTGTGGGGACATATACATTGAGATATATTGTTGTGTAGAGTTATGTAATCATGAAGAATGCAATATAAGTGAATGATATGGTGGTGGAATCCTGTGAATGATTAATGTCGGGTCCTGTGATTATATGATTTATTTGGGAGTACTCTATGGGGTGTTTAATGATCTGTAAAACTAGTTACACTAGATGGAAACTACTTTAAGTAATATGGTACATTCCAGTTTCTTTTGTTCAATAAAATAATCATTGATTTTGTGAAGAAAATTATTACAATTTTCTCCTAGTTATGTATAAATTGGGCGTAAACACATAAATGGTTTATGTTGATATATTCCATTAATTATTCTAATCATTTTCTTTTAAATATTATTTACTAGTATGATATAGTGTGTTGTAGTGTGATGAAATTTGTGAAATTTTTATTCTATAAAATGATAAATCATGTCTCTATGTTTATATTTCAATTCAATGGATGCTGATAATCATTTTCATTGAGTACTTTACCATGATAAATCTCAATTAGGAGGTTTTGGGGACCCATAAAGTTGTATCTAAAAATTACTTCCATATTTTTGTAAATCTAGACCATGAATAAATTGTTTTAGATCACAATTTAGAAGGATCATTCATGACATAGACTTATATGGGATCCTTTTGTAAGTATTTCAGGATCCATCACATGTGATTTTCAATATCATTAGTGTTAAATGATTATAGAATTTTTTTGTTAAGGGTAAGATCTTGGTGGAGATGATTGCTGGAATAGATATTGGATTGTAGAAGATATTCTGTATTACAATCATTGATTAATCAATACAATAGTTGTTGGTTTTATTTTTCAATTCCCTACATGAATTATATGGAACCATTACACAAGGGATACCCTTGTGGAAAAGAAACCCAAAAGTGAGATGAAATTTTTACCGTATAACAATATTAGTTAATATTGTAGAAGATATTTCTATTGATTCTCCAAATGTAAGAAGAAACAATATAATAAGCACACATCATGTAATCCCAAAAAAAGAGTCTCTAAGAAAATGTATCATGCTTTTTTTGGAAATCCATAGGTAAGAGGATGTATTGTTGTTTTTGAAAAAATATTTCATTCGAAAATTTGAGTGGTTATCCCTAAATTGGGAATAAGAGTCTATTATCTTCTTGGAATAAACAATATCTAGTAACCTATTGGTTGATAAAAAAGTTTAAAATTTCATACCTAAATTTATTTATTTCACTCACATATATCCATATTGATTATATTTAAATGGAATTATATTTGTTTTTGTCTTGGGAATTTTACTTTTTTTTAATTATGGTTAATAAATTCAATTTTAAATTTGAAATAAAACTTTTCTATGTATTTCAGTATATGAATTTTAATATTCAATAAATGGATCTAGTGGGAATATAGTAAAAAATAATTTTTTTATAAGATCAAAAAAATTTCCATATGTTGTGGTATGACTGAATTAGAATCTAGAAGATACATATTCTATGGAAAGTTTATGGAGGATTCTAATTTTAGAAACACTAAATTTTGTGAATAATAACTAGATGATATTTAAATTTTAATGGTTTTACCAATTCCCAAGGCACTTGAATCAACTTGTAACTTAGAATCATTGGGCTGATATTTTAATAGTGAAGCTCTAAAAGAAATTATTATTGAAGAAGATTAACTATATGGATAGTTGTTGAGGACTACCATTATTTGGTTCCAATTGAAGAGATATAAATATTACTGTCACTATTTTCATTTCAAGAATGATAGGGAGCATTATACTATAGATGACACCACATGTTTGAACGTCTCGTGTAATTAATATATACCAATATGGTATGAAATGGGTTTATTATATGTGATCGACAAATGGGATTTAATATGTTAACCTATTGGGTGAAAAGTAATTCATAATAAATGTGTCTACCAACTAAAGTAATAATTTGATGGTATATAGGAGTTAATGGAACGGATTTTCATGAATAGTATTCAAAAAATGTAATGCATGTATCTTTTCCATGATCTTCTCTATAGTTATTAAATACAAGATTATCTAAATGTTCTTATCAGGATTTCCAAATATTGTTTTCATATGTAGTAATTAGTTGTCATTATAACATTTCATCTTGTTCTATTAGTTTAAATTGTTTGCTTGAAAAATCAGTAAGTTTCATGTTGGAAAGGAATATGGATCAAATGTGTAAGACTTTGGGGAGTCTAAATGGATTTACAGAACCACGAGTCCATATAACCAAAATATAGATTCTATTATTGAAGAATGGAATTTCATTAAAATAAATGTTAATCATTTCTGTTTCTATAAAGAGTTTGATGATGGGTTAATTATGATATTAATTTTCTATGTTGATAAAATACTTATTCCTATATCAGAAATCAAATTGATAAATGAGATACAAGATGGTGTTTCTAGAATTTTTTAGATAAAGGATATTTTCCATTCTAATTTGATCTTATATATGTGGATATTAGTAGAACTAACATAAATAATTTTTTTCGTAATTACATTCTCCTATATCTCAGATCATATGGAAGTTATTAGGATGAGTGAAGAGAATTGTTTACCACTACCCCTACCATAAATTTCATGTAAAACTTGTAGAAGACACCAAGAATAGAAGAATGGGCTAAGTAAATGGAATATTTTTCAATGGAATATAATATCCAAAGGATTTTATGTTACAATTCATGTACCTGGAATAACATCACTCATGCATCAAGAGTAGTTAGATGATTCATATAGAATCCTAGAAGTGATAACTTTAATGGGGTAAGGAGAATACTCTAGTATATCAATGTCTCATTTACATTGTATATTTGTATAGAATAAAATTAATTATTGTAAATTTGTATAGATTCTGACATTAGTGGATATACTTATATATATAATAGTATCATGAGTTATATTCTCACATTTAGGGGAATATATATGAGTTGGATGTTAATGTATTAATCAATATATGAACTTTAAAAAATATGATAATGTTAAATTTCATTAATAGAATTTGGGAAGGAGTTTATTTGGATGAAGGGGATAATGAATGATCTTAGTAGAGGGTAAATAATTAGAATATGTTCATTGGTCATGCAATGTGTGATGTACAAAGACAAAAATTTGATGTTTTATTTTTAGAGAGAAATCAAATTATGATGAAATATCAGTTCATCCAGAATTAATTGGAAAGAAATATTATATATCTCTAGAAGATATAAGGAGTTATAAATTTAGTAGATATGTTAAAATAAGTTTTATTATTGGTTTCAATGATGTGGTGTTGCACCTATGTTTAGTTGGGATAATTGAAATAATTGTTGAGGAATGTTGAAACTAAAATAAATGATCAATCATATAAAATATTTATAAATTATAATAGAGTTTTTGGTAGTGCATCATGAAAATGATACTCATGTATAAAATCTGTAGGTTTAGGCATGTGAAATTAATTTTTTGGGATATGTGATTTGAACTAATTGAATGATTTAATAAGGATGTATAACATTCAATGCAAGGTTAAATATTGTATAGTTGTAGCTAGAACATTAGAAAATATCAAAGTAATTATTTGGAAGCAGGAAATTAGAATATTCAATGATAAGAAGAAATATGGAAGTGTGTAGATGAAAATGAATTTTTTGTAAAGGTCGTATATATTATTATGAAAGGGTCTTTCCCAAATGAGTTTATAGAAAATGGGGTCTGTTCGTGTAAACAAGAAACGTTTTAAAAATTGTGTATTTTTTCAAAAAATTGTAATTTATGGTGGTGGAAGTCTTTTACATGGTGAAGGGGCTACCTATGATGATAATATCCTTGTGGGAATACTTTATATAGAGATTAGATAGTTTTGGAACTGGTTGTATTGAATAGAATCTAAATAAGTAGTAGGTTGGGAATATATTATTTGAGTTCTGTATGAATATTAGGGAGATTGGTAGGTAATTGATTTTTGTTTTTTTTAATATTAAATTACACTATAGTACTGATTAAATTTAATTTTAATAATTATAATTTATAAAAAAATGATCTATCAATCATATGGTTTTTATATTATGTATAATTTAGTTTAGTTATTTTTATTTTGATCATTGTATGAAAACAAATGTATGTATAGCTTCTATTGGTTTTCTAGGTCAGTATATAGTTGTACATAATATTAAATGTCTTACATTTATATGTCTTAAAATCCTTAAATTTTGATTTTTTTAGAAATTTAAAAATAGAAAAATTTAATTTAAAAAAATAATGTCATACATTTTTGTACACAATATTATGAAATATTATTTTAATGATATTTGAGTTTTTAGAATCTTTACAGAATGGATTATTAATAAAAAAATGATATTATAAAATTTCTGTTTTTATAATTTCATAATAAATAAAAACATTCACAATGTGAAAAAGAAATATGTGATGTAACTCCCTATATAGAATAATGTTTATATAAATAAATTTATTCTTACAATAACATATATGATTTTTTGAAGGCTAGAATCGTGTTTATGAAAAATTATTTTTTGTTTATACATCTATATATAATTATCATTTTTAATTATAAAATCAGATATACATAGATAAAATATATTATTATGGAGATTTATAAATGATATTTACGATGTAATTTTGGATATATAAAATCAAAATAATTTTGTACAAGGTTAAAGTGTTGTTTATGTAATAGGAAAATTATTCATATAATTTTTACATAGATTATTAATAATTCATATGACACCTTTTTTCTTTAAGATTTTATTATTTTAATTTATTAAATGTTCATATGGTATATTTTTTCTATTTTATTGATTTAATGATTTCAAATAAATTGTTATAGATGGTAATGAATGTGTTTTTGAATTTTTTAAATAATTAAAAAATGATGGATATTTCCATATACAATGAAATGTATTTTTTCTTGGTATTTTATTTTAATACTTGGGAATTTATGATTTTTTTGGGAAAAACAAAGGGATTATCCACTAAAAATTAATTAATTAAAGGATATTAATGGACATAGTGGTATAAAGGAAATAAATAAAACATTTTCTCAAAGCTAAAAGACTAAAATGGTAAAATCGAATTTCACTATGATAGAAAGATGGAATTAGTGTTTGATCCTTTTTTGATAATCTAATCAAAGCTATATTGAGCTACATTTCCATATTTGATTCTATTCCAATAATTTTATCTAAAATATTTAATGTTGTTTCTTCTTTATTGTAATGTATTTATTAGTTAATTTTTCATTAAACAAAAATCAATCCATTTATTAGTTATATATCTTTAAAAAAAAGTTCCATATGTTGAGTTTGGCTCTCATAAAAAAAAGTTCTTATTTGTGGATTGTCCAATTGAATGGTATGTATTATTATATATTGTTCTTGTAGGTGAGAAAAAGATAGTCCTTATAAAAGGTTATATCACCTTTCAATAGTGAGGGTTATTTCAGTGAGGACCATTCTTATTGATAAGTTAAATGGTACGAATGTGTGTATGTATATTTATTGGGATATGAACAAATATAAATATCTCATTCCAAAATAGTTATTTCAACATTGATTTTTATTTTCAGACACCACATTACACTATTTTATATGCATGGTTAAATTGTTATCCGAAATGTGATAATATTTATTTTGATTTATAAATTATTTTTGAGATAAAATGTTCAATTCACATACCCCCTATACCATATTTATTACCTGAAATGTGAATTTTTTTAGAGATTATTCTAGTTGGATATATTTTATTTTGATTATATTTTTATTATTACAAAAATTCCCAAGATGTAATAGGTAAATAAATCATTTTTATGAGATACGTATAATGAATTAAAATTATTTATATATTCCATGGATGTAACCATATTTTGGTGAATATGACTATTATTATTATCATGCCGGAATATATTAATATTTCTTGAATTTGAGTATTGGTCACTGGATTATCACTATGAACCCATATATGTTACAAGATTTTGATTCACAAGAATAATTTGGTAACCATGTGGAAATGTTTTTTATAATTACAAAATAAAGAAAATAGTATAATAAGATATAAGTTGGTGTGTGTAAATCCATTTTTCATCTTATAGGATAGATCAAGACATTTAGATCATACATTAATTAATAAATTTTAGTTTATAAAACATTAAAAATAAATAAATTGGAATTATATATGTAGAATACAATGATTTTGGAAAGGGAGAGGTAAAATTCATCAATTAAGTGTTTCATATATTCTAAATTATTATAAATGGTATGAATGATATTGGATATGAGTTAAACAACATAATTTTAGTTTATTAGGCGATGTTTTCACAACATAAAAATTTGATCTAATATAATGCCACAATAAATGAGGGAAATAATTTAAATATTATAATTTGGAGGAACATAGGAGTTCATTTCATTATCAAAAGTTGGACTAAAAAAATTCAACATAGGATGAAATATTAAATAACAAATGTATTGTTTATAAATAAAATATTAATGATTCTATTAATTCTTCTAATACTAATTTTTAATGAATAGAGAAAGATGAATTAGAAATCTTTAAGAATTATATCACAAATTTATGAAATAGAAGACTGGGTATAAGAGGATATTTAGAAGAGAACATCAAAAGTGTAACAAAATAGAAGTAAGAAAATTAATTTTAAAAAATATAGTAATATATCATTATTAACCATATATGAGTTAATAAATAAGGAGAAAATGAGGTTAGATTATCCAAAATAAATGCAATAATGGAAATATAAGAGATACATGGATAACAAATGTAACATCCCCGGTAAATAAAGAATATTACATTTTCATATTTATTAATATTTTGAGAATTAAATATTAATTTTACTTTAAAGGGGTTGTTATGTTTGATAGCATACCCAATATGCAACAATGAGTTTCTTTGAAATCTTACTTTGCACACTAGTAATATAATAATATTATTTTAAAAGGTAGTTATCACGTAGTCGTTATATTGGTGAGAATGAATAGAATAACTATAATATAATTATATATGTTTTTTAAATGTTTTTACATTTATCCAATAAAAGATAAAGGCTTAAAATAAGAAAAAAGAATTCAATTTTAGGCATAGATACTCTAATATTCACTAAAAGGTCGAACTATCTCCTTTTGATGGCGAACCCATTTTAAATATAGTTTTGGTCACTCTTATACATTCTATTAGACCAAATAAAACTCTTTTTTAGAATCAGGACATCAAAATTTACTTTGTGTAATAATTTTGTATATTTCTGATAAAGTTCATTGTTTTAATGAACAGTGAAAAATGTTGTCTTTTAATTCAAAACCTCGTTTTAATATAATTTATTTATATGATTAGATTATATGCTTAATTGGTTTTAAAGTAAAATTTGAATATATTTTTACCAATTAATCCACTAGTGGTTGTTGGAATTAATTTCACTTTTAAATTGGACTTAAACTAGTGTCAATCTTTTGATATATATTGTTTGATAAAAACGTGCTATTTGTTATAACAGCAGAAATTAATTATTAAATTAATTAATGTAACTTATATGTTTTGAATTTTATAAAATAGGCATAATTTTTCAATTCGGAATATCAAATATAGCTTTGGGTGAATTTTTGGTATTTTTCGGAAAAACATCAATTTTTTATGAATAGTGAAACCACTAAGTGGTACATGAAAAAATGATTTTTCATTTAAATGAAATTTTACCACCTCTGTGTTTTGAATTTCAAAAATCTGACATACATTGTTTTAATTAAGAATTAAAATGTGGTCAATGAGATTAAAATAATTTATGGTGAACAGTAACTTTTATGTTTTTTAATCGCAATTAGAGGTAATTAGTGTAATTTAAGGTAAAAATAATGTTTTAATAATATGAAATGACCTTGACACAAGTCTTACTCTTATTGTATGTGTCATGGCCGACCAAGAAAATTCATGGGTCAACTTGGGGACTCCATGGAGCCACATTGGTAGGAAAATGACATAAATAACTTCTTATTTAAAGTTAAAATAAAAATGTCTCAAACATGACTTGTATTACTAAAACAATTTTTAAAAGGGGTTATACAAGTCATATTTTTTACTATAAATAGTAATTGGAGATCTAAAAAGATTTCCTACATCATGATATTTTTTTATAATTTTTAGACATTAAATAAATTAAATTATTCTTGACACCATGATGATGCAGTGATTACATCATTATTTAACGATTTAAATAAAATGAAACGATAAGGTAAAATTTAAGACCTAAACTTGTAAAAACCCTATTGGATGGGTGGATTTAGAACTCTTATCACCTTATCCTAGAAATATATAATTTTGGGACCTTTAAAATCCGAAAAGCATTTTATAATAAAGTAACCTTTTATAACATTCCAAGAGTGCCCCTCCCCTCCTATTATAAAAGTCCCTCACCTCTACCACCTTACCCACACCTCTCAAGCCTTTGTCTCATCCAACCCCTACCCATTTTGTCTCTCCACATCCCTCTATTACTCCTAGAAGCCTCACCTTGTGCATAAGTCTTCCCAAGGAATCCTTTGAGCTCAAATCAAAAAGAGTTAGCCGTTTTAAAGGTAGTGTTTTCTCTTGTGTTCTTATGTTTTATCTTGCTTCTCCAACCCCCTAAACTCTTTTTATTCCTTTATTTTGTAACAACACCAGTATTTTCTAATATTCTATGATGTTTTTATGTGAAGTATTAGAGCTACACTTACACACACCTACATCTAATTGTTAAAGAACATATTGTGTCTGTGGATGGCGAATTTCTGCCTCACGAAATGATGATTGTTCAACACTCATATAACACCTTCAAAGGTGGACATTAAGATGTCAATATATTTATATATGATATATAATATGTTTATGTTTTACTTGAGATTCTTTATTTTTCATTTATTTCATACCTTTATGGTTTCCATTATGGGTAAACGCGATATCTTCATTTTAGGAAGTGCGGACTACCGCCCCCTCAAAGTGATTTGATTCGTTAATGACATATGTGGTATGTATAAAGGATAGATTTAGTAATATTATGTTTGATACAATACTGGAAATATAATAATATTATGTATCATTATGTTTTAATTCCATTAAATATGAAATAGAAATGGAAGTAGCGTTCATGCGTACGTACGGCTTATCATCTCCATGAACGGTGCATTTCATTTTTTACCTCTAAATGATTATGTAATATTATAAATGCATGTATATACTGGATATATATGATATATATGATATATACATCATTAATATAATTCTTGATATAATGGATATTTTACCACATTAACAACTTGTAATTATAAAGAGTTTATTTTTGACTCAAGTACCAATGATCGAAAAAACAACCATTATTTAATTAAATAATTACATAGTGATCATAACATGGTAATAAGTGATATAAAAGGAATAATGAACTTGAAAAAGGTTCTTAAGAATGTATAAATTAACTCAAGTTTATTATTTAGGATGTTAAATAACGATCGAGACAAGTCGGACCCGAGGTATGGGACTTCGTCTCAATCTCCTTTCATTGAGGCATATTTTGTTTTATACACAACATTATTTTATACGGTGTATAAACCCCTTTGAATCATACATTTATTCAAAAGGAATATTTTTATAGGAAGTGTTTACTAAACAACAAATGGGAATGTTTTTTTTTGTCGTACGTATGCGGCGACAACGACTTCTCCACCGCCGTGACCATTATTTTAGTTTCAGCTTCCTCTACAAGCCATACCTTTTTTTTAAATGAAAAATAAATACCATGTTTTACTTTTATTTTATTTTTGTATTGGAAATGTTTTTCATAATTTTTTTATTTCAATGTGTTGTATTTATATCTAGTGATTGAAAAGTGGAAATGTTATGTTTCTTTTATGCATGTTTTATGTGATTTGTTTATGTTATGGTTCTTGGAAATTAATATGAAGACGGGTGGTTCTGTGATAAACTAAGGGCAGGTGAGCTCGATATAGCTCTCCAATTCATTGGGTAATGCGAAGGAGTTAAATGTTAAGGTTTCTCCAAAGAGATTTAGGGAATATACTATTATGGGTATTCCAAATGTAACCAAGAAGTTTACACCCTACGTAAGAATGTTATGAATGCCTCAAGTTACCTGTATGTCTTATGATTTCTATGATTTATTCATGATTTGATTAGGTATGTTAATGTTCCAATGTTTTATGGGTAAATTATGATTTCATACATGGACTGATGTTTTCATTTCAAACTTTTATATCCCTTACTGATCTTTTTATGCTCATCCCTAGTTTTTGAAATGTTTTTCACAGGTCAAGGGAAAGGTACATGATTTGATGATAGTGTCAAGGAAGTGTCAAGAAAGGATCCATGTTTTATTTTAAACATGTTTCTGTTGATGAGAAAAATGAGTACTATCTTTTATGTAACCACTTTGTTTAAATGTGGAATGTAATGCATGTTTTATGATATAATTCTCTAAAACTCTAAACCTGAAAGGATCCTCAATGTGTATTCTTGAAGTAACTCAAGATTAAGTAATGTTTAAGGTTGGGGCCCTACAGTTGGTATCATTGGTTGGTTTAGATAACTTTAGAAGTTATAATTCTATTAAATGATTATCCAAAAATATTTTTTTTATGGTCAAATTGAAATGATATAGCATTTGAAGATTACCATGTTGCTTCATCTAAGACATGTTTGTTCAGAATGGTTTTCCACAGAGGAAACAGGGAAGCAGTGCTAGGAAGGCATACAAAAGGAAATAACATTCCGAATCAGCATCCTGAGATGGTTGGAATTGGAACTGAATAGTTTGTTGTAGTAATGGAGAAATTGAATCAATCGATAAATGGTGGTGGTATCCATGCAAGAGATTAGCCAGATCAACCGCAGAGGAACATGTCAGTGGTGGAATATTTTATGAGGAAACATCCCCCTTCATTTAGAGGATCATCTGACCATGTGCTAGCTGAAGGGTGGATTCAAGCACTGGAGAAGATTTCTGATGTCATGGGGTGTTCCGATAATCAAAAGGTTAGTCTTGCTATTTACTGCTTGGAGGGTGAAGCAGATCAGTGGTGGTCGATGGTTAAAAATATCAGGGACGCTGATGAGATTGATGCTCTCGACTAGAATGAATTCAAAGGTATGTTTCTTGAGAAGTATTTTCCTAATGCTATTTGACATAGGATGGAAAAACAATTCCTAGAATTGAGGCAAGAGGAAGACTCAGTGGCTTCCTGTGAAGAAAGGTTCACTTGATTGGAAAGGTATGCTCCAAATTTTATCCGAGACCTTGATAGTAAAATCAATCGTTTTTACTCAGGATTAAAGCCAAAATATCTAAGAGATTTAGCTTATCGCGAGTTCAAGAGTTATGAAAACCTTGTTCGATGTGCTGAGAAGGTGGAAATGGAGTTTGTCGATGATCAAGTACTCTATAACAACCAGAATAAGAAGAGACCGAGGTGCCAGGAGAAAGGAAATAATTATTCAAAAAGGTATAATGGTAAGAAAACTAAGTTTCCAGTTTGTGATAAATGATGTAAAAGTCATGCTGGGGAATGTCTTCTGAATTTTGGAAAGTGTTATCGATGTGGTAAGATGGGACATAAGGCTCGTGATTGCACTGAAAAATATCTGGGTGATGGTAAGACCAAATTTGATTTACAGTTATTGAAATGTTTTATGTGCAATGAGATGGGTCACTATGCAAACGAGTGTCCGACAAAGAGCTCGAGTGATGGGAAGCAGTTAGCCTACAAGCAGAAAGGGGTGGTGAATTCCTTTGAAACTACATCAGCAGATTTCGGGCCATCAAATAAAGTTGTATCTGGTACTCTATTTGTTTGTTCAGATTATGCCAATGTGTTGTTTGATTCAGGGTCTACACATTCTTTCATTTCTGAGAAGTTTTCTAGTAAATTGGGAATTCCATCTCAAGATATGAATCATGAACTTATGGTAAAAACACCCGGAGGAAACCATGAGAAAAAAAGAAATTATAAGAACGTTCATATCCTTGTGTGTGGAAAGAATCTACCTGCAAACCTTATTGTTTTGCCTATAGTAGAGTTTGATGTTATTTTGGGCATGGATTGGCTTTCTTTTTATCATGCTAATATTGACTGCAGAGCTAAAATGGTTTATTTTCAGAAGTATTTTCAGTTTGTGTACTAGAATGAACCCTTGCTTTTGATAACATATCAGGAAGGTGAGAAACTAGTAAAAGATGGAAATGAATGTTATCTTGCACATATTATAGAAAATAAAGAAAATATTCAGATTAATGATGTGATAGTGGTAAATGAGTGTCATGATGTTTTCTCTGATGAGTTGCCTGGTATTATTCATGATCGGGAAGTTGAATTTACTGTTTACTTAGTTCCTGATTTTAAGCTAATTTCAACACCCCCTTACTGAATGTCTTAAGTTGAACTTTTAGAGTTAAAGAAGCAATTGCAGGAGTTATTAGATAAAGGTTTCATTCAACCTAGAACATCACCATGGGGTGCTCCTGTCCTGTTTGTTAAAAATAATGATGGGTCAATGAGAATTTCCATTGATTATAGAGCCCTGAATAATATCACTGTTAAGAACAAGTATCCTTTGCCTCATATCGATGACTTGTTTGATCAGCTCCAGGGAGCTCAGTATTTTTCAAAGATTGACATGAGGTTGGGGTACCATCAGTTGAAAGTAAAAGAATCAGATGTTCTGAAGACTACATTTCGTACTAGATATGGCCATTATGAATTTTTAGTTATGCCTTTTGGGTTAACCAATGCACCTGCTGTATTCATGGACCTTATGAATTGAATTTTCCATGATTTATTGGATAAGTTTGTAGTTGTTTTCATTGATGATATTTTGGTGTTTTCTAAAAGTAAAGAGGAGAATGAAAGTCATTAAAGGGTTTTCTTGCAAACCTTAAAATAAAAGAAACTGTATGGAAAATTCAGCAAGTGTGGGTTTTGGTAAAAAAAAATCTTTCCTTGGTCACATTGTTCCAAAAAATGGCATAAATGTTGATCCTGCTAAAACAAAAGTTGTTGGAGAATGGCCAAGACCCACAAATGTAACTGATATCCGTAGATTTCTTGTTTTGTCAGGTTACTACCGAATGTTTGTTGAAACTTTTTCACAATTTTCTAGTCCAATGACTAATCTAACTCGGAAGGGTGTTAAGTTTATCTGGACCAAATAATGTGATGATTGTTTTCAGGAACTGAAAAGAAGATTGGTGAATGCTCCAGTTTTGGAACTACCTTCCAGGAATGGGGAGTTTGTAATCTACATCGATGCTTCATTGAAAGGACATGGTTGCATCCTAATGCAGAATGATCAGGTAATTTCTTATGCTTCACGTCAGTTTAGAACTCATTAGGTAAATTACCCTACAGATTATTTTGAATTAGTTGCTGTTGTTTTCACTTTAAAAATTTGGAGGCATCATTTGTATGGAGTAAATTGTGAAATATATACCGATCACAAAATTTTAAAGTATATATTCACTCAGAAAGAATTGAACATGAGATAGAGGAGATGGTTATAATTAATCAAGGATTATGATTGTACAATTCATTACCATCCGGGGAAAGAAAATAAAGTGGTCGATGCTTTGAGTCAAAAAAGTAATGCTTCATTAACAATGTTGTGTTTGGAACGTGATCCTTTGGTTAAGGATTTGATGAAATTTGGCATAGAAGTTGTTGGTGCAGGATGTCCTTCTATTTTGTTTTAGGTATCAGTGAAATCTTCTCTATCAGATAGAATTAAGCAAGCACAGAAGCAAGATAGTGAGTTACAGAAAAAGGTAGAGCTGGTTCAGAAGGGTATGTTTCATGAATTCAACATTGATAATGATTTTGTTTTGAGATTTGGGAAGATATTGTGTGTGCCTAGTGATTCACAGTAGAAGAGAGAGTTGTTATGTGAAGCTCATAATTCACCTATTTCAGTTCATCCAAGAAGTACTAAGATGTATAGAGATATTCGGGAGTATTACTGGTGGGATGGAATGAAAAGAGATATTGCTAATTTTACTGTAAAGTGTTTGACTTGTCAGCAGGTTAAAGCAGAGCAGCAGTTACCTAAAGTGATGCTTCAGCCTTTACCAGTGCCAAAGTAGAAATGGGAAAATGTATCCATGGACTCTGTTGTGGGATTACCGAGGACATCTCAAGGTAATAATGCAATCTGGGTTATTGTTGATCGATTGACTAAATCTGTTCATTTCCTTTCTATTCGAGATACTTTGTCTCTAGATCAACTTGCTCGGTTGTATCTTAAAGAGATAGTCAGGTTCCATGGAGTTCCCCTCTCCATTGTATCTGATCATGATCCCTGGTTTACTTCTATGTTTTGGAAAGGCTTTCAAAAGTCATTGGGTACTAAATTAAATTTTAGTACAGCTTTTCATCCGCAATCAAATGGGCAGTCAGAACGAACAATTCAGAACTTTGAGGATATGCTACGTGCTTTCTCTTTGGATTATCAGGGAAGTTGGGACCAACATCTTTCTTTGGTTGAATTTTAATATAATAACGTTTTTCATTCCAGTATACAGATGGCTTTGTTTGAAGCATTATATGGTAAACGGTGTCGAACTCCATATTTTTGGGATGAAGTGGGCGAAAGGAAGCTGATGGGACCAGAATTGGTAGAAGAGATGGAAAAAAAGTTCAGTTGATTCAGAAACACATGAGAACAGCTCCGAGCAGGCAGAAGAGTTATGCGGATAACCAGAGGAAGGATCTATCTGTTGAGGTAGGTGATCATGTTTTTTCAAGGTTTCACCATGGAAAAGTGTGATGTGATTCGGTAAGAAAGGAAAGCTGAGTCCAAGGTTCATTGCACCATATGAAATTCTGGAAAAAGTTGGATCAGTTGATTATAGAGTGGCATTACTTCCGAGTTTATCTCAGGTACACAATTTTTTTCATGTTTCTATGTTGAGAATGTATATGCCAGATCCATCTCATGTTTTGAGCCCAGAGGTAGTTCAGTTGGAAGAAAATCTCTCTTATGAAGAACAACCAGTCCTGATTCTTGACCAAAGAGAGCAAGTGTTGTGAAATAAAGAAATTCACGAGGTAAAGGTTTTGTGTAAAAACCATATGGTTGAAGAGGCAAACGTGGGAATCTGAAAATTCTATGAGGGATAAATACCCCCACTTATTTTGATAAGTGAATAAAATTGCGAGGACGCAATTCCCAAAAGGGGAGAAGTATGTAACATCCCGGGTAAATAAAGAATAATACATTTTCATATTTATTAATATTTTTGAATAAAATATTAATTTTACATTAAAGGGGTTGCTATGTTTGATAGCGTACCCGATACGCAACAATAAGTTTCTTTGAAATTTTACGTTGCACACTAGTAATATAATAATATTATATTAAATGGTAGTTATCACGTAGCCGTTGTATAGGTAGGAATGAATAGAATAACAAGAATATGATTATTTTTTAAATGTTTTTACATTTATCCAATAAAAGATAAAGGCTTAAAATAAGAAAATATAATTCAATTTTAGGCATAGATACTCTAATATTCACTAAAAGGTCAAACTATCTTTTTTTGATGGCGAACCCTCTTTAAATATAGTTTTGGTCACTCTTATACATTCTATTGGACCAAATAAAACTCTTCTTTAGAATCAGGACATCAAAATTTATTTGTGTAAAATTTTCATATTTTTCCGATAAAGTTCATTTTTTAATGAATAGTGAAAAATGTTGTATTTTAATTCAAAACCTCTTTTTAATATAATTTATTTATATTATTATATTATATTTTGACTTGGTTTTAAAGTGAAATTAGAATATATTTTTACCATTTAATCCAGTAGTGGTCATTGGAATTAATTTCACTTTGGAATTGGACTTAAACTAGTGTCAATCTTTTGATATATATTGTTTCATAAAAACACGCTATTTGTTCTGACGGTGGGAATTAATTATTAAATTAATTAATGTAACTTATATTTTTTTAATTTTTTAAAATAGAAATAATTTTTGAATTTGTAATATCAAATATAGCTTAGGGTGATGTTTTGGTATTTTTCTGAAAAACATCAATTTTTGATGAATAGTGAAACCACTAAGTGGTACTTAAAAAAACCGATTTTTCGTTTAAATGAAATTTTACCACCTTTTTGTTTTTAATTTCAAAAATCTGCCATACATGGTTGTCATTAAGAAGTAAAATGTGGTTCAATGGGATTAAAATAATTTTTGGTGAATAGTAACTTTTATGTTTTCAATCGCGATTAGAGGTAATTAGTGAAATTTAAGATAAAAATAATGTATTCATAATATGAAATGACCTTGAAACATGTCCTACCCTTATTGGATGTGTCATGGCCGAAAAATAAAATCCATGTTTCAACTTGGGTACCCCATGGAGCCACTTTGGTAGGAAAATGACATAATTAACTTTTTATTTAAAGTTAAAATAAAAATGTCACAAACATGAGTTGTTTTACTAAAACAATTTTTAAAAGGGGTTATACAAGTCATATTTTTTACTATAAATATTCATTAGAAATCTAAAAATATTTCCTACATCATGACATTTTTTTTATAATTTTTAGACGTTAAATAAATTAAATTATTTTTGACACCATGATGATGCAGCGATTCCCTCATTATTTAACGATTTAAATAAAATGAAATGATAATGTAAAATCTAAGAACTAAACTTGTCAAAAACCTATTGGATGGGTGTATTTCGAACTCTTATCACCTTATACTCGAAATATATAACTTTGGTACCTTTAAAATCTGAAAAGCATTTTATAATAAAGTAACCTTTAATAACATTCCAAGAGTGCCCCTCCCCTCCTCTTATAAAAGGCCCCCACCTCTACCACCTTACCCACACATCTCAAGCCTTTGGCTCGGCTAACCTCTGCCCATTTTGTCTCTCCACAGCCATCTATTACTCTTAGAAGCCTCACTTTTGGCAGAAGTCTTCCCAAGGAAGCCTTTGAGCTCAAATCAAAAAGAGTTACCCGTTTTAAAGGTAGTGTTTTCTCTTGTGTTCTTATGTTTTATTTGGCTTCTCCAATGCCAAAACCTCTTTTTATTCATTTCTTTTGTAACAATAACAGTATATTAAATATTCTAGGATGTTTTTATGTGAAGTATTCTATCTACACTTACACACACCTACATATAATGGTTAAAGTACATACTGTTTCTATGGATGGAGAATTTCTGCCTCACGAAACGATGATTGTTCAACACTCATATAACACCTTCAAAGGTGGCCATTAAGATGTCACTATATTTATATATGATATATAATATGTTTATGTCTTACTTTATCTTCTGAATTTTTCATTTATAGCATACCTTTATGGTTTCAATTATGGGTAAACGTGATATCTTCATTTTAGTAAGTGTGAACTACCGCCCCCTCAAAGTGATTTGATTCGTTAATGCCATATGTGGTACGTATAAAGGATAGATTTAATAATATTATATATGATACAATACTGGAATTATAATAATATTATGTATCATTATGTTTTAATTCCATTAAATACGAAATAGAAATTGAAGTAGCGTTCATGCATACGTACGGCTTACCGTCTCCATGAATAGTGCATTTCATTTCTTACCTCTAAATGATTATGTAATAATATAAACGCATGTATATAATGGATATATATGATATATATGATATCTAAATCATGAATATAATTCTTTATATAATGGATATTTTACCACATGATCAACTTTTAATTATAAAGAGTTTATTTTTGACTCAAGTAACAATGATCGACAAAACGACCATTATTAACTTAAATAATTACATAGTGTTAATAAAATGGTAATAAGTGATATAAAAGGAATAATGAACTTGAAAAAGGTTCTTAATCAAGTAGAAATTAACTCAAGTTTATTATTCAAGACGTTAAAGAATGATCGAGTCAAGTCGGACCCGAGGTATGGGACTTCGTCTCAATCTCCTTTCATTGAGGCATATTTTTTTTATACACAACTTTCTTTTATATGGTGTATAAACCCCTTTGAATTTTACATTTATTCAAAAGGAATATTTTTATACAAAGCATTTACTAAACAATAAAAGGGAATGTTTTTTTTTCGTACGTATGTGGTAGCAACGACTTCTCTGCCACCGTGACCATTATTTGAGTTTCGGCTTCCTCTACAAGCCATACCTTTCCTTAAATGAAAAATAAATACCATGTTTTACTTTTATTTTATTTTGGTATTGGAAATGGTTTTCATAATGTTTTTATATCAATGTGTCGTATTGATATCTCATGATTGAAAATTGGAAATGTTATGTTTCCTTTATGCATGTTTTATGTGATATGATTATGTTATGGTTCGTGGGCATTATTATGAAGACGGGTGGTTCCGTGATAAACTAAGGGTGGGTGAGCACCATATAGATCTCTAATGCATTAGGTGATGCAATGGAGTTAAACGTTAAGGTTTCTCTGAAGAGATTTAGGGAATATACTGTGATGGGTATTCCAAACGTAACCAAGAGGGTTACTCCCTACGTAAGAATGTTATGAATGCCTCAAGTTACCTGTATGTCTTATGATTTCTTTTATTTATTCATGATTTGATGAGGTATGTTAACGTGCCTATGTTTTATGGGTAATGTATGATTTCATACATGGACATATGTTTTCATTTCATACTTTTATATCCCTTACTGAGCTTTTTATGCTCATCCCATGTTTTTGAAATGTTTTTCACAGGTCAAGGGAAAGGTACATGATGTGATGATAGTGTCAAGGAAGTGTCAAGAAAGAATCCATGTTTTATTTTTAACAAGTTTCTGTTGGTGAGAAAAATGAGTACTATCTTTTATGTAACCACTTTGTTTAAATGTGGAATGTAATGCATTTTTTATGATCTAATTCTCTAAAACTCTAAACCTGAAAAGATCTTCAACGTGTATTCTTGAGGTAAGTCAAGATTAAGTAATTCTTAAGGCTGGGGCCTTATAACAAATATATTTATTTTCTAGTATAGAGCAAAAATGAAGAGTGACACTCATTTTTTAATGATTTTGGAAGTGAAAAATGATTAATTATACTACGTTTAATTGAAAAAAAATTAATTATGTGTATAAATATTCTTATTCTATTTTAATGTATGAACATAATTAATAAATTTATGATAAATAATTAACTGAATAAAATGAAGTATATCTGAAGTATTGTTTAAAAATATATGGATTGTATAGATAATTACAAAAAAATAACAAGGTCATTATAAAATTAGATGTTTATTCTAGACTATTAACATATTAAAGTTATGAAATATAATGAAAAAAATCATTTTTCAATCAAAAAATCAAAATTGGTAAACATAAATTGTGAAAGTCAGAAATAAGAATGATAATGTCAATAATTTTCCTTCTAGGGACAATGATGGTGAATTAATAAAATTCAACAAGTTTTGTGATGATATGACCCACATTAATAAAGAATGTATGAATATTGAACTATAAAATATAAAAATTTGAAATATAGAATAATGTAAAAATGATAAATAATGTGATAACATGAAATATAGTTCAGAATATGGTGAGAATATTATGAAGGTGATTTTTATTTTCAATTAAACATAATCTATTATTGTTCAAAGTAAATAACATGATAAACTTATAGATATGAATAAATCTAGTAAATATTAAAACTACTTTGGATATAATATTAAAATACTAAACATGTACAATACTTAATTTGTAAAAATTAATAAAGGAAATGTTTCCATTGACACATGAATTAAATGTAATAAGAATATTCATTGTACAAATAAATTATAATTAATGTATACTCAATAATTTATCATTCTAATTATATTATTTATTATAATTTAGCTTTTAGATTATCCTGTAATAAATTTTATTACTATATAAATGATCTTAAAAATTCTATTAGTAATCCAGTTGGACAAAAGATGATACAAGTAACAAAACATTTTTCCTATTAAATCCACCATAAAAATTTCATCAATACATGGTATATAGGATATATATATTACAAAGATATGATGAGGGGGCCATTTAAATTTATAATATATAAAAAACTATGATGGATGATTTCTAGCATTCATATTTAATTCTAATAGCAAGGTTAGTGTATTTGGAGAAGAAGGTATAATTAATTTTGTATTAATTTATAATTTATTATATATTGAATTCATTATGCATAGAAAAATTAGGTTTTTACTTAGTGATTATAGTTTGATTTTATTATTTTAATATAGTAGGTGTTTAATTTTTATGGGACGTTTTATCTTATTTTATAAAAAATAAAATAGAATAATTTTTAATTAATTTTTCCAAAATAACTATGAATAATGATATAGTTCATCGTACGATTTAAGAATAAAAATGTTCTTTGGAATAGAAGTCTAGACATTTGAATTTTCATCATCATTAAAATTTACAACTCATGAAATGGTTATAGAACTAAATGATATTATAAATATTAAGTATTTTCTCCATGGTTCTTATTTAAATTTGATGTAATATCAAGAAAAAATTTTATATATTAATACTTTTAATATGGTTATATTTTTTTAAAAAGTATAATCATTATTGTTTTAGAGCTCAGGAAAATACAAGTTTAATAGGTAAAAAGAAAGTTTTTGTAATTTTTTATAATATTAGTATGTTTAATTAGAGTTATTTCTTAACTCATAAAAGTGTAACATAAAATAATTTTATTTTTAAAGTCAATAAAAATATTAAACGTAAGTAAATAATTTCTTTTAAATTCATTCATGTAGGTGAATTTTATAATCTAGAATTATAATTTTTTTGGATGAAATTTGATTTCTTAATATTTTTCCTACTCATAGAAAAACAAAATAATGGTGTTATAGAGAGAAAAAATAAGACTCTTACAGAAATGATGAGAACAATTCATAATGAATTTTAACTATAAAAATTATTTTTTTGATGAATCGATTATTAATAATTATTATATTTTAAATTGTTTTTTAATTTGACATTTACTTAAAAAAAGTACTTATGATTTAATTAAAATAAAACAACCCAATGATTGGTTATTTTATTGTTTTTGGGAGTAATGTTCTCATTTTAAATAATATGGAAATGTTTGATAAATTTCAAGATAAAAGTGATGATGTTATTTTTATAAGATATAATAATAATAGTAAATAATATAGTTTATATAAAAATATATTTATGGTAATTAAAGAATCTATAAATGTAAAATTTGATGAAAATAATGGCCAATAGATATCAGGTTTAGAGAAAAGTGTTGATGAATTTGGTGTATTTAAACATGGATAAAAAAAGTGTAATCATTACATTGACTCTTCTTAGCGGGGGGATTCTATTTTTCAATATAATCATAGAAATTTGAAAACTCATAATGTTTAGTATTTTGAAAATGTAATCATAAATATTGAACCTGAAATTAAAAGTAGAAAATAAAAATTATAAAATTTTCATATAATTATTTTTTATTTATTTTTCACTTATTTATAATGATAGGGCATTAAAATATGCTAATTGTATTGTTTAAATTCTTGAATAAAAAAGTAGATTTACTTAATTTAATGTCTATAATATATTTCATCTTCTTAAATGGAAACAGTTTATTGGAACTGAAGGGATTTTTTTTAATAAAATAGATAAATCTAGTTATGTTTTTAAATGTAAATATTAATTGGTTTCTGATTTTTTTTTCTTAAGAAGAAGTAATTTATTTTAAATAATATTATACACCAGTTTATAGGATATAATACTACTAGATTTTATTATATTTATCTTATTTTTGTGGTTTTATGTTTTTTCAAATGTATGATAAAACAGAAATTTTAATTGTCATAATTTCTAGAGATGTATATGTGAATCAAGAACCTGATTTCAACTATAATAAAATTCCACATCATTTTCTTAAACTGTAAAAAAATATCATATTATATTATCTAAAACCCTAGTTCTAGATTTTAAATATTTCCATTTTATTAATTATTAATGGTTTTAGTAAATAAAAACTTGATCGAACATTATTCATTAATATACATTCTAATAATAATAGGAAATATTTGAGGATGATATTTTGTTTGAAATATCATGTAATTTACCATGTAATAAATTTCCTTAGAATATTAATTCTTAATTCTATATGAGATTAATGGTAAATTAAAATTTCTCTCGATCATCAAATTTCATAAATATGTTTGTGGTATATTTTTCAATTAATTTAAATTTTCTAAATTTGTATTTAAATGTTCTGATATTGATGCATGAAAAGTTAAGAGAACTTCTTTGAGTGCTTATTCTAAATTAAATTTAGATTAATTTTTAAATCCTATAGTTAATTGAATTTTAAGATGAATGATAATCTGATTGTTCTATTTAGATTCTTCAATGTCAAATATCATGATTACTGACTGTATTTGTTCATAGTTCTAATATAATCTGAATAAATTAATTTAATGTTTGTTAAAAAAATAATTTTATATATTATTTGATATGTTAATAATAATATATTTTACACTAATCAGAAATATTTATATTTAAAATATTATTTAAATATTTATTTTGGAGGATGTATTCTTGATTCAAAAAATATATCTTCTATGTGGCCATCACTTTGTAAACATTCAATTACATGATTTTCTAAAAATAAATTTTTATATTTTTTATTGATTTTAGAGGTAGAGTATATAAATAGTGATAAGTATTGTTTTTAATTTTTTTGGATAAAATAAAATTTAATTATTTCAATGTTTCTTAAAAAATTTAATGTTTTGATCGATCTGTTGTATAAACAGTTATGAAATTGTTTTTAATTTATATATTTAGAGTACTAAGTATATTTTTTCCTAATAAATATGTAAGTGAATAATAATGATAAATATTTATTTTATTTTATTTTTTTATTAATAATGTGGGAGATTAAATTATTTTATGATTACACCATTTTTAAATGGGAACAAAATTTTGTAATGTTTTTCTACATGATAACTATTTACCATAGAATGCTATGATATTTGAATTATTTGTTTTTATCATCTTATTGATAAATTAAAAAATGGTGGTTTATCTAATTTCTATAAAATCCTATTCACATTTATGATATTAAAACGGGATATATTTTTAGTAAATTATGGTTTTTATTGGTTTTGGATCTAAAAATACATTATATTATTAATTTAATTTAAATCTTATAGATTATAATTTCTCAGAGATTTGTAAAATTAAAATTATGATAGTTATAATATGTACACCATTTTTATTATGATAAATCTATGTTAATATATTCTTATATAGATTTTTATTTTAATTTTATAAATAATATTGTTATTTAAACTATTAAATGTCTTGCAGGTATGAATTTTTAAAGGAAAAAGTTTTAAATTGTTATTAATTTCCACCAAGGTAAAATGTCATAAGAAAAGATAAATGTCATATAATTCATTGATAAGATCATAGGAAATAAAATTTTAATATAAAATGTGATTCTATTGTAAAATGAAATAGATCAAATTTTATTTACCTCAACTTTAAATCCTTACATTTTTATAAATTCATTTTAAATCTAAAATTTCAAATAAAAAAACACCAGATTTCAATCTATATATATAATTATGTTTATGTATCTCAAATCATCCTTATGTATACTTTTTTATCATTACTTCTTCCAGTTTCATTTTTTCAAAAAAAAAATTGATTTTTATGTTGTAGTAAAAAATTATCCTCAAGAAGTATAGAAACATGTTTGCATAGATACAATTCAGACATACACTAATGTATCAATTTTTTTAAAACTATAATGATTCTTATAAAAAATCAAGATTATGCTTATGAATATTTAAAATAATGTTTACACAATAATGGAATGATACTTATGTAATTTATTTATTTTCAAAATCATTCATATAATACTTTTTTCAAGTTGTTATAATATTTTTATTTATTAATAGTTTTTATGGTTTATCTTCTCTGTTGTATTGTTATTTAAAATCCATATACATGTTAATAGTTCTATAATTTTTTTGATTATTTAAATAAAAAAACAATATGGGATAATTATATATATATATATATATATGAAAATAATATTATTCCTTATTCATAATATATCATAAAATGTATTATTGTGATTTTTTTACATGAAAACCTCAAGAAAAAAATCACATGGGGTATATATAAATTTGTAATCCATTAAGAATTCATTTATAAAAGGAGATAGAAGGAACCGATTATAAAAATAATTAATAAAATATTCTATAGAAGTGGAAATACCACATATTCAAATTCCATTCTCATTAATATAACAAGTGAGATTCAATGTTTAGTCCTTTGATGGTGATGTGATTGAGGCTATATCAAGTAGAATCATCATATTCGATCTTATAATAATCATTTTATATATAATTTTCGTGTTTTTATTTTTATTTTTATATCATTTTTATATTATTATTTTCCTAAATAAATAATGTCTATTATTTATTATACCTTCTAACTAAAATGTACATCTATTGGGTGGTTATTCTCATAAAAAGTTAGGTTCTATTTTGTGTCATTGACCATTAAAGGAAGGAATTTTGTATGTTAAAACTCCCTATAGTAAAAACCTAGTTCTTGTAAATGGTCAACAAACCATTCATTACTTAGGGTCTATTTAGTGGGAACTATTACACTAGCTGAGTTAAATGTAACTTAATTGTAGATTTCATACAATTGGAGTCCAAAATTCTATAAAATCCTATGTTTGTATGTTTAAATATTTAAAGGAATTTTATTTTTGGGTTTCATATTAAAATATTATTGTTTTACATGTTTATATTGTTGTCCTCCATGTGATAATACTTTATGATATATTTATATGTTTAAATGTTTAAAAGGGTTATTCGATGCCACCCCCTACATACCAACTTTTTAATCTCAATTGGGCCAACACAAATGTTTTGAGAAATTTTGATTAATGTAATCATATTCAATTCCTTCATTAAATATATTGAATCATTCACCATAGTTAGTAGGGATTATCCTAAACTATATACGTTTCTTGTTTTTTTACTTTAACATTATTTTATTCAATCATTTTTTTCATAAGTTTCAATTTTTTATATTCATGAATTTTTTGGTGTGATTTATTTGGAATTGCTTTTATTCTGTGTTTTGTTACATCATTTATTTGGGATAAAGTTCATATTCAATTGATTCAGTTTTTGTTTTTTAATGGTATGTTCTGGTGAAATATTCTGATTGGGAGGTTCTGTGGAATTGAATTTTTTATTTGATAATGTCAATATAAATATATATATTTTTAAATATAATTATATAGATGATTACATATAATAATATAAATTTAATTATATTTTTATATTTTTATATATGTTTATATGTATTTATGTATATTTATATATATTTAAATACATTCATATTTATTTTTACATATATTTAAATATATGATATTAGTATACTTATATATATATATATATATCTATGTATTTATATATGTTTATATATAATTAATTGTATATAGTAAAATTAATATTTAATTATATATAATTATATACCAATATTAGGTATAAGTGATATAAAATCTAAAATAACAAATACACACAAAATGAAACCCTAGTGGGTCCTACTTTATCCGTTCCCACAAGATATAAAAAACACTAACTAGATAAATTTTACATGTGTATTTATATAATTTTTTTAATGTTCCAACATGTAAATGATGGTACAGGTTGATACATCACATCAAAGAGGTATAGGGTTTAAGAATAAAAATCTCTAATTTGGTGGGGTTTTCAACATGTTATTGTAGCATCTATTGGGTCATAGTTGCAGGTAGGTTATTGTAACATGCATTACTATTCACCATTATAGTCATTTGGGACACCATTCATGGTGATTCAAGACACATAAGGTTATACTCTCCATGTAGATGATGTCCTTTGGGCTATCAATAAATTCTAAGAAACATCACATTGGGGTTTTGACAAACCTTGTGGGGAGGGAGGAGGCTTGGCACACTGGCGTGTCTCTATGTGTGTATTTAATATTGATAATAGCCTATACCAAATATTTATTATATGAATTTATGAAAATTTAATAATTATAATTTATAATTATAGATATATATATATATATATACTTATTTATATTTATATTTTTTATTTATATTTATATATATTTAATGTGGATATAGATATATAAATATATATTTATATATTTATATTTATGTATAAAAATAAATAAATATTAATTTATTTATTAATATATAAAAATATTAGGGCGGTGTATATATATTTACATCTGTGTATGTATATTTATTATATTCATTATATTTATATAAAAATATTGATAATTATTGATAATTAGGTAATTATTAATATTCATGTGTATGTATATATTTGTATATATATATTGCGGGTCTATATATATATTTCTCTATATGATTATTTAAATTTTATTATATGTACATTATGTATAATTATACTAAATTATATATACATATATATATATATATTGGTATTTATGTATGTATGTATGCATGTGTGTATTGATATTTAACTAAGACATGGTTGATTGTTACTCACCAATAGCCTCCACCTACAAGAGATAAGGGTTTGAATCCTTGGAGCCCATTGGGTGAGATTTATGAAGTAGTCGGTGATGTTGGAGTTGATGTAAGACGATGGTGGTGCGAGGAGTGGCATTGATACAAAGTAGGCCCTTGGGGGCATCAAAATAATGGGACATTCTGCTATGTAATGGAAAATAAATCCACTCAACCTAAATGTTATGTAATGGATTCACACATAACTCAGGTAAAAAAGAGCGTATCCTTTATTAAATGATGATTGACCTGAGAATCATTTATATATATATATATATATATATTTGTCTGTATGTTCTGGTTTTTTATATTTAAAGTTTTATATATTTAATACATATTTAAAAATATTTATATGTACTAATGTATTTTTATGTATATTCCAATATATTTATATATATTAGTTGAGTATATAAATATATATATATATTCATATTTTCGTATAATTATAATTAATTATATCTATATGTATTCATATATATATGTATTCAAATTTATTTATATTTATCTGTATTTATAGATATTTAAATGTATTTTTGTATTTTTATATAAATTATGTGTGTATATTTGAATAAATTAATAAATAAATATGTATAGTTATATTTCTATAAGTTTAATTATAGATAATTAAATTTATATATATTTACATAAATGTATGTATATATATATAACTCTCCATGGTTAGATCCCCAAGTGCCTAACCCATTTATTAGAATAAATGAAAATACTGGGAAAATGTATAATATGGGATTATAGAAGGAAAAAATATTATATTAATTAAACCAAAAATAGTCTCATTATTTCAGAGACACTTGAAAACCCACTACAATGGAAAATCGACACCTTGATATTGACATCTATTATGAAATGGTTGTCATCCTTCGCCAATGAGGTTATCTCTGCCTTGTGGATGTCAACCTCTCCTCCACGCCTAGGGTTTTGTTTAAGTTTTTTCATATAATGAAACATATTTTTTGTCTAAATGAATAAGATACTCAAACCATTGATCACAAACATCTTTTTCACTCATAATAGGTTCATATTGATCCCCAATATGGGCAACCTTTTTCTGATAGAATAAAGTGTTTTCTTCCTTGAACAATATACATACCTAGTTATTACAACTATATTAAATAGTAAAAGAAGGAATAATTTGTTTCTATATAGATATATTACCCAATATCTGAGTTGTTTTGGTGTACATAGAATAATTATGTAAATCCACAGCTACTAAAACAACATTCTTTAAGGAAATGGAGCTTCCAGTTGTGGTCTCCACAGCTTGTAATTTGGACACGATGATGGGATAATAAAAACCGGGAACTACCACTTGTAAATATTCTTTATCACCTTCATATTTAGAGGGTAACCAATATGTAATAATAGTATAATTCATTAGATGAGGTTTAGGTCCCGACCCAATCATGATGGTAGAAGCATAGTCCATCTATGTAATCAATGCAACATCCCCGATTTTTGATGAGGTATCAAATAGTTGATACTATTCAAAACCAATAATTTTATGTTAACTATGAGATTAAATGGATTAGGAGTTTTTCAAGAGATTATAGGGAACATACCGACCCTAGATCTCAAATATTTTGGAGAGATATAGGGAGCTCCACGGTTAGTGACAACGATATGACTAAATCATTTGGGGTGCTAAGCCCATAACTGGAGCATTGGTGGGGTGGGGGTGGTGCACAAATTGACTATATATGTGACTTGGAGTATATGGACATGTGCTTTGTCTCAAATAGTTGGAAAATACATTTCATATAGTTTGTTCATGGTTTGAAAACGATACCCATAGCACGTGTGGGGGGCCTCCTTGGGTAATAGTTTCCACATCATAGGTGTAAGATTTGTCAAACTATGAGAAAACCCCTTTAGAACCTCTAATGAATTGTAAAATGAATTTTTTACCTAAAATTTTACAATCACTTACCTTTTTATTTTCTCATCCACAGAATAACCCCTTTCTCGCATGGATCTCTCTCATAATCCCAATATTGGCTTTTCCTTTGATCAACCATCTCATATTTGTTTCTCCAACCATTAGATTAAATGTAAAACTAATAGTAAATGGTATAACCCTCCTTCACCTTTTATAAATTTATCTCATCATCACCGACACTATTTTGGTGTGAGCTCATCTGAACAATTATTAATACATTTGTCTATTCTTCTAATTTTTCCCATTCTAGCTCGATTCACGTTCCAGCATTTGACAAGGAGAGTAATACAAGGAAATATTAAGTGGTCTAGTTCTTTTCCAAAAGTAATATTTTTATTTAATATGAAAATTTTGTTCCATGTGATAGAATCATTTCATGATGCCTCCATAATGTCTATTAATTAAATTAAGTGTCTTTCAATGCTTAATATGGTCCTCACTAAGGGTGAGATAAAATTATGGGTTGATCTCATTGACATGAGATTACCCTATGGGTGTTCCCTAACACAAATGACCAAAGGGAACATATTTGTGATGGGATTAAAACATTAATTGATATGTGTGTTTCCCTTGTGATAAATAATTTCGAATGTAAAATGATATAATGAAAATGATTAGCCATGTGTTAGGACCTCAAGATTTATGTCATATGTTGATTTATTTAAATTAAATTAATGTTGAAACTCTATTTAAGTATTATGTTTAAAATTAATTATTGAATAATATACGTTCTTTAGAGGTAAACCATAATTTCATACTATGTAGATGGTGATATTAAGATCCCTAATTAAGTATTCCTTGGATGGGCTCATTGTTATTTATAATTTTGACATGTCTTGAAATATAAATATGTCAGGATTAATACATGGATTTTTTATAGAATTATTTGGATGAGATCACTCAATGTATTAGTTACCAAAAAATGACAAATACTGGTTCTTTATGTGTTTCACCGTGGATGGGCTCGATGGAATGATGGATATTTTATGCCACGAGTGACACTCTACCCCTTAAAAACCTGTGATGGGTTCCTCATGACATGATTTCTCCATAATATATGTGATAATTGGGATTCCTCATATGGATCACCATGGAATGAGTATTAGATTGATGGTTATTTATAAATATCCAATTGAAATACAAGGGATTCCCTTTATGAATCACATTTGATGGGCATAATATTCTACGTATTGATTTTCAAGGATGTTTTTTATTAAATAATTTGAATGAATGACTATTTGCCCAAGGATTTTCCCTCTATGTAAGATAAAATGCTTCAGTCTGGTATACTAATGTATATTATATTAATATGACCAATTATTATATCCATATCTCATCTATATAACTTCACCATGGACTAGAGACAAATTTCCTAGGTTGAAAAAGTTAGTGTCGGTTGGGTATGCATGTGTAACTGGAAACAATATATTTTATTTATTTATTTCCTTAAAATTATTATTCACATGCACACTACTATTTTTATATGAACATAGTGAATATTTCTAAACACCATTTGTGTTGGCCTACATGGTATATCTCACACCTTGTTTGGGTTTTCTATGGTACCCATACAAAATTAATAATTGTATATATAGATAAAGGGAAGAATATAACATTATATGATTGATTTTTTGGTGCTAGGATAGAGTAAATAATTAGAATATCGAGCATATTATTGTGATTATAGTATAGGAATCTTGTTTTATTATTTTATTTTATTTACTATGTTGTATATGTATGTTTACCCTATATCCCATGACCATCATTTTCCTTATTTCAACATTACTTGAACATTGTTAATTTTGTAACTATTTATGATTCAAAAATTATATGTTTCTTTATAATGATTATTTATTACTATTTCCACTTCATTTAAATTTTATATACCCTTGTGCAACACTCTAATATAGAGGGAATAGTATCCCCATGGACACACCTATAGAACCCATAGCTAGTCGACCGCCTTGAGATTATAGGGTGGCATTCTTGAGATCATGTGGCTAACTGGATCAGGGCACTACTTAATGACATATGAGTCTAGATTTTGTAATGTGTTATATGAAATTCATTTCCCTTTTCCATATTGGGATAGTACAAAACATGAGATTATGAAGGTATTGGAATTTTGTAATTTGACTATTCCTAGGAGAATCTATCCAACATACAGCAAAAACCCGAACTACATAAGATATGATATATCTATTAGGGTTTATTAGACATAAAGTTGTATTAATTTCACCATTGGGAGACACACATGTTTTTTGAAATTAATATTGACGTAATTATTATTGCGGATTACCTTTTTTTGTGACCTAGTGTCATAAAGAGGTATCATATAACGTATTGTACTAGACACAATTGGATTCAATTGTAACACATTATTCCATTACATATTTATATTATTAAATAAATTCCTGTATTTTCAATAATTTTTTGGAGTTCCTTTGCAATTATATGTTGATATTTACTTACATTTCATTCTTGGATAACATAATTACATTAATTATGTTTTATGCATCAATCTAAATAATTGTTTTTATATGAATTGATTTTTTTCAGATATATAACCAATTATTTTACATCTAATCTATGTACCACATGTTATATGTGCTAAAATTTTAGTTGATTTTAGTTTTTGGGTTCCCATTGAAATTTAAAAAGAATATACTTGTTTAAATTAGGAATGAAAGATCATTTAATCCAATCATTTCAGATGAATTTTTACATCTTGATACTAGAAGTAATGGTCAGTTTTTCATTACGTGACCAACCAATATCAAATAATAAATAGTAAGATCCTTTTTAAATTCATAATGGTCATAAATCTACTATTAATTTCATATATATATGAATATAAATTAGTATGAACATAAATAATTTAAAATTATACAGAAATTTTTATAGCTAAATGGGGATGTAAATTTAAATTTAAAGGGTGTTGCCTCTATTAATTTAAATTGAAACTCTATATACAAAAACTGCTTCTATGTTATGTATGACCTTGGCCATGACCTGACCTTAGTATTGGGTAGTAGTATGTGTCTCTTGTGACTTATGGACCTTTAATATCACCCAGACCTCGCTTTAGTAGTAGACAGAGAGGTGAGAGACATTTATATGAAGGTTTATGCCTATTATTTCTTATTATCATTTATCCAATCATCTATCGGATCTTATCTGATGAATGAATTTTGAAATTGTAGAGTGATGAATTTTTGATGTACTTCAGTCATACACCATGAGGATTGCAATGAACATAATCCAATGGTGGTGGGACCTAAGCCTAAAAAATTATATCATATAATTCCACAGGAGGAACCTACTACCGATCCTTCAATTTGTTTCCATGCTCTAATTCAATATTGCTTCTTCCACATCATGAATTATATATTGGTTTCGCCATAACATACCCCTACATTGTCATGGTTGATGTAGAAATTGAAGAAGTAGAATCATCTCACCTTTATGGGGGATAATGGTCCTCGGACTACTGAGTTATGTCTAGAATCCATGTTATAGATCATTTATAATATAAAGATTTATCCTGAGTGGAGGTTCAATCTCATTTCTTATATACTCTATGAAACTAAAAAGCATCCATTGAATTTCATCACTCAAGATGATGAAGATCACGATATTGTATTGGAATAATTATACACAAACTTTAATGATTAAATATTTCCCAAGATGCCAAGAGAAGATCTTTCTTGAGAGCTCATACACCTACATAATGTGTTATGTATGGGAATAAGTAATCATCTCATTTCATATAGAATTATCAAATTTCTCCAATACTAAATGGTGAAAAGTTGATAACAATGAGATGGTTTGATGATGTGATTTAACAAACCCTCTGATCACAAGTAATTTTGTTTCAGATGCCCATCATTTTAGATAATGTGATCCAATAATTCATCATAGAGTGGAACTTGAGGGAAGCCAGCAGTATGAGTCACGGTGGTTCAGCTTCCAAACATCGATTTGATTCATCTTGAAACCATAATGGGGATTAATTTATGCTCATGTTGGTAGTTTCAACCATCATAAACACACCTATAGCTCTGTGGACTTTCACTACTATTGTCTGATAGGTAATAAAAATTCCATGTGTATGAGGGATACAATCCAATGCAGGCTAGAAACAGGATGGATGTCCTTCAACATTTCTTCCATGGTATCCCTATAGTACCTAGTGGTATGTGATCTCTACCCACTATGTCACACCAAGGTTTTATGAGATAGACACCTTTTAATTTATTTGATGACTTTTTTTGTATGCAACACCAGTATTAGCCTTTTCTATATGCAACGCCCTATTATCTTGTAGTATACAGAAAACTATTCATGGCTTTAATTATAAGAAAAAGTGACCTTCCATGATAATTTGTCTTATATGCAATATCACATTTCAGTAAACAATGATATACTATTCAAATATCATTATTTAATGGGATATAAAATTACCATTATGAATAGTATTAACCATATTTTAAATTTTATAAAATTAAAATTCATTTTATGTATTTTCTCGAACATGATATAAGAAAAAAGTATTTTTTCAAATAAAAGAAGTATTTTTTGAAAAATGTAGTTTTTTCACCTTATTATGGCACACCCATTTCAAATCTAGTTTTTGAAACATTTATAAGTTCAATTTGAAAAAATAAACTTATTCTTCATATGTGTGATTTAAAATTTAACTTTGGATGAATTTTATATATTTTTCAGATAACATTCATATTTTTGTGAATAGTATAAATATGGTAAATTTTAATTGAAAAAAACTTTTTTATCAAAATAATTTACATGGTTAAAATATATTACTTAAAGGGTTTCTTATCTCACTTTTAATTCCATGAGATATCAAATTTTCACCATTTATTAATTAACATGTGGTGTATTTTTTACTGCCATTAGATAAATATTATAATGATACTCTTTATATTAATGTTATTATGTGAATCATTTTGTGGTTCTTAACTTTTGATCATATGACTCGATTGATTACAACATGGTAATGTATTTTCATCCCACTTTTTATTCCCGTGAGATTCATGATATATTTTCAACTATTTCCTTTTTTGTGTTGCATGTAATTCCCATTATTGTATTCATTGTGATACTTTAATTTATTGGTATTTTCATCTTCATTTTATGATCTTTCTTTCATGGATTTTATGTTTCGTAAGATACCATATTAGTATGGGAACCTTTCAACCCAATTTCTATTCCTTGGGTTTATCATCTAATCCATACTTATGTCATGCTATGATTATGTGTGGAATCAGTATTTATTTATTTATATTGTAATTTCCCCACTTCTTTATGTGGATATACTTTTGATTTACATAATTATTCCATTTATAAATTCTAACGTCATCGATAGGAACTTGATTGGAAGAATTTTAACTCAATTTCCATTCATTGAGTTAAACATCCATGTCATTGGTTTTGTCTTAAAAAGAACATGTGTGAATTTTATATGATTTATTTACACTGAATATCCAATCATTTTGAGTGTATTTATATTTTTCACACATTATTATGTAATTGATTTATCCTTAATCTAAGGATACAGGTTTTATAAGGGATTTCTTCTCAAAATACATTCCATTAAGACTTCATTGTCGTTATGCACCAATTCAATTTTATATTTTTTATATATTGTCCTTTAGAATATAATACCTTGAATCCCTTCATTATCATGATATTATATTGTTTTGATTTTATTTTATTCATCAATTATTTGTATTCAATCATATCTCATTTGGTTAAGAACTCATTAACTAAAATATTGTTTTTAAGAATTGTTCTTCTAAATCATTCTCATTAATGACCATGTTTTAAAAATGGTTTTTAGTATTTATTTATATGGAGATTACTGTTTGAAAATTTTAATTCATTTAAAATATTCAATGTGGTATGGGAAAATTTAACACAAAATTCTCTTCATTAAATGTTTTAAATGGTTTTGAAAATGAGTTGACAATGTATTGTTTATTTCAATATTATGATTTGATATATTGGAATGTGGAAATGTTTTCTTTACTTTATACTTGTGTTATGTGTTCTAATTATGTAATGTTTATAGGGAATTTTTTATGTATACAGGTGGTATTGTGATAAACGTAGGGCGGGTGAGCCCAAGATAGCTCTCTAATGCATTGGGTAACGTGACAGAGGTAAACATTAATGTTTCTCCTTATTGATTTAGATAATATATTGTGATGGGTATTCTAAATGTGACTCCCTATGTAGTTGTGATAGCTAGAATGTAAGTATGATATGAATGACAAAAGATACCTTTATGATTTATGATTTGTGTGTGTTATTCATAAATATTTTGATTTCGTAAGGTATGTTATGATTGAAAAGTATGGTTACATTGATTTGTATTTATTGATGGGCTAATTTTTTCCGTACTTATTTTATAACCCTTATGATATGATGAATGATTTATATTTTTGTGGCGCATGTAATAATTATTTAATTTTTAGATGGGTAGGACCTATATCACTCTCCAATTCATTAGGTAAAGATATATATCATTAGATAAACATGCCTCGAATGATATGTAAATCTCATTCAGTAAGACATGGATAGACCAACAAGTACATCTAGTTCCATAATACATGTATGGAACATCATGTATACTCGGTTTAATAAAGGACATTGTCCGCTATGATGGTATTGGAAGCAATGTCTGGGTTACTATGGACATCATGTTATGTCCTTTTTTTCCACAATTCCATGTTTTTTGTCAATTCAATGTTATCATGGTCGTGTTCACTTATGATCTATGCCTTACGTACTTCTAGGATTTATTCCATGACTCACGATTTTGAAATTCATAATTTATGTTAATATTTTCACATTCTTATTTTTATGTTTTGTTTGATGTTCTTCATGTTTACCCTTACTGTGCATTTGAGATCACCCTTTTTAGCTTTTCTTTTCCAAAGGATATAACGAAAGGTTTTTTGGTAGGAAAACTAAAGGAGAATATCTTTATGGGAGATGTTGAAGATCATTCCCCATGATAGAATATTATGTTCCAATATTCTAAAGACACTAAACTATTGCAGTATTTGGGCTTCTTTTTCATTCATGTATTAAGTATTCCACAAAAGTATTGTAATCTCTATGTATGTAAATATTGGGTCGTTATACCATCACCTCAAATTGGTACATTATTTATATCTATATTTCATGTTGGGAGTTCGTTTACTACGTTCTAGTCATGTTGAGGAGGTGTTCATGGCTAAGGTTGTCAGACTTCACATGTTCTACACCAATAGCGCAGAACTGACAAAGTTAGTAAGGTTTCATCCCATGGATATAAATTGGTCCATATCTATGTAGTGTATCCTACATCAAAGGATATTATTCAAAGGCCTTATATAGTATGAGGTACAATTATAGTAGCCTCTAATTTAGTTTATGGGTTTTTGATGAAGGTGAATTGCAAAAAATTATATATTTTCCATTTATGGAAAGATGGATCCCTGATATGGTGTACTTTTTTTATGTCATGAATATTGACACGTCTTTAAACGTTCATTCTGAGATTTTTTCCTAGTTCAATGGGATACCCCTTGAAATAGGTGTTCACTAATTCATTCATATGTTCATGGTCAAAAATGTGACATGTTTCAATTTCATACACTAAATGGACTTTATAGTTCCCCCTTATTATCATGTTTATTTCTATATCTATAGGATGTCTTTTACATCACACGAGGGTAGTGATTTTGATTACAAGATTGAATGAGATGTCCTATAAAGTGGATTTGGACTTGATAATTATGGTATCAGTGGGATGACAACCAATATAGATAGTCTCATTATAATAGATTATGGAATACATAATATATAATTCCCTCTTGTGTTAAATAATTTTAGGGATGTCTTCCTTGACAATTTCTCTAATAAGCTACTATGAAAGGAGTTGATTTCACCATTGATATAGTGATAGGGGAAACACCAGTGTCCATTCTTCCATATATGGTGGTACCTATAGAGCTTCATGAACACATGAAGAATTTGGAGGACTCGAAGTATAAGGGTTTTATAAGACACAATACATTTACAAGGGGTTCACCTATCCTTTTCCCAAGAATTTTGATAGTATTCTTATGTTATGAACATATTTCCATTGGTTGGAATAGAATATATTTAATAACTGATATCCACACCCTTGAAGAGAAGATATCATTGACTAACTCTAAGGATTGAAGGTTTTCTCCATGAACGAGTTTTGGTAGGGTAACCATCAGGTGAATTTAGAAACATTTACATACCTTATAAATAATTCAAAATTAGATATGTCTTGTTTGGGTATCTACTTATTCCATTCAAGTGATGAAGGTGTCGTCAGTTTTAACGGATTTAATGAACCAGGATTCAACCCATTTTTTTTGATTCACTTGTGGAATTATTTATGGATGACATAATGATGTATTATTTTACCTGAAATGACCATTAATAAAAAATTGATTCATGATAAAGACACTTATAGAGTATGATATATTTTCAAATATCATTAAATTCACCTTTTGGGTTGTTATTGTTCGCTTATTGGGTCTTATTATCTTAGTGGACAATGATTATATTTACACAAAAATGGTGAGCACCTTTGTTTCCATGGAGTTTCCATGGAATTTATTTTCCACACATAGTTTATTGGGGAAATTATGTTATTATATATGTTTAACTCAGGACTCATTATTCTTAGAAGTTCTTATTATAGGCTTGACTGAAAATGGTGTGATATTTTTCTAGTTCAATGCATATGAGGTAACAATTCAAGAGGTAAAAAGGAGGTGGACTTCAACAATGATCTAGATTCTTCCAATTCCAATAAGAAGTTATATGGGTTAATGTGATGCTTCAAGATCTAGGTTTAGTGATTTTTTGCATTAGGGAAATTAAGTTGTAATATATAGGACCCACAAGATGATACCTCATGAGAAGAATTAACTTACGAATGACTTCGAGCTATAAGATTGGGATAACAATCTATTCTACTCTAGGAATTATTTATTGGGGGAATATTTCTTCATTTACATAGACAATAAAGTATTCAAATACACTTCTATGTAGTCTATTTTTTATCTCAAGTATTGAAGGTGGGTAGAGTAACTTCAGTTTTTCAACTTTAAAACTACTTAAACACTTAGAAATGGAAATGTAGTAGATGATTACCTGAGACCTAAGACTTAGAAATGGGTTTTACAAGAGTCCAATATTTAGTGTAAGTTGATGCCCCAATTTTTTAGATACCACAAAATCCATTTTTTTATATTTTCTAAATGCCAATTTGAGGGTAAGTGGTAACCACACATCAAAAGATTCAAAAACTGCATCACAACTGCACAAACACTCCAAATTTCAGAGATCCCGCTTCTTCAGAACTGTGCCACCAAAAGAGAAATCAAATTCAAATTTCAAAAACAATAAAATCGTATCAGATGACATTCCACCCATAAATTGATTTGATCTGAGAGCCACATCGAGACGCGTAAAAGTCGATTCAGTCACCTGCCTCGATTCGAGGTGACAGTATAGCCCATCTCGGACATCATAACTTCTTGGAACCACCACCTTCATCATCAATGATGTCATCATCGGAACTTCCATCCCCATCATCGCCAGTTTCATTGCTCGACACCAACTTCAAAAGAGCATCCTCATCGTCAACATCCACAAAAAATTATTTCAAGCATTCACGGGAAAAATTTGACAAAAATTCAACATAGATTGAGGAAGAAATCTTGAGAAATCCATCAGGTATACAAGTGCCAGGAGAGCTGAAGACCGCCGAACCTTCTAACCCAAAACCCCTGTGTAACTGCCGCTCCAGATCCGAAAAGGATAGTTGTGGAGAAATGAGGGGTCAAAGTCGTGGTTTGGGAGGCCAAGGGCTACGATAGTGCAACCTTCATTAGGAACCAGCAGCCATAGCGTCGGTATTACACCACCATCAACATCTGCATCCAAACATCACACCATCGACGATGAAAGCCAAAACAAACCCATACCAGATACAGAAGACAAAAACATTGCCGAACCCACCTTATACAAATTCACTACCGAAGAAGGATCACCCCCATCACCACCAAATCCCGGAGAAACAAGTTGCGCGAGAAGAAACAACTACCACCAGATCCCACCTCCCAAAACCATTGAGGAACAACCACTCCAGCTCCAACTTGGAGGGAAGCAGAGGGCCTTAGGGTCAAGGTAGGCATAAGAGGATCCTATTCCTTCGAGCGACGACCTCTCACCTGAACTATGGATTGAATACAATACTGTGAATGAGCTGACACAGGGGCGTCTGGAAATCCCTCAACCACCGTTCCATTTATCACAAAACCATTGAGTAGCCATCTCTCCAAATCTGACTTGGATAAGATAGAAGGAAAGCATAGTCATAGAGGGGACAAACCGGTTGGGGGATGTAGCACCGCCATCGTCGAGATCGAAGTTCCCCTGCCAAAGCACCAAAAACACACTACTAGAAATAAAACAGTGGCACGAAGGAAGAAACGATGATAGGATGATCGAGAAATATCATTGGAAGGTTTAGAGACATATGGACGTTTATAAATATCATTGGAAGGTTTCTTAGAAGATTTTGCATTGAAATCTTCTCTTATGAAGTGAGTAAGGATGAGGTATATTTCTGATACTGAAGGAATATTCCTAAGGGAGGGTGTCTTAGGGGAGGAACAACTTATTATTTGGGTTATCAAAAATGATGAGAAAAACACTTTTATGGATGTGACATATATCAAACTATAATCAAAGAGTATTTTATAATAGAATATCATTCCTCTATTTTTGAAGTACACCTTGGGATAACCATGATGTAGTGAGGTGTACATCTTCAGTGATGATGGTTTGGTATAAAGAGGTGAATTACAGGATTAATCATATAATTTTCTACTTATAATAAGTTGATGGTTGACCACTAGTTGCCTATAGGACTTCTACATTCTCCATCCATTCTTGAGTAAATACAGGATGATGTCACTATTGATTTTGTGATGAGATTTCCGAGAACCCCTATAGGAAGTGATGTATTACGGGTGACCATTTGAAATAGTTTTCACAAATCACACATATATGATATAGGTTATAAATTTATTAGATTTGGAGAAATTATATTTGGGACATTTTAGACATTCATGGTGTTCCACATTCTATCGCATCAAATCAAGAATCTCGGTTCACATTATGGTTCTGATAGGTGATTCAATAAGAACATAAGTACTCATGAGAATGATATATCTCGCATAGATCAATAGAAAGTTTAAGCGGATGATATATCTTCTCTCTGATAGGCTCTAAAAACATATCATAAATTTTAGGGGTTCCTGGAAGAAAATTATATATATCGTTGAGTTTTCATACAATATGTTTCTTCTATAAATGACTCTGATGGATCCATATAAAGCCTTTTATAGTAGGTTGTTTTTTTCACCACTATGATAGTTAGAGGTTTGTGAGGGAGAACTATTGGGACCATTTCTCACTCTAGCGACATCAGAGAAATCATGGTTATTAAAAAACCTATGTATTCACCTAACTCTAATAAGAAGTGTTATACTTCTCATCATCGCCAACCTCGGGAGTTTGTGGTTGGATGTCTGGTCATTCTGTGAGTTTTTCTAATATTGGGTTATAAACATATAAATATATTGGGAATTATATTACCTTGATATGTTAGGAATTTTGAGAACATATAGATAGTATTTTTGGTATCTTTTCAATTGGATTTACCTCATAGGTATTTCGCCTTGCTGGATATCTTCCTTATGTCATATCTTTACCACTACCATTCTAACCCATCTCATTATTTTTCCATGACTATATAAATATGGATGTTGATGAATCTTATGAGCGCATCTGAAACACATCATTGATCAAATCATAGGGGATCTCCGATGTAGGTTAGTTCTACAATTTTACGTGTTATGGATGTACAGAAAGGTATATTATTAGTCTTGGGAGTAGGTGTAGAGACCCGAAGCTTGACGTACATGGACATTACATTACTTTTGTGGAATACTTAGTATATAACAAAAACACACACACATGGATCGTAATAGTTTAGTGTCTTTGGAAACTCGGAATATAATCTTCTAATCGTGGTGAAAGATCTTCAACATCTCCCATAAAGATATTCTTTTTTTTACCTAAAAGTATTCTTTATATCTTGGGGAAAAGAAAACATAAAAGGATGATCTCAAATGCTCAGTAAGGGTAAACAAAAGAAATATCAATCACATCATATTCATAAGAACATAACATTTTGGAAATCATAACCTGCAAAAGAGAGCATAATTTCATAACATGGGATAAATCATAGTAGTGAAATGAAATCCCAATAATCATAACTTAAAACATGAAACTTTGTGGCATACACACATAATCATATAGAATCATATCTTATTAGTCAAGACTCATTTCCAAGACTATCTTAGTGGACAAAGTCCATTTCTGAACCGAGTCACCCTCGTTTCAGTCCCGTTTCTCTGAACTGGTATAACCTACCGTTCCATCCATGTCTATCTCATGAGATATAATATCTTTACCCAATGCATTGGAGGGAGATATAGGTCCCACCCATCTCATAATGATATCATTCTTATGTGTGACACAAGATCATAAATCATACATCATTGCATAACCCAAGTAATAAAAATGGGAATCTTAAACATCATGACATCATAAAACAATTCATATAAGATAAAGAAATTCGTAAAAATATAATTCCATCACAAAATAATCAAATCAATGTAATAATAGGGATAAAAACAGAACCCTTTATTATCTTAGATTGAAAATAATTTTGATAAAACACTTGAACTCCATTCTTGAGGAAAATATCCTTTCTGCTTCAAAAACACTTTTCCTTTCTTAACATGTCGTACAATTCTAAACTAAAAGAATTTGATTAAAAATAAACTTGAAAACTTTTAAAGGAAGATTCTTGGAAATAATGTTTTAAAAATCCATTCATGCCGTATAATTTAAAAAAAACATTCTTCGTACTTTTGTCAGAAAAGTCAAAAAGTACCTCGTACGAAAAACAACAAAAGATTCCTTTCATATCTTTTACTAAAAACTCACCGAAGGGTAAAATTGGATATAAACTATTGTATAAGGATATAAATATTACATATTGAGTAAACATGGATGTGGATGATAAAATACACCCCAGTAAATTTCAAAGTATAAACAATCTAGGATAAAAATGAGATTGTGATATTTTCCCTTACCTTAGGTCCGATTTGCTTCGTAAGTATCCAAACCTCCTCTTCTTTGAAGTTCTCCTTTGATACCTCCTTTTAGGGCACTAAAATTGGTCTTTGAGGAAGACTAGAACCTCTAGGATGTCTCTAGGGAAGTGTAGTGAGGAAATTGGCAGGGGTTGGCTGAGCTTGAAGGCTCAAAGTGGTGTGAGGAAGAGGGGGCGGAGGTGCCCTTTTATAAGGGAGGAGAGGGGCTCCTTTGGAAAAACTAAAAATATTATTTTATTATAATGTGAATTTCGGTTTGAAATAGCTCCAAATTGATATATTTGGAAGCTAAGGTGGGGATGGGACGAAATCCTCTCATCCAATAGAATTTAGACAAGTTTAGGTTCCTATTTTAACCTTATCATTTAGGTTTAACATTAAGTTAAATAATTTTACTCTTACCATGTCTTCTTGTGTTCTTATACTATAAGGTTAATAAAGTTACTATAAGCAGCCAAACAAACCAAAAGTTGTTTATTATTAATATATATAACCTTATCTAAGTCATTTGGCAGAACCTTAGATTTTTAGGAATAAAATAACAATTACTAATATAATATTTGTTTTAAAAACTATTTTATGTCAGTTTTGACACTATTTAGTAATTAATTTTTGTGAAACTCATAACAGAATGATTAGTTTGAAAAAAGTTAATTAAATCAATACTAACATGTCATATTAATCTAGAAAATTAGTGGAATTCATAAAAAGTCTCAAATTATATTTATTTGGGTATTTATAACATCAATTATGTCAATATTGCATTAATAAGATAATTACTGCATCATCGTTGTGTCATAAATAAATTAAATTATTTAATTTCTAAAAATTACAAATAAAATACCATTATGTAGGAAATCGTTTTATATTTCTAATGAATATTTATAGTCGAATTTATCTTATGTATGACCCCATATTAAAAATGATTTACTTATTAAACTTTGATTTTAACTATTTTAACCCTTCTTTAAATAAATTAATAACAAATGTCCTAATCTAATCCAAGTGGGCCTAAATGGTCATATTTTATTCCTAAGGTTGCCTTTGGTCGAATTACACTTGTCCAATAGAATTAGGACATGTGTTAGGGTAATAATAATATCATTTTTACCCTTAATTACCCTATTTACTTTTAACGGTGGTAAAAAAAGTAAAAAGTTACTATTCACCAAAAAATTATTTTCATTTTATTGAACCACATTTTACTTACTGACATCAATCGTGTCTCTCGGATTTTTGAAATTTCACTCACAGAAGCGGTAAAATTAAGTTTTATGAAAAATTTATTTTTCTTAACTACCACTTAGTGGTTTCACTATTCATCAAAAAATGAAAGTTTCCAGAAAAATACCAAAAATTAGGCCTAAGCTATATTTGATATTATGAACTCAAAAATGATGTCTATTTTACAAAATTAAAGACATATCAGTTGCATTAATTAATTTAAAAATTAATTCCCGTCGTCAAAACAAATAGTGTGTTCTTAAGAGATAATAACTATCAAAAGATTGACATTTGTTTATGTCTGGTTTAAATGTAGAATTACATCTAATGACCAACATTATATTAAACTGCAAAAATATATTCTAAATATACTTTAAAACCACTCAAATTAATAATTTATCACTATTAATTATTTCGATTAAAAAGGTTGTTTTTAATTAAAATTTAGTAATTTTCACTATTCATCAGAAAATGAAAGTTATCCGAAATGTACCAAAATTTCACCCTAAGATAATTTCGATATTCTGAATTCAAAAATGAAGTCCATTTTGAAAAATAAAATTTATAAAATTTCAAAAAGAAGTTATTACTATTCATAATGGTTAGTTTTAATAATATTTTAATTGCATATCATTGTTTAGTGAAACTCAGTATTGCGTACGACGCAAGCTATCGAGGAAGGTCGTGATTTCGTGTAAAGCAAGCCAAGCAAGTGTTGTGTGTATAAAAAGATTCCTTTGATGATTTATATAACATAAAAGTCTCGGGTGTTACATTCTACCCCCCTTAAAATGAATTTCTCCCTCGAAATTCGTCACTTTGTAACAAACAGATGAGGATACCTCTCCATCATCATATCCTCAAGCTCCCATGTAGCTTCTTATAATTGGTGGTTCCTCCATAAAACTTTCACCAATTAAGTGGTCTTGTTTCGTAGGACTTTTTCACTACGATCCAAAATCTCTATCTGTTGTTCTTCATAAGAAAGATCTTGCTCCAGCGGTACAACTTCTGAGCTGAGTACATGTGAAGGATCAGGTATGTACTTTCTCAGGAGAGATACATGGAACACGTCGTGAACTTGAGAGAGATTCGGTGGAATCGGCAATCGGTAAGCTACCTTCCCAACACGATCCAGTATTTCGAAAGGACCGATATATCTAGGGCTCAACTTCCCCTTCTTTCCAAATCTCATAACCCTCTTCCAAGGAGATATTCGTAAGAACACTTTATCACCCACTTCATACTCTAGGTCTTTTCTTCGGTTATCGGCATAACTTTTCTGTCGACTTTGAGCTTCTCTTATGTGTTGTTGAATAGATCTGACCTTTTCTGCCATTTCATCAACGAGATCGGGTCCTAATAGCTTTCTTTCCCCAACTTCATCCCAGCAAGTTGGAGTCCTGCATTTCTTTCCATAGAGAGCTTCATAAGGAGTCGTCTGAATACTGGAGTGAAAGCTATTATTATAAGAAAATTCCACCAAAGGTAGGTGTTGATCCCAACCACCTTTGAAATCCATAGAGCAAGATCTCAACATATCTTCTATATTTTGAATTGTTCTCTCAGACTGACCGTCTGTCTGAGGATGATAAGCAGTGCTAAAACTCAACTCTGTATCCAGAGTATGCTGAAGACTTCTCCAGAACATCAAGGTAAATCTCGGATCCCGATCAGATATAATAGAAAGTGGTACTCCATGAAATCTTACCACTTCCTTTACATATATGTTGGCAAGCTGATCCAGAGAGAAATCCCCTCTAATAGCAATGAAGTGTGCAGATTTTGTAAGACGATCAACTATGACCTAGATAGAATTATTGCCTTTGGATGTTTTAGGAAGTCCTGTGACAAAGTCCATAGTGATGTTTTCCCATTTCCATTCGGGTATGGGTAATGTTTGTAACATCCCCTTAGACTTCTGTCTCTCAGCTTTAACTTATTGGCAAACCAAGCATCGAGAGTCATATTCAGCAACATCTCTTTTCATGCCATCCCACCAGAAGTATTCTTTTAGTTCCCTATACATCTTCGTGCTTCCAGGATGAATAGAGAATGAGGAACTATGAGCCTCATCTAGAAGATCCTTCTTTAATTCGGGGATGGGAGGAACACAAACCCGATTCCTAAACTTTATTATCCCATCAACATCAAGGTTGAATTCAGGAACATTTCTCACCTTCTTTTGTAACTCGACATCTTCTTTCTATGCCTCTTTAATCTTCACATGTATAGATGGTTGAACATTAATTTGAGAAAGATAATATTTTTCCCCTTCCATTAGAATTCCAAGATCTATCCTTTGTAAATCCATAAATATTGGATCTTTTGTGATCCTCATCATGGATAAACTGGCATGGTCTTGTCGACTTAATGCATCTGCCACCTTGTTTGCTTTCCCAGGGTGGTAATGGATTGAGCATTCATAATCCTTAATCAGCTCCAACCATCTTCTTTGATGCATATTCAGCTCCTTTTGTGTGAAAATATTCATTAAACTTTTATGATCAGTATAAATATCACACCTTTCACCATAAAGGTAATGCCTCCAAATCTTTAATGCAAAGATTACCGCAGCTAACTCCAAATCATGAGTTGGGTAATTTTTCTCATGTATTTTGAACTGTCGTGAGGCATAAGATATCACCATATCATTTTTCATAAGAACACACCCCAATCCCTTCTTGGATGCATCATTGTAGATCACAAACCTTTCTCCACTACAAGGCAGTGTGAGCACAGGTGCACTGGATAACCTTCTTTTCAACTCCTTGAAATTCTCTTCACATTCCTCCATCCAAAAAAACTTAACTCCTTTCCGAGTAAACTTGGTGAGTGGATTAGATAATCATGAAAAATATTTCACAAAATGCTGATAATATCCAGCCAAACCAAGAAATCTTCAGATCTCGGTTGCTGTTGTTGGTCTTGACCATCTTTCGATAACCTTTGTTTTTGCTGGATCCACAGATATCCCCTCTTTTGACATTATGTGACCCAAAAATAAAACTTCTTGAAGCCAAAATTCACACTTGGTAAATTTGGCATAAATCTTCTCCTTTCTCAGGGTCTTCAATATAATTCTCAAGTGATCTTCATGTTCTTCCTTTCTCTTTGAATAGACAAGAATATCTTATATAAAGACTACTACAAACTGATCAAGATAGTCTCGAAAGACTCTATTCATTAGATCCATGAAGATAGCAGGGGAATTAGTAAGACCAAATGGCATCACTATAAATTCATAGTGTCCATACCTTGTACGGAAAGTCGTCTTTGGTATATCCTCCCTTTTGACCCTTAATTAATGATACCCTGAACGAAGATCAATCTTGGAAAAGTATTGAGCTCTGCGTAGTTGGTCAAATAGGTCATCAATGCGTGGGAAAGGATATTTTTTCTTGATAGTGATCTTGTTAAGTTCTCGATAATCAATGCAGAGTCTCATTGATCCATCTTTATTCTTAACAAACAGAACAGGTGCTCCCCAAGGTGACGCACTAGGGCATATGAACCCCTTATCAAGATTCTCTTGGAGTTGCTTCTTCAATTCCTGCAACTCAATTGGGGCCATTCTATAAGGTGTCTTTGAAATAGGCAAAGCACCCGGTACGAGTTCTATTGAAAACTCAACTTCACGATTCGGTGGAAGACCCAGTAATTACTCCGGAAAGATATCATCAAACTCCCGTACAATGGTCATATTTTTAATCGTGAGTTTCTCACCTACCATTTGAGATAAATAACCTTCATTTAGTGGAATCAATACCCATAAAATGGAAGAAATTTCCACTGGAAGTTTATGTTCATCCTTGTATCGATAGACGATCATATATTGATCTAGAATATGAAATTTGACTTCCCTTCTTTGGCAATTGATATGAGCTCCATGTAGAGAAAGCCAATCCATGCCATGAATCACATCAAATTCCACTATAGGAAGGATCACAAGATTTTCAGGAAGCACCTTCCCAAAAACTTCAATCAGAGAAGAATTATAAACTTTTCATGTGACTGTTGTGCCATTAGGTGTTGTCACAGCTAACTCAACATCTAATTGTTGAGGTAATACGGTGATACCCTTAGAAAATTCTTCAAAAATAAAGGATTGGGTGGATCAAGAATCAAATAAAACATTTGCTACTTTAGAGTGGATGGTAAGTGTACATTTCACCACATCGTTATCGTACTCCACATCGCTGATAGAAATTGCATGTGACTTTCCTTTGTCTTTAGCCTTAAGAGTTTTTTGACGTCGACCATCATCATAAACCCTTGGATTAGGGCATTTATTGGCATAATGTCCCATCTCCTTGCACTTGAAACATTGAAGTGTAGTAGGTTAATTCTGTGTATCCCTTCCTTTGTTTGCATCATTAGACATCTTCTTCCCATCGATACGGAATTCAAACGCTCGATGACCTTCCTTTCCACATTTTAAACATTTACTTGTCCCTTTAAGACAATCCCCACCATGCTTCTTTCCACACTTTGAGCATAAGGAAACATTCATCTTCTTTTCACCATTATTCTGAGATTTCTCCTTGAACTCCATCTTTCGTTTCTTGTCAAAACTACTAGATGGATAAGTAACACCAAATTCCATTTCTACCTTGATAGCACAATGCACAATTTCTTCATAGCTATTGAAGTCTCTTATAGCTAATTCCCTTCGATGATTTGGTTTTAAGCCACTGAAGAATCGATCAACTTTACATTCAGGTTGGATGATAAATCCAGATGCATACCTTGCAAGCCTTGTAAAATTCACTTCGTATACACCAACAGATTCATCATCCTTTTGCTTTAGTTCAAGAAACCCCTTCTCCATCTTTGTTCGAAGAATACGAGGGAAGTACTTATTGAAAAATATGTTCTTGAACTAGTCCCATTCCATGGACTCAATTTCATCCCTTAGCCTCGTATTCTTAATAAGATTCCACCATTGATCAGCATCACCTTCCAAACGATACACTGCTAAGATGACTTTATCATGTTCAGAACATTGAAGAACTGAAAATATGTTTTCAGTAGTACTAATCCATTGTTCAGAAACTAATGGATCAGTAAACCCGCTGAAAGAAACTGGGAGTTGCCTTATGAAGGACTCAATAGAATATTGTTCCCTTCTCTGCTCATTTGGAAGTCCAGAATGATTCATATCTTGTGTAAGTATAGCAATAAGATTTTGCACTCCATCTCCCATAACATTTTTTTGTTCAGGAGGACAATCATTGCATTGTCCATTGCATTGATCAACACGGTTCCTTCGGGTTCCAGCCATCGTATAAAACCCAAAAAGAATAGTGTGAGAGGAAAAAATCATAATAAAGGGGGAGTAACTTTAATATCTAACATCTTTGCTTTAATCTAATATCATTACCATAGTTCTAGTATTATATCCTATACGTATACTTATCCTTAGGGACATCCCTAGACATACCTTAGAAATATCTCTAGGAATCTTACTAACGTTTTCGCATCCTAGTTTCCAAAGGTTGAGTAAACCTTTCCTCTGATACCAAATATAGAGACCTGAAGCTTGACGTACATGGACATTACATTACTTTTGTGGAATAATTAGTACATAACAAAAACACACACACATGGATCGTAATAGTTTAGTGTCTTTGGAAACTCGGAATATAATCTTCTAATCGTGGTGAAAGATCTTCAACATCTCCCATAAAGATCTTATTTTTTTTTACCTAAAACCTTTCTTTATATCCTGGGGAAAAGAAAACATAAAAGGGTGAGCTCAAATACTCAGTAAGGGTAAACAAAAGAAATATCAATCACATCATATTCATAAGAACATAACATTTTGGAAATCTTAACCTGGAAAAGAGAGCATAATTTCATAACATGGGATAAATCATAGTAGTGAAATGAAATCCCAATAATCATAACATAAAACATGAAACTTTTTGGCATACACACATAATCATATAGAATCATATCTTATTATTCAAGACTCATTTCCAAGAATATCTTAGTGTACAAAGTCCATTTCTGAACTGAATCACCCTCGTTTCAGTCATGTTTCACTAAACCGGTATAACCTACCATTCCAGCCATGTCTATCTCATGAGATATAAAATCTTTACCCAATGCATTGGAGGGAGATATAGGTCCCACCCATCTCATAATGATACAATTCTTATGTTTTCCACATGATCATAAATCATACATCATTGCATAACCCATGTAATAAAAATGGGAATCTTAAACATCATGACATCATAAAACAATTCATATAAGATAATGGAATTCATAAAAATATAATTCCATCACAACATAATCAAATCAATGTAATAATAATGATAAAAATAGAACCCTTTATTATCTTATATGGAAAAAAATTTTGATAAAACACTTGAACTCCAATCATGAGGAAAATATCCTTTCTGCTTCAAAAACACTTTTCCTTTCTTAACATGTCGTACAATTCTAAACTAAAAGAATTTGATTAAAAATAAACATGAAAACTTGTAAAGGAAGCTTCTTGGAAATAATGTTTTAAAAATACATTCATGTCGTATAAGTTAAAAAAACATTCTTCGTACTTTTGTCGAAAAAGTCAAAAAGTACCTCGTACGAAAAACGACAAAAGATTCCTTTCATATCTTTTACTAAAAACTCACTGAAGGTTAAAATTGGATATAAACTATTGTATAAGGATATAAATATTACATATTGAGGAAACATGGATGTGGATGATAAAATACACCCCAGTAAATTTCAAAGTATAAACAATCTCAGATAAAAATGAGATTGTGATATTTTCCCTTACCTTAGGTCCGATTTGCTTCGTAAGTGTCTGAACCACCTCTTCTTTGAAGTGCTCCTTTGAGACCTCCTTTTAGGGCACTAAAATTGGTCTTTGAGGAATACCAGAACCTCTAGGATGTCTCTAGGGAAGTGTAGAGAATAAATTGGCAGGGGTTGGCTGAGCTTGAAGGCTCAAAGTGGTGTGAGGAACAGGGGGAGGAGGTTCCCTTTTATAAGGGAGGAGAGAGGCTCCTTTGGAAAAACTAAAAATATTATTTTATTATAAAGTCAAGTTCAGTTTAAAATAGCTCCAAATTGATATATTTCGAAGATAAGGTGGGGATGGGTCGAAATCCTCTCATCCAATAGAATTTAGACAATTTTAGGTTCCTATTTTAACCTTATCATTTAGATTTAACATTAAGTTAAATAATTTTACTCTTACCGTGTCTTCCTGTGTTCTTATACTATAAGGTTAATAAACTTACTATAACCAGACAAACGAACCCAAAGTTGTTTATTATTAATATATATAACCTTATCTAAGTCATTTGTCAGAACCTTAGATTTTTAGGAATAAAATAACAATTACTAATATAATATTTGTTTTAAAAACTATTTTATGTCAATTTTGACACTATTTAGTAATTAATTTTTGTGAAACTCATAACAGAATGATTAGTTCGAAAAAAATTAATTAAATCAATAATAACATGTCATATTAATCTAGAAAATTAGTGTAACTCATAAAAAGTCTAAAATTATATTTATTTGGGTATTTATAACATTAATTATGTCAATATTTCATTAATAAGATAATTACTACATCATTGTTGTGTCATAAATAAATTAAATTATTTAATGTCTAAAAATTACAAATAAAATACCATTATTTAGAAAATCTTTTTATATTTCTAATGAATATTTATAGTCGAATTTATCTTATGTATTACCCCATATTAAAAATGATTTACTTATTAAACTTTGATTTTAACTATTTTAACCCTTCTTTAAATAAATTAATAATAAATGTCCTAATCTAATCCAAGTGGGCATAAATGGTCATATTTTATTCCTAAGGTTGTCTTTGGTCTAATTACACTTGTCCAATAGAATTAGGACATGTTTTAGCGTAATAATAATATCATTTTTACCCTTAATTACCCTATTTACTTTTAACCGTGGTAAAAAAAGTAAAAAGTTACTATTCACCAAAAAATTATTTTCATCTTATTGAATCACATTTTACTTACTGACATCAACCGTGTCTCTCAGATTTTTAAAATTCCACTCACATAAGCGGTAAAATTAAGTTTTATGAAAAATTTATTTTTCTTAACTACCACTTAGTGGTTTCACTATTCATCAAAAAATGAAAGTTTTCAGAAAAATACCAAAAATTAGTCCTAAGCTATATTTGATATTATGAACACAAAAATGATGTCTATTTTACCAAATTAAAAACATATCAGTGGCATTAATTAATTTAAAAACTAATTCCCGTCGTCAAAACAAATAGCGTGTTCTTAAGAGATAATAACTATCAAAAGATTGACATTTGTTTTTGTCTGGTTTAAATGTAGAATTACATCTAATGAACAACATTGTATTAAACTGTAAAAATATATTCTAAATATACTTTAAAACCACTCAAATTAATAATTTATCACTATTAATTATTTCGATTAAAAAGGTTGTTTTTAATTAAAATATAGTAATTTTCACTATTCATCAGAAAATTAATGTTATCCGAAATGTACCAAAATTTCACCCTAATCAAATTTCGATATTCTGAATTCAAAAATGAAGTCCATTTTGAAAAATAAAATTTATAAAATTTCTAAAAGTGGTTATTACTATTCATAACGGTTAGTTTTAATAATATTTTAATAGCATATCATTGTTTAGTGAAACTCGGTATTGCGTACGACGCAAGATATCGAGGAAGGTCACGATTTCGTGTAAAGCAATCCAAGAAAGTGTTGTGTGTAGAAAAAGATTCCTTTGATGATTTATATAACATAAAAGTCTCGGGTGTTACAGTAGGAGTCCAACATACATGCTCAGTGGTAGGTACTTTTCTCAATTAATGCACTTCCAACCATAGAAGGGAATCTCAGGGATGATTTTATTTAAGGAGGGGTGGTTATAATGTCACCACTTTTGAAATATGTTCATCCAATTTTTATACTGTTCAAAAACACTCATTTTATGCTAATAAATTTCTTAATAGGAAAATTGTTGGTTCATGATATTTTGGGGCGTTTTCAGATCTTAGAGCTCTATAATTTTGGAGAGGTATTTTTACCTTCACGATTAGTACATGGTTAGTGATAAACCTGAATATAAATTGTGGTAGGTTCTCAATTGAAATAAAGGGAATACACAATTTCATTAAACTAAGAACCCTAGAATTCATGGCCATTCGGTTTGTCTTAGATAGCTGATAGAACCAGTTCACATGAGTTCGTCGTTATTAGTTATATAATGTTTCTAACTTTGGGAGAGGGGTTATTAGGTTGTAGTAGTCTCCTGGTTAGAATAAGGTTTGGACCACCTATATCCAAATTTTGAATCCCTATAATAAAGTTTAAACTACCCATTTCCCTTAACATTTTATAAAACTTCACCCCTTTTTCTCCTCCAACAGACAACCCCTCTATTAGATGAATCTCTCACCCATGTCGATGTAATGATTTTCCTTTACTCCTCCATCTGATCATCATTTCCTATATCATTTGATGTTTTGGTTAGAAAATTTTATGATATATAATCCTCCGCCTCCCTTTTATAGTAAATATCATCCTCTCGTATACTATTTTGGTGTAATCGAATATACCCTAATTTTTTGTCATTTTTAAATTTATCCAATTTCCCTCATAGTTTTTTGATTTAATGGAAGACACTAGATGAGGATAGTACTATAGTAATAAGGTAGGTATTCTAGTTCTTTCTTGAATGTCTTGTGTAATTTTACCATTCACCATTGTGATGTACATCAAACTTTTCCTCTGATGCCTCCATAAATTATATTTAATTTAATTACATTTATTTTAAATCTTAATATGGTCTTATATAATGGAAAATAAAAATCATGGGTTGATACTTTTGACATTTTCCTTCCTTATAGTTATTTCCATACATAAATGATTAAAGGAATCATATTTTCAAAGTAATTAAACCATTAATTTAGATGTGTGTTTAACATGTAATAAATAATTTTGAATGTGAAATGATCTATAGAAAATTATGGGCTATGTATTAGGACCTTGTTATTATTCCATAGATTTATTTATTTAAATAAAATAATTTTTCCAACAAGATTAAAGTATAATGGTTATATTTTACTTTAGAAGGTATGGGTTCTTGATAGCTAAAAAATACTTACATTCCATGACAAGGGCAATACAAGGTTATGGAATTCTTGATTCCATGGGTGGGTTCATCATGAATTATAGTTACGACATTTTTATGAATTGTAAATACACTGGGTGTGCTACTATAATTTTTTATAGAATTACACTGAAAGTCTCTTCATATGGTTTATATACTACACCTTTATTGATATATTTTTCATATGGGATTCATAGTGTATGGGAATCATAGGTAAATAATTATGCCTTGATATGATTGATACTCAGTACGCTCTGAGAGATACTAGGGGCGGGCTCTAAGGTAGATGCTTCACCATGCCGGGAGTGAAACATGGGATTCCTTTTATAGATCACAATGGGAAGACTCTTATAGTGATGGATATTTATATTGATATTGGAGGAATACTTGGGATTCCCATTAATGATCAAATTTTACAGGCTCAAGTTTCAATGTATTGACTTCTATGGATATAGCTATATCAATTTCTGTGAATACATAACTATTATCCTAAGGACGCTCCCACCAAGTCAAATCGAATTCAGGGATTTGGTTGTCTCCTGATGCTTTTTGTATGATGACATTTTATTACACCTATATCAAATATTTACACGTTCACCATGGATTAGATATTTCTATCTTGGTCCAAAGCTAGTTGTGTTAGAGTTGTTTCCCTGTGGAACCCCAAATGATATGTATTATACCTATATTCCCTTACATTTATTATTTACCTAACTCATATCAATTTATTTTCATATATTGTATTGTTATAGACACCATTAGTGGTGGCCTTCTAATTTTACATAACACATTATTTCAGCTATCTATGGAACTTTACTAGACTTCATAATTGCAGGTGTAGATAAAGGGAAGTATACACCTTCTGATGTATTATTTTCAATGACATGATGCAGTATAAGAGTAGAGAAATCTTCCTATGCTCGTGATTCATATAGAGGTATATTTTGGTCCAATTGTGTATATTTTATCATGTAGTTTCCACTTAAATCCCACGTATGAAATGTGGTTTATTTTGGTATAATTTTATAATATGATCATCATCAGGTTTGAATCTATTTATTATTCATCTTCCATCAAATTTTTTTAAGGGATTATTTAACTATGATTACAGTTATTATCATTATTATATTCTCATTTTTCACATTCTAATCATGAGGGTATAATCTCCACATAAATACACCCTTGTCCCCCACTACTAGTCGACATCATCTGGCGTATGGGGAGGCACACATTATGCATTTTGTATAACTATATTAGGACACCACATAGTGTATTATAGGTCGAGATACTAAAATTTAATCATAATTTGAGATACATGATGGGTCTTGTGATTGATCCACCATATTATATTATTTCATTTTAAATGAATCAAACGCTATTGGTTGATCCATCTTCTGTGATTTTTAAGATTGTATGGTGTTATTACCCCCAACCATTTTAGTGTTCAAACATGGATTCATGTACTATATGGAGATGAGATTCCTATAATGATTCAAATATGACTATTTTTTCTAATTTCCATGATGGGATTCATTTTTAGATTAACTGGTTCTCCGACCAAAGAACTGGCCTTTTTTCCTTCGTTGTTTCTAGATTGCAGGTAGATGTCTTTGTATATATCTCTATGTGTATTTATATATTTTTAAATGTATATATAAATAAATTTTTGTCTATAATATGTTGGTATATATATTAATATAGGTATATATATATATAAATTTATTTATATTAATATATATTTATATATAAATATATATATGTGCATATATATGTTTTTATAGATTAATGATCATATATATAATTATAGATTGATTGATATATATATATATATATATTATATGTTTATATATGTAGACATTTTTATGTATATATATAATAATATATTTAATGATACTTAATTATATATATAGCCACAAATGTAAATATATCTTAATATAAATTTATTTATGTTTTTTATTGGTATATATTTATATATATATTTGAATATTTTTTATTTTTATATATGCATATATATATATAATATATTTATACATAATAATATATATTTAGATATATATTTATACATAATAATATATATTTAGATATATATTTTTATATCTATATGAGTGTTTATATATATTGGTTTATGCCTGAATTTATATATATATATATAAGTATATTAACTATTATGTCAGTCTACTTATTAGATGGTGTTCTTATGTAAGTTTTAACAATATTGGAATATAAGAAATTTGATTTTAGTTAAAATCCCAAAGACAACTGATATGTGATAGAATACATGTGAGGTAGGATTTGGGCTAGCCAGGACTTTGGTTGGGTTGGGTTAAGTGCTGGGTTTGGGTCAGCTCAGGCTCATGGCCCATTGAAAATATATTATATTTTTAATATATATATATATAATAAAATAAAAATTAAAACTACATAATAATTTTTAATTTTATAAAAAAATTATGGAATAGAGAACTTCTAATGAATATTAGAAACCTCAACTGAAATATTTCTACATAATGAATCTTAATGGGGTTTTAAAATCACTTGAATTAATCCCTAGCACTGGTATTCACAATTGTTTTTCAAAACCATTGTGAATCATTTTTTAGTGGTTTAAAAAAATGCTAATTTTTTTGGAATAGTTGAATAATATAAATAAAATTGAAATTTTCATAATTTGAAACGTCATCTGTTCTAAATACTTTCGAGATATATATTTTAAAAGGATGAAAAATTGATTAATATATTTCCAAAACTTTTATACTAAATGAAACATATTTCCATAGATATTAAATCAATAGTTGAAATATTACCATTATGTTATTTTAATCCCATTAACATGATGTAATTTTTTGAAATGGAAGTCATGATAGTTTATGAATATCCCTTTTGAAAAATTAGACTATTATGTTGAAAAAACTAAAATCTATCTTTTTTGGAAAGTGTGAGAAACTGGAAGAAGAAATGTTTTACATCAATCCTTTACAAGTTCTTATTATTCCCATATACCTATACTAATCATATCTAACCTATACATGTTGAGATATTTTTTCCCGATTGAATTTATTAACATTCCAATTATAAAATCACATATAATTTTTCAATATAAATGACAATAAGAAAATGGTGGACATGAAATCAATTGAAATTTAAAAATTTTAAGAAAAATGATTTCTTTTATAATATTTTTATGATGTTTCTAGAGCTATTATTATAAAAAAACTGAAAAAATATTTACATCATTTAAATGTTCATCACCAAAAAGGTATTGTATGTTTTTGACTTTTGATTGTATATTTTTCTAGGTCAGCCATTTCTATCACCATGGTAAATATTTATGTCACTCAAGAAATAGAATATTAATAAAATGATTCTACCTAACAAATTTTTTAGCTTCTTCACAAATGGGACACCCTAACACCCCATTAATGTTATATCTTGAATTTATTATTTCCTAATTAGTAATGTCTTTTATCCCCTAAAACAAAAATACTCACATTATGAACTCTTCACTTATATGATAATTATACAACCTAACAGCTATATCACACATAAATTTAATATATTGAATCAATAGATCCATTTATTCATAAATTTAATTATAATGATGTTTTATTTTTTATATTAGTATTGAAAAGATAATGTATATGAAATTAGTGCATTGAAGGAAGATATTTATAATTTAACAGTGTAACCAGTCATGTACTACACATGTTTCTCTACAATCCAAATGGATTAATGTTACCTATAAACAATATATTATGAAGGTTTCTCAACATATTTGAAAAATTCAGACACTCATTATAAAAATCCTTCCATGGAGAAATATATACTAGGTAATGAATTTTCCTATCTTGAATTCATTTTTCTATGTAAATAAATTTAAATATAGTAGTTCTAATTTTATTTATACTTCTAAAAATTTTATTTATTGGAAATAAAATTTTATTTTTTTAATAATTGGATCAATTTTCTTATTTGGAGGTGCAACACAATTCGGGAATTTTTCATATGATTCATATTCCATCTCGAACAATATACATTCATTTGGATAAGATTTTACGTGTTCATATATCATACCAATTGAATAAAACTTTATTTTATAATTATATTTTCTTCAAGGAAACTCATTATATTTTGAAAATATTTCCTTCAAGAGAGAATGAATTTCTATAAATCTTGTTTCAGACTATGTCTTTTCAGCTCTCAATTTATATAGTTTTTTTTCATCTTATAATGCAATATATTTAATATAACTAAATTGTAATTAAATTTTATAATAGTTATTTATGTTATCATAATACATTATATATTAAAAAATATTATATAAAAAATCCAATTTTATTTTTTAAAATTTATTTATTCCATATAATATAGATTTACTGCTAACAATCAATATGTAAACCCTAATATTGTCCTATCTAGTATCTATTTTCTTTTTGTACCTCTGATTCATTCAACATTTATAACTTTTATATATCCCATAAAAAATCATGTTTTCTTCCAATACAACTAGATAATTTATTATTGAATAAAAATAATGTAATTATTATAAAATAATTCTGTAAGTTTCATTTCTATTCTCTATTTGAAACTTGATTGATTCTTTAACTCAATCCTTTTACTCTTTTATCATACTCATTAAATACATCAATTTTCAATTCATATTCATCGTATTTTATTAAAAATTGTTCATATTTTGGTATAAAAATATATAATAATAATGTATACATATAATGTATCATTTTTACATAATTAAATAATAAAAATATAAATTTAAAGAAAATAATTAAAAATATATATATATTATATGAAGAGTATATAAGAATAAAATGTCTATATTTTATAATAAATATATATATATATATCCAAAATAAAATTACTATATAATTTGATATTTATATATATATATATATAATATATACACATAACTATACCCAAAATATTAAACATTTCACTGTGAATATATAATTATGTTTACATGTTTCTGTGCTCACACCCACATATAAAAAATTATACTAAACACACAAAAACAAACCCAAACACACACACAGATATATATATATATATATATATATATATATAATAAAACTTATAATTTTATATAGTTAAAATTTTAATACATATATATATAAACCATACAAAAGATTAAATATAAAGTTGACCTTTTATAATGCTTTTCTAAATATAAATATAAAATAATTCTTTTTGGATCTTACCTGAGTGGAAAAGTAACCATCAAATTCTAATCCTAGATAGGGTATATATCCCAACAACCCCCTTTAATATAGAATTAATTAGGCCATTTATGCAATCATATTGTGTCCCAATACTGGAGGAATACATAAATGTATGCTACAAGAAGCATGGCATAGGCCAAATAGATTGTGTGGTGTGAAAGGAAAATGGTGTAATGTGGAAATAAGTAGGATTCCCTGGGTGATATAATATAATGAGTGATTGGTTTTTTAGGATCATATCAATGTGACATCTACCCACTCAAATATGTAATGTGGGATAGAGTTGTAACACCCTATGATTTTGTGAAATATTATTTTTCAAAATAATTAAAACTTGTTGGTATTTTTCATTTCACACAAAAATTAATATAGAATTTATTATTTATTAAATCACTAAATTTTTCTTCAGTACACCACACTCAAGACTTATATTAACTTACGCTACATGATGCACCAACTTGGATTGCATTGTACACAACACTCAATTTCTACGAAACACCATTTCATTGTTATAAATATTAAAAAAAAAGCATTGTTATAAAATTTCTATTATGGTTAGTAATATGAATAGTAATATATTATTTTTAAAAAATATTTATAATATATATATATAGATAAATAATTTTGATAAGAAGGCATAAAATTATTTCAATAATGTCTTTATATGTTTCAAAATATTATGTTTATAAATGAACATCATTAAATTTCCTAATATAAACAATAATAAAATTTATATTTGACACATTTGGAAATTTAATTTTTTTAATATATAATTAATTTTTGAATTCAATATTCCAAAATTATCTTAGGGTGAATTTTTTTATTTTTCTCAGAAACATCATTTTTATTTTTAATTGAATAAACTACAGAATTTTAATTCAAAATTGTTTTTTGAGTAATTTATTTAAATTGATAAATTAAATTTTTAGTTTGTTTTAATGAATAATATATCAATTTTACATAAATTTAAAAAAAAATATTTCATTGTAATCATTATTTATGTTGAATTTAGATATAAATTCTTAATGTAATTTTCAACAATATCACAAAAAAAATATTGATTTCTACCACATCTGTGAGATTATCATTAAACAGAATTATTTTTATTCATTGAATTGATTTTAATAAAATATAAATAATATATTATAATCATTAATGTATTTATATTTTAATAATATCTACTTAACGTTTGACCAAAATTATTACTAAAAGTGGAAAAAATTAATTACAATAATTATTGTAAAATTAAGCATACCAGGGGAATAAACCTTAAAATTTAAGTCCAAAATAACCAAGAAACTTGTCCAAAACCTATTTATGGACACAGTTCAGAAACTAAACCTCTATGTATCTGTAATGGAAAATTTTTTACATTTGGGGAAGAAGTAAATTTTGTGGAACAAATAATTATTTTTAAAAAATATCATGTATTTCTTTTCCCTCCCCTATAAAAGGTCATCACATCTCCCCATTATTCCCACCATTAATTTCACATATTTTAAGAAAGGATATACCTAATTAACATCCAAAAAATCCCTCACATCCTCATTTAATAATCCCATTGGGAGGAAATCCACCAAAGGAATCCATTTAGTGCAAACCAAAAGGACTTACACTAATAAAAGCTAACATCATTCCTGAATCTCTTTTATTTAATTTTCATTATCCACACCCTCAAATATTCTTATACCATGATTATAAAAACACTAGTATATTAAATATAATGAGATTTTTTATTCAATGTGTTCGAACCTCACTTACAAGGACATTCATCTAATGGGTAATGATGATATTGTTTATGTGTACGGTGAACAACAGCCTCCTGAAATAATGAATGTTCATTTTTCCATTATCAACCTTCATTATTGAAATTTGTGATGAACAATATTTTTTCATATTATATATATGATATTTATGATTTATTTATACTTTTATATTTTTTATATAAATCTTACCTTTATTCATTAATTTTTTTGTAAAAAATTGTTTGAATAATGGTGGACTACAACCTCAAAGTGATTTGATGCATGAAAACACAAAACAGAATGTATTATGTATAGTATTAATTGAAAATATGTTAAATAAAAAAATATATATTATATTAATTAAAAATATAAATATTTATAAATATAATATATAATTTTCATTATTACCCTTGACACACGCACAAAAAATGATGACGTCAATCGTGGACATGTGGACTACAACATCCTCCTTGAAATCATAGGAATAATATATATATGTATATATGATCAAATAAATTTTAATATATTATATACACATCATTATTGTAGGATATAGTGTTTCTTTCCATCTTTCCGCAACGATCATTGAAAAAATTGAACGTTACTGATGGATACTTACAACCCATCATCTCAATGACTACAATGTTTATTCAAGTTTCCTAGACATTTTTCAGTATTTTTATTAATATTATAATGTATTTAAAAATATTACAATTATTTAATTATTATTATTATTGATTTTTTATATAATGTCCACTTGACCATAGTCGACCTACGGAATGTGTTTTTGACAGATGAACCAAATTTGGTCAACACACCCAACACAAACATAATTGTTTTAGAAGTTGTATATAAAATGGTAATAAGTTATGTAAAAGTAATAAAAACATGAAAAAAAATCTGAATAAATAAATTAATTCATATAATTTTACTATTCATGAAGATAAAAAAACATGTGAAATGTCATACTCAAGATAACAGTTTATATTAACTCGATTTTTTTTCCTACGAGACAAATCCATGTTTACCTCTTATTTATTATATATAGTGTGTAAACTACCCGTGAATGACTTATTTTTTCATTATGATTAAATTTATTTGTATTTTAATATCCTTTCTATGATATTTATTTCAAGGGATTTATGTTACAAATGTTACCAAATCGGTAAAGTAATTTTGTCTCAATTTTCAATATTTGAGATCCATGCCCTGTTATGCAACTATTTTTTCAACGAGGTGTTTATACTACCATTAGAATGATAAATCATAAATAAAGGCATTTTAATTATGTTTAATTTATATCTTAATTTTATTTAATTACATGGGTATTATAATTCAATGTTACCAAGTGGTAAGAGTTTGTTGAAAATAGTCTCATCATTTGTTGAGATTGTTTATGGTAATGCGTAAATTGAAAAAAATATTATGTATCATCTATAAAATTATATCATGAGTTTTAATATCCTTTTTATATTCATGATATCTTCATTAATTAGTAACATTTTCCAAATAATTGGTACATATGATTTTTAGGAAAGTGATTTTAGGAAATTCTAGCTTCAACTCTACCATCGGCCATAAATCTATATTCCTTGAAAACATTGTTTTCTAAAAAGTTTTAAATTTTTTTACTATTAATAAATGTCCATTAAAATAAATATTCTACCTTGTTTTTACATTTAGAAAAAAGGTTTTTAAAAAAAATATTATTCTTGTTTTCGAGTAATGGCACTTTTTAATACTTTTTATATTGATGATGGAATGCCTATCATGTAAGGATTTACCCACTTTTAAGACCATCATTCCATTTAAGAATCATTTAAGAGATTTTTTTTGTTTTTAATTAATATTTTTTCTTAATATTCTTTAAATTCATTGTTTTAATTTTCTGGAATGAAAAAGTCTTTCAAAAATGATTCATATTTTAAAAGTGTTTTAAATAAATTTCAAAACCTACTTTATATGGTTTCAAAAGGTTGTTTTCAAAGAAAAAAATTTCAATTATTTAAAAACTTATTTTATAAGTTGTCAAAGTATTTTAAAAGAAAGGTTTTTAAAAATGTGTTAAAGATGATTTTATAAGTTTTAAAGGTAAAAATTTATCAAAATAATTTCAATAACTCTTTCAAATTTTTATGTATTTTCGATGAAAAATGTATTCTAGATAGTTTTGACTTTTTTTACATGTAATAAGGGGAAATTTTTTCAAAATTATCTCAAGCCTTATTTCTATTTTTTCAATGTATTTTCTAGAAAAATGATTTCAAAATGTTTTTAGGCTTTATCTATTAGAATTTAAGTGAATTGTTTTTCAAAGTAATTTCAAACCTTTATTCTATGTTTTCAATTTAGTTTTATAGAAATGGGTTTTCAAAAGTATTTATGTTTAAAATGATTTTTTTATATATTGAAGGATATTTTTTTCAAAAATATGTTTTTAAAAAAATATTTATTAATTATTTTCCACTTATGATGACATTCATTTGTGTTAGTCATGACTTTCATGGAAATGTTCCTAAAGATTCCATTAATATTCATTATTTTAATTCTTTATGTTTTTAAGGAATGATTTTTATGAAAAACTATTCATCATTTGCGGGTTATATGTTTATGAATCTTGTTCCTCTTCCACATGTTATATTTTTATGAAACCTATTTCTCATCAATGGGTTATTCCATGATAAATGATTATGATTCCTACTTCTTTCTATGAGTTATTCTAGGGGTGAAATGATTATGAAACCTATTTATTTTCAATATTTGATTATATGATTAAGTTTTTAAGATAATAATTTCATTTCATGGGTTATGCTATGATGTTTATGAAACCCATACCATTTTATGGGTCATTATATGTTGTATGTTTTATTATCTAGTGAAACATGTATATATGATTTTATTATGTGATGAGTGGGACCTATATCTACCTCCAATGCATTTGGTAACAATAAATGTTTTATGAGATCAAGTGTGTATATAAGACGGAATCTAAATCCCCAAATAGGAGTGAATTCCAAGAATAAAACAAGTGGGTGTATGGGAGGGCATCCCAGTCCTAAAACAAGATAGAATCTTTTTCCCAAAACAAGAGTGTACATGAGAGGGAATACTAACCCAAAAATAAGAGGGTTAACAAAATAGAATTCCAAGCCTAAAGTAGGTACACATGTTATTATCCCAATCATATCATGTTAAAAAGGTCTTTCATGGTATCCTTAATATATAAGTATCTATGTTTACGTGTATGCCATGTGTTTTATGTCTTATTCTGAGATTGACCATGGTCTTGTCTCACTTATGATTCATAAATTATGAACCATTAATATTAAAACCTTGATTTATGTTTATGACCTTTGATATGCATGGTATGATCATTTAATGTTATTATCATGACATCACACAACTATTATCATGTTTGTGCATACATATCTCGATTGTTTTCCCTTACGGAGAGTCTAAGCTCACCCCTTTTTATCATTCCATCCCTAGTTATGAAGGTATATTTTTTTAATATTTATTGTCTAAGAAGGGATCTAGTCATGCAGAACCAGGATGGAGATTATTTTGATCACTCATGTACCAGTGTTTATGTTTCTATGTTTACACAGAAAATAAAATTATACAGTCTTTAGGTGTCTCTTTATGTAAGGTTTTATGTATTCTAAAAAATGATGTAATGTATATGTATAAAATGTGATGGTTTCTATAGTTAGTATCAGAGAAAAGGTTTAGTCTATAAATAGATACTAGAATAAGAAAACATTAATGATATCCCATGGTATATTTCTGGGGATATGCCTTCGGATTTCTCAAATGATATGTACAATTATTAGTTAATGTTTATGAAAATGTCCTAGAATTTAGGTTATGGATTGAGTGAGTGGTTCCCTATAAATAAATACTTGTGTGGATACTACATGTGGATGTCGTTCTAGAATACATGTACCTTGCAATAAAAACACTAACAAGGTGTGTTAGGCCTAACTTGATGTATCATAGAAAACAACTATGGTCATTATTGCGTACTTAGTTTCACAGTACTAGGGGATATGATTTTGAAATTAAAAAACTATTCCTAAACCATCTTGATGTATTTAAATGTAATATGGAATTTACTAATCTTATATAAACCTATGGGGTTATAGATTATAAAAATGTCATAATTTTGACATTCGGTATGTAATTTTTTGTGATTATTTATTTTTCTTCTATGATATGTTTTTATCACACCGCACATTCTGGTTTTAATCAATTGTGTGAACTAGAGGAAACATGGTTAACACTTAATGTTTTTGGTTTGGAACATATGGTAATTATGAATATCAATTTCTTTAGTGGAAATATCATTAAAAAAATTTGTAAGGTGGTACAAGTATTGGTTAACATCCAATGATAAAGAGACTGGAAATGGCATTTGAAAGGAATGTGATGTTCTTCCAGTATTGATTACATTATACACAAAAATCATGATTAGATTTAGGTTGACAAATAATAAGATATGATTAATATTTCATATTATTGGAATATGGAGTTAACGATTAGTTTTATGAATATTGAGTAGTGGTTTAGGAATAAAGATGGATGAATGATGTATCTATGTTTTGGAATTCAAGGATTATGTTATATAAATCATGAAATATATAACTATTTTTAGTATATGTTTTCATTAATTATTTAAATGAATATGTAGAATAATGATGAAGATGTAAAAAAATTATTTATTGTAATGGTGATTTTCTGATTAAGGGATGGAAACCCTTAATGTCTCCATGATATAGAGAAAATTGTGTTTATGTTCGATAAGGAGATGATTGTTTTGGATAACATAAATTGGATAGTATCAATGACCTTAGAACCATTTAATGATTTTTTGACAATTTAGTATATTTCACCATGAATGATGATTACAACATCATGAATTTATAGAATATGTCCAATAATATTTGTAAAAAGGATGATTGCATGTCTTCTTAAAGTATTAAGGGAAATTCATGTTATTGTCATGTTTTAAGAGAAAATAAAATGAGGGTATTCACATGTTTGGAATGTGATAACCATGATATACTCTCTTATAGATGTGGTAACCATGTTATGTTGGTTTCATGACATTATTTCTAAAGTATTGTAATTTAATATTTTATATGGTTTATATGGTTTTACATTTATGGAAATATTAAGATAAAATTCACATTAGGATTGTGAGATTAATGTATTTTCCCCCAACATGGGGACTTAATCATATTGGATAACCTATTCTAACAACATTGTGTGGATGATAACTGATGATTGTTCAAGAATGAAAAAATCATTTTGATATATAGATGAATTGGTGATGTGGATCAAGGAACAAAAAATAGTTGGGTTGTCCTGAAATCATTGTGGTATATCTATTCATTACAATTATTCGCTTTATGAAAACAATATTGAAAAAAATGATGTCCTAATACCATATTTTTTATTGAACCAATTCCCGTTTAAATCATCACATATTTTTAACTATATAGACCTCATATTTACAATTATCATTCACTTATTTTTGATTGATGACCTCCATCAATCCCAATAATTATTTATATTTACCTCAAATTGTGTAATTTTAGATGCCACGTGTGTTCCCTTATGTGGTAACCTAGTTATTAGTTACATTTTGTAACTGTTATGTTTCAAACTTTTCTGTTTTAAAAGAAGATTTAGTGTTAATTTTTTTAATGTGGGATTCTATGAATAGATCTTTCTAGTGATAAACCATTGATTACCCATATGAATTTCTTGGGTGAAAATCATTTTAATGGGGGGTAGAATTTCACATCATGATATTTTGAGAAATATTATTTTTCAAATTAATTTAAACAATTTGATATTTTTCATTTCATAAAACTCTAAATATATGATTTAATATATATTAATTATATATGTTTGGATTGCATAAACTATGCACAATGTGGCCACCCTTTCCCTTTAATGATACCCCTCCTAGGTTGGTAATCAATAAACGAGAGATAATGACCCCAAAGCCCCACCCCCAGTAGGTCCCGGGATGGGGACTACCACTGAGGGTATAAAGATATCACAATATGAGAGGCATTACCCTTTATAAGAAAACCATATTAGGAAATAGGATGAATCAACCAAAAACCATGTAATTTTAAAAAATAGAGACAAAACATCACACATTTCATGAAGAATTTAAAAATAATACATATAAATGATTACATAAGAAAATCCAAAAGAAACCATTCTATGGTATAAGAACATAAACAAGCCATTGGTCCTAGCTAATAATGTAAAACACTATCAACTTACTCATCCTAAAATGATATAATTAGTTTTTATATACATAGAATGAGAATATCAATACAATCAGTTGAAAAAAATGTCTCTCGGGTACATGTGAAAAGAGAATTGTAATGCTTTGTTCTGAAATTAGTAGAACCAAATAGCAACCAAACATGTATACTAATCAAAATACCAACATCCCCAAGGCCCACTCACCAAATTAGACATCCAAGTATAATAATATATAATATAAAATACATCGATTATGGGGTACCCTACCCCACATTCCCACTAATTAGTCGCTCTAGAACCTCAATGACAAAAGTCCAGGCACTCCCACCTCTTCTAAATATATCACAGCACATCCCACCGACACATGCCTGGTCCATCATAACACATCACATATGGCCCACACATACCTGGTTCATTACAACACATCACATCCTGCACACTCACACCTAGACCATCATAACATATAACATCCCACCTACACACAAATGATCTATCACAACACATATATTCCTAAGGAAATATGTGAACATACATCAGAACTCATCCCAAAGACACTAGGAAACATACATCACAACTCATTCGAAATACACATGGGACCGTAAATCATAACATGCCCGAAGATACACGAGCTACTATCACCTAGAATAGGGATCAAGGAAGAGTGGTTGGCCAAACATGCATCCTCCCATGGGATGTTGGGGAAGACACCCAACCACATGACTATGTGGGTGTTTCAACATAGCACTCCACAAAGGAGTGGTGCGTATTGAAATCATAAGAAAATATATTTTATAAACATATATATAGAGAAAAACACACAAGAATAACATATCTGTTTAAAAACAAAACAACATCCTCTTCAAGACTTTCACACTATTGTGTCACCTTTAAATTTATTACCCCATACAAGAAAAATGAATTCCAAAGTTCAGTTTTAGTCATTAATTAATATTAAAACATTTTCCAGATTCCATGTTATCAACCCATTATACTAAAACGTATATAGATTTATTTTTCAAGATAATTCTTATCACCATCCATTAAACATGTGGTTTAAATAATTATCATCTAATAAGTTGAATTCATGATTATTGTTAATTTTTCTATCCACACAATCTAATCACCAAAACCAAAACAACACATAGGAATCTACTCATCAAAGAACCCCAGCATCTAGGTCCAAAACCATCTAAAACCACATCTCCATTTCACAACCATATCTTTTCCAATTCCAACACACACATCATATCTCATACGATAACACTACAAATTTTTATATTTATAAAAGAATATATTATTTAATTTCAATTGGTTAATTGTGGGTATTGTCAAAGAATCCATTAGATCCTAGAAAATTTATTTCAGAAATCAACTATATATAATTAGACTATTATTTATGATGATAATAAAATAATAATAAAATGGTTTCAAGAGGAATGTCACCATTGCATAATCAAGACACCTAATGTCGTAGTCTTAATCCGGAAATGAAAGCCATTCAATTATGATATGAAATCGATAAAATGTCCAATAAATAAAAGAAGAAAGATTATACATTACCTTACCTTGCCCATATTTATTTAATATAAATTGATTCATTATCTATATTTAATCAGATTCAAAAATGATCACAATAGTTTACTTCAATAAACCCACACCGCATGAAATATATAAAGACAATCAAATAAATTCTACATGGAAGAAAGAATCAATTTTCCCAGACTTGTTGCACAAAAACAAGGGGGCACATATAGTAGGGGACATCTTCAGTGGGGACTCGACCTAACTCCAACACCTTGTTCTAGTACTCTGAGAATAAAGAAGGAATGAATGATGTGTAGATCTTGGACATAGAAATAATAGATTTGAAATTAACATTATTTATAATGGTTTAGTTTACCATTAAAGGTGTATCTCATTAAAATAATTTTTCATCATTTAAAATGTATGAAGACTTTTGAGAAATTATGTATGTGATTAAAATTCTTGGAAACAACTATGTAACACATATTTAAGACATTTAAACACCTTTTTATCATAAAAGGCGTCCAAATTGAAATCTTTAATTTTTTGGACAGCTAGAAAATTATAGGAAAATGGAAAACTATTGGAAATCGAAAACCACCAGAATAACACACTGTGAGAGTGACTTTCCACCTGAATGACCTGTCTCAGAAAAACACACCTCCAGAATGACACACATCAAGAAAGAAACATCCCCAAAAAAACACATATCTAGAACGACACATTTAAAAAATGATACATCGTCAGAAAAAACACAGCCCAAATAAACCACCGCTGAAAAACTAAAAATTTGGAAACTTCTTGAAAATGATACACCACTAGAACAAAATGCTACCAGATTTATACACAACCAGAAAACTGGATGTTCTGAAACTATTGAATATGTTATTCCACTAGAATGACACACTAATAGAATGAAACACTACAGGAATGACCCATCACCACATATGCATGCCACTAGAATGAAACATTTCAAGAATGAAACACCTTTAGAAGGACACACCACCAGAATGAAAAGTTTCTTGAGTAGACCTCTGCTAGAATAACATGTTGCCATAACAACATGATTCCATAATGACAATCCATTGAAAAACTATAAAATTATAAAACACTTGGAATGAAACACCATGGTATTGACTCAGATGTCCCAATACAAACCATACAATGCCCAAACTCCTAATGCATTAGTTTTTTTATAAAATTAACATGCCTAAAGGTCCGGGACATCACATTATATTCCTCTTAAAATGTTCTCGCCCTATAGAATTTAAAACCAACCTGGTATAAAATAGATGAAGGGTCTGAAAAACCATCCCTTGAGAAACCCTCAAGGATCTCATTACACATGAAACAATACCACTAATAATTCTCACAAACCCAAAAACTCGTAAAAAACCCATACTCTCCCGAGCTTATGCATCATGTAATTTTATCTTCTATGTTAATATATTATTGGCTTTGGGTGGTACTGAATCGCCCACATGGGTTTTATAAAATCATAATAGAATGTATATTTATTGAGAATTAATAATTTCTATTCTATTATGTTGGAAAATAATCACTTAGCACACATCACGTCATTGGGAAAACCAACTATTGACAAAAAACCATGTTTTGATCCGCACATCATTTGAATATAAAGGATGGATTTGTCAAAACAACTCTAGGTGTCAGTCTCACATCTATGTATCACTCTCCCATGAACTTTTTTCTAGGAACCCATGCCTTTATAGAACCAGAACCAGTGGAATGGTTCTTCCATGATAAAAACAAAACTAGAAAGAAATATAATGGTGGTCCCATCTACCAGCCCATGATATTCCACTCATATTTGTCAATATTTTCAGAAAAAAATCACTATAAAATGAAGTGTAAATCTACATAATTCATTAAAATATTATCTTGGGAGAAATACATAGCAAATATTTAAAGGATACATAGATGGTTATACTAGTCACATCAATAAATACATATTAAAAATTTATGATCCAAATTTTTTTTAAAACAAAATACATCATTTAAACAAATACATTCTTTTTATAGTCCCCCTTTATTTAAAGTCAAATCAGTTTTTCTTTTAAAACATATTTCTTCCACCTAATATTTTCAATGATTTAAAATGTTTTATTACACATTTCTAGGCCTTTTATTTCGATAAATTGTAATTTTGTTTTTGGAAAACCAATGCCTGTTATTTAAAATCAAACCAACATAGTCCTTAAAACATTTCAAACACTTTTCCTTTATTATTCTACTTCAAATCAATATTTCAAATGAATAAAATTTCTATGAAAAATAAATAAATAATTTTTTATTCTATTAAGTCATTATGAATGGTTTTCAACAAAAACAACATTTTTTTAATCATTTGATAAATGTGTCAAATTTTATATATGAAATTCAATGTAAACCAAACAAAACAAAAGGACGGAATAATCCATTTTATCAAGTGGTAAAATTTCCCATGTTTTATAATAAAACATTAATTACTAGGATTATGTTCCAGATTTTTTTTAAATTTACCAACCAATAGAAGAACTCATATTAATATAGACAGAGCTACCACAACCATATAAATTAAGGGAACCCATCCACCATACCATAATTTTGTCCGCTCTGGGTGGCACTGACTCAGTCAAGAATATTTAAAATATGTCATAATATAATGCATTTTGATGTGAGAAAGAGATTAACTCCCATAATTATTTTGAGGTCATTACCCATGTCATCAATATAAAACAAATCCCAAAAAACCCAACCAACAAGACAATATTCTACAATTCTCATCACTTCATTTATAAAAATATATAAACATGGGAGGTAATTCCATATTTATTAATTTTGAAGATGTCCATTTTATTTTATTACCAACATTATGTGATTATGATTTTTATGGGTGGTTAGGTATCCCATCAACAAAATCAAACTGCAAAAAACACAATTCATCTCACAATAACAGCCACACATCACCACCACTACAAAAAACAACCACTGTTCAAACATGTTATCCACTAAAAAAGTTCACCAGACATTCCAAACAACCACATCACCACACCACATTTCCATCCATAAGAAACCATTATTTTTAACATGACCACATTTACCACCCTTTCATCCACACTCCTATATCTATTGGTCACCATTATCAACAAACACAAATACTCAGACAAAATATCAAGAAATATCTTTTCTCGTGTGGAGATATTATCCGATTTGGGTGGCACTAACTCACCCACATGGTTTAAATCACATAAAAGTATAACACATCTCGATTACAAATAAGATTTCCCTTAATTCATATCATGATGTTTTAAATCATATTTCACATAAGGAATCCCAAAAATAAATACCATATATATGAGACATACATTCTATCTCCCAGAACTATTTAGGGGATTACATTATTTCATGTAACTATTTCACATGACTAAATTTTCAAAATTTTAAATTATTCAATGGAATATGTTCATTGTATATATATAAGTGATAAGCATTTTATTTCCTACTGAGATTAAATTATTAGTCATATCAAGGGACACATAATCTAAAACAATCACAGCACAAAAAAGGTTTGCAATAACTTCAATTTTTAAAAAGTAGTATCCAAACATCAATGAAATGATTACAAAGAAACCAGAAATAATATTCCAAATTTCCAAGATATATCTAGTAAAATATCATGACTTTTTTTAAATATCTCAAACATTAATCCATGTTAATGAAAAAACCACCCACATTATATGACACAAACCATGATTGATGTGTTTAAACAAGACATTGTAGGTTTATCTTATTATCTGGTAAATGTATTTCCAATATTCACTTGAAAATTTGTAGATTATAGGTTTTTATTTTAAATTCAATCTTTCCATTACACTCACCACATGATTTTATAATTATCAAATCTAAACATCCTATTGGAATAGATAATTAAAAACTAGGAATGTTGTATTAATATATTCCAGGATTTATCATACTAAAGATAAACATTCATTAATAATTTAATTATTTAGGAAAATATTATTATATAATGAAATAAGGATGACATGATTGAACTTACATACTTAACTGAAACATATTAAATATTCTACATGCTCAAATCTTCCATACTTGATTTTCTGTAGTCACCACAAAAACGTTTTAATCTTTAGGAATGATGCTAATTAAAAACTACTCATGATAAAATATGTGATAGAAATTTATATCCACAATGAAAATTCTTATTTATCCTAGAATGAAGAATTTCATAATTTAAATATTTTTTTGTCTCCATAGGTTACCTCAAAGCATTCTTATCATTTTCCAAAATTTAGAAATAAATGTAATTAGAATTTATAGCCTAACACATCGTTACATTATATGGCTATATCAATACTGTATAACAACAATAACCTGAAAACTATGAGAAATTTATTATTATCACGATTTCCAATATTAAAGGACTTATCAACAATCCATAAGGTCATTTTTATAAATTTTAGAATTTAAATGTCAAAATAATGTTTTACAACAATCTAGTAACACATCATCATGAAAATTTTCAAATGTAAACCAAAACTAGACATATTAACTCACATGGAAACTAGAATAAATATAAGAGTGGTTTTGGAATAATTTATTCTATCATGTTATTATAGAATCAACTTCATGGTTTCATGGTACATAAAGGTTTCCAAAATTAAACAGTTGAACCCAAAAAAATATGCTAAACATTTTTTCTAACAATTCAAAATCATAGGAAAACTATTGGAATGATAAAATTTTTAACGAAGGAAGTATAATACAATTAATTAAGAAAAATTATATAATTAGAAATGAAATAAAACATTCACAACTGAATAAGGTTTTGAACAAACTCATGCTCATTAGCCATAATTTTACTCCTTCTTTTGGTTACATGAATAATTTAGCTAACAATAACAATATATTAGAAATAATTCCATTTCAAAAGTTTCTGAAACACACATAAATGTTTGTGATTCATTAAATTAATTTTCACATCCCAAGATCACTCAATTAAAATATGAACACATGCCATCATGAGGCACATACCTGTCGCTACCTTATAAGTGGATCCACCTCACTTGGCAGTTCGGTAGGCTTAGCTTCCATGCATTGAATCATGAAGGGACCTAAAATCAAGTTTCCTATCATGTCTCCATATCTTATTTCATGCACCATTGTCATCTAACATCGTTTCCAAACAATCCCATGAAATCCACACAGTTCCTATCTCTGAACTTCTACCTATCTCTCAATCATCTCCTCTATTACAATTTTTTCATGACCCCTCCCTCCATTGATACCCATATTTGGTTGGAAATGATGATTGGGATATAATTACACCTCGATTCCAACTACCTGTAGGCCTTGGGTTGGTGACTAGCAATGTGGGTAAAAAAACTCACAATATGAGTGGCATCACGCTTTATAAGAAAATGTGATCGAAAGATAGGATGGAACAAATGAAAACAACTCCATGAAATAATATAAAATAATTACAAACCATAACCCAATTAATGAACATATTAAAATTAATACATATAAAATTTCACTAAAGAAATCCCAAAAGACACAATGCTAAGGCAGTTACACATAAATTGTCTGAAGGTCCTATGTAATAATGTAAAAAACAATCCACGTAGTCCTACTAGAAACTAGAAAAAAATATATATTTTTTGTATTTTCATTCAAGTTTACATAGAAGAAAAACCAAGTCTTCCATGAATATGTTAAAATAGAATACAAATGCACCTATGTGAAAGCAGTAGAACCAAAAAGAACCCAAACATGTATGATAACAAAAAACCCAACCTCATCAAGGCTGAATCACCAAATATTGAATCCATGTATAATAATTTATTATAAATAGAACATCAATGATTGGTCACCCCACTTCATTTTCCTATATATTAACCGCTCACACACCCCAACTGAAAATATAATCCCACTCCCAACTCGTATGACTATATCATTTGACATCCCCTCCACACACACCAAGTCCATCACAACACATCACACCCCTCCTGCACACACCTAGGCCATCTGAACACATATAATCCCAAAGGAACCTAGGACCATACATAAAAACTCATCCTAAAGTCACCAGCGACCATACATCACAACTCATCCAGAAGACACCTAGGACCATATATCACAACTAGCCTTGAGAAACGTAGTTAATTATCACCTTGAAGATGGAATGTGGAATAATGGGTGTTCAGTATTCCATCCTCCAATTGAGATGTTGAGAAATAATTCATCCCATGTTACTATATGGGTGTAGACAAATATTTCTTAACAAGCGTGGGGTGCATATAGAAATCAAAAGAACATATAGTATATATATATAATCACAGAAGTCCATCATATTGGTTTACAAACAAAACACCAACCTTTTCCTAACTTCACCACTTTTATACCACCTCTAAATTAATAACACCATAAATGAAAAATGTAAACCATAGCATAATATTAGTCTTTAATTAATAGTAATCAATTCTATAGATCTCATTTACAAACTTGTTCAACTAAATCATGTATATATTTATTTTCTAAGCAAATTTTTATAAAAATCAATTAAAGATTCAGTTTAAATAATTTTCATGTAATAATTTAACTACGTGATAATTTTTCATTTTTTCATCCATACCAATAGAGATCCTAATTAAAATTACACAGAAAACTTCTCATTAATAAAAACAAACAAATATGTCCAAAAAAATCTTCCATCATAACCATTCTGCACAACCATATCTTTTCCACTTCAAACACACACTTCATATCTCATACCACAATACAACATATTTTTAGATTTAAAAAATCATTTATTGTTTAATTAATTAAAGTTATTATCACATAATCCATTTGATCCTGGTGAATTTGTTTCACTACCGAATAATACAAAATTAACCAATTAATTTAGATGATAATAAAACAATCACAAAAAAGAGGTTTCCATAAGAAAGTCCCTATAGTAGAATCAATTCACCAAATGTCAGGAAATTCATCATGGAATTACACCCATTCAATTACAATATCAAATTCATGACAAATCAAATCAATAAAAGATTTAAGATTGTAATTCAAATTCCCTTGCCAGTTTATATTCAGTATAAATTGATTCAATATCTGTATTCATATGGATTCAACCACTTTCACAAGAGATTATAATAATAACCACATCCTTACTGATACATGTTAAAATAAATGAAGGAAATCCTACATAGATGAGATAATTCTTTTTCCCATACTTTCTGCTCAAAAACAGGGGAACACGTACTAGAGGGGACTTCTTTAGGGGGCACTCGAACCAACTGAAGCACCTTATTTCATGACTCCAGGGATAAAGGATTTGAAACCTCCCTTATCTTGATAATGAAGAAGGAGAGAATAAAGGGAAGATCTAATCATTAGGAGTATTAGATATGAAATTAAATGGATTTGAAACCTTTTAGTTGACTATTAATGGAGGATCTCATTAAAACCCCATGTTTAAACCATTTTAAAGGTATCATGAATTTTTAGAAATTATTGATATGATTATACACCATTTAGATAGCCACAAAACACATAATTAATGAATTTTAACCCAATTTTAATCATAAAACATTTCATCTTATAAAATCAATAATCGTTTTTTGGAAAATTGGAAAATTCTGAAAAAATGAAAAACTGTTGGAAATGACACACCGGCAGAATGACACACTGAAAAAGAAATGTAAATTTTAAAAACTATTGAAAATTACCTACCTCTATAATTACACATAGCTAGAATGAGATGCCCCTAGATTGAAATAATGATATAATGACACACTACCAAAATGACACGCCTCCAAAATGACACACCGCCGAAAATTTTAAATTTGTGAAAATTTTGAAAATGACATACTTCTAGAGAAACACACCTCCAGAACGACATGACTAAAGAATGAAACACTTATAAAAAACCAGTAAAATGAAACACCTCCATAAAGACACACCACCAGAATGACATGTCATTGGAAAATTGGAAATATAGAATACTATTGAAATGAAACACCATTTGAACGACTCACATGTTCCAAATACACCCGGAACTACCTTCAGACACCTCAAGAATCATATTTTTGGAAAAATAAAATTTCCTAAGGTCTAGGAAATTACACACAGTGCATAAATTTGTTTTCTGTATACACAAAACTGACTTGGATTTCATTACATACGACACTGAGTTTCTATGAAATAAAATTTTATTGTCATAATTATTTTAAAAGGATAGTTATAATATAGATATTAAAACTATTGATATTAATTTTAATTTGTAATTTTTAAAAATTATTTAAAATAGTTTTATATAGAAAACTATTATTGAAAATAAGTCATACTATTTTTTGGTAACATCATTATATGTAGGAAATTATTATTTTCATAAAAAATCATTTTTATATCCTTATTTGAACCAAAATAAAATCAATTATTTAAAATTTTAGAAAATTTGTTTTATAAAAAAATATATTTTCATATTTGATAAATCCAAAATTATCATAGGGTGAAATAATGTTATTTTTATGAGAAACATCATTTTTGGTAGAATATTAAAAATTATGGAATTTTAATTCAAATCCGTAATTTCAACTAATTTATTTATATTTTTAAGATATATTTTATTATATTTTTTAAAAAAATAGATATTTTATATGTTTATAAATCATATTTAGTAAATTTTATTCATTTTTATTTTGAGTTTAGTTATAAAATTTAAATGAACTTTTGAACATTCTCACCTTAAAACTGATTTCTCACATGTCTATGAGATTAGCATTAATCTTAATTTTGTTGTTTCGTTGATTTTAATTTAAAATTTTGGATATGAATGGTTTTATTAATAATTATACTTATATTTTGATATTATAAACTTAATTTTTTAAGAACAATATTAGAGAATGTGATTAATTAGGATTATAGGGAATAATGTAAAATTAATCTTAACAAGAGAAAAAAATCTTACCATTAATAGCCAAAATGAACAATAAACATTTAAAACAATTATTGGATGGACATATGTTTTTTATTTAACCATTAAGTTTAAATAATGGTTCTTTTGGATTCTAGGGAAAAACATAATACTTGGGGAACAAATAATTCTTTTTAAAAAATAACAAGTTTTTTATTTACTTTCCCTTTAAAGGCCGCCACTTATCCCCCTTATTCACACCTCTAAAGTCACATTATATTAGCCAGTATATTACCAATTAACATACCAAAATACCTAGATTCATATTTTATGCCTTAATTTGGGATTAAATCTATCCCCGAAATCCCTTTGGTGAAAACTATAAGGAGTTACCCAAATAAGAGTTAACACCCTTCCTTTTGATATTATATTTTATATTCATTATCCACACCATCAACTCTCGCTATTACATGATTATGAAAAATGTATCATTAATATATTGGTATGTTTTAATTATATGTGTTTAATCGAAACATACAAACACTTACATCTAATGGGAAAAAACATACAGTTTTTGTGTATAGTGAACTACCACCACAGAAAATGATGATTGTTCTTTTTTCCTTTACCACATTTTATGGTTTGGAATTAGGTTGGAATTTATGTTTTTATGTGATATATATGATATTTATGATTTATTTAAAGTTATTTATTTATTATATAAACACTACATTCATGTTTACCATATTTTGTAAATAAAATAAAATCATTTATGGAGGTTTGGACTATCGTCTACACAAAGAGATGTGATACGATCACAAAATATATGGAATATATTAATGATGGTATTAATTAAAAAACGTGACACAATGAAAATATGTATGAGATTAATGATATTATTACTTTTTTGAGACATTATATATATTTTTCTCTATTACCCATTTCACACACACAAAATTATAATGTCAACCTTTGACATGTGGACTACCACCTTATCGATGTGATGTGATTACATTTACATCAAAAGAATTATATATACAATTATATATGATTAAATAACATGTTTTTTCTATATAATAATCATTATGTAAGTATAATTTATTTCATACCTTATTTCTATAATCATCACTGAAAAATGGGAACGTTACTTATGCATATGTACAACTGAATATTGGTTGTTTTTTTTTTGAAACCATCATTCATGATTGGTTTTAAAATTATATTAGATATATAAATATGATAATTATTTCATGATTATTATTCTGGGGATAATTATCTAATGAACCCTTGATCATAGTCTACCTACAAAACTCATTTTTGAAACATGAACCAAATTTGGTCAAAACACCTGACTAAATCATAATTGTTTAAGTAGTTGTATTAAACATGGTAATGTGTGAGGTAAAATTTTTAATAAAATTTTAAAAGGATTTGGATAATGCAATTTTTTTACATAAGTTTATTATTCTAGAGGATAAATACACACATGAAGATTCAGGCTCAATGGAATGCTTTATATTTTCTCACTTTTATTTTTCGCGAGACACAAGCCATGTTTACCTCTAATTTAATATATTTGGTGTGTATAATACCGATGAATGTATTATTTGTTTATTTTGATTAAATTTATCAGTATTTACATTTTTATATTATGACCATTATTTCATAGAAATTATGTATTGATGTTACCAAATTAGTAATTTAATTTTGTCTCAATTTACATTATTGGAGACACAATCAATGTTATGAAACTATATTATTAAAAATTGTTTATATAATATCATTGACTTGTTAAATACCTAACCTACATGTTTTCATAATATTTTAATCTTCTTGTAATTTAATTTTCCTACACGGGGATTATAAATAAATGTCATTAAGTTGTAATAGCTTATTGAAAATAATCTCATCGTTTGTTAAGATTGTTTATAGTTATGCTTCCAGTGAGGAAATAATTTATTCCACATATCATTGAGATCACCAATTTTATTATCATCTATATATTCTTGATATCTTAAAGTATGGGTTCAATTTTTTCACTCTTTGGTACATTATATTATTATGCATATTTTTTTAAAAAGTCCAACATTACCAATCCCTTCGATCATAAATTAATTTTCCTTCAAAACCATTTTTTCTATAAAAAAATTCCAAAAATGGACATCTCTTAAAAAATGATACATAAAAAACATTTTATACCATGTTTTTACTCTTAATAAAAACGTTTTTTAAAAATTATTAATTATTTCTTATTCTAATTGAGGCACTTTTCTAATCTTTTTATGATGTAAAATGAATATCCAACATGTACGAATTTACCCACCACCATGAAAATTATTCCATAGAGTCTTCCTTTGCAACATTACACGATTTATTTTTAATAAAAAAATTCTTAATATTCTATATATTTTTTGTTTTTAGATTTTTATCTGATGAAAAAGTCCTTAAATATGTTTTCCGTTTTTTTTTTGAATTATTTTGAATAATTCTTTTATAATATTTAAAATTTATATTTCAAAAGAAAATGATTTTAATGATTTATAATATTATTTGATATATTTTAAAATTATTTTCAATGAAAATTGGTTTTAAATATTTTCAAGTATCTTTTATAATTTTTCAATTTAAAAGGATTTCAAGATTATTTAAATCCTTTTTTTATATTTTCAATATATTTTCAATGAAAATGATTTTAAAAATAATTTCATTATTATTTTATATTCTTCACAAAAAAATATTTTCAAAATGATTTCAATCCTTATTTTTAATATTTCATAGTACTTTCAATGAAAAATATTTTCAATGAAAAATATTTTCAAAATTATTTCACGATCTATTTATTAAAATTCAAGATAAAATTTTTTCAAAAATATTTCATTCCTCATTTCTGTGTTTTAAATATATTTAAAAAGAAAATAGATTCCAAAAGGATTTATGATTAATTGAATTTCATAATGAATAAATTATATTTTCCATTTTATCATTCATGGGTTATATTTATATAAAACTAGTTCCTCTTCCACATGTTACATGCTTATGATACACTTTTCGCTTCATCGGGTTATACAATTGAAAATTATAACGAAACCAGCTTCCTTCCATGTGTTATTATATGATGAAATGTTTATGAAACCTACATATTTCCCATATTCAATGATATGATTAAATGCTCATGATACTCATTTAATTTCATGAGTTATGATATTATGTTTATGAAATGCATATTTTTTTATGGTTCAAGATATGATGCAATTGTTATTAAATTGTATTGCAGGTATGTATGATTTTATTTCATGAATTTTAGGACTTATATCTTCATCTAATGCATTGGAAAATGTTAAGTGGTTTGTGATCTCAAGAGGGTGCACATGAGATAATCTTATGACTGAAATATGAAATAATTTCAAGTATAAAACAAGTGGTAACACTATTGACACCACATTCTGTCAAAGAGTCTAAAAATGATGAAGGGGGTCTTCTTAGAAAAAAATGACAAAATACATGAATAAAAAAAGATTTGAAAAATCATTAATTTGGAATCGCCTTAGTCTTTCCAAAACAATATCGGTACGCAAGTACTTTTGCACCGCAATTTGGCATAGAAGTCACTTGTGTGCCCATCTCATTTACCTCAAGTTCATTTATTTGCATATAAATAGACCCTTGGGGCCCCCAATTGTATGGAAAAATTTCCATGAAGCACAATTGCTGCTCCGGTCACCCTAGTACTTCTCCCTAGTCTTCAGAAAATTTCTATGTAGTTCTTCAACACCTTGAGTGGAGGATTTAAGTGTTGATCATTGGACATAAGTCTTTTAGTGTTTGAAAACCATAACACTTGTGCACCGAAAGTGCACAACTTCCCTAAGTCAGAAATACTTGCGCGCCTCCCATTCCACTCACAAGAAAATGAGTGCCCCACTTCTTGGATCACCTATGAATACTCTTGAAGGCTTCATCAAGGTCTCGCCCAAGTATTACCATATAGGGTTTTCTTCACTTAAGTGAAAACTAGGTCACCCTAGCATACTTGCAGGACTATACTTGCATTCCATTATCAATATGGGAGTAACTCTTTGATTCCCTTATTCTCTTCAAACTCTTCAGTTTACAAGCCATCAATCTTCCTCCACCATTCATGGCATGGATTATTCATCATTGGCTCCATTATCTGAAAGGATTTCTATTGAGACCTCCTCTAAAACCACCTGCCATATCAAACCATTGTAAAAGGGACATCAGTGTGTCTCCTATTTGGGTTTGTATTTCTACGGTCAGTGGTTTCCCACATTTGCTTCACAATGGGGTTAGGATTCATGAAATTTCTATGGGTTTTTATATCAGTAGTCACATAGATATTTCTCATAGAAATAGTGCTAGGAAATTCCTAGTTTGGAGAAGGGATAGGTCCTAGACTCTCTATTCTCAAATAGGGGACCCAGAACCACAGGTCTCTAGTAAATAAGGTACTGATCACAGTTACTTTTCCACTTTCCTACTAGGATCAATTTTAGGGTATCCATCCTTGTATAAGCCCCTCACCTTAACCTCTTCTTCCTTCCACTTGGACCCTTTTCCAACGTGAAGAGAACAGAGTGAATGCTCCTCACCTGACCCTCTTCCATGGTCGATGCACCCTCTTCTATTATCAGAGGAGGAAAAGTGTGAAGTGACATTGTTGAATATTTCACATCCTATTGTTTCTCACATGAAGCATGACTCATGTGGGATTACAGACATGTCATGGATACAACTTGTGCACAAACTCTCATTCAAAGGAACTATGAGAACTCTGATTCCTGTTCAAACCTGGATATGTATGAATTTGTCTCAAGGAATTAGCTTACTGGGCATCCTCTTATGAAATAATCCCCAAATTCAATTGTCAAATCATCAAGGAATCCTTTTCAAGATGTAATCCCAAACTCATCATTCTCATAGGACCATACTCTCCTATGAGATTTATCGAACTATGTGGGATTTGATTCCCATTTATATGGGACACTTAGGATTCTTCCATGATGTTCAAACCCAACACTTAAAATCAACCTTGTTCTCCTTAGGAAATATTCCCAATAGGGTCTGATCCTACTTGGAAAATCATATCCTTTCCACGTTCCTCTCGTTGATTTAGTATAAGACCCGCATTATGTTTTGACCAAGCATCTTTCACTTAAAGTTCCTTTTCACACGAACATAAAATGGTTTGATGTGTACTATTATGCGGCACTAAACTATGAGGTTTTTTATTACATTTAAAAGGATACGTAGGTAGTTTATCTTATAGGCATGATCCCAAAATTAAAACCAAACCTTCATCTCCCTGGATGATAATAAATTCTAGAGCACCCCACTGAGTGGCTTAAAAACCAGTATCCTCACAACGTTGATTAAAAGAATCTCTATGTAGTATATTATTGGATACTATTGATGGAAAACCTCAAGTAAATATGGATATTTCCATTAATTAAGAACCATAAATGCATACAGAGAATTCTAAATTTTACAAATGTTAATAAGTGATTATAAATTCCAAGGGATACTTTTGATATACGTGGTGAATTAATAAAAATTCATGAAAATTTATTAAATTTACAAAGAGAATCCCGAAATAGACAATAATTCCTCCCAAAAGGGTGTGATGAGTCTAACCTCCCATCCTCTCGACCAATGCATGTTTTTAAGTATCGTCAATTTCAAACATAATAAACGCCTGCCTTTGGAAAACAGGTCCCCATTGGATAAATAATTATTCGTAGTTTCCGATTCCATAAATAAATCCAATGGAAACCGCCTTAAAATAGTGATTCTTAAAACGATAACAGATGTTTCAAGGAACTGCGAAACAAAAATGGTGATCCCAACGTGAATCTATAACCATGTTAATAATGTTACCTACCGGTTAGGCCCCTATAAATTTATAAATGAAGGTAAGACAAAAGTATTAATAACCCATGTATCAATCTAAAAATATGTTTCTATAATATAGCTTGTCATTTTATTCACGTTTTTTCATAGAATTCCCTTCAATCCAAAAGAATGGCTTTCTCTATGACAACATTTCTGAACTTCCCGACCGCTACTCAAGTTGGATCTCCATCTATGAGAAGAACTTCATCACTAACAAAACATCTTCAATGCTAGGTTTCTAATGTTCTGGTGAATTAATATCTCTATCACGGTACAGTTCTAACTTTGGAGGCTTCTCGACATGCCCTCCAGGTCAACAACCATCTGCGATCATCTGGCCAACGACGACCAATGATCAAGAATCAAACAGTTCCAACAACCGTCTCTAACCGTTTTAGGTCTTTATCCCTAGAACACAATAATCAATCCCTCTCATACTATGGGGAGGTGGATCAACAGGTCACTCAAGGCCTCAATTCAAGAATTCAAGAGTCAATCCTGAGGAATCCAACTAGAAATCACCCCTAGAATCATGCGGTAGTGTACCCCCAACATGATGTGGGTGTTTCCTCTGGACATTTGGCCCAGGTCTCTAAAACCCGGGCAAACAAGATGAACTTCTAGGGAAAACGTCCAGTTTACATGGAGTAGGTTCTCACCTCTACCTCTAATAGATAAGTCCATCAATTTATCTTGATGGTAAACAACGAGTGGGAACATACATCTGCCCGTCCTAATTTTTCTTCTCAGCAGGCTTGTCTAACTGCAACCCACCAATACCACCAGATACACCCAGTGGAGTACTATGAACATGAACATACACCTATTTAAAAGTTATCAACTAGTTAGTAGGCTCGTCTGACTGCATTTAATGAAGCCCTCTAATCTAATGGGGTGGAAACTGGTAAACAAGAACATGAACCTGTTTACAATCACCAATTCTATCAGTAGTCTAATCTTCCAGTGTTGAAGGAAGTCAGTCAACCATACTTGATGGAAAATAGCCAGTTGGCACATATAGCAGCCAATGTTCATCATGCCTGCCAACAATCTAGTTTGGTAGCACTTAGAGAAGTCATTCAGAAAGCGCGGACGACAAATTTGGGGCAGACCCAACACTCTGCTCCCATGCGTGAGTACTATCAGTATCCATTGACAGGAAAAGGAGGAAAGGAGAAAGCACATACACATACTCAAGATATGGAATAGACACATATTCCTATTCCTCCCACTAAAGTCACCAAACACATCTTATCAATGGTGAAAGGGAATATGCATATCGCTACTCATATTCTGGAAGCATTCTAGGATATTTTCACAACTACTAATGCAGTATAAGGGGAACAGACATATAAATTTGTCCCCACACATGGGATGACACATCAGCATGCCATCCTGAAGTAGATACACACCACTTTTACAGTCTAGGAGGTTCATGGGGAATACTCCCCCATATCATATGGACAATAGGATCAAGAACATACAATCTTTCTAGTTGGAGGTAAATGGTTCGTTCCAGTAACCACTCTGAGGCAGGCACATATACCTACCAATGATAACCACATTTTCTAGATAGTGCCCTTAACAAAGTATAAGAGAACATCTAAAAAGAATTCTCACCAATCATTTTTGGAAAATCATGAGTTAAGATGCGATGTGTCTCTTCTTAATGCTGGAGTTTTTGAATCCCTCAGACATTTATTTGTTGTTTCTCATGATCATATCCTTTCATTACCAAATTATAGGAGTGATAGTTTTAATTCTGAAGTTCCTTGTCAGACACTTCATCATGAATGCTTTCTTCATGAAAATGTTTTCAATCCAGAGTGCCTATCTTTAGATGAGAGTCATGGAAATCCTCCATGTGTATAGAAGACTAAGAAGCAAGAGGATTTATCCATTGTCATAATCCATCGTGGTGATCCTCCCCAAGATGGAATTCACTATGAAAGTCCTCTCTACAGTAGTATTTCATATATTAAAGACAATTTCTTAATTGAAAATATATCGATGAGAAAGACCTACTATCTCGAGGCACATGAAAACACAAATCTAGTCATGTTTAATGCCTTTTCATATATGGGTGGAACACTTTTTCAACCAGAATACATGATAAGGTAATGATCATTCTATGAACCTCCTATGGGTCATTTTCTTCCAATACAGAGCATCCACTCTGGTCAGACTAAGTGGAGAAACCTCTTATGAAGGATTAAGAATATGTGTTAATCATAAGGAAACCATTATCTAAATGAGAAATCTCAGTCATGTTTTAGCCTTTTCAAAATTCTTAGTATAACATTCCTGAATTGATAACAGAATATAGAATTTATGAAATTTGTCTCAACTTATGGAAAAAAATTCATAATTTGAAATCCAAAGTCTTACCATATGATGATGAGAAAAATCATTTAAAGGTAATATAAGGGTTATATAGCCAAATTGACTTGGCATCTCTCTCAATTTCCCAACATCCAAATATTTAAAAACAACAGATAACCCTTTAACGCATATGTCTCAATGCTCTAAAGATATTATGCTAGTTAATTTATGATTCCCCATCTAGTGTTCATATCAGAGGATGGAGTGCATATGGAGCATTGCATTATACTACACTCCAAAATCCGCAGAGTCTGCAAAAAGTGGTTTTATTCAATGTTATTTCCCATGGTTGGCCATAATAAATAGGTTTTGTATGTAATCAAATGTACGATCAAGAATAGTCATCTTCCACTTATCATCAGAATCAAGCCCAAAGAAAATAATTTGTTGAGAAGCTTTTACAGAAATCATATAAGAATCTTGAATAGGAATCCCGTTTAGAGGATGTCAGGCATCATATGATTAAAATGTTGGATATAGCACAACGATCTTCTGAAACAGTTGATTTAAGTGATTATCTGATGATGCACCCATCAAATGTCAAAACCAAAATTATAAAAATCATAAGAGGTGTTGTACGAATTTCAGCCAATAACTGTTCAAGAATTCCCCCATCTTGAAAGGTTGGGGGTGATCTAATTCAACCTTCAAATTCATTAAACAATGTTCAATGTTTTGAAGAAGAAGAAGAAGAAGAACAGGATCAGCCCCATCTTATAAGGCTGGAGGATATTTCACATCTACAATCTCATCCTCATCAAAAGTCAATTTTCTCCTATTTGGGGAATAATCCAGAAGGAAAACATACAAGTGAACTGTCCAAGGATTCCCTTCATGTTATTGTCTGCCAAATAGTTCCAGGTAATTCTTCATATATGAGAACATAGTCTCGTGAAAGACACAATGGGAGAAGATCAAGAAAAAACACTAATAGAATTCGATAAATGCATTATGTGTGAGTGAATGTTATTAACACCATTGCAGAAAATCCTCCAAAAAATAAGTCCAGTTCAGGGGAATCGTGACTTGAAGTTCTTGTCCATAATACGGTACACATCGAGGAAAATAAAGAAGGTGTGCATACATGAAATCATAGGCTTACCCAGAATCTAGGTATACCTTCATATAACCCCCCCCCCCCTCTCCGAAAGAAATTGAAAAAGGGGAATGGAAAAGGTCAGATTGTATATCACTTTTTCACAATAGAAGTTCAATATTATTCACCTGAAGATAGATTTGCGCAGAAAGAAGTGGAAATGAAAGAGTTGAAAAGACTTAACACATAGTTACTTTGATTCAACATTTCTGCAAGGTGCACTCCCCAGGTAGGTCCTCAACATGAAAATCCTATAGGAGATCCTCAAAAAAGGGGATTTTTAGTAACTAAAAATGTAGATAATGAATTCCCTCAACTAGGTATATAACCAAGGCAGGTATCAGCACCACCATTAGTGGTTCTACTAGTTGAAACACCATCTCAAGCTCCAGTTGATATACCTGCATAGGTTAAAGCTCATTTGGATGTTCCCCAAATGCTTATGAACATAATTGAGGGATTAATGGTTTGATTGGAAGCAATGGAGAAAATACGTTCACCAGTTCAACCATAATAGTTAGCATACACTGAATGGGGGGATTTAATTCCTCCCCCTCCAAAATTTTTGAATACCACATTCCCAATATTTAATGGTTATAGAGAACCAGAACAACACTTAACTCATTTTTTTGTCATTTTGATCCCGTGATGAGAACTTCTCAACAACAAGAATATGTTAAGCTTATGTGTTTTGTACAATAATTACAAGGACCATATTTTTTATGGTATTCAAGTTTTCAATCTCGGTCAATTACTGGATGGGAATATCTCAGTTAGAAATTCCTTATCTAATTTTGCTCAACACTACCAAAGATGAAAATTTTTTCTCTTACTCATTGTATGAAAATGGAGAATGAAATAGTTTCATATTACATTGCATGATGGAAAGTATTAACATATTACTTAAGTCTAGCACTTCCTCAAGAAGAATTACTGCCAATCTGTGTGGAAAATTGGCATGATGAATTGTGCACACCATTTATCCCTATGAAATACATATGAGGGTTTCAAGACCTTACTTCAATCGCTCAAGAGACTGAAGATTATATTATAGAATCTAAGGCTAAAAATAATGTAATTCCATCATCTCTAGGAAAGATGATATGAAAATTATAAGCTGATACAATCACACTCAAATGGGAAAATGTACCTACTACTACATCAAGACCCTCATCAAACCAAAGGGCTCTACCTCCTGAGCTTCAACAACAATGACTGCCTCATCAAGATGATCAAAGATATAAAAGGAAGAAACAGTTTGTGGAATTAATAAAAAATGTTTATTCTTTCAGGAATGAGAACATTCCTTCCTACATCATCTCAGCCTTAAAAAATAATTTGGTTATGTTACCAAGGCCGAAAAAGGCAAATAAATATGGAGATTAAGATTTTATGAATTATTCCCTTTCATCAGATGTTGGGACAACCCATTCAAGAGTTCTTTGTTTTCAAAGACCTTCTGAAAATATGGTAGAATTTGGACATGTGAAATTGGGAATTTCATTAGCTGAAGTAGCATGTGTTACTACTACCAATCCATAGGAAGATGGAGAAGGGAAAAAGGTCAAATGTAAAAAAGTGAAAAAAATATGATGATTGGATGATCAGGAGAATGATCAACCAGACTCATTCTATTTTACAAACACAGTTGAAACAACCAATTGTTTCCTCAGCCACTTCTACCATAGTAAAACCATATTCATCAAAAGTCCATTCCTTAAAGAATAAAAATTATCATAAGGACAAAGTGTAGTCAGAAGAAGATGATCACATGTCAAAGCCAAAGATGTCATTGACCATGGTAGATTTTTCTGCCAACTATTTCAAAAGCCCAGGCACCACCCCGCCAAACGATACAATTATAATTAACCTGTCATGAAGAATCTTTGTCAGATGAAGAATCAATCTTTGGTTTTGTTAATGTTATCCATTTAATGGATAATTATGCCAAAAATGATTATAATTATAACGAGCCATATTTGGTTATACATAATTGGGGAACAAGAGGAAGTGTCCATGGTCGATGATATAGGGTAAGAAATGGAAATTCTAAAAGCAATGATTTTAACTCTACCCCATCTCGAACCATATATGTGGAGTAAACTCATGGAAGCTTCGTTCAACAGGCTCAATCGGAACATGGAGTTTATTCTATGAAAGACAGGCTCAGTTCTGACACAATTATTTTGGAAGACTAGTTAGATGCCACGCCATCTTCTTCTCAACAAATTAATAGACTTAGTCAGTCTAATTTACCAAAGTCAGCAGTATTTCAGCTTCTGCTCCAACAGAAATTACATCTACAAAAAAAAAGCATCAACTTCCAAAGCACCATCAAAACCACGCTTCCATGCTGGGAAATGCAGACATTTGGATCAAATGTTTTATTTTTTTAAACAATAGGTCCATGTACTAGCCATGTTGTCAATTCTGGTTACTTTGAATCAATCCAATGATCTTTGATAGGAACTAATTGAGGCACTGTCAAGTCCTCGAGAGTTGGAAACCAATGTTGCTGCTGCTAAAGTCTACCGTATAAAGAATGATTATACATAATGTCATGTAGTCATATCTTTTAGAGATGAAGATGAATACAATGTGGTACAAGGACATATAAGACCTTTTTGTTTTTCTTGTATGTTCAATGAAATAGATATCTGACGAGCCTTCATTGATAATGGATCTGGTGTCAAACTCATTCTCATCTGTACACTTTGTCGATTGGGCCTAACTGAATCTGAATTATCTCTTTTGACATAAATTTTTCAAGAATATGATAAGAATGAACAAGTACATTTGGGCAATATTACACTCAGAACTCATTATGGAGATCTTGTGTCTAATTCAGATTTCATTGTTGTTCATCATGACATAACATTCAATATTCTACTTGGAAAGCCTTGGCTACATCAACATGCAGTTATACCCTCGTCATACCACTAATGTATGAAAAACTATTTCAATGGTCAAATCGAGACATTGCATGGGGACTAGGCACTATTCAAAACATGTGAATCTCAATACTTTTAGAAGAGTTTTATCACACAAAATGAACGAAGCCCGTGTCAAAGAAGATAACCCGAGTTAATGCTCTAAATGGACTGAAAAAGATCCCAGAAAATCCATTAATATATCTAAGTATAGATTATGTGTTACCCATCAACCAAATTGAATGGGTAATACCAAACATAAAGACTCATCCAGTAATTTCCATAATCTTAATTACGGAAATTTAGCCTGACAACATAGAAGAAATTATTGACACAACAATCAATGATGATACCCTGAATGGAGATGTTTATATCTCATCTACTAAACTACAACAAGCCTCTACTTCATCAACCAGATTAGAAGAGATAATGGTAATACTAGAGGAATAAAAATATGTTTATTCTCAATTCATCAATCCCTCATTATTATCATAGGAAGACCCTTCTCCTTTATTAGGGTCAGATATGGTGGCCTTTTCTTCGGGATGTTCAAATACTGATTTCTCCTGTAACACTGGAAGTTTATCCACATCATCTATAGTACATGTTGAAACAGAAGAGGTAACACATATTGAATAAGAAGAGGTAGATCTCGGGGATGGTCCTCTAAAATTTGAAGAAGGTGTCTCTACCACCATGGATGAACTCAGAGAAATAAATCTGTGGATAGAAGAAGACCCACGCCTCACCTTAATTAGTGTGTCCATGACCTCTAAAGAGAAATAGGTGTGTACATCCTTTCTACAGTTGTAATGCCCTAACCCCAGTTACCCAGAGTTGGTGCATTATTACATAACATTGTCATGATCACAAAATATCAAGTCTCGAAAGACTGATTTGTTTAGTAGCCTTGGAAACACTAGATACATTCATAAGTCTAACATTACATCATTAAGTGAAAACTACAACAACATAGTCTCTATAGTCTAAACTCATATACCATAAGACTAACCCTACAGGTTAGTCATAAAATACCTCTTCACATATTGGGAAAAATAAAACATAGAAAGGGGTGAGCTCAGATGCTCAGTAAGGATAACAATATAGCGGAAACATTCATAAATAAGCATAAACATTTAAGACAATGTATAACTAAAACAAAAGCATTTTAAACTTGAACATCAGCATAATATGGAAAAAATAAAATGAAATAAGTCCATTTACTTATTCACATGGATATTCTACTAGTCGAATAATCACATGCAATATCAATAACCACTTTCATAATGAAGGAATGCATAATGCTAGACTATCATAACCATAACGTCAAGTCCCTATCCAAGAATTCAAAAAATATTTTGTCAAGTGTATAAATGACTTTAACCCATAGTCTATAAAATAATAATATTGTTTGGAAATATATTTTTAAGAAACATAGATGTGGATGATAAAGAGGTCCTAGTAGATAATTACGTATAAACAACCTCGGATAATGAAGAGATTGTGAAAGAAACCCTTACCTTGTACTTTTCCATGGTCAATGATAGGTTGACCTCATATATAATGGTGAAATAATTGTTATTAAATTATACAAGAATCATATACAATAATATGATATCATATATGATCTTTTAACATTGTTTTGTTAATATTATCTTAGTATTATCGTGGTTTCAGGTGTTAACTGATTCGTTTTCCTTTATATTATTTGTTATGTGAGTCATATTTGGTATGGATGGGAAGTATATTATTCATATACATAATTATATCAAATCTTTAAACTTTATTTTTAATCATATTATGAAAATCAATCTTGAATGGATATGATGGTCAATGAATCTCATCGCGTTCGTGGAGACGGTAATCTGTACGTATGCACGAGCGACAATATCATTATTTTGATATTAAAATAATATATAATTGGATTTTATATCATATATACAGAATAATTATCATGTTATAATTATTATTTACCTTAATTACACATCATTATTATACCCATCCAAATAATAATGTATTGAATAACAATTATTCCACGACTTGGAGACGGTAATCTGTACGTACGCATGTATGGTGACATGTCATTCAAAGGATGGATAGAATAATTAATATGGTTGTACCATATTTATAATAACATTACAATATATAGAAGATACTAGATTCGTTATTTTATAATGGAAATAACAAATAAAGAAGATGTGGAAGAAGAAAAGAACTTGAAAGAGGGTGGTGAAATTAATACCTCTTCTTCGGGTACTTCCTTTTTATTTGATCGAAAGGGATCCTTAATCTAGCTTTCAGACTAAAGGAAGTCCTCTAGGATGATTTGAGGCAATTTTATAGTATATTGGGTAAGGTTTTGGCCGATCTAAAAGGCTTTGAAAGTGTCAATTAGAGAGAAGGGGAGTTCTCTTCTACAAGAGGGGTGAGGGGCACCTTAGGAAAATCTAGAAATATTATTTTATAACAAATTAATTTTATGTTTATAATGGATAAAAAACTATTATTTAAAGGATAATGTAGGGATGGGTTGAACACCACTCAACCAATAGGTTTTATACTGGTTTGGGTCACTATATTAACCTTAATATTTATATTTAACTCTTAGTTAAATAGTTTGACATTTACCATGTCTCATTGTATTTTTATATTATATGGTTAATAAACTTACTATATACTTCCAAGAGAACCCCAAGTGGTTAATTAATGATACATAAATAATTATATAAGTCATTTGGCTGAACCTTAGATTTTTAGGAATATAATATCAATTAATAATATAATATTTGTTTTAAAAACTTTTTTATGTCAATTTTGACACTATTTTGTATTTTGTTTTTGATAAATTCATAACTACATTATTACTTCAAAAAAAATTATTCTAAACAACCCTAATATGTCATATTAATCTATAAAATTAGTTTAATTCATAAAAAGTCTCAAATTAAGTTTATTTGGGTATTTAAAATATTAATTATTTTAATATGTCATTAATAATGTAATTACTGCATCACCAATGTTTCATAAATAAATTAAAATATTTAATATATACAAATGATAAATAAAATACCATTATGTAGGAAATATTTTTATCTTTCTAATGAATATTTATAATCGAATTTATCTTATGTGTAACACTATATTAAAAATGTTTTAGTTATTAAACATTGATTATAACTCCTTTAACTCTTCTTTGAATTAAAAAATAATAAATGTCCTAATATAATTCTAATTGGACCAAAGAGGTCATATTTTTATCCTAAGGTTTTTTTGGTCGAATTATACTTAGCCAATATAATTAGGACATGTGTTAGGGTAATAATAATATCATTTTTACCCTTAATTAACCTATTTACTTTTAATCGTGGTAAATAAAAGTAAAAAAGTTACTATTCACCAAAATTTATTATGATCATATTGAACAAAATTTTAATACTTGATATTAACCTTGTCTCTCAGGTTTTTTTAAATTCAACTCAAAGAAGAGGTAAAATTAAGTTTTATAGGAATTTGCAAATTCTTCTAGGAGGTGGGAAAAAGACGGTGAAATGTTCTATAAAATTTTTATATATATACAATTATTATTAATTGACTTCAATGAATTAAATTTAACTTATATAGGTATTATGTGTATATTTTGACGTAAAATAAATAATTATTTAAATAAAAATTCAGTTTTAAACTATAACTCAGTGTTTTTCAATATTCATCATAAATGGAAAGTTTTCAAAAAAATACCAAAAATTTACCGTAAGCTAATTTCGATATTCTGAAACCAAAATGAAGTTCATTTTGAAAGATAAAATTTAAAAAAATTCAAAAAGTGGGTATTACTATTCATAACAGCTAGTTTGATTGGTTGTGGCATGTGTTAGAACTCGAAATTACATACAACACACACTACTATATTATTCAAAGAGAAGAGTACCGTAGAAGATTGGGGTGGTTCAAAAGCAACATATAGATATATTTTCATGGAATTATATAGAAATTCCATGACATAATCTTGATGTATCCACCCATTATTTGGGGTTTCCAGAAGAACATTGTGGATTTATGCAAGCATCAAGGAGAACACACCCAACTCATTCCTCTAAAATTAATGTTAATGTTTATAAGATGATAAAGGATAAATTTATCCAAGAAGTTCAGTATCCCAAATGGATGGCCAATATTAACCTACTGAAAAAGAATAATGGAAAAATTAGAGTCTGGATTGATTTCCAAAAGCTTAAATGGCATTGTCCTGAAGATGATTTTCCAGACCCGATTATAGAACCTATAATTGATGTAGTAGCTGGCTATGAAGCTCTTTCCTTCATGGATTGATATTATGGGTATAATCAAATCTGTATGGATTCAGAGGATGAATAATCTATAGCCTTTAAAGCCCCTCAAGGTGTGTTTTTCTATGACGTAGTTCCCTTTGGCTTAAATAATGCAGGTGAAACAAACCAACATGCCATGCACTGTATCTTAAACCCTTCTCAGGGAAATTTACTAAATGTTATGTGGATGATTTGGTGGTAAAATCTAGACAACATTCCAATTACTTAGCTGATTTGGATACCATATTCAATAAACATCGACAACCCAGTTTGAATTTGAGCCCCTTGAAATGTGCTTTCGGGGTAACCTCAGGAAAATTCTTTGGCATCATTATATTCCATCATGGTATCAAATTTGATCCTAAGAAAACAAAATCAATCCTTTTTATGTCATCACCTCTAAATTAATAAGAATTAAGAGGACACCATGGAAACTTGGCCTATATTTGTCACTTTATCTCCAATTTGGATGGCATGTATTTACCCTTCACCTGATTAATGAAGAAGGGAGTCACCTACCAATGGAATGAAGATTTCCAGGAAGCATTCAATACCCAAATGAATTATTTCTTGAGTCCACCAGTTTTAATGCCACCTATTGAAGGAAGACTACTTATTTTTTATGTGACAGCTTTAGAATGATCATTTGGTGCCTTCCTCACCCAAAAAATGATGATGGGAATGAAAATAGCCTTTACTATATTAGTCGAACTATTCTTGATGCGGAAACTCGATATTCAAGTATTGAGAAGTGCTTCCTAAAATTAATATTTGCAGTTCGGAAATTGAGGCACTACCACCAACATCATGAGGTCCAATTCTTGTCTTGTATTAATCCACTCAAATTTATCCTCGTTCGTCATATGCTTACAAAATTTCGAGAACAGTGGGTGGTTATTTTTCAACTTTGATATCCAGTTTGTACTTCTAAAGGAAATAAACGGTCAAGCATAGGCCGACTTCCTTGCTGAACATCCATCTGTGGAATATACATCGTTTAATATTGAGCTTCCTGATGAAGAGGTCCTCTCTATTCAATATTATTCCCAAAATTGGGAAATGTATTGTGATGGTGATTCCATGTGTCCAATAGGAAAGTGAATGGAAAACCCTAAACTCAACAAGGTTGGATTAGTAATTGTCCTTATTACCCTAGAAAATGCAGTATTGCCTTAATCTTTCCAATTATTGGAAGGTAGTTCCAATAATGAAGCAGAATATCATGCTCTCATCACTGGTTTGGAATTGTCCCTTCAACTTAAAAGGGATCATTTAAAGGTAAAAGGTGATTCCGAATTGGTAATAAATGAAATTAACGGGGAATATTATATCAAAAAAATAATTAATTACTTAGTGTGATTATGTCAAAAGGTTAATGGATTAATTTTCCTCAGAGCTGAAATTTTCATATGTTCCACGATCATAGAATGCTCAAGTAGATGCACTGGTTAACGCAGCTATATCCTTGGAATATCCAAATTGGGATGAAACAGTTATCACCATAACCCATCACCTTGTACTATCAGCTATTGTTCGAACCAGAATGGAGGAAATTAATGAAATGTTCCCCATTTTTTAACCATATGGTCATACCATGGGATGGAGAGCGTCCATCAATTAATATCCTCAAAATGGGGTACTTCCACCAAATAGGGATGAGAAAGAACAAATCCAACGACGAGTGGCCAATTTTACTCATTATAATAGTCCATACAACCTAAAGATCCTTTACAATAGAAGCATTAATGGAATTATCTTCAGATGTATTGACAGGGAAGAGACTGAAGCTATCATGAATGAAGTACAATTAGGAGCTTGTGGTGCTGACCAATCTGGGCACAAAATCTCCAATCATATCAGAAGGCATGGATGCTTTTGGCCATCAATGACACAGTATTATAATGATTTCACTAAAATATGTCATCCCTATCAAGTTAATTCCAACATCATTCATAAACCCCTAGAGTTTCTACATACAACTAAATACTCTGAGACATTTTCCACATGGGGAATGGATGGAATAGGGCCCTATCCTCATACCACAACTAAGCAGTTCAAATATATTCTCACTACTACCGACTTCTTCTATAAATGAGATAAGGCAATACCTCTCAATGAAGTTGGATCCAAAAGAATTGTTAGTTTTTTCAAAACTAATATCATCACCAGATTTGGTGTCCCTCATACTATTTTTATGGACAATGGAACCAATTTTTTTTCGTCTAGAAGTAAAAAGGTTGTATCAAGAACACAATATAATGTCCAACCATTCATATCGCTATCATTTAGCAGCCAATGGATAGATAGAGGCCATTAATAAGACTCTATAAAATATACTCCACAAGATGGTGGATAAATATAATAAATAATGTCCTAATAAACTTTTGAATGCTTTATGGGCTTATCAGACAACTACTCATACTGCTACACAAGAAACTCTTTATTCATTGGTATATAGGACTGAAGCAGTTTTTTCAATTGAAATTCAATTTCCATCACTTAGAGTTGCAATATGTTATTAGTTTTCAACTGATGAAATATCTCAAAAATGGCTCGATGAGTTGGAAAGATTGGACAATAAAATATTGAAAACATTCCATCATTAAGTAGTCTATCAGAATAGAATAACGTGAGCTTTTAATTAGAAAGTTCACCTTTGTTCATTCCTTCAAGGAGAATTGATATTGTTCATTATGACTCGAATGATACCAGAAATGAAACCTCCCAAACCTGAAATAAAATGGGAAGGACATTAATCCATACATAAGGTCTATTTAAATGGCGCATATGCCTTAATCTAAATGGATAGAGATATCATTACAACTCCAACCAATGCGAGATTTTTGATGAAATATTTTGTGTAATTCTAAACATTAGTCCTCACTACAAGACATTAAACATCACAGTTCCATGTCCTTACAGTAATTCATTAAACTACGAAGCCCTCATGTTCTAATTATATGACATTAAACTACATAAAAACCATAAGCGTCCATGCTGCATGAAGTTAAAATTCATAGCATCTTCTTCCTTATCACATTATGTAAAAATACAGGACATCATTTGTATAACTAACGTTTTCTCTATTTGACATTATAAGCTTCCATAAAAAACATCATAGAAATCAGCAATACTCCTTAGTATTACATGAGTCCCTCTTTCTCCTTTGTCTGAGTCAAATCTGTATAGAGAATATGTTTCAAGAACTATGTATGGCTTGATTAACATTTTCAATGAGATACGTAGAGATGCCTAAATGTCTAATTTTGAGGCCAACCACAATCACAAAATCTTCTTATTTTGTTTTCTCCTCCTATATATGATTCAGATCTATACAGAGTGTTTTTTTACGATATAAGATTTGGTCCTTATACCATTTTATGTCTTAAGATTTATTGTTCTCTCAGAATGTGTAAAAAATCCCCAATATTCTTGCCAAATTCCATTGGCATGTGGAATGATTGTTTAATGAACCACATACGGCTTGATTCTCGTCAATTTTGAGATATGTAGAGATTCCTAGATCTCCAATATTGGGCCTATCCTTGATAAAAACCAACTTTTATTTCTTGTTTAAGAGTCAAATATACATATATAATCTTTTGTGTACAATGTAACAACCCAAGATTTTATAAAAAATATTCTTTTTAATTTTATTAATGTCTTGTGTTGTACGCTACACCAAAAGAAGCTTGCACAACACGCATCCTTGACTTGCCTTGCATTACACGCAATCGCAACCTTCCTCGATAGCGTGTGTTGTACGCAACACCGAGTTTCGCTAAACAACGATATGCTATTAAGATATTATTAAAACTAGCCGGTATGAATAGTAATAACCACTTTTTGAAATTTAGTAAATTTTATTTTTCAAAATGGAATTCATTTTTGGATTCGTAATATCGAAATTAGCTTAGGGTGAAATTTTGGTACTTTTCGGATAACTTTCATATTCTGATGAATAGTGAAAATTACTAAATTATAATTAAAAACAACTTTTTTAATCGAAATAATTAATAGTGATAAATTATTAATTTGAGTGGTTTTAAAGTATATTTAGAATATATTTTTACAATTTAATACAATGTTGGCCATTGGTTGTAATTTCACATTTAAACCAGACATAATCAAGTGTCAATCTTTTGATATATATTGTTTCCTAAAAACACGCTATTTATTTTAACAGCAGGATTTAATTATAAAATTAATTAATGCAACTTTTATGTTATGAATTTGGTAAAATAGATTTCATTTTTGAATTCGGAATATGAAATATAGCTTAGGATGAAATTTTGGCATTGTTCTGAAAAACATCAATTTTTGATGAATAGTGAAACTACTAAGTGGTAGTTAAAAAAACTGAATTTTTCATAAAACATAATTTTGCCGCTTCTGTGAATGGAATTTCGAAAATCCGAGAGAAACGGTTAATATCAAGGACTAAAATGTGGTTCAATGAGATGAAAATAATTTTTTGGTGAATAGTAACTTTTTTCTTTTTTTACCGCGGTTAATAGTAAATAGGGTAACTAAGGGTAAATATGATATTAATATTACCCTAACACATGTCCTAATTCTATTGGACAAGTGTAATTCGACCAAAAACAAACTTAGGAATAAAATATGACCATTTAGGCCCACTTGGATTAGATTAGGACATTTATTATTATTTAATTCAAAGAAGAGTTAAAAGAGTTAAAATCAAAGATTATTTACTAAAACATTTTTAATATGGGGTTATACATAAGATAAATTCGACCATAAATATTCATTAGAAAGCTAAAAAGATTTCCTACATAATGATAATTTATTTATAATTTTTAGACTTTAAATAAATTAATTTATTTATGACACAACGATGATGCAGTAAATATCTTATTAATGAAATATTGACATAATTGATGTTATAAACACCAAAATAAATGTAATTTGAGATTTTTTATGAATTACACTAATTTTCTAGGTTACTATGATATATTAATGTTGATTTAATCAACTTGGTTCGAACATTTAATTCTGTTATGACTTTCACAAAAATCATATATCAAATAGTGTCAAAATTGACACAAAATAGTTTTTAAATCAAATATTATATTATTAATTGTTATTTTATTCCTAAAAATCTAAGGTTCGGCCAAATGACTTAGATAAGGATATATATATTAATAATAAACAATTTGGGGTTAGTTTGGTATGTTATAGTAAGTGTATTAACCATATAGTGAAAGAAAACAAAAAGACACGGTAAAAGTTAAATTATTTAACTTAGAGTTAAATCTAATTGATAAGGTTTAAAATAAGATCCAAACATGTCTAAATTTGATTGGTTGAGGAGATTTCAACCCTATCTCATCTAATATTCGAATATGAGTCAATTTTTGGAGGTTTTTAAGTGGGGTTAGATTTATTATAAATTAATACTTTTAAGAATTCCTAAGGTGCCCCTTTCCTCCCTTATAAAAGGACACCTCCTCCCCCTCCTCCTCACACCAATTTGAGCACTCAAGCTCGGCCAACCCCTGCCAAAATCTCTTCTCCACTTCCCTAGAAACATCCTAGAGGTTCTGGTCTTCCTCAAAGACCAATTTTAGTGCCCTAATAGGAGGTCTCAAAGAGGCACTTCAAAGAAGAGGAGGTTCGGACACATACGAAGCAAATCAGACCTAAGGTAAGGGAAATATCACAATCTCATTTTTATCCGAGATTGTTTATTCGTAAGTATTTACTGGGGTGTATTTTATCATCCACATCCATGTTTCATAAATATGTAATATTATTTCCATCCACCTACAATTGTTTAAATCCATTTTACCCTTCGGTGAGTTTTTAGTAATATGTATGAAATGAATCTTTTGTCGTTTTTCGTACGAGGTACTTTTTGACTTTTCCGACAAAAGTACGAAGAATGTTTTTTTTTAACTAAAATGGCACGAACGGATTTTTACGGTTTTATAAAGCCTTATTTTCATGAAGCTTCCTCCAAAATATTTCATGACTATTTTTAATAAAATCTCTTTCTTTTAAAATTGCATGATGTTTTGTGAAAAGAAATTGTTTTTGAAGAAGAAAGGATATTTTCCTCAAGAATTCATTTCAAGTGTTTTATCAAAATTATTTTCCATCTAAGATAATAAAGGATTCTGTTTCTATCCATATTTTTACATTGATTTGACTATGTTGTGATGGAATTATGTTTATGAATTCCTTTATCTTATATGAATGGTTTTATGATGTCATGTTGTTTAAGAATCCCATTTTTATGACATGGGTTATGAAATAATGTATGATTTATGATTTTGTGGCACACATAAGAATGGTATCATTATGAGATGGGTGGGACCTATATCTCCCTCCAATGCATTGGGTAAAGATTTTATATCTCATGAGATAGACATGGCTGGAATGGTAGGTTATACCGGTTCAGTGAAACAGGACTGAAACGAGGGTTACTCGATTCCGAAAGGGACTTTGTCCACTAAGATAGTCTTGGAAATGAGTCATGACTAACAAGAAATGATTTTTCATGATTATGTGTGCATGCCACAAAGTTTCAAGTTTCATGTTATGATTATGGTGATCTCATTTTCACTTCTATGATTTATCCCATGTTATGATATTATGAGCTCTTTTGCAGGTTAAGATTTCCAAAAGCTATGTTCTTATGTATATGATGTGATTGATATTTCTTTTGTTTACCCTTACTGAGCATTTGATCTCACCCTTTTATGTTTTCTTTTCCCCAGGATATAATGAAAGGTTTTAGGTAAAAAAAACAAGAAGATCTTTATGGGAGATGTTGAAGATCTTTCACCACGATTAGAAGATTTTATTCCGAGTTTCCAAAGACACTAAACTATTACGATCCTTGTGTGTGTGTTTTTGTTATGTACTAAGTATTCCGCAAATGTAATGTAATGTCCATGTAAGTCAGGCTTCGGGTCTCTACAGTTGGTATCAGAGGAAAGGTTTAGTCAACCTTTGGAAACTAGGATGCGAAAACGTTAGTGAGATCCCTAGAGATATTTCTAAGGTATGTCTAGGGATGTCCCTAGGGATAAGTATACGTATAGGTTATAGTAATAGAATTACACTAACGATCATAGAATTATACCTAAGATGTTGGATATTGAAGGTACTCCCCCTTTATTATGATGTTTTCCCTATAATGATTTTTGCCTCTCACACTATTCTTTTTGGGTTTTAGACGATGGCTGGAACCCGAAGGAACCGTGTTGATCAATGCAATGGACAATGCAATGATTGCCCTCCTGAACAAACAAATGTTATGGGATATGGAGTGCAAAATCTTATTGCTATACTTACACAAGCTATGAATCATTCTGGACTTCCAAATGAGCAGAGAAGGGAACAATATTCTATTGAGTCCTTCATGAGGCAACGTCCACCTTCTTTCAGTGGGACTTCCGATCCACTTGTTGCTGAACAATGGATCAGTACCACTGAAAAGATATTTTCAGTTCTTCAATGTTCTGAACATGATAAAGTCATCTTAGCAGTATATCGTTTGGAAGGTGAAGCTGATCAATGGTGGAATCTTATCAAGAATACGAGGCCAAGGGATGAAATTGAGTCCATGGAATGGGACGAGTTCAAGAACTTGTTTTTCAGTAAGTACTTCCCTCGTATTCTTCGAACAAAGATGGAAAAGGAGTTTATTGAGCTGAAGCAGAAGGATGATGAATCTGTTGGTATATACGAAGCGAATTTTACAAGACTTGCAAGGTATGCTTCTGGTATTATCATCCAACCTGAAAGTAAAGTTGATCGATTTTTCAGTGGCTTAAAACCAAGTCTTCGAAGGGCATTAGCTATAAGAGACTTCAGTAGCTATGAAGAAATTGTGCGTTGTGCTATGAAGGTAGAAATGGAATTTGGTGTTACATATCCATCTCATGGTTTTGACAAGAAACGAAATATGGAGTTCAAGGAGAAATCTCAGAATAATGGTGAAAAGAAGATGAATGTTTCCTTATGCACAAAGTGTGGAAAGAAGCATGGTGGAGATTGTCTTAAAGGGACTAGAAAATGTTTTAAGTGTGGAAAAGAAGGTCATCGAGCAGCTGAGTTTCGAAGTAATGGAAAAAGGGTTTCTAATGATGTGAATAAAGCAAACACTGCAGAGAACGCACCACCAACACTTCAATGCTTCAAGTGCAAGGAAATGGGGCATTATGCTAATAATTGCCCTAATCCAAGGGTTAGTGATGATCAACGTGAGCAACCACTGAAGGCAAAGGACAAAGGGAAATCACATGCGATCACTATTGGCAATGTTGAATATGACAACGATGTGGTGGAATGATTAAGTGTTTATGTAATGGGATTCCAAAATAATGTTGTATCATTGAGTATTGCAATATTTATTGATGTAGTATTCAAAGTGATTGAGATATCTTTTGGAAATAAGATGATATGCGCATAATGATATGTTTAATAGTATTCATGGTCTCATGATTGATATAAGGACTAAGTGATATCATGGTTTGAGTATATAGAATTTTGAGGGTTATGTGGAAAGAGTTAACTTTTAATAGAATTCATGTTTTCAATAAGGTTCAATGGGTATTCAACAGAGTACAAGATTAAGGCCTTTGAATGTTTGGAATGTGACCAACAAGATATATCTTATGATATATGAGGATCAACGATTGTATTAAATCTCTGGTAATCGTTGTCACTATATTATGAGAGTGGACTGCAGTATTATGTATAAGCCTAAAGATTAGACTGGATTATATTGGACATAAGTTAGTATTGTTTAAGGATAGAATATTTTCGATATTATTGATGGGATGTTATAGTAACGTAGTTTTAGAAAAAGGACAACCTGCAGGACGGGCAACAGCCCATCGCTTCGTACAAGGCTGTAGGAATCGAACCCACAACCGAAGTGCGACTGGCCTTTATCGCCTACCACTGGCCTACAGGAAGTCCCTGTTTATTAGAAACTAGTTTTATTATATTAAGCAGTATAATATATGAAGTATAAGCCCATTTTAGGAACCATATATGATTAATCCCACTATAGATCGACTTATGTATATAAATTTTGCTAACCTTTTGAGACAGATGGAATGACCCGTCATTCTATCACATGATCTGCTAACACTTCACGAATAACAAATTCAACTTCATTTATTTAAGAGATGAAGTAGAAATTGTTAATGACACGAACAATAGTGAGATTGTACCAAAATAAAGTAAGTATTTATTCTAATTCAAATTCTTTAACTTTAGGGAAATGATCTTGAAAACCAAAAATGTTGTCCTAGTTCTCTTATACCTGATGAATCAGATGGTACCTTAGATCGTCACAAATTTATGGATTTGTGATTACTGGCTTTTCCATAGCCATGTTCTCTACCACTCTCCATCAGAACATGATGGTTAGATTTCTCTTCCATATCCATATTTTCACCTATGTGGAAACCCAGTGATTAATTTATTTGGGTAATCGTTACATTTCATACTTTAGTTTTTAAAGCCAAGTTTTTGTATTCCTTTTTACGATGTGGGTTTCTATTAAATAAACTTTCGAATAGTAAACCATTTATAACCCCGACGAATTTCGAGGGCGAAATTCATTTTAAGGGGGGTAGAATGTAACAACCCAAGATTTTATAAAAAATATTCTTTTTAATTTTATTAATGTCTTGTGTTGTACGCTACACCAAAAGGAGCTTGCACAACACGCATCCTTGACTTGCCTTGCATTACACGCAATCGCAACCTTCCTCGATAGCGTGTGTTGTACGCAACACCGAGTTTCGCTAAACAACGATATGCTATTAAGATATTATTAAAACTAGTCGTTATGAAGAGTAATAACCACTTTTTGAAATTTAGTAAATTTTATTTTTCAAAATGGAATTCATTTTTGGATTCGTAATATCGAAATTAGCTTAGGGTGAAATTTTGGTACTTTTCGGATAACTTTCATATTTTGATGAATAGTGAAAATTACTAAATTATAATTAAAAACAACTTTTTTAATCGAAATAATTAATAGTGATAAATTATTAATTTGAGTGGTTTTAAAGTATATTTAGAATATATTTTTACAATTTAATACAATGTTGGTCATTGGTTGTAATTTTACATTTAAACCAGACATAATCAAGTGTCAATATTTTGATATATATTGTTTCCTAAAAACACACTATTTATTTTAACAGCAGGATTTAATTATAAAATTAATTAATGTAACTTCTATGTTATGAATTTGGTAAAATAGATTTCATTTTTGAATTCGGAATATGAAATATAGCTTAGGATGAAATTTTGGCATTGTTCTGAAAAACATCAATTTTTGATGAATAGTGAAACTACTAAGTGGTAGATAAAAAAACTGAATTTTTCATAAAACTTAATTTTGCCGCTTCTGTGAATGGAATTTCGAAAATCCGAGAGACACGGTTAATATCAAGGACTAAAATGTGGTTCAATGAGATGAAAATAATTTTTTGGTGAATAGTAACTTTTTACTTTTTTTACCGCGGTTAATAGTAAATAGGGTAACTAAGGGTAAATATGATATTAATATTACCCTAACACATGTCCTAATTCTATTGGACAAGTGTAATTCGACCAAAAACAAACTTAGGAATAAAATATGACCATTTAGGCCCACTTGGATTAGATTAGGACATTTATTATTTTTTAATTCAAAGAAGAGTTAAAAGAGTTAAAATCAAAGTTTATCTACTAAAACATTTTTAATATGGGGTTATACATAAGATAAATTCGACCACAAATATTCATTAGAAAGCTAAAGATATTTCCTACATAATGATAATTTATTTATAATTTTTAGACTTTAAATAAATTAATTTATTGATGACACAACGATGATGCAGTAAATATCTTATTAATGAAATATTGACATAATTGATGTTATAAACACCAAAATAAATGTAATTTGAGATTTTTTATGAATTACACTAATTTTCTAGGTTACTATGATATATTAATGTTGATTTAATCAACTTGGTTCGAACATTTAATTCTGTTATGACTTTCACAAAAATCATATATCAAATAGTGTCAAAATTGACACAAAATAGTTTTTAAATCAAATATTATATTATTAATTGTTATTTTATTCCTAAAAATATAAGGTTCCACAAAATTACTTAGATAAGGATATATATATTAATAATAAACAATTTGGGGTTCGTTTGGCATGTTATAGTAAGTGTATTAACCATATAGTGAAAGAAAACAAAAAGACACGGTAAAAGATAAATTATTTAACTTAGAATTAAATCTAATTGATAAGGTTTAAAATAAGATCCAAACATGTCTAAATTTGATTGGTTGATGAGATGTCAACCCTATCTCATCTAAGCTTCGAATATGAGTCAATTTTTGGAGGTTTTTAAGTGGGGTTAGATTTATTATAAATTAATATTTTTAAGAATTCCTAAGGTGCCCCTCTCCTCCCTTATAAAAGGACACCTCCTCCCCCTCCTCCTCACACCAATTTGAGCACTCAAGCTCGGCCAACCCCTGCCAAAATCTCTTCTCCACTTCCCTAGCAACATCCTAGTGGTTCTGGTCTTCCTCAAAGACCAATTTTAGTGCCCTAATAGGAGGTCTCAAAGAGGCACTTCAAAGAAGAGGAGGTTCGGACACATACAAAGCAAATCGGACCTAAGGTAAGGGAAATATCACAATCTCATTTTTATCCGAGATTGTTTATTCGTAAGTATTTACTGGGGTGTATTTTATCATCCACATCCATGTTTCATAAATATGTAATATTATTTCCATCCACCTACAATTGTTTAAATCCATTTTTACCCTTCGGTGAGTTTTTAGTAATATGTATGAAAGGAATCTTTTGTCGTTTTCGTACGAGGTACTTTTTGACTTTTCCGACAAAAGTACAAAGAATGTTTTTTTTAACTAAAATGGCACGAACGGATTTTTACTGTTTTATAAAGCCTTATTTTCATGAAGCTTCCTCCAAAATATTTCATGACTATTTTTAATAAAATCTCTTTCTTTTAAAATTGCATGATGTTTTGTGAAAAGAAATTGATTTTGAAGAAGAAAGGATATTTTCCTCAAGAATTCATTTCAAGTGTTTTATCAAAATTATTTTCCATCTAAGATAATAAAGGATTCTGTTTCTATCCATATTTTTACATTGATTTGACTATGTTGTGATGGAATTATGTTTATTAATTCCTTTATCTTATATGAATGGTTTTATGATGTCATGTTGTTTAAGAATCCCATTTTTATGACATGGGTTATGAAATAATGTATGATTTATGATTTTGTGGCACACATAAGAATGGTATCATTATGAGATGGGTGGGACCTATATCTCCCTCCAATGCATTGGGTAAAGATTTTATATCTCATGAGATAGACATGGCTGGAATGGTAGGTTATACCGGTTCAGTGAAACAGGACTGAAACGAGGGTTACTCGATTCAGAAAGGGACTTTGTCCACTAAGATAGTCTTGGAAATGAGTCATGACTAACAAGAAATGATTTTTCATGATTATGTGTGCATGCCACAAAGTTTCAAGTTTCATGTTATGATTATGGTGATCTCATTTTCACTTCTATGATTTATCCCATGTTATGATATTATGAGCTCTTTTGCAGGTTAAGATTTCCAAAAGCTATGTTCTTATGTATATGATGTGATTGATATTTCTTTTGTTTACCCTTACTGAGCATTTGAGCTCACCCTTTTATGTTTTCTTTTCCCCAGGATATAAAGAAAGGTTTTAGGTAAAAAAAACAAGAAGATCTTTATGGGAGATGTTGAAGATCTTTCACCACGATTAGAAGATTTTATTCCGAGTTTCCAAAGACACTAAACTATTACGATCCTTGTGTGTGTGTTTTTGTTATGTACTAAGTATTCCGCAAATGTAATGTAATGTCCATGTAAGTCAGGCTTCGGGTCTCTACATACAATGTATGAATTTATTCTTTCCCCATCAATACATATAGTGACACTTGGGTTTTATCCCTTAATCCAGTTACAATATGTCTTTCCTTTCATATCGGTTCATTGTCTTCCTTATAGTATAATGTTAAACTATATAGAAATTAGATACCCCTATTCTTAATCTGTGTCATCTTTGTATTATAGAAAAACCCTTACTACTCCTTGTTTCTCACACTGATCATAGCTTATATGAGCTTAGTAATTGGTTAAGGTTCTTATTAATATAAGTGTGGTGTTATAATTTTTTATAGGTGTGAAAATATCCTTATTACATGACTTTAAACAGAATATCATAATATTAATTCAAAAGAAATAAAAAAGTATTCATTGTACATATGAGTAATATCTATGTAAAAGATGTCAAACTCATGGCCAATATTGGTTCAAATATTTCGTATCTACATTGAACATAAACCCTTTAGTTATTTCATACTCATAATCATGAATATTTTCATATCTTCAAAATATTTATTATGGTTTATGGTAACAGGGTTTCTAATATCTGAAAGCTCTTTTTCTTGACTATGCAACATGTTTGCTTATGTGTCCTTGCATAAGTTTCCAACCTAACAGTAATGTCAGTCATATGATTCCACTATTTGGATATACAGCATATGCCCTAGTTGGCCCTACATAATACATCCCCCATAATAGGTTTGTCGAGTAATGGTAACTTTGTTCTTGGTTATAGTATCTTTTCCACCATTAATTTATGATGACAATATACAAGAATTTGTATTTTAAAATAGTCATTCAAGTATACGTGTCCCATTATCTTTCTCACATTATGAATGTATTCAAGAACATGGTTTCACATATCCCTTTCCATGTGTTCAATACAATATGAAATAACCTTGAAATCACCTGGCCACATAATATATATTGTTTACATTTCTGGTCCTAGTTGTATGACATAAAACTAAAGACACCATATCTCTTACATTTAGGTCTGACCTTCTTAAAATTCATGTTCCTCTGATTCATTGGAAATCTTGGTTGGAAATACCCTTTCCATATTCAGGTACTTTTCTCTATAAACCAAACTCTATGATTTGGAAAATCTTTATCTCCATAAATGTACTTTGACTTTTGGAAATAAAACGTTAAATTTATAAGAGCTCTTTTTCCTGACTATACAACATGTGTTAATAGGCGTCCGTGCATAAGTTTCCTACGTAATAGGAATGTTAGTAAAAAGATGCCTCTATTTGGTAATGCATCATATTCCATATTTGGCCCTGCATAAGATAGACCCCATAATGGGTTTTTCAAATAAAGGTAACTTCATTTTTGCAAAATACTTCCTCTAATTTGTTTATCCCTTTTCCCATATAATTCATCAGTTTCAGAAATTCCAAAATGACACTTTACATTTTTCCCTTCCATACCCGAATATGATAGTATGTTTCCAAACAATTTTTGAATGAAATTGGGAGAGTATTAGGATACCTTAGGTCAAAGCTAAATACCTTAAATAAATGACATCTAATGTACTCACTGCATGAATTAAAGATTCACAGTATAATATCTTCACTGCATGACTTAAAACAACACAGTACAATGTCCTCACTGCATGACTTAAAACTGCACAGTACAATGTCCTTACTGCATGATTTAAAACTAAATAGTACCTTGTCCTCACTACATAACATAAATCTGTACAGTACAATGTCCTCACTACATGACTTAAACATGCACAATTCAATGTCCCCACAGCATGACTTAAAAATGCACATTATAATATCATAAATCTACCTCTCTGATAAATTTTAACCATTAAATATACATCAAATTTTCAAAGAAATGATTTTTTTATTCATGACTTATGTCGGTCTAAAATAGCCCTTTTTGGTTCTTAAATTTCCTTTCCTTGGAAAAACCACCCCCTATGGTCTGGAGTCATCTGAATATTATTTTTTCCTTATCTATTAACATTAAAATGTTAAAATACAATGAGCACTTTTTCATGATTCTACAGCACGTTCCCTTAGGTAGCCTAGCCTTAATTTCCTATATAATAGGCATGTCAGTCAAAAGATGCCACTATTTGGCTTTGTAGCATATGCCCTAGTTTTCCCTGCATAATACAGCCCCCATAATGGGTTTTTCAAGTAATGGTAACAACATTCATGGAAGGGTCTCCCCATATGTTGATACAGGTTTTAGATTTTGTGACCATAAAAATCATGACTCAAGATTCCCCTTGGGAATATTTAAAGAATATTAAAGAAATTCTTAGCCACAATGTTTTTTTTTTGGGATTTAATTTCAAATTTTATGGTCAAAGCTATTTCAACCCTAAATATTATCCCATTATACCTAATGGGTACAATGGCCTAGGTAAAACAAAATAAATTAAAGAATGTGAAAAAATAAATTATGAAACACAAAATACTTTTCATTTATGAATTTTTTTTATAAAGAAGCATCCACAAACTGGAATTTCTCCCCTAAAGATATTTTTACAAAAGGCATTCTATGTAATTCATCATTTGTTTAACACCTTACTGACACCCATAAACTTCTTCTGGGAGTTTTTTTATCTGACTAGGCATTCTCTCTTCATCATGATGATGTACTTCTTTAGAATTTGTGGTGGCTTTTGAACCATCCTTCTAGACATCTCCTAATGATTAATGAAGCTGGTCAAGCTCCCCTATAATGATATCTAACTCCTATTGAAGTCACAATTGCTGAAGAGTCTTTTCTTTAATTGATTGTGTCAGTCCCCTCACCTTTGAATTTTGATAAGCCTTAGCTTGGGATATTTCTTCTTAAAATCTTCAATTTTGATAGACAGTTTGGATTTTATCAAGTCTTGTTGAAGCTTTTTTCTTTTTCTCCCTCATCCGGATAATCTCTTTCACTATATATAAATTTCATGGTATTCAAAACTGCTAAATCATAGCATGATAAATAGAGATGAATGTCTTGGAATTCATGAAGGATGTTCCCCAAGGGGTATCTCAGATATTATCTTCCAAATATTTTTCCTTGTGTTGTGAAAAGAAAGGCGAAGATCCTTTAGCAGTTTTGGGTCCAAATCAGAATCGCTTTCATAATGAGGTGTATATTTTGGGACTAATTCACATAAATAAGTGACCTACTCTGTTCATTCTTGGACAATGGTTACTCCACCTTCAAATTCTCTTTGGGAAGATGCATAGACTTCACCTCCAGACCTAGCCATTGAATTTTATTTCCATATATTGAAAATAAATAATCATGGTTATATATAAAAGATAATAAAATTGAATGTAATCACAATATCATCATCTATTACAAATCAATAGGTCAGTTTCTTGAGTATAATCCTCCCCAATGATATCAGTTTCAGCAATTTTAGTAGATGTCTCTGGTTGAGGAGTGTTATCTTTAAAATGCTCAGGATTTTTAGACTGTGCCTTATGAAGACCTACTACATAAATATTGACTTGGCCAATGTTTTCGTAATGGTAGGGTTGAAATTAATATCAACACTTCCTTTAGGTACTGTTGTGATAACAACTTTTTAAATTGAACTACATATTTCAAATCAACAATGGTTTTCAGGTTAATCATAAGATGATTATCGAGATGAATAATGAGAACTCATGTCCAGTTAATTCTATATAAGGAAATCCAAAATCATCTAAAGCATTTGATATTTAAAAATGTTCTAATAGTTCTATAAAAGACTTGCTGAGGTTCGTCATTTCATCCAATGACATCTCAGATCCTAGGTTATTCTCCCCTATGGGAACACTTGGTGTGTTTAATTCACAACCTTCCTCTAGCAACCTATGACCCTGAGTAGGTTGTTCTGCAAAAATTGAGGGGTCAACATCAGTTGTTTCCAGATGTTCTGATGCATGTGATGAACCTACATGTGTCATATAATGGATGTCAGCTATTATTGCATTGGATGATTTATGAAATATTATTGATTTACAAGAATATTCCTCTCTTTTGATAGCCAAAATCATATTAGTGTTGGGGACCGACGTTGGTTCCTTTGACATCAATTCCTCTTCAAGAACCACTAAATCTAAATGAAATATTGTTTTCTCAGTAGTTCCTTCTATATCTCCTTGATTCTTATCATTGTTTTCTTTCAAATATGAAATAGAAGAATTCCCTATAATCTTAAAAAGTTGAAACACTTTTCATGAATAAAACTAAAATTCAGGATTATCAGGGTGACTTAACACTACTAAGAAAGCGATTGACCATGGTTTTCATTATTTCATGATTTTTCATCTTAGTCTTGTTAGGAGTGCTCATATCATCACCTATAAAAAACGGGTATTGATGATCATATTACCCTCTCTATTTCCTCCTCCATGGCCTGTTAGTCCATAGATATTTCTCCTGATTCATGGGGTGATCTGGTAGCTCCAAGAGCAGTGCCTCCAAGACTATATTGTGTTGAGGGTGTTTCCATTGTCTCTCATTTACCAAATTGTAATTTAATTCAAAATTTCTCCTAAGTAAAAATGTTTTGATTAAAACTCAAGTTGAAAAATAGTATGAGATACAAAAGAAAGGGAACTTACATCCCCTGGATCTTCAAATTCATTCCATTCTTCTTCAAATGAATTATTAATACCTTTGGTTGTACCACGATCTATCATTTCCATTTAACACTTTTTGGTAGGAATTGATTCATCAGTGGAATATATGAGAATTCCCAGATCTAGAATGTAGGACCTTTCCTCATTGGGATTATCCTTAAAGATAATGTCAGAAGAAGCCCGGAAATCCCCTACTCCCATAATATGCAGTCCCTCAACAAATCCATCCACATTGTCTTAACATCACAGTATAGACTCTACCATGTTTGAATAGACACCGGTCTTATATATTCAGAATGTATTTCCTATTTTTGTGATGAGGATCATAAAACCTTGGACTTAAGTTTCCTCCCAGCACCAGTTGTCACAGATGAAGGATTGGAAAATTGAACTCGCCACTCTTCAGAATGATGGTGACTAGATCGAATTGATAATACTTCAGTACGGATTGATGGAGTGGCTCTTTTTATTCTTGTAGGAGGATTATACATGGACCAAGGTCTCTTTGTGTATTTAGAGCATCATCACTTCCGCTCTCTAAATCTTGCAAATAATCCCTTTTTTATGAAGAATTATCTTCCAAGTGGTGGGGGTCCTTCCTGCTACTTCTCATTATCCCCACTCAGGGGATGGTATGATTTAATACCCCTTAATGCTATGATGCAACCTAGTTCTAAACATACCAGATATTTAATCTGCTTACTACATCTAAAAAAGGTAAATTAAAAACTACCCAGGTCATCTCTGTAAATTTCAAAAACCATAATTATCGTGCAACCATTGGGGGTTGCTCTAGTCTGACATGCGTAGGAGGCGATAAAGTATTCTATTATAGACATTTGAATTGACGTGAAAATCTTTAAGTATCATAGGCCTCACATATGATTTTGGAATCAATTTTGGTGTCCAACACGCCATCTCTGTAAGCAAGCATATTAGCTCTCTGTTCCAAACCGGTAGTACCATCATCAAAAAATATCCCGATAGGAGGATTCCCATAGGGAATGAAATGAAATTCCTTATGCATTCTGAACCTAACATTGTTGTCATAAGAATTCAAAGACAAGGGTGAAATACCAGAAACATATTGAACATTTGGTCAGAAAGAACTTCCAAAAACCTGTACTCCACCATGTACAGCATAAGTTCTAAAGTGAGTAGAAATATATCCCCACAACACTTGGAATGGACCTTTTATTCTAAAAGGATATTTTCCATGGTAAATATGAAGAAAACTATAATTAATATTGGCTAAAATAGGAGTTCCCAATCCTACAAACCTTTTCTCTTTTAGTTTTTCTACAATAACAAAGGTCCCTAGCCTCACACCTCCTTTGGAGTCTTAGACTAGTAATTAATATAATCTGAGCCACATGGATAAGAAACCTTCCAGACATGTCTTTTTTTGAATTTTAGGGTTGATATCATATCCCCATTTTTCAAATTATCTCTTCTCCAATGTTGGGAAAAAGGTTTTAGGAGTGCCACTCTTCTATTCCCTTGGACAACTAGTTGGATGAGTGAAAGTGGTCTGCTTTTCCTTTTTCTTTATCAAAAATATTTCCATCCATTCCTCTGGATGAATGTCCCTCCTAGTGAAAATTTTCACGGTGATTGAAGTCTTGAGTTTTTTAAATTTTTTCATTAACTCACGAGAAAAATATGGCGTCCTTTCCGAGTTATTCCTTGTCATCGTGGGAGGAATAAACTCGTCAAACATCTCTCCAAGGATTGGAGGTCCAGAAAATTTTTAAACATCCTACAAATGGATACCTACCTCTCCATGTGTTAAATGGAATGAATTATTCTTTGGTCTCCACTAACTTAATAACTCTGGAATGAAATCATCATTCTTATACACATAGGTTTCCCCAACCCAGAAAGATTCATAAATCCCAACAATTATCAAATCATTTATAAGTCTACATATGTCTTTCGCACCCAGTATGCCCACATCCATGTGAGTTTCACACCTCCTCTTAGGTAGATATCCCAACTTTTCTTCCAACCATTGGATTGATCTATTGGAGAATCTTAGAATATGGATTAATAACAGTGTGGTTGCAGCTTGGGTGTGTGTGCCTTAAATTCTAGAGCACACAGGTTATGGTGCATAATATGATCTTTCACTACTTACCCAGCATTGGAAAATGAGCCCCCAATAGAAAAATTGGCCGATAAGAATTTGGTATAATCCTAAAACCAAGAATGTGAGACATACTTCTTTGGATCTGGAATGTTAGTATCCTGCAAATGGCCATAACTATAAAAAGGTAGATAGGTGATATGAGGAAAGTTGAAATGATACTTATTCAAATATTTTTCTATGTCTTGAAGAGTGATTTTGAAAACATAGATGTAATCATGACCAACGACATTCATCATGTCATGAATACTCTTTCGGGTGAGCTCACTAGAAGTTCCAATTCTTTTGAGACCCATTTAATCTGTAATAAAAGATAGAGATCATCATTTTAAATTATGTTTATTTTTTGTGTTTTAAAAAATAATGAAAAAGGAATTAAGGCGCTCTAGTTTTAAACTTGGCATGCAAGTATATGTCACTGCGCAAGTATGGAACCCTACTCATGATGTGCAGCTAAAAAATGTATAGGGGAAGCACGATGAAATAGAAGCATCTAAATAGAAGACTTGCGCTCTAAAAGAATAGAATCTAGAAGTTGAGAAACATTATGTGGAAGTGAAGACCTTATATATAAGCGACGAATATCACCCTACACACCAGAAATATTATGTGTTGTGAACTTACGTACCCAACTCTACTTGAGCACCAAATACTAGCACACCCTATTTCCATTTTCATTCTTCTTCATTAATTTACCTTAGTATAGTATCCTCTTTTCATTTCGGATCCAATTATGAGGGTGGATTCAGCTGACACATCATTCTATCAAAGAGTCTAAAAATGAAAAAGGGGATCCCCTTAGAAAGAAAATTGGAAAATAAATGAAGAAAAAAATCAAGATTTCAAAACTAAAGAATTTTTAATCACCTTAGTCTAGAAAAAACGCCTTCAGCACACAAGTACTTGCACGCCCCAATTTGGCATGCAAGTCACATGCGTGCCCAACTCATTTCACCAGTGGTCATTTATTTTCCTATAAATAGAACCTTGTGGCCCCCATTTGTACAGAAAAATTTGATTGAATCCCAATTTTTTCTTTGGTCTCCCTAGTACTTCACCTCAGTCTTCATAAAATTTCTATTTAGTTCTTCAACACCATGAGTATTGGGTTCAATTGAGGATAATTGGACCTAAGTCCATTAGTGTTTGAAAACCATAACACTTTCATGCCAAAAGCGCCCAACTTCCCTAAGTCATAAATACTTGTTCACCTCCCATCCCTCTCACTGGAACATGAGCGCCCTACTTCTTGGATCACTTGTGAATACTCTTCAAGGCTTGAGAAAGGTCTCACACATGTAATACCATACAGGTTGTTCATTGCTTAAGTGAACATTAGGCCACCCAAGATTACTTGCGCAGCCATACTGGCGTGCCCTTCTCTACCTGAGAGCCCCTCTTTGATTCACTTATTCTCTTCACTCTCTTCATTTTACAAGCCATCAAGCCTTCCTCATCCATTCATGGAAAGGATTTTTCTTCATTGTCTCCCTTTTTTGGAAGGGATTCTGTTGAGACCTCCAATAAAACCTCATGAATTATCAAACATTTTGGAAAGGCACATCACCGTATCTCCTATTTTGGTTTTTATTTCTATAGTCATTGGTTTCCCACATTTTTTTACAATGGCATTAGGATTGATGAAATTAATGTGGGATTGTATATACATAGTCACATAGACCTTTCTCCCAAAACAGTTTTGGGATGTTCCTGATTTATTAAAGGTTTAGGTCCTGGCCTCTCCTTTATCAAAGGGGTGACCCAGAACCTTAGGGCTCTGGTAGGGAAGGTACAGTTCAGACATAATTTTAACCATTCCTACTAGGATCGATTTTAGGGTATCCATCCTGGTATAATCCCATAACCTTCACCCCTTCTTCCTTCCATTTGGACCCTTGTCCAATTTGAAGAGAATAGAGGGAAAATCTGTTGCCTCACCATCTTCCAGGGTCAATGCACCTTCATCCATTAGTACTGGAGGAAAAGTGTGAAGTGTCATTGTTTAATCTTTCACATCCTCTTGTTTCTCACATGGAGCATGACTCACGCGAGCTTAGAGATATCGAATGGTTACAACATGTGGACAAAAAATCATTCCAATAAACTATAAGAAATATGATTCATGTTCAATCCAAGATACATAAGAAGCATTCTCAAGGCCTGACCTCACTGGGAATCCATTTTAAGAAATAATCCCCAAATTCAATCTTCAAATCATCAAAGCATCCATTTCAGGAAGTAAGCCCAAACTCATCTTTCTTAAAGGTCCATACTCTCCTCTTAGATTTATCGAACTATGTTGACTTTGATTCCCATCAATATGAGATACGTAATAAGCCTCCTTGAGGATCAAACCCATCACTTCAAATCACCCCTATTCTCCTTGGGCCATATTTCCAATAGGGTCTGTTGCTACATGGAAACTCATAACATTTCCATGTTTTTTGGGTTTCTTTATTATAAGTCCCACATTATATTTTGATCAAGAATATTTCACTTAGAGGACTTAATCACATGACCTTAAAGGGTATGATGTGTCCTATTAGGTAGAACCAAACTATGAGGATTCAGATTCCTTTCACAGTGATACTTAGGTAGCCATTCTTATAGGCACGATCCGAAAATCAAAACCAAACCTTCATCTCCCTAGAAGAAAATTAATTCTAGAGTGCTGCACAAAGTGGATTGAAAACTAGTGTCATCACAAGGATGATTAAAAGATTATCAAAGTAGTATGTTAGAGGATACCACTGATGGAAAACCTCAAGTATATATAGATATTTCCAATTACGATGAACCATGAATGCATACTGTGAATTATAAATTTTACACATGTTAATAAGTGATCGTAAATTCTAATGGATACTTATGATATACTTGGTAAATTAATAAGGATTCCTGAAAATATCTAAAATTTACAAATATAGTCCTGAAATAGACAAAAAATACTCCCAAAAGGGTGTGATGAGTCCGAACACCCATTCTCTCGACCAATGCATGTTCTTAAGTATCATAATGTTCAAACATAACGAACACCTGCCTTTGGAAAGCAGGTCCCCTTTCGATAATGAATAGTTATAAGTTTCTGGTCCAATAAATAAATCTAATTGAAACCACCTTGAAAAAGTGATTCTTAAAACTAGAACACAAGTTTCAAGGAACTATGGTACATACACATGAGGGTATCCCAAGCCTCAAATTAGAGGGAATCATAACCAAGAAACAAGAGATTACATGGGAGGAAAACCCATTCCCAGAACAAGAGGGCACTAGGGGGAATCCCAAGATCTATGTAGGTACATGGTTTATTAGAAAAAACCTACAATTTTATGAATTTCTTGGTATTTATCCTTGTCAGCATATTTTTCATTTTTGTGTTTATGCGACAAGTTCTATTTTTTATTCCTTAATAGATCATGATCATCTATCCCTTATGATCCATGACTTATGATCATCTAATTTTTATCCCATGACTGAGGTTTATGATATTTAATATGTGGGGTATGATATAGTGATGTTTCTTTCAAGATCTCTTACCCATATGCTCAGTTTTATGATTACATATCTGTAACACCCCGAGATTTTATGAAAAATATTCTTTTTAAATTAACTAACGTCTTCTGTTGTATGATACACAAAAAGGAGCTTGCACAACATGGATCCTTGATTTTCCTTGCATTACACGCAATCATGACCTTCCTCGATAGCTTGTGTAGTACGCAATAACGAGTTTCACTAAACAGCAATATGCTATTAAAATATTATTAAAACTAGCCGTTATGAATAGTAATAACCACTTTTTGAAATTTTGTAGTTTTATTTTCAAAATGGAATTCATTTTTGGATTCATAATATCGAAATTAGCTTAGGGTGAAATTTTGGTGATTTTCGGATAACTTTCATATTTTGATGAATAGTGAAAATTACTAAATTTTAATTAAAAACAACTTTTTCAATCGAAATAATTAATAGTGATAAATTATTAATTTGAGTGGTTTTAAATTATATTTATAATATATTTTTACAATTTAATACAATGATGGTCATTGGATGTTAGTTCACATTTAAACCAGACATAAACAAGTGCCAATCTTTTGATAGTTATTATCTCTTAAGAACACGCTATTTGTTTTGACAACGGGAATTAATTTTTAAATTAATTAATGCAACTGATATGTTTTGAATTTAGTAAAATAGAAATCATTTTTGAGTTCATAATATCAAATATAGCTTTGGGCTAATTTTTGGTATTTTTCTGAAAACTTTCAATTTTTGATGAATACTGAAACCACTAAGTGGTAGTTAAAAAAACTGAATTGTTCATAAAACTTAATTTTACCGCTTCTGTGAGTGGAATTTCAAAAATCCAAGACACGGTTGATGTCAGTAAGTAAAATGTGGTTCAATGAGATGAAAATAATTTTTTGGTGAATAGTAACTTTTTACTTTTTTTACCACGGTTAAAAGTAAATAGGGTAATTATGGGTAGAACTGATATTATTATTACCCTAACACATGTCCTAATTCTATTGTACAAGTGTAATTCGACCAAAAAAAATCTTTGGAATAAAATATGACCATTTAGGCCCACTTGGATTAGATTAGGACATTTATTATTAATTTATTTAAAGAAGGGTTAAAAGAGTTAAAATCAATGTTTATTTACTAAATCATTTTTAATATGGGGTTATACATAAGATAAATTCGACTATAAATATTAATTAGAAAGATAAAAAAGATTTCCTACATATTTTTATTTTATTTGTAATTTTTAGACATTAAATAATTTAATTTATATAAGACACAACGATGATCAAGTAATTATATTATTAATAAAATATTGACATAATTGATGTTATAGATACCCAAATAAATATAATTTGAGACTTTTTATGAATTCCACTAATTTTATAGGTTAACATCACAGGTTAGTATTGATTTAATTAACTTTTTTCGAACTTATCATTCTGTTATGATTTTCACAAAAATCAATTACTAAATAGTGTCAAAATTGACATAAAATATTTTATAAAACAAACATTATATTATTAATTGTTACTTTATTCCAAAAAATCTAAGGTTCGGCCAAATGACTTAGATAAGGTTATATATATTAATAATAAACAATTTGGGGTTCTTTTGGCTTATTATAGTAAGTTTGTTAACCTTATAGTGTAAGAACACAAGAAGACACGGTAAAAGTAAAATTATTTAACTTAATGTTAAATCTAAATGATAAGGCTAAAATAGGAACCTAAACTTGTCTTAATTCTATTGGATGAGATTATTTCGACCCATCCCCACCTTATCCACGAAATAAATCAATTTGGAGCTATTTAGAACCGAACTTGACTTTATAATAAAATAATATTTTTTGTTATTCCAAAGGTGCCCCTCTCCTCCCTTATCAAAGGGAACCTCCTCCCTCTCTTCCTCACACAAAATTGAGCCTTCAATCTCGGCCAACCCCTGCCCAATTCTCCTCTCCACATCCCTATAAACATCCTAGAGGTTCTGGTATTCCTCAAAGACCAATTTTAGTGCCCTAAAAGAAGGTCTCAAAGAAGCACTTCAAAGAAGAGGTAATGTCCGTTACCGATTCTTTCATCTTTATTTCTTCTTCCACTTCTTCTTCTTTAGTTGTTTCATTATGAAGTAATAACATCAGTATCACTCATATACTGATATGTTATTATAAGTATGAAACAACCCTATTTCACCATCTATCCATCCTACGGAAAAAGAAATCACCGCGCGTGCGTACGTATGGAATACCGTCTCCAAGTCGTGGTGTAATCTATTTTCCACCACCACCTTACTTGGATGGGTATAATGGTGTAAATAATGACTATATATGACTATTATAAAGTGATATTGATTCTTAAATGGTATACATATACTCCAATACAATTCCACGATCATAGAAACGATATCATCACTCGTGCGTACGTACGGAATACCGTCTCCACGATGTGATGCGACTCGTTCTACATGATCTTCATTTCATAATGATTATATAAATGAATTGAATTGAATGAATATTATATATATTACACTAATACCATTCTGGAAATGAGGTATCTATAACCTAAAGAAATGAATAAGAATTTATTCGACAAAACATGCATAAGAACAAAAAGTTATAAACACCCGAATAACAAGTAGTAATGAAATATTACTATTAAGAAGCTAAGAATATGACCATATATGATATCATAAAAATAAGCATGATTCTGGAATAAGTAAATAACATTATTTAAATCATTATACAGGAGTTTTGGACATTTACAAAGCAAGTTGGGCATAAGGTAAGGGAAATATCACAATCTCATTTTTATCCGAGATTGATTATACATTAGCATTTACTGGGGTGCATTTTATTATCCACATTAATGTTTCCTCGATATGAAATATTATTTACATCCACCTACAATGGTTTAAATCCAATTTTACCCTTTGGTGTGTTTTTAGTTAGGAATCTTTTGTCGTTTTTCGTACGAGGTACTTTTTTGACTTTTCCGACAAAAGTATGAGAATAATGTTTTTTTTACTTATACGGCATGAATGGATTTTTAAAACATTATTTCCAAGAAGTTTCCTTTACAAGTTTTCAAGTTTATTTTTAATCAACTTCTTTTAGTTTAAAGTTTTATGACATATTAAGAAAAGAAAAATGTTTTTAAAGAAGAAAGGATATTTTTCTCAAGAATTCATTTCAAGTGTTTCTTCAAAACTATTTTCCATCTAAAATGATGTTATTTGATATGTATGTTTCAAGTAAAATGTCTCTATGATTTAAATGGTTTCAATTTTCTTTTGATGAAATGATATCAATTGTTTATGGATTATGATGGCATGATGTTTAAGAATCCCATTTTATTACATGGGTTATGCAATGATGTATTATTTATGATTTTGTGGCACACATAAGAATGGTATCATTATGAGATGGGTGGGACCTATATCTCCCTCCAATGCATTGGGTAAAGATTTTATATCTCATGAGATAGACATGGATGGAATGGTAGGTTATACCGGTTCAGTGAAACAGGACTGAAACGAGGGTGACTCGGTTCAGAAAGAGACTTTGTCCACTAAGATAGTCTTGGCAATGAGTCTTGACTAACAAGAAATTATTCTCTATGATTATGTGTGAATTCCACAAAGTTTCATATTTTAAGTTATGATTATTGTGATTACATTTCACTGCCATGATTTACCCCATGTTATGAAATTATGATCTCTTTTGTGGGTTAAGATTTCCAAAAATTATATGCTTATGTATATGATGTGATTGATATTTCTTTTGTTTACCCTTACTGAGCATTTGAGCTCACCCTTTTATGTTTTCTTTTCCCGAGGATATAAAGAAAGGTTTTAGGTAAAAAAAGGAAGATCTTTATGGGAGATGTTGAAGATCTTTCACCAGGATTAGAAGATTATATTCCAAGGTTCCAAAGACACTAAACTATTACGATCCTTGTGTGTGTGTTTTTGTTATGTACTAAGTATTCCGCAAATGTAATGTAATGTCAATGTACATCAAGCTTCGGGTCTCTACAGTTGGTATCAGAGGAAAGGTTTAGTCATCCTTTGGAAACTAGGATGCGAAAACGTTAGTGATATCCCTAGAGATATTTCTAAGGTATGTCTAGGGATGTCCCTAAGGTTAAGTATACGTATAGGTTATAGTACTAGAATTACGCTAACGATCATAGAATTAAACCTAAGATGTTATATATTGAAGGTACTCCCCCTTTATTATGTTGTTTTCCCTAGCATGATTTTTTTCCTCTCACACTATTCTTTTTCGGTTTTAGACGATGGCTGAAACCCGAAGGAACCGTGTTGATCAATGCAATGGAAAATGCAATGATTGTCCTCCTGAACAAACAAATGTTATGGGAGATGGAGTGCAAGATCTTATTGCTATACTTACACAAGCTATGAATCATTATGGACTTCCAAATGAGCAGAGAAGGGAACAATATTCTATTGAGTCCTTCATGAGGCAACATCCACCTTCTTTCAGTGGGTCTTCTGATCCACTTGTTGCTGAACAATGGATCAGTACCACTAAAAAGATATTTTCAGTTATTCAATGTTCTGATCATGATAAAGTCATCTTAGTAGTATATCGTTTGGAAGGTGAAGCTGATCAATGGTGGAATCTTATCAAGAATATGAGGCCAAGAGATGAAATTCAGTCCATGGAATGGGACGAGTTCAAAAACTTGTTTTTCAGTAAGTACTTCCCTCGTATTCTTTGAATGAAGATGGAAAAGGAGTTTCTTGAGCTAAAGCAGAAGGATGATGAATCTGTTGGTATATACGAAGAAAATTTTACAAGACTTGCAAGGTATGCACCTGGCATTATCATCCAACCTGAATGTAAAGTTGATCAATTTTTCAGTGGCTTAAAACCAAGTCTTCGAAGGGAATTAGCTATAAGAGACTTCAGTAGCTATGAAGAAATTGTGCGTTGTGCTATGAAGGTAGAAATGGAAGTTGGTGTTACATATCCATCTCATGGTTTTGAAAATAAATGAAAGATGGAGTTCAAGGAGAAATCTCAGAATAATGGTGAAAAGAAAATGAATGTTTCCTTATGCTCAAAGTGTGGAAAGAAGCATGGTGGAGATTGTCTTAAAGGGACTAGAAAATGTTTTAAGTGTGGAAAAGAAGGTCATCGAGCAGCTGAGTGTCGAAGTAATGGAAAAAGGGTTTCTAATGATGTGAACAAAGCAAACACTGGAGAGAACGCACCACCAACACTTCAATGCTTCAAGTGCAATGAAATAAGGCATTATGCTAATAAATGCCCTAATCCAAGGGTTAGTGGTGATCAACATGAGCACCCACTTAAGGCAAAGGACAAAGGGAAGTCACATGTGATCACTATTGGCGATGTTGAATATGACAACGATGTGGTGGAATGATTAAGTTTTTATGTAATGGGATTCCAAAATAATGTTGTATCGTGGAATATTGGAATATTTATGTTTTGGTCTATTATGGTTTTCAATAATTTTATGGTACCAGTAACCATGGAAAGTGATTGAGATATTTTTGGAAAAAGAATGATATGCGCATAATGAAGGGAAACGAGAAAATGAAATATTTGATAGTATTCATGAGCTCATGATTCATATAAGGACTAAGTGATATCATGGTTTGAGTATATAGAATTTTGAGGATTTTGGTATGTGGAAAGTGTTAACTTTTAACTACATTCATGTTTTCACTAAGGCTCAATGGGTATTCAAGAGAATACATGATTAATGACTTTGAATTTTTGGAATGTGACCAACAAAACATATCTTATGATATATGGGGATCAACGATGGTATTAAATCTCTGGTAATCGTTTTCACTATGTTATGAGAGTGGAATGCAGTATTATGGATAAGCCTAAAGATTGAAATGGATTATGTTGGAAATAAGTTAGTATTGTTTAAGGATAGAAGTTTTTTCGATATTATTGATGGGATGTTATAGTTTTAGAAAAAGGAAAACCTGCAGGATGGGCGACAACCCATCGCGTCGGACAAGGTTGTGGGAATCGAACCCACAACCGAAGTGTGACTGGCCTTTATCGCCTACCACTGACCTACAAGAAGTCCCTGTTTAGTAGAAACTAGTTTTATTATATTAACCAGTATGATATATGAAGTATAAGTCAATTTTAGGAACCATATATGATTAATCTCACTATAGAATGACTTATGTATATTTAATAACTCTTGCTAACCTTTTGTTTGAGACAGATGAAATGACCCGTCATTCTATGACATGATTTGCTAACACTTCATGAATAACAAATTCAACATCATTTATGTAAGAGATGAAGTGGAAATTGTTCAAGGCATGAACAAAAGTGATATTGTACCAAAATAAAGTAAGTATTTATTCAAATTCAAATTCTTCAACTTTAGGGAAACGATCTTGAAAACCAAAAATGTTGTCCTAGTGCTCTTATATCTGATTAATCGGATGGTACCTTAGATCGTCACAAATTTATGGATTTGTGATTGTGGGATTTTCCATACCCATGTTCTCTACCACTCTCCATAAGAACATGATGGTTATATTTTTCTTCCATATCCATATTTTCACCTATGTGGAAACCCAGTGATTAGTTTATTTGGGTAACCGTTACGTTTCATACTTTCATTTTTGAAGATTGGTTTTGGTATTCCTTTTTTTGAAGTGGGTTTCTATTAAAGAAACTTTCGAATAGTAAACCATTTATAACCCCGACGAATTTCGAGGGCGAAATTCATTTTAAGGGGGGTAGAATGTAACACCCCGAGATTTTATGAAAAAAATTCTTTTTAATTTCACTAATGTCTTGTGTTATACACTACACAAAAAGGAGCTTGCACAACACGCATCCTTGATTTGCCTTGCATTACACGCAATCGCGACCTTCCTCGATAGCGTGTGTAGTACACAATAACGAGTTCCACTAAACAACAATATGCTATTAAAATATTATTAAAACTAGCCGTCATGAATAGTAATAACCACTCTTTGAAATTTTGTAGTTTTATTTTTCAAAATGGAATTCATTTTTGGATTCGTAATATCGAAATTAGCTTAGGGTGAAATTTTGGTGATTTTCGGATAACTTTCATATTTTGATGAATAGTGAAAATTACTAAATTTTAATTAAAAACAACTTTTTCAATCGAAATAATTAATAGTGATAAATTATTAATTTGAGTGGTTTTAAAGTATATTTATCATATATTTTTACAATTTAATAAAATGATGGTCATTGGATGTAATTTCACATTTAAACCAGACATAAACAAGTGTCAATCTTTTGATAGTTATTATCTCTTAAGAACACGCTATTTGTTTTGACGACGGGAATTAATTTTTAAATTAATTAATGCAACTGATATGTTTTGAATTTGGTAAAATAGAAATCATTTTTGAGTTCATAATATCAAATATAGCTTAGGCCTAATTTTTGGTATTTTACTGAAAACTTTCAATTTTTGATGAATAGTGAAACCACTAAGTGGTAGTTAAAAAAAACTGAATTGTTCATAAAACATAATTTTACTGCTTCTGTGAGTGGAATTTCAAAAATCCGAGAGACACGGTTGATGTCAGTAAGTAAAATGTGGTTCAATGAGATGAAAATAATTTTTTGGTGAATAGTAACTTTTTACTTTTTTACCACGGTTAAAAGTAAATAGGGTAATTATGAGTAGAAATGATATTATTATTACCCTAACACATGTCCTAATTCTATTGGACAAGTTTCATTCGACCAAAAACAAACTTAGGAATAAAATATGACCATTTAGGACCACTTGGATTAGATTAGGACATTTATTATTAATTTATTTAAAGAAGGGTTAAAAGAGTTAAAATCAAAGTTTATTTACTAAAACATTTTTAATATGGGGTTATACATAAGATAAATTCGACTATAAACATTCATTAGAAAGCTAAAAAGATTTCCTACGTAATTGAATTTTATTTCTAATTTTTAGACATTAAATAATTTAATATATTTATGACACAACGATGATGAAGTAATTATCTTATTAATACAATATTGACATAATTGATGTTATAAATACCCAAATAAATATAATTTGAGACTTTTTATGAATTCCACTAATTTTCTAGGTTAACATGACATGTTATTATTGATTTAATTAACTTTGTTCGAACTTATCATTCTGTTATGATTTTCAAAAAAATCAATTACTAAATAGTGTCAAAATTGACATAAAATAGTTTTTAAAACAAATATTATATTATTAATTGTTATTTTATTCCTAAAAATCTAAGGCTCAGCCAAATGACTTATATAAGGTTATATATATTAATAATAAACAATTTGGGATTCGTTTGGCTTCTTATAGTATGTTTATTAACCTTATAGTGTAAGAACACAAGAAGACACGGTAAAAGTAAAATTATTTAACTTAATGTTAAATCTAAATGATAAGGTTAAAATAGGAACCTAAACTTGTCTAAATTCTATTGGATGAGATGATTTCGATCCATCCACACCCTAGCCTCGAAATAAATCAATTTGGAGCTATTTAAAACTGAACTTGACTTTATAATAAAATAATATTTTTTGTTATTCCAAAGGTGCCCCTCTCCTCCCTTATAAAAGGGCACCTCCTCCCTCTCTTCCTCACACATCATTGAGCCTTAAATCTCGGCCAAACCCTGCCCAATTCTCCTCTCCACTTACCTAGCAACATCTTAGAGGTTATGGTCTTCCTCAAAGACCAATTTTAGTGCCCTAAAAGAAGGTCTCAATGAAGCACTTCAAAGAAGATGTAATGTCCGTTACCGATTCTTTCATCTTTATTTCTTCTTCCACTTCTTCTTCTTCAGTTGTTTCATTATGAATTAATAACATCAGTATCACTCATATACTGATATGTTATTATAAGTATGAAACAACCCTATTACACGATCTATCCATCCTACGGAAAAAGAAATCACCGCGCGTGCGTACGTACGGAATACCGTCTCCACGCCGTGGTGTAATCTGTTTTCCACCACCACCTTACTTGGATGGGTATAATGGTGTAAATAATGACTATATATGACTATTATAAAGTGATATTGATTCTGAAATATTATACATATACTCCAATACAATTCCATGATCATAGGAACGATATCATCACTCGTGCGTACGTACGGAATACCGTCTCCACGATGTGATGCGACTCGTTCTACATGATCTTCATTTCATAATGATTATATAATTTAATTGAATTGAATGAATATGATATATATTAAAATAATACCATTCTGGAAATGAAGTATCTATAACCTAAAGAAAAGAATAAGAATTTATTCGACAAAACATGCATAAGAACAAAAAGTTATAAACACCTGAATAACAAGTAGCAATGAAATATTACTACTAAGAAGCTAAGAATATGACCATATATGATATCATAAAAATAAGTATGATTCTAGAATAAGTCAATAACATTATTTGAATCATTATACAGGAGGTTTGGACACTTACAAAGCAAGTCGGACCTAAGGTAAGGGAAATATCACAATCTCATTTTTATCCGAGATAGTTTATACATTAGCTTTTACTGGGGTGCATTTTATCATCCACATTCATGTTTCCTCGATATGACATATTATTTAAATCCACCTACAATGGTTTAAATCCAATTTTACCCTTCGGTATGTTTTTAGTAAGGAATCTTTTGTCGTTTTTCATACGAGGTACTTTTTTGATTTTTCTGACAAAAGTACGAGAAGAATGTTTTTTTTACTTATACGGCATGAATGGATTTTTAAAACATTATTTCCAAGAAGCTTCCTTTACAAGTTTTCAAGTTTATTTTTAATCAACTTCTTTTAGTTTAAATTTTTATGACATGTTAAGAAAGGAAAAATGTTTTTAAAGAAGAAAGGATATTTTCCACAAGAATTCATTTCAAGTGTTTTTTCAAAACTATTTTCCATCTAAGATGATGTTATTTTATATGAATGTTTCAAGTAAAATGTATCTATGATTTAAATGGTTTCAATTTTCTTATGATGAAATGATATCAATTGTTTATGGATTATGATGGCATGATGTTTAAGAATCCCATTTTATTACATGGGTTATGCAATGATGTATGACTTATGATTTTGTGGCATACATAAGAATGGTATCATTATGAGATGGGTGGGACCTATATCACCCTCCAATGAATTGGGTAAATATTTTATATCTCATGAGATAGACATGGCTGGAATGGTAGGTTATACCGGTTCAGTGAAACTGGACTGAAACGAGGGTGACTCGGTTCAGAAAGGGACTTTATCCACTAAGATAGTCTTGGAAATGAGTCTTGACTAACAAGAAATGATTCGCTATGATTATGTGTGAATGCCACAAAGTTTCATGTTTTAAGTTATGATTATTGTGATTAAATTTCACTGCCATGATTTACCCCATGTTATGAAATTATGATCTCTTTTGCAGGTTAAGATTTCCAAAAGTTATGTGCTTATGTATATGATGTGATTGATATTTCTTTTGTTTACCCTTACTGAGCATTTGAGTTCACCCTTTTATGTTTTCTTTTCCCCAATATATAAAGAAAGGTTTTAGGTAAAAAAAAGGAAGATCTTTATGGGAGATGTGGAAGATCTTTCACCAGGATTAGAAGATTATATTCCGAGTTTCCAAAGACACTAAACTATTACGATCCTTGTGTGTGTGTTTTTGTTATGTACTAAGTATTCCACAAATGTAATGTAATGTCAATGTACGTCAAGCTTCGGGTCTCTACAATATCTCTCCTATTTACCCTTACTGATCATCTGATCTCACCATGTTTAATGTTTCCTTCCCTCTATTATGAAGATATATTTTATGTATGATATGTCTAGGGAAGGTTCATGTCTTGGAGAACCTATTTAGAGATTATTTATCTCACTAATGTACTAGTTCTTATGTTTCAGTAGAACCAAAGGACATAAACTAATATAATCCTTGGTCATCTGATTGAGTAATGTTTAATGTATTACGAAAAAATTATTAAATTTCTCTATTTGAAATGTGAGAGTCAATATTGGAGGGTTGACCATCCAATGATGATCTAAATAACAGAATCGGTCTGATTACACATCATGAATTGGTATCAGTGTACTGGGGAGCCCCACATGCACTATTATATGTGAATCCCAAAAGAGAAATAGTTTTTAAGTTATATCAACAGTGCTTCTTCCCATATTGACACCTTATGTGGGAAGGATGGATGACCAATATTCAAATAATGGAGGTGAAACATTCATATAATATATATGGATCTATTTTTATTGAAAGGGAAAATTTATAGAAAACATGAATCCATAATTATGTTAGATTCTCTTTTGAGATATCAGGAACAACATCCTTTCGTCACTCTATGGTGTAGTGTTAGAAAGATAATCATAAAAATTCTATCATGATACTAATAAAGGTTATAAAATTTTTACTCTTCAGTACATAACACATAAAAATGAAATTTTGGATAATCTATACATCAAATTGTATATAAGGTTTAGTGTGTTAGGGACCTAGAAAAATTTCTTACATAATAATACCCATGTATTTAAATGAGAATTATTCCAATTTATTCCATTATTTTCATATTCTATTTTAGTTATTAACCACCCCCCATAAAATTCTTGACAACTATAACCTTTCTAGTGAAAAATAATTTAACATCATTCATCATAACCTAGGGAAAAGGAAACATAATAAGGGTGAGATCAAACTCTCAGTAAGTGTAAGCATACGAATTAATAGATGAATATCTTCGTTGGGAATTAAATGAGAATAAGGGTCTGATGACCTGATAAATGTGTATGATAATAACATAATAAAATTTATATCCATAAAAAATAGGATCATTAAACATTTGACCTGTCAAAAATATTTAATATAGAACTAGAGTAATGTATGTCAACAATCATGAGCCATGAAAAAATACATAACTAAAGGATCCATGGAAAATAATTTGATAATAAATAAATCATGTAGGTAACTTGTAACACTATTTTCATATCACTCTTAAAATAGCTCTTAAAATGGAATAACCCTCCCTTTCAGTTATAATAATTACTCATGAAGAAATTTTATCCGGTTAACTTTTTCGTTTTATCAAATGTGTATAAGAGCTATATCCATCTCATCAACCATTAAGATAAATATCTGACAAACTAGTCATCATAAAAATTTTGGATTAGCATAATATAAATATAAAAAATAAATATTTCATTTTTCAACATAAAAAAACATTTTACTTTCATAGACTGATTTACTCGTATAAAAGAAATAGGTTCCATGAGAATCAATTTGATGCAATAATATGCATTTAGGAAAATATAAATGATGGAATTATTGAATCATATACCCAATGGATCATATGTAACATAAATTTTTGTTTTCATTGATGGGTATAAATACCTTAAATTTTTCATTAAAAACATTTATGGGGAAGATTCTTTTTCCTCATTTAAAGTATGTTTTATAAAAAGAAATTTTCAAAATATTAGGAAAAAAAATTTAATGGAAAATATAATTTGAATCATATAAAGGATTCCAAAAATAAAACAATGGATATAATTTTAGTAAAAACTATTCAAGATTTAATCATAAAAAATAAGAATCCTTTTCACACCCATATGAATAGAGTCAGAAGTGATCCATGAAAAATGCATTAAAAATTTTTATTTTAAATAATTTTTAATAAAGATGAAGATAATTTAAAATATCTTTTGTAAAAATTTATTATTTAAAAATAAAATGATTAATATAAATTATAGAACACATATATTAAAGGGATATAATTCCAATCTAAAGAATTAAATGAGATCGAAATAACTTACAAAAAAAGTTATTTGATGTTTTTTAATACATACATGAGGAAATTGAATCTAAAATTCTAAAAAACATTCATAACTAGAGGATAAAAATAGAAATAAGTTTTAATTAATTAATAACATATGATTTCCCCTAAGTAACATTTAACATAAAAAATATTATAATTAAATGTGGTTGAAATATAAATCTTTTATCATTGAGGTAACATCAGAAATCAAAATTTACTGAAAGGACGAATATGATATGGATATATATATATATATATAATTAATTTCATGAATTTGTATGAAAAAATTAATTCATGAGGCATTAAATACACCATACATGGAAATCATGGTGCATGGAATGGATAATTTCTCAGGAGAATTAGATTGATTCAAAAAAAGAACATCGAAAGATCATACCTTTTAATGTGATAATTAATTCTAGAAGTTATTATGTGAACATATTGAAATCCTCATTATTTTTTTTAATATAGATTAAAATAATTAATATATCAATTCACAAATATTCTTGTAATTTCAACATCAATGAATAAGTGTTGCAACACAATGAAAAAGAAATTGAGTTAAGAAACTCTTTACCACTAGGTAGATTTCAATCCGAATACCCTTGTCTGAATTAATTTTAACTGAAAAATAAAGTTAAATGAGTTTTTAATGATTCATGATATAAAATATAACAAGTTTAAACATATAAAACAAGTAAAATAAATTAGGTTCATAACATTAAAATATACAGCATTAAATGAAACTCTAGACGAGATCCCATATAATAAGTCCTGACATTCCATGTATGTACATTAAATACCATATAATAAATTTATATCAGTTATTTACATGTATAAAAATATATTATAGGTTTATTATTTTATTATTTTATTATTAAATTAGTTTCTCATTTATTTAAATGAAATAATTAATTATACAATCAGTTAGGTCTATTTCTGGTGTTTCGAGGATGATTTGGTTTATAATTTCAAAACTGATTCAGTGTGTTGATTGTTATCAACAGGATAATTAGTACATGATATCTAGAATAATAATAATAACCTATATGTAAATTATCTACATTAATTAATCTTTTTAACGAACATAAAATGAAGACTATTAAAAATTAACATGGTTTTGATCATTGAGATGTCGGGTCGTACACACTCATGAGTGAATGTTCTATATTTTAATTATCATGATAAAAAAAGGAAAATTATTATATGTTCATAAAATAATGGTAATTTCGTCATATTATTTAATTATTTATTAAAATACCCTTATATATATTATCCATGTTATGCTATGATGAAAAATGAATCACATAACTTTGTGGAGTTGGTAATCCACACGTACGCAAAGATGGTGTTATCATTTTTCAAAAGATTGAAAGGTATTATATTATATAATAAATAATGATTAAAAAATGTTAATTATTTTATTTATATCATCTATATTCATAAAATTTATTATAGTAACCATCCGCAAGAGGCATTTATGGAAAATGAATTACGTTGGTTCATGTGGCCATTGTCTTCTGTACACATGATTAATGGATTCACTTCCAATTTCCTGTAAAAGGAGGAAGAGATAGATTATAAAATTAACATAATAATATCTAGGTAAATTTTGGACAGATATTTTATTATTTTAGTATGGTTAAATAATATTACCATGAGGTAGATGCAGAAATAAACAAATGAATTTGGTTAAAAGTTAATCCTCTTCTTCAGACAACACCATTAACATTAAACCTTAAGCCCTCTAATGTAAGTATTATTCCAAAAATAAGACTAAAAAGTTTTGGGATGTATTCTAGGAAATAATTTGTTTTGGTATTCGACAATCCAAATATATAATGATATTTAGAGAAGATGATAGGGTGGTACCTTTTATAAGTGATGGGAGAAGCACTTTTTTAATTCTATAATATATTATTTTTTTATAAATCATTTTTCATAGATAATTGGATAAAAATCTATGTAATTAAAATATATTATGAATATAGATTTAAATAATCTCATATATCAAATTTAGATAATTTTATAATATGTTTTTACCTTTATTTCATTGTCTTAACCCCCATTCATCTATTTGAAAATTACAGTGATCCCAAGGATTTTACTCTTTAGGGGTTAAGAAATTTTATATAATAGAAAATATGACTTATAAATGGACATGATTTATATTTTTAATACTATAATATTAACATTTATGAAGATAAAAATTTTAAAATATTAAAATCATTTAATAAAATATTTATTATTATAAAATATAAGTAAACTAATTTTTGGAACTATTAATTTAATTTTACATTTAAAACAACATGAAAATAATGGAATTGAAATTTAATAAATCCTTAATTCAATAATATATTTTATCTATAAATATCATATAATATAAATAATTACCCAAAACAATATTACTTTTACGTTTATTATAATTATTTACCATGTTTCTCTACTGCATTCACAATCATTATGTCGATGTTGAATAATCATTTAGAGTAATTATTTTATCACTAAATAATTTACAAAAATCACTATGATAATAATATAAATTATATTTAAATAGAAAATTTATAATGAAATATAATTTGTTTTTAACCCTTTTCAAAACATATTATAGATATTAAAAGAAAGAAATTGTAATTTTAGACTATATATTTATATAAAATAATATAACTGTTAAAATCAAAATAAAATGGAAAAAAATGAAAAAATGTTCAGGAATATGATGGTCATTGTAAATAAAAATATCGTTAAAATAATTTCCTAATTTTGATAAATTCTAGGCCTAATTTCCCAGATAGAACACATTACACATATTTTAACTATAATCGTGAAAACTTAAATTTTAACAATGATAACATAAGTCAAAGAAAAAAACTAAATGGGGACTTATAAAAAGATATTATCATGATGGTAAAGAATTTTTAATCCGTTTTATCTGGTTTAAAGTGAAAAGGATGAAGAAATTTCATTTAATATAATAACAAAAGATGCATTGAAAATTGTTTTTAGTAAAATACAAGATTTAAGGTTAAAAATAATGTTACCTTCAAAAGAATTAATAAATTTATTTCAATAAATTTTTATTATAATTACCAAAAAATATATTTTTTTCAGACTTTTTTTATGTGAAAACCAAATTTAATATTAAAATATTTCCATTAAATTAAATAACCCCAAAACAATTTCAATAAAATATAACTTATCTTTATAAAAGTAATGATTGGGTTCCCAATTTTATAAAAATTGTTTTAAAATTCATTATTTTTCTCATTAATAATACAATTGGTATAACACCAGTTATATTAAATGATAATGGAATGTGTTAGGGTTGTTTTAAATTTTATCCCTATAGTTTTAACATCATTTACACAATTTTACCCATTAGAGATTAGACAAATTTTACTATGATTACTATTCATAATGCAAAAAAAAGTGAAGCATCTTAAAAATAAATAACTCATAACCAAAATAATGAAATAATTTTTTTAATTATTGAATTTTTAGAAGTGGTAGTGATTAATTAATAATAAAATGAAAAACATAACTAATTTTTTTTTAAAAAATTTCTTTTTTAAGACTAAAATAGAACTTAGACATAAATATTGTAAAATGTTGATTCAAATATAATAATTTTTATTATATATAATTATACAATTTAATTTTAATTTTATGTCAAATTATAATCATAATTTTTGTTTTTATTTAAAATAAATGAATTTTTTAAAAAAAATTATTTTTACAATTCACTGAAAATTTAATCTCTTTAGAATAATCATAAATGGTCACCCTAAACTAAATTTTATATTTTGATATAATTTAATCATTTTAACCAAATAAAATTTCTTATTGTTCTTAAAATTAATTATATTATTTGACCTAAAATAATCATTAAAATTAATTTTTGAAGAAAACCATTTTTGAAACACAAAATTAATTTTATAAAATAGTGTTTTCTTATTTGAAAATAATTCATCAATACATTTGTATTTTGTAGGACATTTCTATATATTTCATAATTTGGTTATATCACTCATACCTAAAAATTTTACATCTAGGTTTTATTAGTCCCATTTAAATATAAATATTTCATGGTTCCTTTTAGCTTGATGTTGTATATTATATGTATTAAAAATAAAAGTGTTCTTTTTTGAAATCTTATGATGTAACATAATACAATTTAATAGATTTAATCATCTAAATTTTAATATAATATTTACAATAAATTGTGATTCATTTGAAAATAACTATATTCAAATCTCACATTATAAAAAGAATATTTAATCAATCTTCCTTTGAAAAAGACATAATGAGAAATAGAATGTTCATCTTGAATTACACGTAACATGGATTCTATATAGTAGATCATTATTGGGATGTGAAAAAATATAAATTTAGGAAAAAGAAATAAAAAATATATGATGGAGATTATACATAAATAGTGATCACAAGATAGTAAATTATCATAATAATGTCAATGTCTCAAAAACTATAAACCAATGTTGTGTAAAGATGACCATCAATTCAAAATAAATGAAGTTAATGTGAGGAATATTTCATTAAAGATACTTTTACTAGAGTTAAGGAATTATTTTATTATATATACTTAAAAAAGTGGATATACTTCATTAGATGTTTCATTTTAATCCATTAATCAATTGATCCAAAACGTCATCTTTTTCTGCAAACTAAGAGTATTGAAGATGATTTTTTTCTTTCCTGAAACACTAAAATGTACTTTTAACAGATCTTATAAATTAATAAAGGATAACATCCTATTAATCCTATATTTATATATTTTAAAAAAAAATTTATAAGAAGGAGGAATGATAATTTAGAATATAAAAAAATATCAAATTATGAGATACAATATCAATCACTAAAGTCCAGAAAAACTATAAATTCACAACATTTATCATTCCATAAAAAAATAATCTTATATCCCAAATAACCTCAATTACCGCAACATTAAATAATGTTTTAACCACATGGTAAGTATTATATATTTTGGATTAATTCAATAAATATTAAATATAATTATTCTTAAATAATACTTCACATTAATCTTAATGAATACATATAAAAAACCAAATAAAATGGTTCACAATTTTTTTTTTAATATTTTTAAAATACCATAACATAGTACCAATAATTGGGTGTCAAATAATTAGTTATTATAGTCAAAAATAAACTTATAAAACCATGATGTTATCCAAAAATCCTTAGATAACTTCACATGTAATAATCATATTATTCAATGTTTCCTAAACCCTTCTCTAATACCAACTATTGGAGCCCTAGAACCGAAGTGCTAGATTTGGTGCTAGAAATTTAAACTTTATATTTCTAGATTGATGTTGATAAACATGAATAAATTTTGACTCTTTAAATCATGAATAATCAAACTAAAATATGTCATAACTTACATACTTGTGGAGCTATTAGGATAATAGTTTTACAGAATAATAATTAACTCTGACATAATAATACCAATGAAATTAAGTGAGAATTTTTCTAACTTATGTAGATATTTTAATGTTAAAAGTTATTTCTTAAACATATCCCATATAATTCTTCAAAAGTGATATATTTATATACTAAAATCATTTAATATCATTATTTAAAACCTAATGAAACATAAACATAAGAAGAGTGAGCTAAAACACTCTATAGGAGTAAACATAAGCATGACCAATTGAATTTTATCAGTGATCATAAGATGAGTATAAGGGTATGATGTCAGAATAAATGTGAAAAAAATATAATTGAATCATTACCCAATTAAACATGGATCATTATACATGTGACTAGGTATAATTCATTAAGATATGTCAATAGTCCTATAAGTCAACAATTATGGGACATGCAAAAAAAATATGTTGGAAAAGGCTCCCATAAAATATGATTAAATGTAAAATAAAACATCTCATTAACATAGAAAATTATTTTCATATCACTCTTACAATAATTCATTCAAATGAATGTTAAAACCTTGTAAATTCATATAATATCCTACTTAAAACCCATAAAAATTCAAATATGTCACTTTAACCATTTCACCAGAGAGCTATATTGGGCTCACCAATCATCATTAGCTATATATGGATAATCAGTAACCCTAAAATGATTAATAACCATAACATAAAAAAAATTAAATTGTTTTTTTAAGAACTGAATACACATTGTAATTTTATAGCTTAATTTTCTCAGGGAAAAGGAATAGGTTCCATGAAAAACACTCTTAAAAAATATAATACATATAGGAAATTAATAAGTATAATATAATTAGAACATCTCCCAAGTGGATAATATGTAATAAAAAGGGATACTATCACTGTGGAATTAAAGTAACAAAAATATATCATTAAAAAAATCTTCAGGAAAATACACTTTAAACGTTAGAAATCACATTTAAAAATAAAAAATTTAATAAATAATAGAAAAATAATTTTAATTGAAAACATCCTTGTAAATATATTGAGGAACCCTAAAAAATATTATCCATGAAAATAAGAAAAAATTTACTGTAATAAATCATAAAAATGAATATTCATTTGAATATTTTGTAAAGATGGTCAAATTTGATATATTTCAAAAACATTAATAATTTTCCATTTAAAACATTTTAAAGGAAGTTAAATTATCATTTCATTTAATATTATGAAATATTTTTTTTATAAATAAAAATCTGAAAAACAATTTATAAAACAAGAATATGATGTAAAATATTTCTAATTTATAGGATGATATGAGAATGATATCTCTTATAAACAATATTCATGATGTTATTTTATTCAATAAGGGATGAAATAGAAAATAAACTAGTAAAAAATTCATAAATAGAGGAGAAAAATAAATTCATTTCATGAAAATAAGTTCTTATTATTTCCACTAATGAAACATTGAACAAATAAATTCTTTAAAAGAAAGGATATTATAACATACACCTTTTACTACTTTGGTAACTTTTTGAATAATCATTTATTGTTTTGAAATAATTAGACATAGTTAAATATTCCCATTAATTTCATGAAGTAATAATCCAAAATTTATTCATGTAGTTGTAAGTACACCATACATAGAAATCATGGTGCACAATATGAATCTTGTCTTTGAAAATGAGATTATGTCAAATTAAGCCCTAAAAAATATAATAACTTTTAAAGTGATAATTAGTCCATGAGGAAACATGAAAACCAAATAAAAATATGTTGAGTTAAAAGATTCATTACCATTTGGTAACATTCAATTGAAATACACATTTATCAAATATATTGAATTGAAACATAAAAAAACATGATTTTTGAATTTTTAAGGATATAAAATTAGAAAACATGAAAAATATTCACCATATTAAAAAATAGGTGCATAATACTAATATATTACTCAATGAATGAAAATTGATACAAAATCAACAACCATATGTCCAAACCCTCCAGGTATGTCCTTTAAATTTGATATAATAAATTTATATCAATTTTTTACATGTTTAAAAAACATTTAATGGTTTATTAATTAATCATTGAAACAATTTTTTTCATTTTTATCAATGAAATATTTAACTATATAATTTTTTATATCCATATAGGTTGTTTTTAGGATGTTTAATCTAAAAATTGATTAAGGAATCTCTGTACTTACCATGGTAAAGTTGGTAATTATTCCATCATCTAAAGAATATTAATTATTAAATAATTATAATTTTTATGAATAAAATATAATTTTTATTCCTTCCATGAGAGATGGTTATTAATAATTATCTTTGTTACAATAAAGGGGATGGTTGGTCGTACAAACTCATGAGTAACATTTCTATTTTTCATTTATTGTAATGCAAAGAATATAGCAAAAATTTATCATTTAAAAACGGTAATTAAATATGAAATATCATTTTTATTAACATAAATAAAAAAATTTTATATATTTCAAGAGATTCAGTGACAAAAATACGAATCGCCTTGATTTGTGGAGGACGTAGCCCTAATTTTCAAATATAAAATTTAATAAACTTTTATTAGAATGAAAGCTGAGAAAATATAAAATATGTAATATTTAAAAAATGATTATTATTTCATCAGTACCATATATATAAATACATTAAATCCATACTTATAACAAGATATGGGAGGTAGTTACAAAAAATAACTACATTGGTTCACTATGTGGTAGTCTGGAATTCACAAGAATGGTTTCACATTTGATGGAATATCAGATTTTTATAGTTTATATAAAAAAAATAAAAAATTAATTTATAGGGAATATAGTTATGTAATAATTTCATCATGTTTCAACTATATTTAAAGGATGTAGAGAAAGAAAAAAAATTAAAACATTCATTTAAAAGTTATACCTCTTCATTAGAAAACTAACATTACTTTAAAAAACATTCCATGTAAGGTTGGAATTATTCACAATATAAGAAATATAGAAGGTTGGGGTGTTGTAAATGGATTTGGGAAGGTCTTTTATGATCCAAATGGCACATTAAGTGTCGAAATAAGTGGGTATGGGGTTCTATTTTATAAGTATGGGTTGCAAAACAATTTAATTACATAATGTATAAAGTTAATATAAATTAATATACATAGATTAATGGATCAAAATAAGTGAAATTAAATGATAAGATGGGGATATTTATAAATAAAATAATCAAATAAAATTTTAAATAATTATATATTTTTAAAAACTGTCTTATTTGTTAACCTCTTGATAACCATTATGATAATTATGATGATGTCAATATTTTTTACTCATCAGGGGTCAGGAATGAATAAATAAAAAGAAAAATGACCTATAAATAGAACATTTTAGAATCTATCAGTCATATCATATTCATATAGATGAAAAGAATATTTTTTAAAAATTAAGTCATTTAATAAAATACTTTTTATACTAAATATCATTAATAGCATCTCTCAAACTATTTAAATAATTTTAAATTGATGAAAAAATTAAATCAATGGAATGATAATATAATTCATTAAAACCTCACAATATGTTTTTTTTTCACTTTGAAATTTTTGTTAAATTGAAAAATAATAACAAGTATTAATTTTATATTTTTCCATATTAATTACATGATTACTCCTATACTTGTAGAAGAAATGTGTCAATAATGCGTAAATATTTAAGGTAATTATTTCATCAAAACAAAATTTAGAATCAAATAACATCATAAAAACTAGTTTAAATTTTAATTGTCTATTTATAAACAAATTTAATTTATTAAAATGTTTTTTCACAAAAAAAAATGTAGATATTAAAATAGAGAGATTATAATTTTTGAGATTAATTTTATTTAAAAATATATGAATACTCTAATTAAAGGAATGTGGTAAGAAATTGATTTTATTTCATCGAAATTGATAGTCAGGGTAAAAAAATCAAACAAAATCTTTGCAAATTTTTTATAATTTTAAATCTGTATATCTTGGTTAAAAAATATTGAACTCATTATAACCTTAACAGGGATTACATAAATTATAAAATAAAATATCTTAATTATTAAAAATAAAAGTATCCTTTTAAAAAAAATGTGATTGGTGAAAAAAATTAGAATCCATTTTATAGGTTTATATTAATAATGTTGGTTGAAATCACTCTTGATATAAGAACACAAAACCCATGAAAACAATTTTTAGAAAATACATGCTTCTAGGCTAAATATGAGTCCACCTTGATGCAATGTAATAAAAAAAATTTCTATTATATTATCTGGGTTAAAAAAAATAAATCATGGTTTTTATAATTTTTTAACAAGTAATAATTAAATTTAATGTTCCTACTATTCCATTAAATGAAAAAACCCAAAAAAATAGATTTTAATAAACTGTATCATATCTTTATAATAGTAAAAATTTGGTTCCCAATTTCAAAAAAAAATATTTTAAAATGAATTATTTAAATTTTTATGAAATATATTTTCTAAAAACAGTCATACCTTGGATAATGCAAAGTGATATGTTATTTTAAAGGAATACCCTTTATTTTAACTTTGTTTACATAATTTTATCCTTTACTAATATCAATATTTCAACACGGTTACTATTTATAAAACCTAAAAATAATAGGGACCAATTTAAAAAATTTAGGAATCCTCATTTCAATTAAAGAATCCATTTTCAAGATTAAATTTCTACGTGTGTTAAAATTAAATTAATATTAAAATGAAAAATAAAATGAATACAATTTATAGAAAATAATCACTTATAATTCTAAAAAAATGTATAGAAAAATATAATATATTTATAATTAAAATATAATAATTTAGAATAAATCTGTTATAAAATAATTATGTTTCTATAAGATCTTATTCGACACATAATTGTACATTTTTTACAAACAATGTATTTTTATTAAATGGTCTTGGATTAGGAAGTAAAAGAGAATTTGTCCAAGGAGGAAATTCCTCTAACAAAACATTTGACACACCATTGAGACCACTAGTATATTTATTTTATGATTCCATATTTCCCTCTCACTGGTTGAAATATAAATAACTTACAGAGAAGAGGTTGTAATCAGAGTGAATATTCATAACCATGCAGCTAGAGGATTTGAGGCCACTCTCTGGAGCATGGATATAAAAATTATAATGATGTAATATGATTAAAAATTTATATATTTCCATTCAATATTAATTGTTAGAATAATAACAATGAATATGTAATGGGTTTATTCGAATAGGGGATCCCAAATAAATGGATTTTTTTTGGAATGCCATAACAATGTGTCTAATGGATTCATGAACTATAACACTCATACTAAAACCCCCCAAGGAGAGATAGATCCAAATTAATCATTAACAAATTCATTGGTGAGGGTTATATATGATAATACCCTTGGTGAATCTAGATCATCAAACTGAATCTCATTACACTTCCAAATCACCAACCAGGACACAACTTGTTATATCACGAAATATCCTGGCCTAAAAATATGGTATAAGAATAATCCATTTCATCTATGCTAGATGATCCTCAATGTGATAAAAATAAATACATAATTTCCATTGGGATTTAGGAGGACCACTATTTCTGTATAGATGCAATCCCGAGAACCATATCCACAATCTTATCTACATTACTGTCCCACATATTCCACACATCCCTCGGCCCTCGTAAGTATACCATAGCCTGAAAACAAGATTCAGGAATGACCATACAAATTGGACATATTGGATATTCCTATTCATGAATGATCATGGAAAACTTATTTGATGTTGTGATTCTAATATAGGATTTATCTAAAAAAATCCTACCATTAGTGGGACTGCCTGACATCCCAAAATATTCCCTGATACATCATTCTATGTATTTCACATCCTAAGTTCCATCTTATAGCTATATTTAATTGTGTAAATTACTAATCACTAATTAATTTGACACAAATTATACTATATTATATATTTGACCCATTGAATTTAGAAAGTTATCCTTTTATCTCATTCATGAAACTTTTCATTGAGTCTTTCGGAACATTGTCCTTTGATTACATCATTAAATATGGAAAATAAAAAGGAATCTTCAAATCCAAAGACCACTTCATAGGTAGCCTACACCTATCCACCATAAAAAATACAAGGTTCTAACAAGATATATATCATGGATCCATATCCCTTCCTCTAATAGAGACCATCCTAAAGAATATCGTGCAATCCCCAAAGGGTTCTCAGAAAAAAGCTGGGGCAGGGACAAGGGATACACCTCAAAATACTGAGTGATAGAAATATTTGGATTTTATGACACATATTCACTATGATTAAATGTAATGTAACAATATACACCCATTATTTTATAGTGAAGAATTATTGAATTGATTTATATATATGAACCCCATATCACTGAATTCTTTAGGATGGAAATGATAATATCATGACAACCAATGAATTTTGTTTCCACTATAATTAAGATTTTACTAGAAAATTGGTTGGAGATATTGTATCTTGTCAATAAAAAATCTTATATGTTTAAATCATAACATAACATAGGATATTCGCACTTCTACCACCACCTTAGATAATGTTTCTTTTATTGATTTAGATATCCTATTGTAATTGAATCAATGTATTTTTTTATTATCCTACCCCTAATGCATCATAAAACCCCTATTTAAGAATATCTGATTATTGTTAGTATACACAAATATTTATTATGCTTATTAACCACTTGAATATATGATCATTTTTTGTGGTCTTCATCTCAACATACATGAATCACTGAATTGATGGATATTTCTGATTTAACATGGTTGAAGAACTTTCTGAATTATTTATTTTACTTTCAGATTATATGAAAAAATATATATTCATTCTGCTAGTTTGGACCTTGAAAAATTTTATTCTATCATTCATAGTAAACAATTGAGTAATAGACGGGATTCATATGAAAACCTTTTCTTGTTTAAGAATGTTTTCTTTGGATTCCACTAAAATTTGATTACATGAATGGTTATCCACTAATATAAAAAGATAATGTTATAGGGGATCCCTATAACGAAGAACCCTAGTCGGTTAAATGATATGATAAAGGCCTACATTTATTTTATTCATAAATAAGAGATAAGAGACACATTTCATGATGACAACAATCCATTTAGGAAAAAATAAAATTTTACTTTTATTAAATTGAATAAAGTTCCATTAAAACATATCATAATCCTTTATCATATCAATTTTTACACCCATGACACATTGTTTTTGAAATTGAGTGACTATTCATGGAATGAAACACTTCATGGAAAATAATTACATTATTAGATATGAGCCTTTTGGAGATGAAATAACTCTGATTATCAATAATAATAGAAAGCAACCAAGAGTGCAGGTGATTGACCGAACACTTCTAGATTTTTTTGATAATATTAAATGAAAAAATAGTTCTAAAATATGAGAATAATGAGGGTTTTTTATACTTTTGAATGATGGGGATTATTGATTAATTAAATTCATATAACTTATCTTTACACTCCCATAGGTATCTCATGAGGACCGCAATATCACTATAGACAAAGCCTCACTATTTTTTGAAGAATAAGGAATTAAACGCATATAGTCATGAAACACCATTATAATGGAGTTGTTTTATAGAAAATATGATTTCATTATATGTGAGATCATGTGGGAGATAATGGTTCATTGTATCTATTACTATAAGTTCAATATAATAGAAATTCCTAAAGAAATGAAATACACCATTGTAGTATATAGATGCCAAAAAAATGCATAATGAGATCATAGATTCCCTTCTCACTAGACATAGATGTACATTTTTCATTTGGGAAAAAGTAGGTGTTGTTATTTTCTCAGTTATGGAGGTTTTAAAATAGATTTAGAAGGTGTTATAAACACATTATTTAATATGGGCTTCACTTTTTTAAAAATAACAACATATATTTATTAATTTTTTGATATTATTAAAGTTCCTAATAAATTAATGAAATATTAAATAGAACCATATCAAATGGAGTGATATAATATAACTCAATTAGATTCCATTCAATGTTTTTACAATGAAAATTTTGCAGGTGGAACTGAAATCCAATATAGTGTTTCAATTTAATATCCACTTGGTGGATATTCCTTCCTGTATCCAGAACCCAAACCTTCTAAAAAGTGTATATCATTTCATCACATTCATTACCCTTCACCCAAAAGGTTTTCAAATCAGAAGTGATTTTTAAGTATTGACTTTCTCTGCCCATGATAAATTTCAATGAGGATAGGGAAAGATTCAAAAGTTTCTTGTAAAATTTGGGAATCTGGGAAAAATATAAAAAGACACATCCCTTAAAAATACCCCAAAATCTCTCTAGATATTCTACAATTTCTGTAGATTTACTATGGATCTATCTGAATGGGATACCTAAATACCATCGATCAAATAGGTCCTCAATCATAGTTACTGAATTAAAATCCCTCATTGACACATAATGCATTCTGGAACCCCCTTTCTTCACATATAGGAATGAAATGTCGTTGATGTCCTTAAAATAAGGATAGGTCTATAAAGACTCTAATGAAGGGTCTTGAGTTGCTTCAAGGACCTCAATTTATACCCCTGAGAGGTTCATCTATAATAGGTAATGAAATACTAATCTATGGTGTTTTTTTACAAATGGAGGTTGCAAATTGGTCTGTGGAGAAGGATGTCACCCTTATTTCTAGATCCTTACTCTAAAAAATAAAATTTTCACCCAAGTGGCCTTCTTGGAATATGATGATGAATCCATGTAAATAGGATTTTATTTCAAGACAATCGAATAACATAAATTTGAATATGTTTTTTGATATAAAAAACATTCTAGGGGAACAGTTACTGTATCCAGGATAATGAATCTTAAAAGAATATGGGTTTTCAATCCTGTAATAGTTCCATCATAATATTTTAATTAGGATTAGAGGTGATGGAATGTATTAGCATCTTCCTCTAAATATTCAATAAAGGTATTATCCCTTTAAATTTTTCACAATTGGGAATATCTCTAATTATCCATTGGACTCTTCATAAATCCTTCAAAAACTATAGGTTATCACTAAAATTATATCAATACAATTATGTTATATAACTTTACTTCCCCACAAAATTTTTATGGGCCATTAAATTAAGCTTCCATGAGATATTCTCCATCTATGGAAGTATGTATGGTGAAATCAAGGGACTAGAAAATAATATGGTCTGGTTAGTCATAGAATATCAACATTGGTCTAGAGGGTGGTTTTTATTTTCCTTCAATGGATATTAGTATATATTTAGGTGCATCATCCATCAATAAAGGGGGATTAACCATGGATTCAGGTTGATTTCCAGAAGCGTAAGAGAAAATTATAATGGTCTTATTCTATATGTGTTCAGATTGAAATGAAACATGCAGGTCTATAAGAATAACCAAAGGACCCAACAAGTAGATTTTATTGTGATCTATATAAAAAAAATACACAAAATATATATAATTTATATCCATATATCTTTGTTTTTATACATTTGGAATGAATGGTATTGTAGGACATTTTTTATGCAACCAATGACCATACTGCATAATTGAAATACCTTCACAATCCATCAACATCAAAACATAGTCATTATCTATATTGAAAATTCACCCCCAAAAGAAATAAAACATGTTTCATTTTTCATACTCAATTGAGATCCCTGAATTTTATACCCCTATAGACAAGAATATTCCTCTTGTAAGTTGATTTAAAACATTTATTAACATCATAAACAATATAGTCGCCCTCCATTAAATAATATATAACCATAATCAATCCATAAACTCATCGATATTCCACTAACCTCACTCATAATATGTTAAGAAATTCCAAAAAATGGATTACATTCAATTGAATCAAGAAGGTGTTTTTGAAAAAGTGGTTTTCTAGATATCTTATCCCTTTTTAAGATCCTCCATTTAAAAAAGATGGATATCAAAGGAATAAAACCTCCATTAGAGGACATTTTTATTATACATTATATTAATTATTTTAAAATAAAATGTCACTGACATATTTCACTTATATACACTCCATATTCTAAAAAACCCATAATATATTTTTAATTTTTTAGGGAGTTCAGGTTTAAGGGTCGGATGAATGTAAATTTTTTGACTATTAGAAGAGACATTCAATGATCTATTAATCCCATATCAAAGTTTTTTTCATAATAGCTTATTTATCATTATATGTTTGTTGTATATTCTACCATCAATTTAGTATATTGGACTATATTGAACCCCTTATAAATCTGACGTATAGAAGGCATCTTCCCTTAAAGGTGTTGCAATCAGCACAATCAATTTAGAAATGCTGGGGTAGTACTGATGTTCCAAATTATTCCAAGGACCTTAAAAAACCAATTACACTCTAGGGGTAGTATCTCAACATAAAGTGATATTTACTACTATTATAAGGTTAATATTTAATAATAAAATGATTTAAAAAACGAATTGTTTCACTATTCACAGAAAAATCATTCTTTTCAAAAAAACACAAAATTTCACCCGTATGTAATTTTAATTTCATGATTTGAAAAACTATAATCATTTAATAACATAAATTATCTAAAATTTTATAAAATTAAATATAATAATCAATAAAAATTGAAATAAATCCCATTTTTTTAGAAAACATAGTTTTGATGTATGAAATGTCTTTTCGGTAAAATTGACTAAAAATATCCTAAAAATTTATCAATAAATTGTTATTAATTTTTTACTATATATAAATATATATTTTTTAAAATGTAGTTAATAATACTTATACATGAACATTTAATTAATAGGTTATAATTTCCAAATTAAAAAAGAAATATTTCAGGGTTCGTTATTGCTCAGTGTTTCATGTTGTATAAGCTTTTAAGAAAATTCTTCTTTTTAAAACATCAACAGGTTTCATAAGGTCACATCCTCTAATGGTACTTTGGGAAACATTCATTTGGTCCTTCAAGCCATCAAAATCTATGTTCCTTAATCCATAAACATGTAATAAAATATTTCTAGTGGGTGTTTTCTATTCACTATGGGGGGATGAAGCTTGACCAAATAGGCTGGCTTGGTGTGTCAGTGGTTTATGGTCTATAATACACTATAACTAAATATAGATATACTATATTTTTCATTACATATATAATAAGCTAAAAATATATTTATAGATATTATTTTACATAATATGTATACATAAATGTATTAAGAAATTTAACATTTGACAGTGAATGTATAATAATATATATATATGGGTGTGTTTTTGTGTATGTGTATAGACATGAACACCAACACATATAAACTAAAAACCTATTAATTACATCCATTTATATAAGAATATTTTTTAAAAACACGTGTATATATATATGTATGTATATGACTCTATGTTCTGATTATATATATGTATTTATTACTCCCAGTGTGTGTGTATCTGTGTGTGCATTGGTATAGATGAATAGACTACGAAAAATAATAATATCATGAATAAGACTATATGATTAGATAAATAATCATTCAATCAATGTTAGGAATTTTATAAATTATCTTTCAGAAGTCAATTAATCTACTGGAATATAAAAAAATATACAGGGTTTGTATTCCATGCGATATTGACAAACAAAGGGGATCTATGTGGTGACTGGGGATAATTTCAAAGGGTAAAATTTATTTACTAGTTATAAATTTTTTTATTATGATAAAACAACAAAATATGAAATATAAATAATTCTATCTAGATAAGGGGGTATTTATAACAATGCTTGAGGTTGGAATTAGAATATTGAACCAATCATCCGTGTGAGTATATTATGTATTTATATAGATTTTTGTCTATATATATATATAATAAAACAGGAAAATTAATGTTTATTTTATTTACATATACATAAATATACACTTCTATGTTAAAATATTTCAATAGGTTAATGACTGCAATAATTCTATTGAAATATAATTATATATATGTAGTCTTCTTAAATATTATTAAGTATATTTAAAACATGAAAATTTATTAATTTTATATGTACATACATATAATTAATAATAGATAATTATATTTAGTTTCTGACTATATTGAAAAATAACATTAATTATTTTAAAAATATATTCTTATAATATATTATTATTTACATATAAGAAAAATCAAATATATAAATATTATTAATTGTACTTAACTAAAAAATGACTAATAATGTATTATTAAATATATAAAATAACCTATATTTAATTTTTTATATAAAAATATTAATAATTATAAATTATATTTACAAATTATTAATTATATTTAAAAATTACTTAATATAAAAAATAGATAAATAATTTATATAACATATTATTTCATATAAAATGCCTGGTGAAGAGTATTGTCAACATTGTCAATCTACATTACAAACCCTTGCAATATTTTTTATAATATTTTCTCGAGTTTTCCTTTGATGCCAAAGACACACCATTTCCTTTTTTTATAGCTGTTTAATTACTTTAAAAAATATTAATAATTGTATTTAAATACAAAAATATTTACAACATATTAAAAATTAAATATAAATATCAAATTTAATGTTAATTATATTTTAAAAAATATGATTTAGTATTATTTAAATTAAAATAATTAATTAAATATATTTTAAAAATATTAATTTTAAAGGTTAGAAAATTAAATTATTAATAATTATAAAATAACTATTTTTATTCATAATTTTGAAAACTTATAAATTTAGAAAATTAATAATTATATATAAATTTATAATTATACATAATATAATTTTTATATAAATTAAAATTAAATAATTGTCACTATTAATAAATATAATTTATCTTTTAAATAATTGGTAATTCAAAATATTGTTTAGATAAATATTTTTATTTATTTTATTAATTTTTAAACTTTATATCATTGTTATAATTAATTATTCATTTAAAATAATGATTTTTTTATTTTTTTAATATATGGAAAATGATCATTGAAACATGTAAGAATATACTTAGGTATATAAAATTTATTTAAATAACTATTTTGTTAATATTGAAAATCACTATAATTTCATATATTTATATAGAATATATTAAATTATTATAAATGTTGTCATATATATATATACAAATGTGTGTGTGTGTGTCTTGTATAACCTATGACTATAACATTTAGTGCAATCTCATTTCTATGTGTCAACACCACCTCCAAATTTTCCCCTCTCCCACCATATTCCACCCTTCCCCACAACTGGTTCTCCATACCTATCAATATTCTTCACCTATGTGAAACACCCCATCTTGGTATATGTGTCCCCAACTCTTCCTAAACATCTTCTCCTACGCATCTCCAATACCTCCCTACTACTTCATCTTTCTACCCATTTGTTTCACATCATTTTCTATATCATGTCTTCCTCCTTACCTTTCGCCCCTCCCCCCATGATTTTCACCCACTCTCATCACTCCATCTATTATATAAGTTTTTGTATTTTCCTAAACCCTTCATTTTTAAATCATGGTATTCCAATGGGTTGAGAGTAATTTTATGAAATGTAGAATTGTTTTTATAATTTATTAATAATTTATAAAGCTGTTTTAATATTTTTTTACAACTGTTAATGTAATTTAATGATAAAAATCATTCCGGGAAATTAATTTGGATTTTTTTTATTGAGAATAAAATATTTTACAAGTCTTTTGAAATTTTGGATATGATATGAATTCAATACCATTATTATTCAACAGTTTTTTAATGGGTAATTACAAATTATAACTTTATTCTTATCCTTATTCCTAGCCAGGATTTTTTTCTTTGGTAATAATGTGTTTCATGTCTATTTGTAAAGTTAACTAATATTTTCTTTAACTATATAATGGTAGGTAGCGTTTTTCATGAGTTTTGTAAAGTTAATGATCATTATCTTTAATTCAGGTAGTGATAGTTCAGGTTTTATAATAGCTTTTTAAGGGTAACTCAACAATCCCTTTACACATTTAAAATTAATCATGTTTTATTACATGAATTGTATGGGTCATCTATAGCTCCAATAAAGGTAATTCATGTTTTCTTAACCATGCAAAAAGGTTTTCTATGGATTCTGAATCACGTTTAAGGGTATCCCAAATATCTCATAATGGTAACCACATTAATCTAAAGTTCAAATATTGGATATATAATGTCTCCAAATTCAATATATAGATTACCATACAGGTATGGTTAAAACCATGATACTCATACGCAACACAATCTCAATATGTAATGGAAATATTAAAAATTATGAAAATTTGGATTCTTCACTCTATCACATATCTTGATCTTATTTACCTATTTTAACAGTTTAAATTTACGAAAATAGATTATTAATATTTTTATTATCCACATTAAAATTGAGATTATGAATTTCAATATTTCTTAATTGTATCACAATATATATTATACTTATACCAAATTAAATTTGGGATTCTGAATCTTGTGTCTTTTTTAATTACAGAAAAAAAATTTGATACTATTTTAATAATACTAAAACCTCCCCCACACAATTTACTATGAATTGTCTCAATTATAGATGATAAAAACACTTTCATGAATTCTATAGATTCTTTTACAATGATAATGAGTCCCTATTGGTCATGAATTCAAGTTCTGGGAAAGATGAGTATTCTCTATCTCTCATATTTTTTGGATTTATAATTAATGATCCTTTTTGTCTATGAAGGGGATCCATATTTCACTCCATTTTCTATAAGTAACTTTAAAAATTTTACTCCATTTTCCTCCATTGTGTGAATATTTTTGGTCAACATAATATGATAGTTAATTATTTCAAATCTAAAATTTGAGGGAATGGAGAGTTTCACCAATATTTTATAGAAAAATATCACATTAAAGCTACATGTTTCCAAAGAAAATATTATCACATGCGCAAAAAGATTATTCTTATTATCTCATGATGTTTTAGTCTATTTTATCTAAATATTATAATGGAATTAGAAATTTTATGTCACCTAATGAAAATTAATATTATTTATTTTTCCTTGAAATTAAAATATCAAATTATATTCTGTGTTGACATTTAATGATATGTAAACTACATAATTAATGTAGAAATATTGTTTCATGTTGAAATTAATATTATTATTTATGGAAAAGTGATTACTATGTGAATTTTCTTATTCTACGATATTGTTTATAGGATTATCTATGTCTTTTATTGATCAACATATAGATTTTTTGGAATACTATATATTATATGATTTCATAGGATTAAAATAATGTTGATGTAGTTATTTGATTAAAAAACCATCAAGAAAAAAGGACTAATCACATAATTATTGTTAATAAACCAATTTCCTAGAAAAATATTTTTATTTTTTGATAATAATATATTCTATAGATGATGTGATATAATATAACCCATTAAACTAGATTAAGGTAAATATTAAAGCTGATGTGTATTGTTATGTGATGATATGGGTTGATGAGTGGTGATTGTGATATGTGGTTGATGTTGTGTGATGGTTTGATTGTGGTGATGAATTTTTTTATGTGGTGTTATGATGATTATTTTATTGGGGATGAAAAAAATGAATATTAAATGGGAAATTTATATTTAATTTTAATACAAAAGGATGATAAGTGATTGTGTAAATGGTTGGTAATCGATGTTGTTAAATGAGACCTTTGAATTTGATGTGCGGTTTTTGGCCTAAATTAATTGAAATAAAAATTTATGGGTTTTTGTGAGGTAAAATGGAATTCCTTATAAAATTATAGTTAGTGAAAACTCAATAATACTATGGTTGATGTAATATTTTCAGATGTGGGGTTGTGTGGATGTTGCGTAGTGTGATACCTTAGATTAAGAAGTGATATTGATTAATTATAGTTGATATGTTGAGATTTTGGTGGGTATGGTTGTGTGAAACCATAGTTTAGGATTTTCTATAATTGTGACACAATTGATTTTTTGTACATGACCCTTATTTCATGTGATTGTATCCGGTATAATGATTGGGTTATTTTTTAAGAATGTTGGGGATGTTTCAGAATGTTTTGGAGGTGTCTCTAGAGGTAATATGTTATTAGAAATTATGCTTCACAAAAAAAAGAAATTATTAATCATATTTTGGGTGTGATTTTGTAGGTTCATGGTTTTTGTATGGTTTGTCAAAAACATTCAATTGATTGAGGGAAACATTGAAAAGTGAAATAGATGGAAACACATAGCTTCTGTAATGTTTTTCTAACTATGCAAGAAAAATATGTGGGGTGTCCACTAGATGTAGTTCAAAAACATTTTTTGGATTTTATTTAACTCACCTTGAAAATACATGAAATTTCTAGAATCATAATATAAGTTGTCACACCATATTATATACCGTGCAACCTAACAATGTGATGTGCAATTGGAACCTTTAGAATTTTGGTTTTAATCCACATTAAGTATAAAGCCCCAGCCTTAAACCTTACGTAATATAGAATTAAATGAATAATTCACATTGAGGATCTTTTTAGGTTTAGAGTTTTAGAGAATTATGACATAACTGTTACATCTCAAAAGATTACAAAGTAGACTAAGTTTCCATAAAATAAAAACTCTTAAAAAGAAACATGTCTCGTTCCATGTTTTAGATAGCATGACTTTCCCTTGCTCCCATCCCTGACCCTATTCCACATTAATTCCTGTGAAAAACATTTCAAAAAACTTGGGGTGAGCATAAAAAGCTCAGTAAGGGATACACAAAGAATGAAAAATGTTAGTTTTTCAAACATGAAGTAAACCATGTATACTTTATCAAAGTAATACCTTCACCTTCATGAAGTAGTAAAAACTCTTCACTGAATAAAATATCATTACTTACCCTTTTATAACCAAAGGATTACCATAAGACCCATATAAGGAACACATAACACATAAAGGTAACTTGGGACATAAACATACTTATGTGGAATAACCATACAGTCGACTTCCACACATATCACTTAATGGAATAGCCATACGGCCAACTTCCATATATACTTAATGGAATAGCCATACGGCCGACTTCCATACCCAATGCATTGGAGGTTATAACGTAACCACCTATCCTAGTATACACGGCACCACCCGTCATATGGTTCATCACGTAACCACCCTTCAAATGTCCAAGTACCATTATAAAATCATAAAACATTAAACAAATATAATGGAAAGAAAACATTTCCACACTTTGATCACAATATATCACTTAAATATATTGACATAAAAAAGCCATTATAAAATCCATTTTAAATACCAAAATACATAAAAGTGTATATGGTATTTATTTCATTTAAAAAAACATTACTGCTTGTTGAGGAAGCCAAAGACCAAATAATACTCGCGGCAGTGGAAAAGATCGTTGTCCCCGCGTACATTAAAAGAAACATTCCTTTTTGTCATTTAGTAAAACACTTCGTAGAAAAAGATTCCTTTTGTATAAAAGTAAAATTTAAAGGGGTTTATACACCGTATAAAAGATAGTTGTGTATAAAATGAAATATGCCTCAATGAAAGGAGATTGAGACGAAGTCCCTTACCTCAGGTCCGACTTCACTCGATCATTCTTTAACGTCCTAAATAATAAATTTGAGTTAATTTCTACTTTCTTAAGAACATTTTTCAAGTTATTATTCCTTTTATATCACTTATTTCCATGTTATAAACATTATGTAATCATTAAGTTAATAATGTTTGTTTTGTTGATATTTGGTTCTTAAGTCAAAAGTGGACTTCTTACAATTACATGTTGTTCGTGTGGTCAAAGGTTCTTTATATCCAGAATGACATTCCTGATTTGGATATCATATATATCATATATATCTAGCATATGCATGTATTTATAATATCACATAATCATTTAGAGGTAAGAAATAAAATGCACCATTCAGGGAGATGGTAAGCCGTACGTACGCATGAACGCTACTTTCATTTCTATGTCATATGAATGGAATTAAAACTAAATTAGAGGTATGTATATTTTAATTCCAGAATTCTATTAATAATTTAGATGTAACATACACCATATATATCCATTATATATATGTACTTATAATAGTAAATTGCATTTGGGGATAAGAAATGAAATGCACCGTTCATGGAGATGGTAAGTCGTACGTACGCATGAACGCTACTTTAATTTCTATCTCATACTTTAATGGAATGAAATAATAATGATAAAAAGGTATATTATAATTACAGTATAACATCATATATAATAACTTTAAATACATCCTTTATACATCCCACATATGGCATTAACGAATCAAATCACTTTGAGGGGGTGGTAGTCCGCACTTCCTAAAATTAAATTATCGTGTTTACCCACAATGGAAACCATAAAGTTATACCACAAATGAAAAATAAAGAAGCATTAGGGAAACATAAACATAATATATATCATATATAAATAGAGTGACATCTTAATGGCCACCATTAAAGGTGTTTAAAAGAAGATTGAACAATCATCGTTTCGTGAGGCAGAAATTCGCCAACCACAGAAACAGTATGTTCTTTAACCATTATATGTAGATTTGTGTAAGTGTAGCTCAAATTATTGTTATAAAAACATCCTAGTATATTTAAGATACTGTATTTGTTACAAAATAAATGAATAAAAAGAGATTATGGGGTTGGAGAAGCAAAATAAAACAAAAGAACACAAGTGAACACATTACCTTAAAATCGGGTAACTCTCTTAGATTTGAGCTCAAAGGCTTCCTTGGGAAGACTTATGCCCAAATTGAGGCTTCAAATAGTAATTGAGGGATTTGGAGAGACAAAATGGGCAGGTTTTGGCCGAGACAAAGGCTTTGGAAGTGTGGGTAAGGTGGTAGAGGTGGGGGGCTTTTATAAGAGGAGAGGAGGGGCACTCCTGGAAAGTAAGGAAATGTTACATTATTTTAGAATGGGTTTCGGATTTTAATGGTCCCACATTGATTTTTTTCAAGTATAAGGTGATAAGGGTTCGAAATACACACATCCAATAGGTTTTTGACATGTGTAGGTCTTAGATTTTACATTATCTTTCCATTTTATTTAAATCGTTAAATAATGAGGTAATCCCTGCATCATCATGGTGTCATAAATAATTTAATTTATTTAATGTCTAAAAATTATTAAAAAAATATAATGATGTATGAAATCTTTGTATCTTTCCAATTAATATTTATAGTCAAAAATCGAAGTTTTATAAGCTCATGTAACAATTGTTTTAGTAAAACAACTCATGTTTGTGACATTTTTATTTTAACATTAAATAAAAAGATATTAATGTCATTTTCCAACTAAAGTGGCTCCATTGGGTCCCCAAGTTGACCCATGGATTGTCTTTGTCGTACATGACACATACAATAAGGTTAGTACATGTGTCAAGTTCATTTCATATTATTAAAACATTATTTTTACCTTAAACTACACTGATTACCTCTAATCGCGATTAAAAACTTAAAAGTTAATATTCACCAAAAAATTATTTTAATCCCATTGAACTGCATTTTACTTCTTAAGGACAACAATTTATGTCATATTTTTGAAATTAAAAACACATAAGTGGTAAAATTTCATTTAAACGAAAAATCAGTTTTTATAAGTACCACTTAGTGGTTTCACTATTCATCAAAAATTGATGTTTTTCAGAAAAATACCAAAAATTCACCCTAAGCTATATTTGATATTCCAAATTCAAAAATGAAGTCTATTTTAAAAAATTCAAAACATATAAGTTCTATTAATTAATTTAATAATTAATTCCCGCTGTCAGAGAAAATAGCGTGTTTTCATGAAACAATAAGTATCAAAAGATTGACAGTAGTTTAAGTCCGATTTCAAAGTGAAATTAATTACAACGACCACTATTGGATTTAATGGTAAAAATATATTCTAATTTCACTTTAAACCCAATTCAAATGATAATATAATCATATAAATAAATTAGATTAAAAAGAGGTTTTGAATTAAAATACAACATTTTTCACTATTCATTAAAAAAATGAAGTTTATCGGAAAAATACCAAAAAATTACACAAAGTAAATTTTGATGTCCCGATTCTAAAAAAGAGTTTTATTTGGTCCAATAGAATGTATAAAAGCGACCAAAATTATATTTAATGACGGTTCTCCCTCAAAAGGCGATAAGTGAACCTTTAGTGAAATTAGGGTATAAAAGCCTAAAATTGAATTCTTTTCGTATTTTAAGCCTTTATCTTTTATTGGATAAATTTAAAAACATTTAAAAACATATATAATCATATTTTAGTTATTTCTATCCATTCCCGCCAATACAACGGTTATGTGTTAACTACCATTTAAAATAATATTATTTTATTACTAGTGTGTAACGTAAGATTTCAATGAAACTCTTTGTTGCGTATCGGGTACTCTATCGAACATAGCAACCCCTTTAATGTAAAAATAATATTTAATTCATAAATATTAATAAATATGAAAATTATTTATTCTTTATTTAACTGGGATGTTACATCCTTCCCCGCTTTTGGGAATTGTGTCTTCTCAATTTTATTCACTTATCAAAATAAGTGGGGGTATTTATCCCTCATATCATTTTCAGATTCCCACGTTTCCTCTTCAACCATATGGTTTTTCCACGAAACCTTTACCTGGTGGATTACATTATTTCACAACACTTTCTCTCTTCGGTCAAGAATCTGGACTGGTTGTTCTTCATAAGAGAGATTCTCTTCCAACTGAACTACCTCTGGGCTCAAAACATGAGATGGATCTGGAATATACTTCCTCAACATCGAAACATGAAAAACATTGTGTACCTGAGATAAACTCAGAGGTAAATCCACTCGGTAAGCAACTGATCCAACTTTCTCCAAAATTTCATATGGTCTAATGAACATTGGACTCAGCTTTCCTTTCTTACCAAATCACATCACACTTTTCCACGGTGAAACTTTGAGAAAAACATGATCACCTACATCGAAAGATAGATCCTTCCTCCGGTTATCCTCATAACTCTTCTTCGTGCTCTAAGCTATTTTCATGTGTTTCTGAATCAACTGAACTTTTTCTGCCAACTCTTCTATCAATTATGGTCCCATCAACTTCCTTTCACCCACTTCATCCCAAAAAGATGGAGTTCGACACCGCTTCCCATATAATGCATGAAACGGTGTCATCTGTATACTAGAATGAAAACTGTCATTATATGAAAACTCAACCAAAGAAAGATGTTGGTCCCAACTTCCCTGATAATCCATCAAACAAGCACGTAGAATATCCTCCAATGTCTAAATTGTTTGTTCTGACTGCCCATCTGATTGCATATGAAATACTTTACTAAAATTTAATTCGATACCCAACGACTTCTGAAGGCCCTTCAAAAAGTTAGAAGTAATCTTGGGATCACGATCAGACACAATGGAGAGGGGAAATCCATGTAACCTGACTATCTATTTAAGATACAAATGGGAAAGTTGATCTAGGGAAAAAGTATCTCGTATAGCAAGGAAATGAGTAGATTTAGTCAAGCGTTCAACAATAACCCAGATTGCATTATTACCTCGAGATGTCCTCGGTAATCCCACAACAAATTCCATGGATATATTTTCCCATTTCCACTCTGGCACTGGTAAAGGCTGAAGCATCCCTTTCGGTAACTGCCGCTCTGCTTTAACCTGCTGACAAGTCAAACACTTCACAGTAAAATCAGTAATATCCCTTTTCATTCCATCCCACCAGTAATACTCTCGCAGATCTCTGTACATCTTAGTACTGCCAGGATGAACTGAAAAAAGAGAACTATGAGCCTCACATAACAACTCATTCTTCAACTGTGAATCACTAGGCACACATAATCTCTTCCCAGGCCTCAAAACACAATCATTATCAATGTTAAATTCAGGCAACTTACCCTTTTGAACCAGATCTACCTTTTTCTGCAACTCACTGTCTTGCTTTTGTGCTTGCTTGATTCTATCTGATAGAGAAGATTTCACTGATGCCTAAAACAAAATAGAAGTACATCCTACACAAACAACTTCCATTCCAAATCTCATCAAATCCTTAACCAAAGGATCATGTTCAAAACACAACATTTTTAATGAAGCATTACTTTTTCGACTCAAAAGCATCAGCCACTTTATTTGCTTTTCCTAGATGGTAATGAATTGTACAATCATAATCCTTGATTAATTCTAGCCATCTCCTCTGTCTCATGTTCAACTCTTTCTAAGTGATTATATACTTTAAACTATTTTGATCAGTATATATTTCACACTTTACTCCATACAAATGATGCCTCTAAATTTTTAAAGCAAAAACAACAGCAGCTAATTCCAAATCATGTGTAGGGTAATTTACCTCATGAATTTTCAACTTGCGTGAAGCATAAGAAATTACCTGATCATTATGCATAAGGACACAACCAAGTCCATTCAATGAAGCATCACTGTAGATAATAAACTCACCATTCCTGGAAGGAAGTTCCAAAATTGGAGCATTCACCATTCTTGTTTTCAACTCCTGAAAACAATCATCACATTCTTTTGTCCAGATAAGCTTAACACCCTTACGAGTTAGGTTAGTCATTGGACTAGATAATCATGAAAATTTTTCAACAAACCTTAGGTAGTAACCTGCCAAACCAAGAAAACTACGGATCTCGGTTACATTTGTGGGTCATGGCCATTCTTCAACAACCTTTGTTTTAGCAGGATCAACAGTTATACTATCTTTTGAAACAATGTGACCCAGGAAAGAAATTTGTAGTAACAGAAACTCACACTTGCTAAACTTTCCATACAGTTTCTTTTCTTTTAAGGTTTGCAAGATAACCCTTACATGACTTTCATGCTTCTCTTTACTTTTAGAAAACACCAAAATATCATCAATGAAAACAACCAACATTTTTCACTTGATTCAACTGATCCATCACTGCAAAAAAACTATTTAGTTCTGATTTTGACCATCTCAGGATACTAATTCGAAAGGTCATTATACTTTGTATTCCTTCCTAGAAAAGCTGCTCTATTTCCTCTATGGAAAACCATTATTAACACAGAAATATCTTAGGAGAAGCAACATGGTAATCTTTAAATTCTATATCATTTCAATTTGACAATAAATTTTTTTTTGGATAATAATTTAATAGAATTCTAACTCCTAAAGTTATCTAAACCAACCTCTGATACCAACTATAAGGCCCCAGCCTTAAACCTTACTTAATATAGAATTAAATGAATAATTCATATTGAGGATATTTTTAGGTTTAGAGTTTTAGAGAATTAGGACATAACTGTTACATCTCAAAAGATTACAAAGTAGACTAAGTTTCCATTAAATAAAAACTCTTAAAAAGAAACATGTCTAGTTCCATGTTTTAGATAGAATGATTTTCCCTTGCTCCCATCCCTGACCCTATTCCACATTAAGCCCTGTGAAAAACATTTCAAAAAACTTGGGGTGAGCATAAAAAGCTTATTAAGGTATACAAAAAGAATGAAAACTATTAGTTTTTCAAACATCAAGTAAATCATGTATACTTTATCAAAGTAATACCTTCACCTTCATGAAGTAGTAAAAACTCTTCACTGAATAAAATATCATTACTTACCCTTTTGTAACCAAAGTATTACCATAAGACCCATATAAAGAACACATAACATATAAAGGTAACTTGGGACATAAACATACTTAAGTGGAATAACCATACGGTCGACTTCCACACATATCACTTAATGGAATAGCCATACGGCCAACTTCCATACATACTTAATGGAAAAGCGATACGGCCGACTTGCATACCCAATGCATTGGAGGTTATAATGTAACCACCCATCCTAGTATTCACGGCACCACCCGTCATAAGGTTCATCAAATAACCACCCGTCAAATGTCCAAGTACCATTATAAAATCATAAGACATAAAACAAATATAATGGAAAGAAAACATTTCCACACATTGATCACAATATATCACTTAAATATATTGACATAACAAATACATTATAAAAACCATTTTCAATAATAAAATACATAAAAGATTATATGGTATTTATTTCATTTAAAAAAACATTACGGCTTATTGAGGAAGCCAAAGACCAAATAATACTCGCAGCGGCGGAAAAGGTCGTTGTGATCGCGTACGTTAAAAGAAACATTCATTTTTGTCATTTAGTAAAGCGCTTCGTAGAAAAAGATTCTTTGTATAAAAGTAAAAGTCAAAGGGGTTTATACACCGTATAAAAGATAGTTGTGTATAAAACGAAATATTCCTCAATGAAAGGAGATTGAGACGAAGTCCCTTACCTCGGGTCCGACTTGACTCGATCGTTCTTTAACGTCCTGAATAATAAACTTGAGTTAATTTCTACTTGCATACGAACCATTTTCAAGATTATTATTCATTTTATATCACTTATTTCTATTTTATAAATATTATGTAATCATTAAGTTAATAATGTTTGTTTTGTCGATATTTGGTTCTTAAGTCGAAAGTGGACTTCTTACAATTACATGTTGTTCATGTGGTCAAAGGTTCTTTATATCCAGAATGACATTCATGATTTGGATATCATATATATCATATATATCTAGCATATAAATGTATTTATAATATCACATAATCATTTAGAGGTAAGAAATGAAATGCACCGTTCATGGAGACGGTAAGCCGTACGTACTCATGAACGCTACTTTCATTTCTATGTCATATTAATGGAATTAAAACTAAATGATAGGTATGTATATTTTAATTCCATAATTACATTAATCATTTAGATGTAACATACATCATATATATCCATTATATATATGTACTTATAATAGTACATTGCATTTGTGGATAAGAAATGAAATGCACCATTCATGGAGACGGTAAGCCGTACGTACGCATGAACGCTACTTTAATTTCTATATCATAATTTAATGCAATGAAATAATAATTATAAAAAGGTATATTATAATTCCAGTATAACATCATATATAATAACTTTAAATACATCCTTTATACTTCCCACATATGGCATTAATGAATCAAATAACTTTGAGGGGGTGGTAGTCCGCACTTCCTAAAATGAAATTATCGTGTTTACCCACAATGGAAACCATAAATTTATACCACAAATGAAAAATACAGAAGAATAAGGAAAACATAAACATAATATATATCATATATAAATATAGTTACATATTAATGGACACCATTAAAGGTGTTTAAAATAAGATTGAACAATCATCGTTTCGTGAGGCAGAAATTCGCCAACCACAGAAACAGTATGTTCTTTAACCATTAGATGTAGATGTGTGTAAGTGTATCTCGAATTCTTGTTATAACAACAATCTAGTATATTGAAGATACTGCAGTGGTTCCAAAATAAATGAATAAAAAGAGTTTAGTGGGTTGGAGAAGCAAAATAAATCAAAAGAACACAAGTGAACACATTACCTTAAAATCGGGTAACTCTCTTAGATTTGAGCTCAAAGGCATCATTGGGAAGACTTCTTCCCAAAGTGAGGATTCAAGGAGTAAGATAGGGATGTTTAGAGACAAAATGGGTAGGGGTTGGCTGAGCCAAATGCTTTGGAAGTGTGGGTAAGGTGGTAGAGGTGGGGGCCTTTATAAGAGGAGAGGAGGGGCACTCTTGGAAAGTAAGGAAATGTTACTTTATTTTAGAATGTGTTTCGGATTTTAATGGTCCCAAATTGATGTATTTTGAGGATAAGGTTATAAGGGTTCGAAATAAACCCATAAAATAGGTTTTGTACAAGTGTAGGTCTTATAGTTTATATTATCTTTCCATTTTATTTAAATCGTTAAATAATGAGGTAATCACTACATCATCATGGTGTCAAAAATAAGTTAATTTATATAATGTCTAAAAATTATTAAAAAAATATCATGATGTAGGAAATCATTTTATCTTTCCAATGAATATTTATAGTCAAAAATCTGACTTCTATAACCTCATGTAAAATTTTTTTTAGTAAAACAACTCATGTTTGTGACATTTTTATATTAACATTAAATAAAAAGATATTAATATCATTTTCCAACTAAAGTGCCTCCATGGGGTTCCCAAGTTGACCCATGGATTTTCATTGTCAGCCATGACACATACAATAGGGGTAGGACATGTGTCAAGTTCATTTAATATTATTAAAATATTATTTTTACCTTAAACTACACTAATTACCTCTAATCACGATTAAAAACTTAAAAGTTACTATTCACCAAAAAATTATTTCAATCCCATTGAAACGCATTTTACTTATTAATGACAACCATGTATGTCGGATTTTTTAAATTCAAAACACAAAAGTGGTAAAATTTCATTTAAATGAAAAATCAGATTTTATAAGTACCACTTAGTGGTTTCATTATTCATCAAAAATTGATGTTTTTCAGAAAAATACCAAAAATTCACCCTAAGATATATTTGATATTTCGAATTTAAAAATGAAGTCTATTTTAAAAAATTAAAAACATATAAGTTTAATTAATTAATTTAATAATTAATTCTCGCTATCAGAGCAAATAGCGTGTTTTCATGAAACAATAAGTATCAAAAGATTGACACTAGTTTAAGTCCGATTTCAAAGTGAAATTAATTCCAATGACCACTATTGGATTTAATGGTAAAAATATGTTCTAATTTCACTTTAAAACCAATTTAAATGATAATCTAATCATATAAATAAATTATATTAAAAAGAGGTTTTGAATTAAAATACAACATTTTTCATTGTTCATTAAAAAAATGAACTTTATCGGAAAAATACCAAAAATTTACACAAAGTAAATTTTGATGTCCCGAATCTAAAAAAGAGTTTTATTTGGTCCAATAGAATGTATAAAAGTGACCAAAACTATATTTAATGACGGTTCACTATCAAAAGGCGATAAGTGAACCTTTAGTGAAAATTAGGGTATAAAAGCCTAAAATTGAATTCTTTTCGTATTTTAAGCCTTTATCTTTTATTGGATAAATGTAAAAACATTTAAAAAAATATATAATCGTATTTTAGTTACTTCTATCCATTCCCACTAATAAAATTTCTATTTGTTAACTACCATTTAAAATAATATTATTTTATTACTAGTGTGCAACGTAAGATTTCAGTGAAACTCTTTATTGCGTATCGAGTACGCTATCGAGCATAGCAACCCCTTTAAAGTAAAATTAATATTTAATTCATAACTATTAATAAATATGAAAATTATTTATTCTTTATTTGCCTGGGATGTTACATTACGGCTCAAAATTCTCATTTATCCACTAACCTATTAGGGTCTAAAATTTACATTCCTCCCAAGGAACCATTGGTAATTAATTTTGACAATAATACAGAATTTTAATAATCAAAACCTTTTATAGATCTTCATTATTTAGTAAGTCATTGTTCTTCTCCATTCTTCATAGTTCTACTCTTATTGTCTCTCCTAGAACAATAGATCATGTCCATTAAAAATGGATATATGATCTATTATGGATTTTTGATGATATGTTTCTGAATATATTAAAAGAAATAATATCCATGTATGTATCAATTTTATCAAAGTATCATTATTCATTTTTTACACCTTTTAGTGGTTGGTGAGTTCTCGTTTTCCTCCACCATTCTAGAATATGAATGCATAGTTTTGATTAATGTTTTTTCATAAACTTTTTGTGACAAACAAGTGTCATTATTTATGAAACCCCATTTTCATTATGGTTTTTATAATTATTTTAAATTTGATCATTTTTAGAAATCTTATTTTCATTAAATTAAAAATAATATTTTATAAATTATGTTATTGTTTTGATGCATGAAATTTGATTTATGAATTATATACTGGAGAGAATTTGTTGTATGTGAAATTGGATTTAGTATGCGGTTTGTCATGAATTGTTAGAATGACATCATTTATTTGACATGGCCAAGGATAAGTGGAATGTACCACTATGGAAAATTTGTTTTTTAGACACAACACTAGATAAGGGTTATGTTCTATTGGGGTAGGGAGATATTGGTCACCTTTTGAAGGAATAGTGAATGTACTGGAGACATCTCATAAGTATGTAACTATCACATGTAATTAATTGGTGTGTGTATGTGTGGATGTGTGTGTGTGTGTTTTGAACCACGTGAAAGGGTTTTCTAAATAAATTAAATTGGTTATTATATATTTTAATTTTTTTCATTGGGAATTATTTACTGTTTGGACAAAAACTATTTTAATTTATTATAAAATATTATTTATAATTTTACTAAACACTTATTATCCCAGTTGCATGAATTTGGAAGACATTATATAATACTTATTGTGTTTCTACTCTACCCATAATTCAGAAATTCAATGCGTTTGTAGATATCATCTATTAGGACACAAGTAATGGTTAGATAAAATATTCATCTAGTGATGAATCATGATACCATGTAAATGGAATTTATATTAAAATCATGGATTTGGTTTAGTATTTTCTTTTGAGGATATAACATAGATGTATTTGGGTATTGTAGTCTTTAATTAATTGATTGTTGTTTTCTTTGATTCTATTGTTAATCTAATTTGGTTTTCAATCATGTATTTCCACATTGTTTTTATTTCATACCCGTGCATAATATGGGAATATTCGATGTTTTTTTTAGTAAAAATTTTTCGATTTATCGATTAAGGTAAAACCATCTCTAGTTTTTTTCTATGCCTTTAGAACTTTTTTCATATCATTGGTATCCAGAATATTTCACATGAGGATAGTGGAACCCCCTCACATCACAAAAAAATGAGGACTGTTGTGATGTTATAAATAGTATCAATCAAGTTAAACACGCATATATTTCAGGTTAGTAGCAAAGAGATAGGAATGTTAGATTATTAAGTGAATAGTTTTAATAGATTCAACTAACATTTTTAAACTCATAATAAAGTTACAAGGGTTTTCAGGTACTCAATTTTTTTACACATGTATAGGTGAGTTAATATATCATTTTCAAGGGTTTAGTCGATGATGGTTGAATATCACATATAGGTAGAAAGAATTCTGACTAGGACTATATTGATCATCTTCTATTGTATGATTTATAAAAAATGTTAAAAATTATTACGATGGTTGGATTTTGTAAATAATGGTTGTGGCTTATATGAATATAATATATTGGAATTTTTAAGCCTTTAGTAGATAATTATTGAGAAGAAATAGATTTTTTTCTATTAATAAGAAATGGAACCATGTAGATGTTAAAGGAATATACTGAAAGAGGTAGAAGAAAATGTTGATGAACCTGAGCCACATGTGAATTAATAACTCTATCAAATCACTATTCATACATTTCAATATCGTGATAGAGGAAAATATAATGATGAGACCTAAAAAGTGAATCAATTCCAATCAGTACGTTTTAATGAGTGAATTAATTTTTTCATCTGGGAAATGATTAGAAATCCACTCAAATAATGTTTTCATTTATATTACTAATTACATATATATGTTAAAGGTATTGAAAATTATAGAAAAATAGATCTTTCGAAATATGATTAATGTGTGATTTTTTATCCCTATAGGCATAGGTGAGGACTAAAATGATGAGAATAGGTGAAATAGGGACAATTAATTCCTATGTTGTGGTATATTTTTGAATCACGCCACTTGATCATTCAATGTACCTCCTTGACCTAAAAGAATGTACAGATGTTTCCAATTTATTTTATTTGAGACTATAAGGTGAGATTATATGAAACAACCTAGAGTATATCACAACTTTATCAACATTGGGAATCTCCAACTCATAGTGGTCTAAATTATCATTATAGAAATAAGTATTATGTATCTCATACAACCTATGATTTTATTGGATTATCCCATCATATTAATTCTTGAACACAAAATAGAGTGATCCAAGATGATTGTAGAACCACCATGAAAACTTAGGCTATGAAATCTCAAAATATATATAAAGTGTAAGGGAAACAATTTAAGGAATTATATTGTGCTAATGTGATGATCATGGATGATCAATCTGGTCCTTCAATAGAGATATGTACCATTATTATGAACTCCAATCATTTACAAGAATGGTTTGAGATGGGTACATCACACTCCATTATTACTTAATGGGTTTTTTATCTTATGGGTTTTCATTCATAGAATGTGAATTTTATTTTTAGTAGATAAATCATTTTAACCAATAATAGTATGTAGCATCAAATTTTCATCATTTATGACGAAAATTGAAGGTAAACAATTGTTTTAGCACTTCTCTATTCTTATATTGAATGTATAACATTTCTTTTTTGGAATGGATTGGTTGAAAACATCCCAAAACAATATAGACATTTATTCCCATCATGTGAGTTTCACATTATCTAATGGAGTAATGAATATATTTATCGAAGATTAGAAGAAATATAAAATTAGAACAGGACTTTTGGAACCAGGGATTATAACCATATCTTGTTAGTACAAATCAGATACCTTGGAAGTTTTTTATATAGATAAAAAAAAGTTATTTTATAAACATCGTTGACATGTTTCATACTATTTTTTTTAAAATATATTTTCATAACAACCCAAAAATATAAGTCTTTTTATTATTGATATTCTACTAGGGTTTAGTACCATTTCCATTCTGTCTTATCAGATGGCATAAATAGAATTGATAATATTGAAATACCAATTGAAATAGTTGGAAATCAAAGGGATCATTTGACAGAAAACATCCCCATGTGTTGTACTAGGTACATTTACTTAAATTCTAGATGGAACTCTTATAATTTGTGTATATTATCATAAAAATTATAAAATAAATATAAATGCTTTGTGCCCTTTTTATGGAATCTATGATCTGTTGGATAAATTTAGGGGATCATAGTGGTTAGGTTTTGGGTATCATAAACTATGAGTTCGAATGGAGGATATCTAGATGACAATATTAAGAAGTAGTTATTAAAATTATTAGTATGTGTTTACTCCATTTTGCCTTATGAATGTACCAGTTCTGTTTATTAAAATGACGAATAAAATATTTCTGAGGTATATTTATTCCATCATAGTGGTTTTTTTTTATTAAAATATACTATACTATAGAAACAAGGATGATCATGATGAACACTTTCATGTTGTGTTGACTATCATGTGAGGGAATAACCTTTATTTAAATATCTAAAAATTTTATTTCGTAATATAGGAGGTATGTTTCCTTGTGCTTGTCATTTATAAATGATTATTTCAATATATCATGAAAATATATAAGCGTTTATCTATTGGTAAGCACCGAAAAATGATTTTTAGATGAATAGATTCTATGAAATATTAGAAACTACTGATTAATGGTTCATTATTTTCCATATCATGAATCACTGATGAAATCTTTGAGAGGAAATTTTTATCAAAAAAATGGAATTATTGATGAAATTTCAATTTTTAAGATCTTATGGTTTTATTTAAAACAACACCTATCATAATGTAACTATAGTTAGGGAAATGAAATCTGCACTATTTTGATACATTGATATTTGTGGTGGTATGTGTTCCCTTATAGTCAGATCATGTCATATGTTTCTGATAATGACTATTATGGGTGAATGAGAATAAATACCCACACATGAGTTAGAAATGGTTATTTTAGTACATGCTTTGAATACAAATTTTCATTATATTTTTAGTGAGAAAATTTTGTTGTTTAAGAATCCTAAGATATTGAAAAAAATTTCCCCCGAAAGGGATTCAAATATATGATAATAAAGATGAATGGAATATCTTCAAATTTTATAATTATACATAATGTATAAATTGGGAAAAGGGAACTAAGTGGACGATGTATTTGTTAGGATTACAAATATTCATCTAGAAAAAGAAAACATAGATCACTAAAAATTAATATATGTTATAGAGGATACACATATGGAGTGTACTGTGCTAGGTGATGTTGTATCCTTTATTCCAGATTAATTGTTTTTATTTGGTTGAGCATATTAAAGAGGAATTGTCATATAATTAGGATTATTTACCAGTAGAGAAAAACTCAATGGTGGTGAGACCATGGAGGGATATAAACTAGATGATAAGTTTATACTCTTATTTATAGATCATATACTTATTCCTAAAGCTTATCAGGAATATATTATTAATTATAACTATTATTCAAGATATGTTGTTCATCCAAGAATACAAAATATTTTTTAATAATTGTGATCATATTTTTGGTGGGATGTCATGAGGATAAAATAATAAAATATAGTTTTGATATTCCTTTCCAATCAACAAGACAATGAATAGTGAAAATTATAAGCTAGTATTTTAGAACACCTTTCAATTCCCATGTGGAAATGGGAATAAAGATATTTATATATTTACAGTTTTGTTAGGAAATTTTTTTATGCACAATTAAATATGGGTGATTTTGGATCGAATCAATAAGTTAGCTCACTTCTTTCGTATTCATGGATCTAATTTAATGAATTATGTTTCTATACTCTAATGTTAGTAAATTTTAGAGAAGAATGGGCTTATATTATTGATAGTGTCTAGTCAGGACACTAATTTTACATATTTATTTTGGAAATCCTTCTAGTATTATCTCAACAAAAATTTGTACATGATCACATAGTATCATCGTCAAAAAAAGGAAAACATCTAAATTTTGGAGGCCTTTCTTAGGGTCTTTTTGACATATTTTGGAGGGTGATGAGAATAGCGGAAACCTATTGAGTATTTAGATAAAGAATATTTATTTGGCCTCGATACAAATGATTCATTTTGAAAGATTGTATGGAAACCCTTATATTTCCTAACTATGTTATGTGCAAATAGGTGATACATTAATTATCAGACATATCGTGGTGAGTGAAATAATAGAGAAATTTAAATATTTATAAAGATAATATTGAAATATCTGATATGTCAAAAATTACATGTGGACCATCTTCAATGACCGTTATCATTTTAGGTACCTAATATTTTTTTCTTTAAAATGTATCAAACACTATAAAATCATCATTTTTTAAGAATGGAAAGTGGTTTCCTGGAAAAATTGGAAATATTTTGAAACTTGAATTATTCGTGGATTTAGAATATCAGTTGGATTTACCCCCTTAAAGTTATTCTCTAAGAAACAACGTGTTTAATGTATCTCAATTGATGATGTAACTTATTGATCACAACCAAGTGATTCGACGGGTCTATGTAAATCATGAATATGATGTTATGTATACTAATGTGTAGATAAATACTATTTATTAGAAAGAGAAGCTCTTGTGTGGATAAATCGTCATTTTTGTACATGTTGTCATCATCGTATGATTTAGAAAGATAAATGGTATAGTAAAAGGAAATAACATAGTATTAGACTATGAAAATCAATAACAACAATAGTTTTCTACTATTTATTTTTTAAATTATAATGGTGTAGATAATGATACACCCTAAATTTTATTTACTTTAAATTTTTATGTGATTTAAACCTATGTAAATCATGTGATTTGTTTTAGGAATTTTTGGGAGGCTTTAGAATTTTTTGTGGATGTTTATGTATGTTCAAGGATAATAGAAACTTTTACATACCACCATGAAAGCATGTGACATGTTTTGGGGGCCAATAGGATGCCCCATTATTGGTGTATGGGTTGGCCAAACTATGTGAGTGCCAAATGGAAATTTTGAAATGGAAAATGTTGGGAAAATCATGGTTGATTCAGAGTTTGTATAATTGTGCAAGAAAATCATGAAATTTATATGATTGAGGATGTAGATCCAAATGGTTATTGTAATGTTTTTCAAACCATACAACATAATCTCCATGGAAACCTAGATTATCTATTACATGTTCTAGGTATGTGCATGGTTTCTGAAATCATGTGACATAAATATATGTTGTACAGTTTGTACCAATGATATTTTTTTAATGTTTACTAGGGCTCAGAAGCCTTATTAATCCTCTAATATCTCAGGTTCTTGAACTCTTGTTCCTCCAATGGCTACGTTGTTGATATCTTTTGATTTTGAAAAAAATCAAATAAAAGTGCAATTCAAATTTGAATGTGATGGTATGTCATTATTATTTAATATTCATATAACATATAACTTTATCCTCTCTTCTAGAACAATTAATCTAGTCTATTATTAATAGATCTTTGTTTTATGATTTAAATATTTATAAGTTATTATTGAATCTATTAAAGTAAATGTGTTCCAATGATATATCTAGATGATATTACTAACAATATTCCTTTTCGTAGTCTATTGAAATGTATCTGGATTCTCTCTCATCTGTTTGGCTCTACAATATGTTGTATTATTTTTTATTAATTTTTTTCTTGATATAGTTTTTAATAAAATGTTTTATTCTCTTAGGAATACCCTTATTTATCATAGAACTGAATATTGTGGGAAATAGATAGTTTTTGAAAAATGATATTTCTTTTTAATTTTTAAATGATTTTTTTAAAATAAAAGAATTGTTTTGATGTGTATATGTTGTTTGATGAAATATTTTAAATAATTAATTACTTTAATATGTAAGGATATTCTATATGGGGTTTTCTATACAAGTTTTTCCTGATTTTATTTCATGTAAATGACCTGATATAATGGGTGTGTTAAGGGAACGTTCATTTTTTGGACATGTCTTGGGATGATGGGCATGTTCTATTGGCGTTCTTAGACATTTTTCACCTTTTTATGACAAGGTTAATCTATGAGAGACCATTCAAATATATGGAGTAATCATTTGTAATTCATGTTTGTGCGTGCATAGAAACATTGAAAATGGTATGAAAAATGAAGAGAATTTGTTTTAAGACTTTTTAATTATTCTCCATGTAAATTATTTACATTTTTTATATAAACCATTTTGACTACTTCTAAACTATTTTATATAAATTATGATAAATTATTTTTGTCATATTTTCATGAGTTGGTATGACATGGGGAAATGACTTCAATGTTTATCTTCACCCCTAGTTGGGAATATCGGTGTCATTAAATATCTCATCTTATAAGATATAGGAAAATTTTAGACATCATATATTTCTTGTGATGAAAATTGATACCTTGGGTATGTAATGTGGAATTGGAGAATGGGGATAGATTTAGATTTTATTGTGAGGATACCACATGGGTGTCTATGGGTGTTTTCATCATTCATTCCATATTAGTTGTTGTGTTTTTCTTTTTTGTTACTCTAATTTTGTTATTTAGTTTGGGTTGTATGTTGGTTTTTATTTAATAAACATTTATCATATTGGATGATTTGATGTTTATTGTTCATTATTGACCTGATGTTTTATCATTTAAGGGAATATTATCCTTATATTAACTCAAAGACATTGGTACTTATTACCGATATTTGTTTTCATGGGGATGTTATCCAAGTATAGTGGAAACCTATCACTTCTCATTCCAATGAGGGTTGTTGTTATGTAACAATAACTATCATATATAATGTATTTTCTGTGTCATTTCTATATTAACCCCACCAACATGGTGTGTTGACACTAACACCAAAATGTTTTGGGGGTATTTTTCCATCATATGGATGGTGATTATGAAATGGTTTGACACCCCATATTTATCATTATATCTTCCATGTGAGGTTATTGTTATTTTTTTATGATGTTTATAATTCAAAACCTCAGTAGAGGTGATGATTGAAAAGGTTTTGTGGTTGGTTTCTAGATGGTGTCATTCATGGAAGGAGAAGGGAATGAGGTTGATGTCCTTAATGTTCATGATAACATAATAAATTATTATGATATTGGTTATAAGATAATGTGGATGTAATATAAATTTTATTGTGGGGTTCTTGATATGATTTAGTTTCTCAGTTTCCTTCAAGGAGGATGTTAAGGAAGAATCAAAGTGCCAAGACATACAATACTTGGAAGTGAGAGCGATTGATTAGTGGGGAACCAATATAGGGTACCTTTTTAGTGAAATGATTCATATTATATTAATATTCATGGATTATATATTTTGTGATAGTTACATATTATATATGGCATCTGTCAATTAACCTGTTTAGGTTATTGTGGATTCCGTTGTTTGGTCACTAGGTAATTCATATGCTCTTCTTATGTTTATAGGTGAGTCATTAAGTATTATCACATTGATTATAAATTTTATTCTAAAATTATATATATATATATATATAATCACTTTTTAATTATTCTAGGATGTATTTGGGGACTAATCAAGATATCAAAATCATGGATATGTGTTCATATTTTAGGACTTCTCTTTTGGGTTCATATTGAGACTTTAATTGGTATTGGTATGAAAATACAGGAATTGTGATATATTGGGGGCTCTAATTTCACATATGTTATAATGTTTCTATTTTTTTATATCCTATCTCATAATTTTACATTTTCCTGTAAGTTTATCCCATCCCATATATGTGACTTTAATTATATCCTCAATGCTAGTTGATAACCTGAGGCCTACTAGAGGAACGAATCTGGGGTCATTATCTCTCTTACTTCATTTTCAATACACGAGGGGTACCATTAGTGGGAGATGAACATGGAAGGGTGGTATTAATTTTATTTGAAGATAGATAGGATAGAGTTTTTGGTTAGGAACATTGTGGATTTCAAGTGTTGGTGGGGAAACAATTCTAATAGAACATGGTTCATGATGTTGGAAAAGGATATCGATTAGGACATAGGATTTTAGAGGACTATAGTGATATGATTTAAGGAATTTTATCCCACTGAATCATCATTTTATTTAGTGATTCTTATAGGATAGATAAATATAAAAGGTATGTGTATGATGATTGTTTATTATTGTAATTTAATGGGGTGCTTTTTGGAATTTAAATTGAATTTAAATGAACCATTATTGGTTTTTCAAATTTTCATAGATCTTGAAGTATTTCAATAATACTATAATTAACAGTAAGGTATGGTTTTTTTTTATCCTTGTTACGAATTTGGTGCATTATACCCATTAATATTGTAACATGATCCATCAAAAATTTAATTTCATATTCCAATTTTAAAATGTGATGCTTGTTGATATTTTTTTAAATTACAAGGCAATTTATCGAGTCTTGCTTAATTTATATTGCTGTGAAATTTTTATGAATTTTATAAAAACAATAAAACTTGTTATCGAAATTATATTTTATAGAAAAATTAATAAATTATATGTTGGAACCCATAGTTAGATCATTCTTATTTCTAATTACGATAGTATACTATTTTTTTCTTCCATTACTGATACATCATGAGCATTTATAGGGACATATAGTAAAAGTTTATCTTCTATTATTTAAATTCTAAAATTCCTATAAAATTATTGTAATTTTTTTGATGATTTGTAAAAATATAAAAACTATCATATGGATATAAATATTCCCAAATTATGAATTGATTGAGATTTTTTTGTATCATCCCATTTAATTTCTAGTTTTAAGAATTTTCATCTAGGATGAAATCATATTATCTATCTGCCTAAATTTTGGTGAAAATTAATGATTATTTATGATAACTGTTTACAATTGTAATGTTTTCCAAATCAAAAAATTTATCTCATTTTTTACAATAAACATTAAATGATTTTTTATCCATGATTTTTTAGGTTATTCAACACCAAAATGTGATTGTTATGCCTTTTCCCCATGACTTGTTTCTAACATGCATTATAGATTTTTTATAAGGCTATAATTTATTTGTTATATTTCATTAGATAATGATAAACACTCTTTGTGGTAAAATGTTGAGATTTGAATCATTTTAAATGATTGAACTTATTCTTTTTAATACGTATAATACATTTTGTGTGCTAAAATTATTGTGTCTTAAAATTTATACTGTGTTTAATTTGTTATGGGAAGAATGAATAAAGACAAAAAAAATTCTATAGAAACTATGAAATTTATATTATGTGAATTTTGATATTTTAGAATGTTTTGTTTATTGAATTTATAATATCAAACGGTGTTATGTATTGATCATGTTGAATAAAAATATAGAAGTAAAATAATGGTACCCTTACTTTTTTATTTAATAATGTTTTCCCAAGAAATGAAAATTTTAATGAATGGCTAGTTTGAATGCGATTAGCATGATACATAGTAAAAAAATTGTGGAGTTATAATTTAGTGATACGATAGAATTCATATTTTTAGAATTATTAAATAATGTTTTACATGTAATGGGATCATTTAATCGGGGAAAAGAACCTAGAAATTACAAGATTTCAAATGATGTTGGCATTGTGTTTCTGATATAACTAGATGGAATTTCATTTAATTGTTTATAATATTAAGATTTATGAATATGATATCACATTGGTAGTTTTTTTCTTTAGAGTGTCTATGTGTTTGGGAAATTTAATTTCATGGAACGTTGTCTCCCAGTGATTGACTTGGAAATATTGACTATTTTTTGGTTGAATTTTTTATTAACTATGACATTAAAGTGTTGATATTCCTTATTGAAAAAATGTTACAAAAATATAATTTGTGGTTCTAATGTTTTTTTAAGAAAAATAGGTTCCATAATTAAGCCTAATATATGGATCATTTATATTTATTAACTTGGAAAACCAAGTGATCATTTAGGTGATTTCTATTGTTGTTGAAGACATTTATCTCTACTAGGATTCTGTGTTGTGATATGGTTGTTTTTATGGAATCATCCATCTATCATAAAAATTAAATCAACTAAATATGATAATATTAAAATTCAATTGGAAAATCATGGAATGGACCGATATAATATATTATTCCATGCCAAAATTATTATAAAAGAAGTGAATAAATAGTTTTCTAGTTATCTTGTTAGTTGGGATAGTCATGATTGACCACATTCTAGTGGAATGTGTTATAGATTCATGTATATGAATTTATTTAATTTTTTCCCCAACAAGACATGTTATATTACACATTTTAAAATTGTGTATGCATGTTAGTTCATCCCAATGTAGAGAATATCATGGTGAGGTGGATAAGTTTCATTGTTTTTTATGCCTGTGGTAGCTATTTTTATGTTGATATGAGTTCTTTTGTTGGTTATGACAAGTTAAGTAGTCTTAAATTCAAAACGATTGGATGTATGGAATGCATATTTGGTAAATTAAAATTGAAACATTAAATCTTATGAATATTTTTCATTGTTATTATCTTAGTAAATGCTTTTTTGTACAAAAATAGAAAATTTTATAGCTGGATAAAGTGGATTATTCCAACATAATGTCTTGTTTCTGGTGAATGTAATATCATAAATTTGGTTCCCCTATTTTTATGTTAATGTGTATTTATATTATCCTAGTATATAAAATTGTAGAAATGTGTTAGATAAATAAAATTAATTTTATGAAAGCATGTAACCTTCGTATATATGTTATTTATCATGAAATAATGTTAAACAAAGAAGATTAAATATTAGGATTGGAATTTATGTATTTGAATTTTAAAACTGTTTTAACATGAAACATGTTTGAGATCCCAATTATATCGGTGGGAGGATAAATAAATTCATGTGCTTCATGATGAATTAAATAAGTTAATATATTGGCTACTCTAGTTTCTTGATTAGTGATAAATGAATTTTTAAAAAATTATTTTATGGAAACTAGTTTTCTTATATAAAAAATAATTATTATTTTACAGCTGTTTGATTTATTTAAAATAATTTGAAAAAATGTATTAAATATGATTTCAAATGGTGTATTTTGAAAAATACCTTCTTATGAAAAAAGATTAAATAGGTTTTTATTTAATGGTATTATATCCTAATAAATACACTGATAGTGGTGAGTAGTGAAACTCGCATAGTACTCCATCAAAAACAGCCAATAGAAATAATATCCAACCCTATAACACTATATAGTTCTGAATATTCTCTAACATCCCTTTAGGTTCATCACAATATCTAAAACAGTCTCAAATCACCTCCACATATGTATCCCCCTTCATAGACTATACCACATTATGAATCAAACTGGATTCCTTAGTAATGTGATAAATAAAACAATTATCAGTGAATTAATTTTTTCAAGATGCATTATTGTATATTTATCCATATTAATTTAAGTATCACCTGACTCTCAAATGATGTATTCTCATGAACCCATAATTAGTTTATCATCTACAACATTTCCATTACTCGGGGTATAACAGATATTGAAATTATAATCATGAAGAATCATTATGCACATTTATAACCAAATAATCATATATCAATAAATGAAGATAAACCTCGGGATCTTGTACTACATAAAGACTATAAAACACTTTTTGATGAGGCAGGGTCACCACATATTCAGCGCAAAAACCACAACATCCAATTTCCAATCATGTGTGGTGTAATTATACTCACATGGATATAAATACCTAGAATAAGAAGAGATAATCACATGTTTATACATCACGATGCAACCCAAAACCAATAGGTAAGCATTACATAACACCTAAAATATAGACCTCATGCTTCAAGATAATTAATGTGTTGAATAACTACACAATTGAATAGAAAAAATCTTCCTAACAATTATGGATCCAAATGAAATTATGTCCCTTTTTATTTAGATATATAATTGGGGTATATATCTAAGAAATGTTTTAACAAACATAAAATAATAACCTGAAATATCAAGAAATATGGAAACCTTCGTCACATTCTTGGGTGTTCCCCAAGAAAAAAATTGAATCAATCATCAATGGATCCCCCACAACTGCATGGTAAATTACACATATACAATGTAATTCAGCAATTATATACAAAACATGCACTTCGAGAACATCCCCTTTGGTTGATGGTGTCAGATTTTCTTCATAAAATCTATGATATTATCAACACTCTTTTCCTAGTATCTTGAGTAGATAAGGATTTCATTGATTAAAACAATAATGTAATAGTATATAAACTCATAAAATATGGATTTAATGATTCCCATGAACATATATGAGGTGTTCATGACCCCAAACAACATAAATAAAAACTCAAAGTGTCCATACTGGAAATATAACAAAGTATATGTGATTCCTTCCTCATTTTCCATTATTTGATGATATCCAAACTATAAATTGATCCTATAATACTAGTTACCTCCCCTCAAATAGTCAAAAATATCATCAATCAATAAAATAATCTATCCATTACTGATTGTCGCCTATTTTATTCCTCTTTATCCTATAATGATTTTCATAATACCATAAACATATTTACGGCCTAACACAAGAGCACACTAATGAGGCATAATAGGACAAATGAAACACTTATACATGAGATCATCAATCTAAATCCTAAACTATTGTTACTCATAATCTATCATTCAATAAAGATACATTGAAAATGGAGAGACACCCAACTGTAATTCAATCTGAAACATGACATCTTGTTGTTGGAGTAGTGTTACAAACTCCTTTGGGAAAACATCTACAAATTACACAATGACTTAGGGAGACTCTACCCTCTTTTCTCCAAATGAATTAACTGAAAATTATACCACCATAGTAATAATGGGATTCACACACATATTGTCCTTCCAATAATCCTATTTTCCAATTAAAAATAATTTCCATCCTTCCAAAGTATAGTGTAAAACTTTCTAATGTGATAAAATGATAGCCACATATATAGAATAAAAACTATTCATGATGAAGATGAAATCATATATTTTTTATATAGAAAGATGAATTCCCCAAAAGACTAATACTTCTCCACCATCACCCAAAACCCTCTACAATCATAAGAAAGCACAGTTATAGCTTTTTACAAGAGTATTCAACCCCATAGTAACCAAAAGCTTTTCCACACATAAAACCAATGCATGGAAAAAAGGAGGTTTAATAAATGGGTGTGTAAAAATTGAATAAAAAATTTTAGACATGAGATTAGATTATATGATAATCATATATCTAATGATCTACAGCCTATCTAGTGTTAAAATCTCTATAAAATGAAATTTTCCAAATTATATTCTCTTCCATTTTAATATCAACCGAATCCATATCAAAATTCATTAAGGTATCCCTAGTGATGGTGAACGACAGAAGGCTATCCCCATCCTAAACCATATCCTCTCGGTAGAGAATAATTTTTCTAAACTAGCTACTAATCATTACTCACATGTAACTACTATTGAGGTCAATTTTGTACCTCACTTACATACACATACTATTCATCAAGTACTATTTGGTGGTGATACTGAGGATGACCATGTCACATAATAACAAATCAAACTAGACCATATTCCCTATGAAAAATTTGAGAGATACTAAACATAGAATACTGGCAGTGAAATTTTATAGTTTGAGTCCCTATAGGTTGAAACCGCGATGTTTTTTTATATGATATCAACTACTAATAACCATAATTCTAAAAAAACCTAATGGTTTTGTAAACATGATATCCCTACCTACATGTGTATATTCTCTATCACCTCCTCCTTCATTTACTTTTAGAAATATATTGAAAATTTAAATAGACATACCACATGATAGAAAAACTAGAGTAGTTCCACATCAAGATAATGTTAAAGGGACACTTAATCAACGAAATGATAATGGTAGAATCACAAATAATCCATCAAAATAATCCCAAAATATTGTCGCAGCATTATACCCTATAGAGAAGGAAAAATATTCAACCTCTTTTTGAAAATCATTATTGATGATAGGAATTCCGTCCAAAACCCCTCTTATAAATAATCCCATAAAATGTATGCCTCTTTTCACTATCAGATATATAATGTGCAATCCAACCATAGTACACCCCCCATATGTCTGAGTACTAGTTAAACTCATTACTCCATGAAAAACCAAATAAAACTAAAGGGTATTTCAAGATCCTCCAACTGATGCTTCATCATCAGAATTGAGACACTTCCCTCATACATTTCCCTGGGTTTCTTTTAAAAGTAACATAATTTCATCTACCACTATTCATTCTCCTTGGTTAGGTTGACCCATTAATGATCAAATATATCAAATGCTTTAACTTCCACTATCGAAACATCACATGGACGATAAATAGAAGCTATCACTAAGATGAAAAAAATGATTTCCTATATAAGGCCCCAGCCTTAAACCTTACTTAATCTTGAGTTATTACAAGATTACACATTGAGGATCTTTTCAGGTTTAGAGTTTTAGAGAATTAGATCATAAAACTTGCATTACATTCCACATTTAAACAAAGTGGTTACATAAAAGATAGTATTCATTTTTCCCATCAATGGAAACATATTTAAAATAAAACCTAGATTTTTTCTTGACACTTTCTTGACACTATCATCATATCATGTACTCTTCCCTTGACCTGTAAAAAACATTTCAAAAACTTGGGATGAGCATAAAAAGCTCAGTAAGGGATATAAAAATATGGAAAGGAAACATGAGTACATGTATACATAAGAATGAAATCATACTTTACCCATAAAACATAAGCACTTTAACATACCTCATAAAATCATGAATAAATCATAGAAATCATAAGACATAAAGGTAACTTGAGGCATTCATAACTTTCTTACGTAGGGAGTAACCCTCTTGGTTACATTTGGAATACCCACCATAGTATATTCCCTAAATCTCTTCAGAGAAACCTTAACGTTTCACTCCTTCGCGTTACCCAATGTATTGGAGAGCTATATCAGGCTCACCCACCCATACTTTATCATGGAACCACCCGTCTTCATAACAATGCCCAAGAACCATAACACAATCTTATCACATAAAACATGCATAAAGGAAACATAACATTTCCACCTTTTAATAATCAGATATCAATAAAACACACTGATATAAAAAATCTTATGAAAACCATTTTCAATACCAAAATAAAAGAAAATTAAAACATGGTATTTATTTTTCTTTTAAAAAGAAGTTATGGCTTGTAGAGGAAGCCGAAACTCAAATAATGGTCACGGCGGCGGAGAAGTCATTGTCACTGCATACGTATGAAAAAAACATTCCCTTTCTTCATTTTGTAAAATGCTTCATATAACAAAGATTCCTTTTGGATAAACATAAAAGTGAAATGGGTTTATACACCATATAAAACAATGTTGTGAATAAAACAAAATATGCCTCAATGAATGGAGATTGAGACGAAGTCCCTTACAAAGACGGTATCCTTAGTTTAAGGATAACTCAATTACATAATTATGTGTGAAAAATGAATACACCAAATATAAGTGGATATTAAGTGTAAAACAATCAGAGGTTATTCACACATATTCATAGAATTACATATTCAAGGAGTACAAGTTTATCCCAAAGAATCAAATTTGGGTTAAGAAGTTCCCTTGCAAAAGTTTTACAGCCTAACGGCGTCACTTCAAAATTCCGAAAAAGAGTTGATGAGAGAGAAAAAGGGTATCTCATCACTTGTTCATAAAATTTAAATCAATAATAATATATAAGAACATATACTAACATAATAGTATGTGAATTAAAAGACATAACAAAAGAAGTCTTTTAAAAAGAAGAGGGTGAAAGGTTCCCTTACCGACATGGGTATCTTTCAAAACATACACCCCGTGAAAGAAGGACAATACAACATTGATGTAAATACTCATAAATGAAATTATATTACACAGTGAGTAAAACAATGGGCAGTACATACACCACTCAAAGTAATTTGTGGCAAATGTAGCATAAATCTCAAGGGAATAAAAGTGAGATAAAAAATCCCTTACAAAAACTCGGTAGCCTAACGGCGCCACTTAAAACTTCCAAAATGGATTGATGAGAGAGAATAGGGTCTCTCATAATATGAAAATAAAGTTTACAAAAAGAGGAATACAAACGAACATCCCCAACATAACAAGGATGAGCTTAAAAGAAGTGACATAAAGGAGAGTACTTAAAAAGAAAGAGAGAGGTTAGATCTCTTACGAAAATTCGGTAGCCTAACGGCGCCACTCAAAACTTCCAAAATGGATTGATGAGAGGAAATAGGGTATCTCATCATATGAACATAATAAGTACAGTAGGAGTAATATAAAATAACATCCCAATCATAAGAAAGATGAACTTAAAAGGAATGACATAAAAGAGTGTACTTAAAAAGAAAGAGAGGAGTAGGATCCCTTACATCAAGTCCAACTTGTCTTGTTCGTTTCTTTATATTCCTGAATAATAAACTTTGGTCAATTTATAATTTCTTACGGACCTCCTATAAATATTATTATTCATTTCATATCACATATTTTAATGTTATAATAATTGGTTAATAATATGAGTTCATATCAGACGTTTTTGTCGATGTTAGGTACATGAGTCAAAAATTAAACTTGTTGGAAAATAATTTTCCATGTAGTTATAGGTGCATCATATCTAGAATAGTATTTTTGTTCTAGATATCATATATATCCCGTATATATTCATTTTATACTATTCCATATCATTTGGAGATAAAAATTAAAATCACCGTTCATGGAGACGATAAGTTGTACGTACGCATGAACGCTACTTTCATTTTTTGTCATGTTAATGGAATTAAAACAAAATGAGATATATATATATATATGTTATAATTCCAGAATGATATCCATCATTTATATTTAATATATTACATATATATCCATTATATATTTGTACTTATAATAGTATATAACATTTTGAGATAAGAAATGAAATGTACCGTTCATGGAGACGGTAAGTCATACATACGCATGAACGCTACTTCCATTTCTATTTCATTTTTAATTGAATTAGAACATAATGATACATAATAGTATTTTAATTCCAGTATTTTATCATATATAATATCATTAAATATATCCTTTATACATACCACATATGGTATTAACGAATCAAATCACTTTGAGGGGGCGGTAGTCCGCACTTCCTTAAATGACGATATCGCGTTTACCCATAATGGAAACCATAAAGTGATGCCATAAAATAAAAATACAGAAGCTTAAGTAAAACATAAACGTATTATATATCATATATAAATATAGTGTCATCTTAATTGCCACCTTTGAATGTGTTAGAAGATTGTTGAACAATCATCGTTTCGTGAGGCAGAAATTCACCATCCACGGAAACAGTATGTTCTTTAACCATTAGATGTAGGTGTATGTAAGTGTATATCTAATACATCTTATAACAACATCCTAGTATATTGAAGATACTGTAGGTGTTACAAAATAAATGAATAAAAATAGTTTAGGGGGTTGGAGAAGGAAAATAAAACAAAAGGACTTAAGTGAAGACATTACCTTAAAATCGGGTAACTCCCTTTGGTTTGATCTAAAAGGCTTCCTTGGGAAGCCTTATGCCCAAAGTGAGGCTTCACAGAGTTATAGAGGGATGTGGAGAGACATAATGGGCAGGTTTTGGCCGAGCCAAATGCTTTGGAATTGTGGGTAAGGAGGTAGAGGTGGGGGCCTTTTATAAGAGGAGAGGAGGGGCACTCTTGGAAAGTAAATAAATGTTACTTTATTTTAGAATGAGTTTCGGATTTTAATTGTCCCACATTGATGTTTTTCGAGTATATGGTTATAAGGGTTCAAAATCCACCCATCCAATAGGTTTTGGACATGTGTTGGTCTTAGATTTTACATTATCTTTCCATTTTATTTAAATCGTTAAATAATGAGGTCATCGCTGCATCATCATGATGTCATAAATAATTTAATTTATTTAATGTCTAAAAATTATAAAAAAACTACTATGATGTATGAAATCATTTTATCTTTCCAATAAATATTTATAGTCAAAAATCTGACCTGTATAACCCCATGTAAAAATTGTTTTAGTAAAACATCTCATGTTTGTGTCATTTTTACTTTAACATTAAATAAAAAGTTATTTATGTCATTTTCCAACCAAAGTGGCTCCATGGGGTCCCCAAGTTGACCCATGGATTTTCTTGGTCGGCCATTACACATACAATGAGGGTAGGACATGTTTCTTGGTCATTTAATTTTATTAAAACATTTTTCTTACCTTAAACTACACTAATTACCTCTAATTGCGATTAAAAACTTAATAAGTTACTATTCACCAAAAAATTATTTTAATCCCATTGAACCACGTTTTACTTCTTAATGACAACCATGTATGTCAGATTTTTGAAATTCAAAACACAAAGATGCAAAAATTTCATTTAAATGGAAAATCAGTTTTTATAAGTACCACTTAGTGGTTTCACTATTCATCAAAAATTGATGTTTTTCAGAAAATTACCAAAAATTCACCCTAAGCTGTATTTGATATTCCGAATTCAAAAATGATGTCTATTTTACAAAATTCAAAACATATAATTTGCATTAATTAATTTAATAATTAATTCCCACTGTTAAAAGAAAATAGTGTGTTTTTAGGAAACAAAATGTATCAAAAGATTGACACTAGTTTATGTCTGATTTCAAAGTGAAATTAATTCCAACGAACACTATTGGATTAAATGGTAAAAATATATTCTAATTTCACTTTAAAACCAATTAAAAAGATAATCTAATTATATAAATAAATTATATGAAAAAGAGGTTTTGAAATAAAATTCAACAGTTTTCACTATTCATTAAAAATTGAACTTTTTCGGAAAAATACCAAAAATTTACACAAAGTAAATTTTGATGTCCCGATTCTAAAGAAGGATTTTATTTTTTCAAATATAACACATAAAATTGTCAAAAAGTGGATTTAAAATAGGTTTTCCATCAAAAGGCGTTTAATCAACCTTTTAAAGAATATTAGAATGTTTACGCTTAAAGTTGGATTCATTCGCATTTTTAATACTCTAACATTTATTGTAAAAAGTAAAAATATTTGACAATCATATATAATCATTTTTTAGTTAGTTCTATTCATTCCCGCCATCACAACAGCTAGGCGTTAACTACCATTTAAAATAATATTATTTTATTATTAGAGTGCAACGTAAGATTCCCAAGAAACTCGTTGTTGCGTGTTGGGTACGCCATCGAGCATAGCGTCCGCTTTAAAGTTATATTAATATTTTTTTCACAAATAGGGATAAATATAAAAATGTCATATTCTTTATTTACTTGGGGTGTTACATCCTTCCCCCCTTTTGGGAATTGCATCCTCACAATTTCAAAATTGAGCTTGGAAACATCCTTGAAAGTCCCACATCGGAACAAGAGCCAGTAAAACAATCACTTTAAAATAAAGAAAGGTAAGTACATAGGTCACCCGAGTTAACCCATACTAGGATTCCAAGTATGAAAATATGGACATGGAGGAAAAAACAAAGGGTCATGTTCTGATGGAGAGTGATAGAAAACATGTTTAGGAGAAAGTTAACAACAAGAAAATCACAAACTTATGATGGGTTAAACGGTATTCGATTCCCCAGTAGAAAAATTTAGTAGACAACATTTTTGTTTTTTTTATTGAGGAATAAGGAAACATAATTACTTATCATGTTGACTTTAAACTTTTATTAGATTCCTTAATCAAACTCATATTTTCTCCAAAAGACGAGTATTTAGGAAGACTTATTCGCATTAAGAGTACTATAATCAATTTCTAGAGAATCACCTAATCCACAAAAGAGAATTATATACTTCCCATGTCTTTAGACTCTAACCAAAACCAAAACCCAAAAAGGTTAGTACAATATCAGCTAATCCAGAAAAGGATAACCCTTTATAAAGAGAATTTATTCTTAATCTCCAAAATTTGTCCAACAAAACCCAAAGTTCAACGAGGACCATTCGATAAACAATTTGTCCATAAAAATTCTTTAAAGTAAACCAAACTAAGATTGAAACCCAAATATTTTAAGGATTTAGTCACATAGTCTTCCATGTTAAATCGTAATATTTATCTCCAAACAACATCAGTTTCTCTTAATGTCTCGTATTGAAAAGTAATTAACCTAATCACTTATCCTCCATGATAGGTTAATCATTTCCATAGATAACCCAATATAAACTTACTCTTGATTCCTAAAATCATCTAACTAAAAAGAATTAGTCAAACTAACCAGGGACTTCACGTAGTCCAGTGGTAGGCGATAAATACCAGTCGCACTATGGTTGTGGGTTCAATTCCCGCAGCTTTTCCTGACGCGACGGGTTGTCACACGGTCTGCGTGTTGTCCTTTTTCCAAAACTATATAATTCTTAAAACATTCCCCAAAATGAGATAAAATATTCAAAAATGATCATAACATATTTTAACCTCAAGTTTATCTCATGCCTTTCATTTTCCATCATAACATATAATAACCCATAATTACCTCAAAAGTAAGGATCATATAAACTCTAATGGTTACCTTTATAATTATTACCTGAACTTCCACATCGATTAGTTATCTCGTAAATGATGCATTACAGAATATACCAAGGTACAAGTGGTTGATCATGACTCGTGGATAGTTGGTTTAAAACAACCATGAGTTTCCTCATTGAATCCCCCATTTCATCCAGTCTCTTAATCAGAGAACCACCACAGTTTCCTTCAAACCTATTGTCACTTTGGTTCCTGCTAGATCCAGCCATTTACTAAAACCAAAAAGGTCAGTGTGAGTATATCAACAAAACCATCATGTACTAATAATGAAGATATACTTACTCATTCAAATTATCTAAAAACTTTGACTCTTTCTGAAATCCTAACCATAATGGTAATGTCACTTGTGCTTAGAGAATACCCTAACCTCTAAAGTTATCTAAACCTACCTTTGATACCAACTATAAGGCCCCAGCCTTAAACCTTACTTAATCTTGAGTTTTTACAAGATTACACATTGAGGATCTTTTCAGGTTTAGAGTTTTAGAGAATTAGATCATAAAACTTGCATTACATTCCACATTTAAATAAAGCGGTTACATAAAAGATAGTATTCATTTTTCCCATCAATGGAATCATATTTAAAATAAAACATGGATTATTTCTTGACACTTCCTTGACACTATCATCATATCATGTACCCTTCACTTGACCTGTGAAAAACATTTCAAAAACTTGGGATGAGCATAAAAAGATCAGTAAGGGATATAAAAATATGGAAAGGAAACATGAGTACATGTATACATAAGAATGAAATCATACTTTACCCATAAAACATAATCACTTTAACATACCTCATAAAATCATGAATAAATCATATAAATCATAAGACATAAAGGTAACTTGAGTCATTCATAACTTTCTTATGTAGGGATTAACCCTCTTGGTTACGTTTGGAATACCCACCATAGTATATTCCCTAAATCTCTTCGGAGAAACCTTAACGTTTCACTCCTTCATGTTACCCAATGCATTGGAGAGCTATATCGGGCTCACCCGCCCTTAGTTTATCACGGAACCACCCGTCTTCATAACAATGCCCAAGAACCATAACATAATCTTATCACATAAAACATGCATAAAGGAAACATAACATTTCCACCTTTTAATAACAAGATATCAATAAAAAACATTGATATAAAAAACCTTACGAAAACCATTTTCAATACCAAAATAAAAGAAAAGTAAAACATGGTATTTATTTTTCTTTTAAAAAGAAGGTATGGCTTGTAGATGAAGCCGAAACTCAAATAATGGTCACGGCAGCGGAGAAGTCATTGTCGCCGCATACATATGACAAAAACATTCCCTTTTGTCGTTTTGTAAAATGATTCGTATAACAAAGATTCCTTTTGGATAAACATAAAAGTAAAAGGGGTTAATACACCGTATAAAAGAAAGTTGTGTATAAAACAAAATATGCCTCAATGAATGGAGGTTGAGACGAAGTCCCTTACAAAGAAGGTATCCTTGGTTTAAGGATAAATCAATTACATAATTATTTGTGACAAAAGAATACACTAAATATAAGTGGATATTAAGTGTAAAACAATCAGAGTTTATTCACACATATTCATAGAATGACATATTCATGGAGTACAAGTTTATCCCAAAGAATCAAATTTGGGTTAAGAAGTTCCCTTTCAAAAGTTTGACAGCCTAACGGCGTCACCTCAAAATTCAGAAAAAGATTTGATGAGAGATAAAAAAGGTATCTCATCACTTGGTCATAAAATTTAAATCAATAAGGATATAGAAGAAAATATCCCAAAATAATAGTATGTGATTTAAAAGACATAACAAAAGAAGTCTTTTAAAAAGAGGAGGGTGAAAGGTTCCCTTACCGACATGGGTATCTTTCGAAACATACACCCCGTTAAAGAAGGACAATACAACATTGATGTAAATACTCATAAATGAAAGTATATTACACAATGAGTAAAATAATGGGAAGTAGATACACCACTCAAAGGAATTTGTGGCAAATGTAGCATAAATCTCACGAGAATAAAAGTGAGATGAAAAATCCCTTATGAAAACTCGGTAGCCTAACAGCGCCACTTAAAACTTCCAAAATGGATTGATGAGAGAGAATAGGGTCTCTCATCATATGAACATAAAGTTTACAGAAAGAATAATACAAAAGAACATCTCCCAACATAACAAAGATGAGCTTAAAATAAGTGACATAATGGAGAGTACTTAAAAAGAAAGAGAGAGGTTAGATCTCTTACGAAAATTCGGCAGCCTAACAGCACCACTCAAAACATACAAAATGGATTGATGAGAGGAAATAGGGTCTCTCATAATATTAACATAATAAGTACAGTAGGATTAATATAAAATAACATCATAATCATAAGAAATATGAGCTTAAAAGGAATGACATAAAATAGTGTACTTAAAAAGAAAGAGAGGAGTAGGATCCCTTACCTCAAGTCCAACTTGTCTTGTTCGTTTCTTTATATTCCTGAATAATAAACATTGGTTAATTTATAATTGCTTAAGGACCTCCTATAAATATTATTATTCATTTAATATCACATATTTTAATGTTATAATAATTGGTTAATAATATGAGTTCATATTAGACGTTTTTGTCTATGTTTGGTACATGAGTCAAAAATTGAACTTGTTGGAAAATAATTTTCCATGTAGTTATAGGTGCATCATATCTATAATAGTATTGTTGTTCTAGATATCATATATATCCAGTATATATTCATTTTATACTATTCCATATCATTTGGAGATAAAAATTAAAATCACCGTTCATGGAGACGGTGGCTGTACGTACGCATGAACGCTACTTTCATTTTTTGTCATGTTAATGGAATTAAAACAAAATGAGAGATATATATATGTTATAATTCCAGAATGATATCCATCATTTAGATTTAATATATTACATATATATCCATTATATATTTGTACTTATAATAGTATATAACATTTTGAGATAAGAAATGAAATGTACCGTTCATGGAGACGGTAAGTCGTACGTACGCATGAACGCTACTTCCATTTCTATTTCATTTTTAATTGAATTAAAACATAATGATACATAATAGTATTTTAATTCCAGTATTGTATCATATATAATATCATTAAATATATCCTTTATACGTACCACATATGGTATTAACGAATCAAATCACTTTGAGGGGGCGGTAGTCCGCACTTCCTTAAATGACGATATCGCGTTTACCCATAATGGAAACCATAAAGGTATGCCATAAAATAAAAATACAGAAGCTTAAGTAAAACATAAACGTATTATATATCATATATAAATATAGTTTCATCTTAATTGCCACCTTTGAATGTGTTAGAAGATTGTTGAACAATCATCGTTTCGTGAGGCAGAAATTCGCCATCCACGGAAACAGTATGTTCTTTAACCATTAGATGTAGGTGTATGTAAGTGTATATCTAATACTTCTTATAACAACATCCTAGTATATTGAAGATACTGTAGGTGTTACAAAATAAATGAATAAAAATAGTTTAGGGGGTTGGAGAAGCAAAATAAAACAAAAGGACTTAAGTGAAGACATTACCTTAAAATCGGGTAACTCCCTTTGGTTTGATCTAAAAGGCTTCCTTGGGAAGCCTTATGCCCAAAGTGAGGCTTCACAGAGTTATAGAGGGATGTGGAGAGACATAATGGGCAGGTTTTGGCCGAGCCAAAGGCTTTGGAAGTGTGGGTAAGGAGGTAGAGGTGGGGGCCTTTTATAAGAGGAGAGGAGGGGCACTCTTGGAAAGTAAATAAATGTTACTTTATTTTAGAATGAATTTCGGATTTTAATGGTCCCCACATTGATTTGTTTCGAGGATAAGGTAATAAGGGTTTGAAATCCACCCATCCAATAGGTTTTTGACATATGTAGGTCTTATATTTTACATTATCATTCCATTTTATTTAAATCGTTAAATAATGAGGTCATCGCTGCATCATCATGATGTCATAAATAATTTAATTTATTTAATGTCAAAAAATTATAGAAAAAATACTATTATGTAGGAAATCGTTTTATATTTCCAATTAATATTTATAGTCAAAAATCTGACTTGTATAACCCCATGTAAAAATTGTTTTAGTAAAACATCTCATGTTTGTGTCATTTTTACTTTAACATTAAATAAAAAGTTATTTATGTCATTTCCAAACCAAAGTGGCTCCATGGGGTCCCCAAGTTGACCCATGTATTTTCTTGGTCGTCCATGACACATCCAATGAGGGTATGACATGTGTCTAGGTCATTTCATTTTATTAAAACATTATTCTTACCTTAAACTACACTAATTACCTCTAATTGCGATTAAAAACTTAATAAGTTACTATTCACCAAAAAATTATTTTAATCCCATTGAACCAAATTTTTCTTCTTAATTACAACCATGTATGTCGGATTTTTGAAATTCAAAACACAAAGATGGCAAAATTTCATTTAAACGGAAAATCAGTTTTTATAAGTACCACTTAGTGGTTTCACTATTTATCAAAAATAGATGTTTTTCAGAAAATTACCAAAAATTCACCCTAAGCTATATTTGATATTCCGAATTCAAAAATGATATCTATTTTAAAAAATTCAAAACATATAAGTTGCATTAATTAATTTAATAATTAATTCCCGCTGTCAAAACAAATAGCATGTTTTTATGAAACAAAATGTATCAAAAGATTGACACTAGTTTAAGTCCGATTTCAAAGTGAAATTAATTCCAACGACCACTGTTGGATTAAATGGTAAAAATATATTCTAATTTCACTTTAAAACCAATTCAAAATATAATCTAATCATATAAATAAATTATATTAAAAAGAGTTTTTGAATTAAAATACAACATTTTTCACTATTCATTAAAAATTGAACTTTTTCGGAAAAATACCAAAAATTTACACAAAGTAAATTTTGATGTCCCGATTCTAAAGAAGAATTTTATTTTGTCCAATATAACACATAAAATTGTCACAAAGTGGATTTAAAAGAGGTTCATCATCAAAAGGCTGTTAATCGACCTTTTAAAGAATATTAGAATGTTTACACTTAAATTTGGATTCATTCGCATTTTTAATCCTCTAACATTTATTGCAAAAAGTGAAAATATTTGACAAACATATATAATCATTTTTTAGTTAGTTCTATTAATTCCCACCATCACAATAGCTAGGCGTTAACTACCATTTAAAATAATATTATTTTATTATTAGAGTGCAATGTAAGATTCCCAAGAAACTCGATGTTGCGTGTTGGGTACGCCATCGAGCATAGCGTCCCCTTTAAAGCTATATTAATATTTTTTTCACAAATAGGGATAAATATTAAAATGTCATATTCTTTATTTACCTGGGGTGTTACATCCTATGACTATTAGTGTGTAATATTATATAGATTTAATTATATTAATCTCATCCTCATATTTACCCCAATCAATAGAAAAGAACGACCATCATGATGCATGTACAATTCCTATTTCAGTAAACCACAACAATCATCACATAACCTAAAATGTTTTGTAAGCAGAAGGTCATTGACTAAGATTATAGGGGACTCTAAAATCTAGTGTCCATGTCAGTATTTATTTATTATATAACAAAATAGATATGATGATAATATTTTTACACCAAGCCCATGAACTCTTCACTATCTCCTAATTCCAATCTTTAAACAATATCATAATTTCCATTTGATACCACTCTTTCATGACACCCCTCCATCTGAAAACATCCCAAATATGATAAAAATGCATAAATGTGGATAATGTTCACTAATTATCCACCCCGGTCAGATCCTGGTTTGTGATAAGGATCAAGGGTATAAATAAAGTAATACATATGAGAGGAATTCCCCTGAATAGAAAATTATTATTAGGAGATTGGATATATTCCACCAAAAAAACATCATATCATAATATAAATGGGATAGAAAACCATCACCCAATTCATAAAAATATAAGACAAATAAATGTGTCCCTTTAAAGTAACAAAAAAAGTCATATGATAGAAACTCAATAATAACTCCAATGCATAAGCACGTATTGTCCATCCCAATACACGATGTGATCTAGGAAACATATAATTTTTTTTCATATGTAGGGTGAGCATAAAATTTATACATATTATAATTATACACAAGGTATTGTATAAATTTGTGAGAAGAGTATAATAATTCCCTAATGAACAAATATCTAACATAATTAGAACCTATGGGGTAAATAATTTCACAACTCACCTTGGTCTACTCCCAAAATAACACATCTTGTTATAATAATAGAAGAAGAATCATATCCAAAAAGGGTATCCTGCACTACTTCCTCATGGATTTTCTACTCTTATCCCCTACTTCACACATGTTATGCTCTCATAATTTCCATATCCATCATCGAATCAATATAACAGGTCACATTATAACAAGAAATCCCCATCTCTCAATCCTTGCCACAACTATCAAATCCACATCAACCAAAAATCCCTTCCATGAAACCATGATAATAATGTTTTATAAACAAGAAAATAATTAACCCCATACCATCCTCATACCATTCATGATTCAACCTTCATAACCCCAAAAAATCAAAGATACCCATATTGGGCCAAGAATGAAGGAAGATTTATAATAACACCCCATGTCATGCCTCTAGTAGGTCCTGAGTATTAGACAAGCACCAAAGCTATAAAATCTCACAAATGGGAGGCACTGGGCTCTATAATAATAAGACCATTAGGTAGGGTTTAAATGATCAATAAACTTTCTGACTTAATATAAACAAGGAAACCAAAAACATCCCACAATTTTTGTATAAATATAATATATATAGATAAATTCATCCAAAAAAGATTCAAAATAAAATGGTAAGGTAGGGCCACAATAACACCTCTATATCTTGTGATAAAAATGTCTAGAATAGTCTACGAAGTCATCCTTTTAGACTCGAAATATATTATATATATGTAGGTTGACCATGGAAGGATACTCATTATTGTCATACCTAGGTCACTCTTAGACATTTGAAATAGGGAATAATAATTTTCCCATGGGAAAATAATAGATCCAACAACACCTAAGTCGATCTACGAACAAATCCTATCAACAATATGGGATGCTCAAAAAATAACACATCCAAGAATGATAACATAATAAGAACCATATCAATAAGGGTACTCAATATAAATTTTCCACGAGGTCTATATAGTGACATTATCTTAACATATATATAAATAAAATCATTTTTGTAGAATATTTAATTAATTATAAAAACACATGCCCATAGACAACATTATTTTAGTGTGTTTGGAATCATAGAAACATAATTATCATCCAAAAGTGAATTACATTATCTCCCACCATGATCTTCATAAATAGCATCCTTCTTAAACTCATCAGAAATTATACATATCTTCATAACTCGGTGTAATAAAACATAAGAAAGGGTGAAATGTGATGCCCAGTAAGGGTAAAAAAGGGATATGTGTCTTCATAACATGAACATAATGGTATGAGAACATGATAATAACATTTTAAAACCATACCCTGCATGTCAACGATCAAAATCATGACTCATGGAATATAAATTAACAGTCTATATAACATGAAACAAAATAAAATTGTTGAATATGAGTCCTAAGAGAATAAAATTGTCAAAAAAAATAGATTTGTGTCATACATAAAAGCATTGTTAATCATATGTCAAGGCTAAACAAAAAGACTTTACTAAAATGTTACGCATGGGAAATCCACCGATATGCCTACTTCAGGCCGACGTTTTCCACCTATGTACCCTCTTTTTTGGGCTTGGTATGACCACCAATGTAACCTACTTTATGGGATTGGGCTAACCAACCATATCTGATCTGAACACATATAACAACAATCATTACAATTTTTTTGGAGGGAGATATAGGTCTGACCCATAACATAATGAACCTAATATTCATGTGTTCTATAAGATCATAACCATTATATATATATAAAATCATGAAATGTAATGGGTACCATAACTATTTAATCATATAATGACCTATGGATGAGAGATATTTTTCCCAATCATTACATCATAGAATAACTTGTGAATAGATGTGGGTTTCTTATAGATAATATCATGGTATAACATGTGGAAGAGAAATGAGTTTCCTAAAAATCATGTCATAAAAACATAAAACATTATTCTAATGAATAATACTAGTGACCATGGATCATATAATAAGTAAATAATGGAAATATCAATAGATTTAAACTTATATGGAAAATAATTATTAAAGGTCCTTTACAAAATTTCATGAGGAAAATAAGATTTCTTATTTGAAAAAAATATTTTTTAAAAATAAAAAAAATTGAAAATGATTATATTTTAAAATATATTTGAAAAAAAATAAATAAATATTTGAAATTAATGACATCTTATTCTTTGAAAATATCCTTTGAAAACATGTAAATGAATAATTAAAAATAATTTAAAACACATATTAAATGATAAAACAAATAAAAATTACATTCAGTGAAGATAAATATAGAATAAAAATCATTAAAAACATATTTAATAAGACCTTTTAATTTGAAAATATTATTTAAAAAGTTAAAATTAATCATCAAAAAATGTAGTGGTAATGACAGTGGAAAATTCCATACATTACATATACATAATAATAATGAGTCATTTTATATTGTCGGTAGAAGTAAAAACTGACTTGATCAAAAAATGAAAATCATATAACACTTCATTTTGTTGAAGAATGTAAAACATGAATTTAAATTTCTATTATAAATTATATGATAATATTAATACATTTTTAACATATTTTTTTACAAAATATTATTTTGGTAGAAAACATATTTCTGACCGAAGAGAGAAATAAATTCTTATTTTAATAAAAAAATTCTTAAATTTATTAAGTTTGGAAGAGTGGAAAAAATAATACCATTAAATGGAGATATCACGAATTACCATTGGATAATTAAATTCATGGTAATTATTATGATATATATTATAAAATTTCATTAATAGAAGAATAAACAGACATAATCCCAATGGATGAGGAGACTGTAGAAATTAACACCTACAACTTCAGTAACATTGAATAATAATCGTCATGAAATAATAACATTAACATAAGATTAAAATATAATTAAATTAATATTATATATGATATAACATGTCAATTGGGTAGTATACGCACCTCATATAAAAATATAGGTTCATAACGTAACACGTGTCTCTAAGAAGGAAAAAATGAGATAATATTATCTTACAACATTGGGAAATTTTAAATTGTACACCCATGAAAGGGAGGACCATAATGTGATATTTAAATTGAAATAATTATCATTATGTTAAAAAAATCACTTGGAATTATACACACCACAAACAATAATTAGATGGTGAACATGACTTGTGCCTCAAATAACATAAATGTGGGACGAAAATCCCTTAATTCTAAATTAACATTTGAATCATGATATCCATGAATTATAACAAAAATTTGTACCTTATGTTTCATTAAATATATTAAATTCATAATACAAAATATCATAGGGAAATATAGAAACTGCACAAATGAAATGAGTGGTGAATATGGCATGAGTATCGCAGAAATAATAGGGAGACTTGAAATCCTCATACCTTATGTATTGATGATCATTGTAATTGTAAAATACTTATATTTACTAAATATAAGTTCATTATAAATCTATTATAGAAATATATAAATTTATATAATACCATATGTGGGTTTTTAATTACCTATTATTAACACTTTATAAAAAATTCCATGTTTACGTTTCGTTTCGGTTACTAACCACATTTTTTTCAAATATGTTTTGATTGGTTATATATTTATCCTCATAAATTATTATTGATATCATAATATACATAATTATAAAAATTATAAAATTATACTAAATACTTAGTATATATGTATTTATAATAATATAAAAAATATAAATATGAGTTAAAATACATCGTTCTTGGAGATGGTAGGTCATATGTACACATGAACACTATTTCAATTTTCCTACCAGATTGAAAGAATGAAAATTTAATTAGAAATTATTCTTAATTATTTTTTCCATAAATATAACATATTTTTATTTATCCCATCCTTAACAAATTCCATGTAATGTGAGAATGAATCACAACGCTTAAGGAGATGTTAGTCTGTCATTCACATGAATAGTGATATATTATTCCCACAAAATGGAAAGAATAATAGTATGCATGGATTAACAAATACATAATAATAATAACATAAAAAACATACTTAATATAAAATATAAACATAATTTCTATCATTATTAACATATTTTATAGGTTTAAATGAAGAAACAAACGACATTGGTTCGCGAGGTAGTAGTCATTCGTACACTGGAATGATGATTTCATAACCCATTAGATGGATTTGTTTGTGGTATTTCGTCACACCCATAATATTGAAATGTATAAAAATATTAAATATAATGAGGATACTATATTTTCATGATGTAAAAATAATTTAATGGGTTTGAGGAATAAATAAAAAAAATCCCATTGATAAACATTACCTCTTCTTTAGGTATCTTTTTTTGGGTTTTCACCAACAGACTTCCTTTGATGGAATTATAGCCATAGTAAGGATACTGGTATTAAGGGAGATAATTTTAAAGATATTTTTATAATCATTGTCAGATTCAAAGGGATTGAAAGGTTTGAATAGATGGGTAAATAGGGTGTCCTTTTATTGGGCAAGTGAGTGGGAAACATGTAGATTTTTAAAAATATTGACTTCCTACATTGTTTTTTCCATGACATGTTACTCCAATAATGGTTCAATATACATAATAGAAGTCATAATGACTATATATGTCCATAAAAATGTTTGTAGACAAGTTTTATGATTATTTTTCCCAAATGATAAATTTTTTGTCCCTTAGTAAACTCCTTTTTCTATTAATTGTCATGGTTAATTTTAATTGTCATCACTAATAAATTTGGTATAAAATAATGTTGTACTTTTTATAAAATATAAATTATTATAATTCAATATATTTAATTTATTTATTTCAATACAATTCATATAATTTGATGAAATTATTTCACAATTAATCCTGCAGACCGGATGTAACAATGTGTTTTTAAAGGGAAAATGTTCAAATGTTTGAAATATTTTATATAAAATTTCATTATAAAATTTATTAAAATAATGGAAATTGGATTAATTGAAAAATAATTTAACAAATTATTCATTAAAAAATATTTAAAATTTAATTTAAATATATAAAAAATTAGAAGAAAATGTTGTTATCAATAAAATTTATTATTTTCACTATTCATCCAAAAAAGAAATATTTCTAAAAAATATATCAATATTTCACCATATATTTTTTACATTATTGTTTGAAAAATGATGTTTATTTTTTCAATTTTAATTTTTAGAATTTTCAAAAATTAGTTTTAGAATTTTTAATCCATTAAAGTGTGGTAAAATTACCACATAGTAAAATACATCCTTTTATTTATAGAATTGGACTTATCTTTTTTTTAATATAAAACACATTATATGATTGATAAATATTTTATTTAATATATATATATATATATTTCATTAAATTTATTCATAAAAAGTGTTTTTTTGAAATTATTATCATAAAATATTATTGTGCATAAAAAATAGTTTTTCAGAAAATGAATTTATTTATTTTATAATATTTCATACCTTAAAATAATTAATTTATTACCAAATATTTAATTATATAAAAAATCAAATACCATAAATTTATTATTTAGTTGATACTTATCATAAAAACTATCCAATTTCGAGGTGGTAACTATAATAATATTTCAATAATTTGTCTTATTTTGTTTAAACTCAATATTGTGTGTAATTAAAGATAATCTTGAGGATTTGTGTATTGAAATCTAATATTGGTGTTTTTTCTAACAAAACATAAACCATTAATTTCATTTAACACTTTCCCAATATAGTGTTATATATACCAAAATCTAAACACATTATTGCGTGTAGAACAAGGAAAACTTGTTGTTGTTTATAAATCCTTCTTAACACTATAGCAGCATGTAATTTAATCCATAAAATAATTTCAATTTATTTAAAATATAATAATTAAGAAATCTCATTTTGTTACATTATGCCCCCTTAAAATTATTTTAAAACTTGAAATTCATCTTCTTCATCATTGTTTTAATACTTTAACGATCCTTTCAAAGGAACCCATTTCTAAAAAAAAATTAATAGTAAAATAGTCATTAAAAAAATAATGTTGGGACCATAAAAATTACCTAAAGTTTTTAAAAACCATGTTTCCATATATGATAACATTGGGGAGAGGTGATTTTTTTACATGGATGTAATTTGTAAAAAATTATAGAGAGTGGTAGGGATCACTGATCATAAGAAATTACGTGATCCATAGAAAGTTAAAGAATAGAAAAATATAAGTTTGTGATGATCTAATCGGACTTTTATTTAGTAAACATTAATGTACTAGGATATTTTTTTTCACGATTTTTTTTTCTATAGTTGAATTATTTTAAAAAGGACATATCCTTTCTTTATTTCATTCACTTTCATATTCATAATCTCAAAAATTGGTTGTTCCTTGATTAATTTTCACTTTATCTCTTACATTAAAAATGAAGGTGAATTTGTTATACCTAAATCATGAGGGGATAAAAAGATCCATAGATTAAATTATAAGTCATTCTATCTATCTTTTGTTATCATAAAAACAATGTGCATAGAACATGTAGTCTAATAAGAATAAATCTTCATGTTTTGAAACATTAATATCTAAAACCACATTCAATGATGAACCGAAACATTTTCATTAATGATTATCCTTTTTACCCATCAAAAATATGAATATCCAAAAATTTACAAATAATTTCACATTGTTTCAAAAAATCAACTTAACAGTAACCACCGATATATCAAAAAGTGGATTTTGATTGGAATATACCAAAAATGTAAATTTCTTCATAATGTATTTTCTGGAATCATGGTAGTAACATTAATTATCTAAAACTAATACTGAAAAATTATATGCTTATTAATTCCTTAAATAAGATCATATCTTATACAAAAATATTTTCCATGGAATCTAGGGCTCATCCTTGTACTGAAAGAATATGGGATTTTGTTATTCCATAATCCAAGTATATAACCACATTAAATTTTACTAAAGGATTAACAATATGTTTATCATTGTGATAAATCATACAAAATAAATCATGAAATTATCAAATAAGGATAGGATTATTAGTACACCTTAATTATCAGGGTTCACTTCATCCATTAAGATAACATAATATTTCCATTTCCCTTTGTATATAGTGGTTTTTTTTGGTTTTCAGTCACATTAGTCTTATGTTTGGGTCACTTTTTAGAACAACACCCAAATTTCTTTCAATTGTATCATTGGTGTGTGTGAGGTGAATTCTATAGAGATTTTCCATTATTCACATTCTTAGCTATCTTATTCCAACCACATCAAAATTCATTCCCTTGATGACCTTCCCTTCCACTATTAAAAGATTCCCCCTTATGAAAATTAACTCATAGTTGTTACCCACACTATGTGCATAATGAGAATCACATCATCCTTTCTCCATGATTCTTATATTTTCTGTTGAATACCATATTACTTTTCTTTTCAAAACCATGAGGGTATTATAAATATATGACTTATAATTCCACATTTATTGAGCATTGAGAGATCTATTCATTGCTTTTGTGTTATCATATGGTTAACCCCATTCAGAGACATTACTTTATGCCACCAAATAATAAATCTACATTACCAATGGGTTGGATGATAATTCCAGAATCATAACAAATAAGTGTCGTTAAATTAACCTTGTAGGTACCAAAAAATTCACTATCCATTTTCTTTTAAAAAATGGTCCCCTTTTCATTCTTCATATTAAGAACAAGTGGAAAGTTC